>CM053790.1:74577129-75236295 GCA_028749045.1 Cupressus sempervirens | reverse complement strand
TTACCTTTTCCTACAGCCGAGTACCATTGTCGCATGTACTGCAACAATAGTGGTACTTTGTACACTCCTATCGCAGGCCCTGCAATAGCAGGGTACTGTGTGCCCAAGGCCAACAATCCTTGAAAAATAAGCCTATTTTTATTTTTTTAATTATATATATATATAAATAAATACATTTTAAAATTGTTTTATTATTAACTTTAATTAATAAACTTTATTAATATGTTAAATTTTTATATATTTTAATTTAATTTAATTAATAAATTTATCATTGTTTATTATTATTAAAGTGTTATTATGATTAATACATTTTCTCGATTATTAATTAATTTAAATAAATGGAATTTAATTAAGATCGAATTGATGAATGGGGAGTTTTAATGGGATTTAAATTTCTTCTATTTATAATGATAGTGAATTTAATAAAATTGAATTTATTTCTTTGGGGAATATTTAATTATTATTTTTATAATTTAATAAACAATTATCCCTAGATCCTTTGGAATAATTGACTTGAAATCAAACTAAGGAGATTGGACTTTTGATATTTCAAATAGAAGAATGGGTTAAACTATAGGGTAAACAGGGAATCTTTTTACTTGAAACATACATTGAACTGAAAACTGAAACCTTACATTTAACTCAAGAGTAAAAGCACAAACCTATGTCAACTTTTATAAAGAAATGAGATATTAGAATGTGACAGTTCAACATTAATGACAAAAAAAAAGGTATTTGTGTTTAAAATATGGAGATGATGTAAACTGATGAAATGTGTAGAATTGGATGAATTTTATGCCTATAATTTTGATAATTTTTTTGAGTAAGAATTTATTCATTTTATTTTATTTTGAAGTCCCTTTTTTAACCGCAAAAAATATAGGGTGTACTTCTTGTCAAACAAGTATATGCAAATCATCTTTTTTTGTTCTGATTTGAAAATATCTTATAGATGACATGTATAGCTAGTGAATTAAAAAAGAAATAATTATTTTTAATGTATATTTTTTTTGTTATAAGTACTCAAGTTCGACCTTATCAGAATCCAATAATTTTTTTCTCACGTCAAAAATTCCTTATCAAATCTATACCTTCTTGAAAAAAAACTACATATTCATGAAGAGGATTCTCTCCTCTAGAGATAAATATAATATATATTTTTTTTGATATGATGTAAAAAAAAAAATTCCCTTTTTTGAGGGAGCATCTTCTGAAATGTTGAAATATTGACTTATAATATTTTGATATTATAACCTATTATAACTAATCAAAACACTCAAAATTTTATGTAATGATGATATTGAATCTGAGATCTATAAAAGGGTATTTTTAGTTTTTGAAAAAAATTGAGTTTTGATAGAAAAATGAGATTTGACAAAAACAAGTTTTGGTATCATAAATGGTGACACAGATATGTGCTTTTACCCTCAACCATGTGTTTTCAAAACAAATAAAAACATGAAACTTAAACCTTGTTATCTATACATTGTCTGTGTTTTGGGTTTGGGTTAACTAGAGTGTTGACTAGTTCTAAGATGTCTACCAAAGGCTTAGGAGTTCTGTGAGTGTGCTATTATGCTGACTTGATCTTGACTATTTTTACTTAACCATGGTAATGTTTTGGTGTGCTCTGTGATGAGTCTGATTATATTGTTGATTACTATTTTGATTGTCTTTGTGGGATAGTGGGACTTATGCTATGATATATTTGACCTAAACTTTGTAGAATCTTTGATTAGTATTATTGGGATACTTTTGGTTGCTCGTCGAGAACTAATGCGTATTGTGATTTGTCTTTGTGTCATGCCCATAATTTACATGGCAACATACACATTTTTTTTTTTTTTGAAACTAATGGTAAGGAAAAGGTCATAGTCTATAATTAACCTTGGAATGAAGAAGTAAGATAAGGAAATGAACTATCATACTCAGAATCTGGATTCGAGTTTCCTTGTGAGGGAATACTTAGTTGCTAATATTTGGAAACTAAACTATGTTGAGATGCTATGGATACCTATTCTTAGTATGAAGCATTATGATGTGTGAGCATAATTCTCAAATTGGGTCAAAGAAACGGAGGAGCCCTAGAAAGAGAAATGCAAAAGAATTCCTAACTTTTATTTTAACTCTCTTTACGTTTGGTTTTTCCTTTATGTTAATAGTTTCATTCTTGTTCATAGCCAATTATGGTTATTATTAATTTGGGGTTCACCCATATCTCCTAAAAATAACCTTTACTTTCTGTTCATGAAACTATCATTCATTCTATGCTTCTAGGCTGCAACAATCTAAAGCAATATAGATCTGGTTAATACTTCCTAGAATATCTAAATTATTTTAAAATTTATTGCATATATACTTGTTTTCCTTAAATTGTCATCTAGTCCCAAGGTCTATCTCCACTTAACTTATCGCTGATATAGTTATTTAATTTATTCCTTTCTTGTATGGATTTATTTATTTATTTATTTATTACCATGCTAGTTATGTTTTAAGCACCTACATTTATTACTCCTATTTTATCTTAATTTCTAGTAATTTCCTAATTTTACTATTAGTTTAACTACTACATCTAAGTCTATTGTATGCAATGACCAACTCCATTTATACAATCATCAAATATTTTGTAAGGCCATATAAATCTACCCTACCCTTGACTCACCTAGTAGTTATGACCAAAAAAAAAAAAAAGACTAATGAACCCACTTAATCCTTATACTTCCTAACCCTTTCACAACTTCCCACAAATTTCTTATCCCAAACCTAGCAAGTGGCCTAGGTTATATGAGACACCCACCACATTAAGTGTGGGGCACGAGTTTCCATTACCTAAGGGTTGCTGGCATAAGGCATGGGTATTCCCACTTCCCAAGGGATCTGCACAAAAACCATAGTAACCAACCTTTTTTAAGAATTCAATTAGTGTTTTAAAATTCTTAAGTGAATTTATCCCCCCTTAAAGTCACCCCTTCCTCATCCACACGTGGGTAGGAAAACTCTTGGGGATAATATTGCATTCCCATTTATTTCTGTGTCAGGAAGGGAAAATTTGACTTGAGTCAGAGACCATAATAATTACTTGCAAGCATTTTCCAAACAACTCCTACTTGGTCGCTTAGGAGAACATTCCTTCTTTATTATTTTTTTAAATGCTTGGAATGTAAATAATGCTTTTGGTCTTACTTGGAAAGAGAGGAAAGTACGTGGGCATGCAAATTAGTTTGGGTGGAATATTAAAATAAGTGGTCTGTCATTCACTCATTAATGTTTCTCCCTTGATAATTCTTTTCCACCATAAATATATGTGTATGCTTCTTTCTTTTGGTTATATATTTTTCTTGTTTTTTTATTGCGTGGGTCTTATCATAGGTAGAGGTCATCATCCTTTTGTATCTCCATCTGACATTATTAAATGAAAGTCTTTTTTTTGAAATGAACCTTTTTCCTTCCTAACTCATCAATATTTCAAGATATTAGTATTATAATTAGGGGGCTATTTTTTTAATGAATTGTAATACAATGAACATTATTTGATTTGCCATACATTTTCCAGAGCCTAAATTTACACCTACAGGTCTCATTTGAACTTAGCTTATTTGTCTAACACTTTCATGTAATTCCTATGATTGCTTCAGTTGGATTAGTACTTGTATATCAACATATTGTGCACTATCATTTTCTATTTTTAACAACAACTAATATGATACAATGATCATGTTTTAACTAAATCTATTTACAAAAGAACTCATGAGTATGAGGAAACTAAAATTATATTGCATGCCATTCTTTTCCATAACATATGTTTTCTACTAGTGTCATTACTAACACCTTCATTTCAATTTGCTTTAAACACTAAGCATCAAGCAATTCATATATTCTCATGTTATTGAATATAAAAGTATCAAATCACAGTATTCAATTTTGTATTTTTTTTCAAGGTAAATTATGATACAAAATTTATTTCCTTAAAATTATATTGCATGCCATTCTTTTCCATAACATATGTTTTCTACCAGTGTCATTACTAACACCTTCATTTCAATTGGCTTTCAACACTAAGCATCAAGCTATTCATATATTCTCATGTTATTGAAGATATAAGTATCAAATGATAGTATTCAATTTTTTAAAGTTTTTTCCAAGGTAAATTATGATACAAAATTTCTTTCCTTAGCACATTCTAATTCAAGCATTATTAAGGAATCAACACCATAAAAATATTGCAGTGAGAAAATCATCAAATGGAATATACAAAAGAAAGTTATTTGTCGTCATGCAATAATCAAGCCTCTCTCTTTCTATGGACACCAAGATTATAAACAATCACTATACTCTTATAATACATAATGCTTGACATGATATGGAAACAATCACACCTCTCTCGCAATACAATTTCCTTCACATAATAAGTGGAGTTTATCCCTTCATTAAAATACAATAATAATGAACCCCCCCTCTATGTAGAAAAGACTTCATAACATCAAGCTTCCAAAACTCTTCAAATAATTTCTTGCAAAAGAGAAGCAAAATGGGAACCATGGAGGCTCACCTCCCAACCTAGGCCTCAAGGAGGCCACCCACCGAGCTCGAGGAAACAAGGCATAAATGGTTTCATGCTACACATTCACATGCCATGCATATTCACAATAAATTGACCACATCCCATCCCAAGGCTTTGCACAAAGATTCAACAAAGGAATCAAGAATAGGCTCTCATCATGAGGAGGATTTACATAGCCTTTATTCACAAAATACACATCTCTTTCAATATCAAAATGCCCTTTTAGGGCAATCAACATTCTCCCTTCTACATACCTCCTTATACCTGCCAAGATGCAAGTAAGCAAGATCATTCACATTCCATAGAACATATACAACCATCTCCACACAAGGGAGGATTCCTCAACTCCATGTGTGAGCCCAACTAACCCCTTCACCCCAGGCATCTCTTCCCTCCCAAGAGTGAGTGATGCCTCACACCCAATTCACAAGACATATAACATGAACAAAAAAATCAAGAAAGACTCACACAACACTACCCACATGCAACACACAACAAAGCTCTATTCACAAATACACCACAAGACACCACAATTCCACCATGAAATGAAGAACACCATTTCTAATCTACATGCAGAATGGAGAAGCTTCATGGATCATGATACCAACCTTCCTCCAAGCAAGGCAATGAATAATTGTGGTAGAGCTCCCTCCTTCTTCATCAAACCCTATTAGTCTCTAAAAGTGGAGAGTTGCCAAGTGAGGTTCAATTTAGCCAAGCTTCTATTTATAACCCTCTTATTTTCGGATTCAATGAAGAATGTCATTTTTAGGGGTCTCCTAGGTCTACTAGACACCATAGAGGTCATTAATAACTCCCTAACCTATAGTACTAACATGGGTAAGGTTAATTTTAATTATAATTTACCTTAAAGTTACTTTATGACCCTCCTAAAGCTAGGTAATTCAAATTTCAAATTTTATTTTCCAAAGGTGACAACCTTGTCCTCTTCTAACTAAGGCAATAATCAAATTCATCACTTGAGGCATATAACATGGAACAAGGTGGCCACATGATCCATTGACGAATAACATGTCATTTCACATAACAAGTACAAATGTCAAGTGACACACACAAAATGCATTGAAACGTCACCCATAACACATTCAAAATCTACACATGAGAAAAATACCACACACATACATCACACGTTCATGAAATAAGCACATCACAATGAGGTTTACGAATCTTACAAAGATTCACCTTGGCAAAGTCATCAAACATGTGTCTATACCTTGTTTCCCCATTAAGTTTCCATGGTTCCTCTTCTTGCACATCAAACTCGAGCATCAGTAGTCCAAGTAATCAAATAAACATACATAATGTAAATGCAAATAACAATAATATCCATATGAGTATAATTCAAATTACATATCCTTTCTTACACCTTCAATTTATTCCACTCAAAATGTTAAGGTATCCAAATTTGTATATCATAAGCATCATAATCAAATTACTATTCATCCTTAAACTGAAAATTTTTAGAAGCAAACTAACATTTTGCATTACATCAAAATTTGATAATATCATGTCATAAAACTTTATCCAAATATATTCAAACATTTCCTATACAATAACAGGTTTCTTTGTGCATATAACCATGTAAGACACTACTATAGTATCAAATCCATAGATAAGGAAAATCCACTATCTATCTAAATCTGTCAAAATATCAAGGTCCCAAATATCAAAATGTACATAAAACATCTAGGCTATAATGGGTCAGGGTGTACATAAGTGCAGAATAATCCAAGATCTCTTAATTACATTAACATTTTCTATTAACTTCCATCTAATCATTTCCATAGAATATTCAGAACATTGAAATATTAGGATATGTATAACAATAATCTTTCTAATTATAACAAAGTTACTGTTCTAAATACTATTAGAATCCTTATCTATCATAAAAATGAAACACCGAAGTCATATGGATCTTAGTATATAAAATCACTATTGTGTAGACTTGTTAACTAGTATCCTTTCAAATCAACTGACCAAGGTAATACTTGTAACAATGTTCTTTTTATCTCGTTATGAGGTGTGTGTGCCCCTAGGCTTAATTTCCCATGCCATTGAATGTTTCCAAATTATGTAATCATGTTTTAAAACCAATCTATAAGTGCAGCCATTATTCTTTTGTTATCATTTCCTTTATATTCATTCCTTGCAGTTTATAAAAGGGGTACAAGTGTGGGCCTTACACTTTGATGCTTTCCAATCACTTGTATAGGATTGAGGTGTTTTACTATGATTCTTTGATTTTTGATTTCATGAGCTTAGGGTAGGTTATCTATATGTAATATTGAGAAGTAGCTTGCAATGGAGGCCTGGGCCCTAAGTGGTTGCCAAGGTAACCCATTGTAAGTTGTTTAATAAGTGAAAACACTACACTAGATGAGAGTAAAATGAACCTATTAAGAGTTTTTATATGTTCTCGCCCATGCCTTGAGTGCTAGTACATACTAGGATGGGAGTAGAGAGAATGCTTGGTTGTGACCATGCATCGTTAGTATGCCTTGTCAGTACGAGAGGATACTAGTGCCGCATAGGGATCACTAGGGGGTCAGGGTCCTGAGAGACTACTAGGGTAACTCTAGTGTGATTTGTGCAATGACACTTTCTTGCTTACATAGTAGGTTTCCTATGTGTCTTGTGTGTCTCTGGGTATAGATGTTGATTTACATTGGAACCCTTGAGTTAGAATACTTTTAGGATTTCTTGTGACATAGAGAGTATTTTTGATGTTTGGACTAATATCTTGTTTGGGACTTGAGACTATCTCCTTAGCACGGTGGGAGTGGGCCATTTAGGTTCCACGCAATCAGGTGGTAGTGCATTTTACTCTTATCATTGAGATCTATCCATTGCTATCATGGCTAGAGCTTCTTTGTCTATATTTCCTTTTTATTCTATCTTTGTATCATAATGATGGATGGTAATATTTTACGATGGATGTTTATATCTTTTATGATGGATGGATGTATCTTTTATGGTGGATGCTTTCATTTACTGTATTGCACTTTGTATCATGAGTCTGAGGTGGATGATGTAATTCTATTTTTACAAATGTATATTCTTTTAGCCTTTCATACCCTATGACATGTATGGTGGATGATTGAGCATTCTGAATTTTATTGCCAAGTGGCATCTAGAAAAAATATATATTAAAAAAATGGACATTGGACTTTTTAATTATTCTTTCATATGGACGTGGTATTTGATGGACTTAGTATTAATTAAATTTAAATGTGATTCAAATTCATGGGATTCTTAAGGAATGTAACCTATTATGTATGCTTATAGATGATTGTATGTTGTTGCTCCCACTACCTTATGTTTGATGTGTATCTTATTCTTCTTGATTAAAAAAAATTGTTTGGTAAACTTAGTATAATTTTAGTTTATTTCTTTTGGATCCCTTCGTAGGGCATTACAAGAGGAGGTAAAAGAAATAAATTTCCTAATTAGATAAAGGCATTTAATAGGTATGATTCATTTGATCATGGTAGTTGCAATAGCAATAATAGATCTTAGATTACTGATGACATACTTTATTGCAATTTTAAGGTTGGATAGGCTTTTGTGATGATAGATGAAGAGGATTTGTGGATTAAGAATGAACATGGAATTTAGGTTTTGAATTCCTTATGAAGCATCTCTTTTTCACCTTGGGTGTCTGATGTAGGAGCATCCTTGGGCTATTGGCAATCTTGAATTGCCCAAAATAATATTTGTCATTTTATATTTTACAATTTCCTATCTATTAATTCAAAAGGAAACTAAATACATACATGGAATGGAACAAAGTGGATCTAGCTAAGAAAGGAAATCTAACACCAAAATCAAAATTGAGATGTCATATATCATGTTCACCAAAAATTTAATGTAAAAATAAAGGATATCCAAGACATAATGTAAGAATAAGGGGCATAATATGTGTATATATATTATCCCTTATTTTAGTAATTACATTGGGGAAAGTGAAAGAGAGACCTTCAAGCATAACCTTTTAAAGGGCCCACTTTAGGTCGATACCACCCAAAGTTGATATAAGGGGTGCCAATATTGAATTTAACTCATTTTACAAGATGTATAATTCATGCAAGAGAATCTTTGGTTCTTTGGCAATCTTGAATCAACCAAAAACATTTCATGTTATTTGCTCATGTCTATTGTTACTATAATGACCCATCTTTTATGTGTTCTTTCTTTCGACATAGTTGGATTCTAAATGAGCACATTTCATGGATCACTCTCCTATGTCCACAAAACTTCATTTGATCTCATCAAAACATTATCCTTCTTTTTACTCAGAGTGTGTTTGTTTCCTAGTATAGAGTAATGTGTAGTCATTTTCTTTTGTGAGGTTTTTTTGATATCAAGGTTTTTGTGGCCTTGAGGATATCTTATTGGAATATGTGTGGACCTATCTTTGTTCCTCTAGATGTTATTTTTATTAATTATTTGGCTATATAAATTTGAGATCTAGGATTAAAGTAAGCAGTGATCAGGAGAGTAGAAGAAAGATAACATAAGTTTGGCTCTATAAGCCCAAGATTCTAAGCTTGTATATTTTATTTTAGTTGTTTATGGATGCAACTAGGTAAGTCATATACCTAACATGTTATAAGAACAGTTTCTCACTGTATGTAATTTTGAATCTCTTTCTGTGTGTGTGTGTGTGTGTGTGTGTGTGTGTGTGTGTGTTCTTGTGGTTTCTTCCATGTTTGTGTTGCCTTCTATGTGTACACTTAGAAGCAAGATGTTGATGAATGTCCTTGGGTTCATTTCTTCATCCTATCTTGCATCGATACTCAAAAAATCTCTTTATATAGGATGTTATTTCCATTTATCATTGTAATAATAATTATGTATTGATTTAGTGTAAGTGAATTGACTTATTGAAATGAAATTAATGAAAAACACACATGATATTCAAATGTGTGAAAAGATCATATCTGATACATCAAACTAAGAATTATGAAATGAAAAATGGGAAACCAAACTTGCCTTGAAGATAAGTGGGAAGTATCACTTCAAATTTGAGAATAGGGTACATATAATGAAAACAACTTAAAAAAATTAGAACTCGAGACATGGAAACTGATAATTATGGGATTTGATAATTTAGAGGTCTCTAGGTAGGGATGATTTAGGTCAAGGATGAGAAGTTTTTGGGATCCACAGATACTCTTGCAACCTAAAACCCTAGATTTGGGATCTAAATTTTTTGCTCCAAAACCCCATAAACTTGGACCTACACACACAAAAATAAATTCATTTGGAGGAGGGGATTTCCTTTGTCAATCTCTAGTTGAGGAATCAACCTTAAAATGAGAAAGTATGTATAAAGACAAATATATATTAAATATTCACCTTGCTTGTAAAATATCCATGGATGGATCCAAATTCGCTATCCACAAATATTTATGAATGCTTATAATTAGATGTAGAATGATAACGTAGGATTAGGATGTCTCTAAAAATGAAATATATCTTCAAGTGTCAAATCATATATCCATGAATGTAAGTAGTCTCTTTAATTCTTGAAGGGTTGAACACTTGAATCCATCTTGAAGACTTTCTTAAATGGATGATGAGCTCTTTCTTTTTGAAACTAGTTGCATGAATATTCACAACTATGATGGATAGATTGTGTGTATCATCAACAAATAAAATAAAGTACTTATCATCACAATAGCTTTCTATTACAATAGGTCTACAAAGGTTTATTGCAAATGACAATGAGAAACTAAATACTGAGAGTGGGGTGAATTAAGACTTCAAAATTCTATAAAACATTCACCACACATCCATCTCATCATATAGCATGTAAACTAAAATAGCTAACTACATCATAGCATCCATAGCATAAAGTAAATGCAACACATGACACAAGATATTTGGTTCCACAGAAACCCTCCAATGAGAAGGTAAAACTGGGGTGGGGATGACACCCATAAATCTTCACAATTTTAGTTGTAAAGTGTATCTAATTAAGGTTACAATTGTTTGATCATAAACTATGATCTACCCTATGAAAGGTCTACCCTGTTAAAGGCTTACAAAAACTATTAAATCTTACCTTGTTAAAGGATTTCAACACCCTACCAAAAGTGTGCCTTGATAGGGGACTTTAACTCACAATAAAGTAAGCACCCTATTAAAGGATTTACAAAATTGTGTTAAGACTACTATCTTAAGAGATTTACACTGATTCACCTATTAGAATGTTTTAGCAATGATCCTTCGGTTAGCACTTTGTTACTAGGTACCAAATCTCCTCTTTACAAGTATATCCTTGATCCTCTTGATCAAATATATGTCCTCTATCCTTTAACTACTCTTCTTTGTTCTCTCTAACTAATTATGCAATTCATATCTCCACCATAACCTTCATAGTCACCATGAATGCTCTCACTCTACAATTAGTATTCATCCTTCTCCTCTTCTCTTCATGCATGCAAACCTCTCACTTCTCACATAAAATTGTTATCTCTAAAAGTTGTGCCTTAACTAGATTCTAAAATTTAGTCACTTCAAGTAACATGGAAACACTCCTAAGTAGTGGGTGTTCCAAGGTTAGGAGTGAATTTCCAAGTTCTAGGCCAGTTCCTTATGATGCTTCACCTATTTTTTCTTCAAACACGAACTTAAAACTTGGGAGGGAAAGAGATAGAAGGATTTGTATGAATGTAAATGTTGAAAATTAAACTCGAGGCGATACACCAAAACATTAAAATGAGAATATTGTTGGTCTGACACAATGAAGCATTTCTAAATAGTTAAGGTGAGCACAATATTGACCTCAGAAAAATCATACATAAATATTTCATAAGAAGGATATACTTTAGACAAGATACTAAGGGGAATGATGAAATTCACAGTTAACCACCTAAGATAAAGCACAATTTTGTGACTTGTAACCTATATGAATATTCTATAACTCCACTTGCAGATAAAATTGAGACATAAACTCAAAGATTTAAAATAAATCACAAAAGTTATGTCAGACTAGTGATTTAAGAAAAAAAAATCAAAAAAATGAGAAGGCTTCTGAACTGTTCCTTTATTCAAGCTTCAAAGGTAGTTTTGCAAAATTCATCAAGACTAGTTGCAAAGACTATTTTCAGAAGATGCTGTGAAGGACTCTTAAGAAATCATGATACCATTATTTTTTGTATAAAACTCCAACCTTCTAGTCCCCTTTTCCACATATTTTGAATCCTTATAAAGAGAAGGATTGCAACAAGCTTTAGATGGGAGGGCATGTAGTGCCTCTTGTGTTTGCACTCTGTACCTTGTCTATTTTGATTTGAGAGATACTTGATACTCTTTATTTTGTGTACTTTGAGATGACCTGAGGGTCGAATGTTATACTTTGATTCAGTACCATAGATGCTTTACTGCTATGCTATTCAATTTATCATATTTTCATGTTGATGCCATTTTTAGATGATAGTAGATCTATGAGGATATCTAATTTTTTGGTAGTTGGACATATTTTGTGATTATGTTATGTGATGGATTTTATGCTATGGTGATTTACATCATTCTTGTCTATTTATGATTTACACAAAAATGAGTGATGTAAATGGATTAATTAGGTATTTGATGCATTATTGCTTTAGCTATAATATTATTATGCAATTGCACTTGATCGTGTGTTTTACTATGTAGGAATTATATCCTTGGCAGTGGCACATGGAGTTAGTGATTCAGCTATTCATATTTTACCAATGTCATCCCTATATAGTCAATGCATCCTTATTTTAATTGGTTAAATTAAAACCTTTTGGTGATTATTAAATCTGAACACATCTATATTATGTGATTAGACCTATGAGGGTGTCTGTGCATTTAGAGGTTCACATCGTCATGCAAGTTGTTTAGTGATTTTTGTGATTTTGGGTTTTCAGGATTTAAATCTTCTTGAATTTAATTTTTGGTAGCTTTTCCTTAAGTGATTTCACATTACAAGGAATAACCTATTTTCATTTGGGTTGATTCAGAGTCTAGCTACTCTAACTAGCTATCTGCCATAATTGACTATTCACTCAAAAAGTGAATAAGTATTTAAAAAGTGGTTTTATTATTCACTTCTCACTTTCTAAAATCCTCTTCTGAAGGATTTGGTTTTTTGTTCATTCTGGGAGCTGTTGATTTGGGATTTTTGTGAGATTAGTCTCATTGGATCCGACTCGGGTAGAACTTGCTTTTTCATGATTTTTAGTAGATTCGGCAAGCATTTTATTTTATTGTGCAGGATTCAATATCTTCCCCTTTTGTTGTCAGGTAAGGATTTCCCATTTTATCACTTCTACTTTGTTTTAGCTTCTATTTTTGGTAATTTTTTTTAGGAGGTTGAGAATTAGTGTTCCCCTCTATTTTTGTTTGCTGGTTTTGCCTGGTTAATTAGGTATGAATATTTTTCCTATTTTTGAGATGGGGGTTTGGGGTTTCACACTATTATGCTGGTCATTTTTGCATACAGTATCTAAACCCAAATATTATTGGATTTTTGGGGGTTCTGTACCCAAAGGTCAAATGGGTTTTAATTTTGAATTTTTCCAATTTTGGGGGTTTTTACCTCGTTTGTGTGCCGCCCGATTTTCTCAAGTTTTCTTGGCATGAGTTTCATCATGGATCTAGACAATCTATTTGAATGCCACTTGGATCTTTATTGCATTTTTATGTTACATTAGGATGTGTGTGGCATCTGTCCTCCCGAGTCTATTTTCAATTGAGTGACTTTTTGCATTCGTTTCTCATTCAGTCCTTGTATTATGATCTTCATGATGGTGGTGCGCCACACACAATTACTTGCATGTACATTTATTGAGTGACTTGTGAGTCTCGATATTCCATGGTACTTTTTGAAGTTATGATCATTGGGGTTGGGTTGGGAATTTTTATTCCTATGGGCACTCATTTTTCGATGAGCATGGGTAGGGTAGGGTAGCATACAGAGGGAGCTTCTATCTTGCAGCCTAGTGACCTTGTCCCGTAGGGTCGGCAGAGGAAGTTTGAACTAAGTGATAACTAAAGAAAACATTGGGTGGTAATAAAACTTAAGATAATAAAATGTGTGTGCAAGGCCCTCTATTAAGGATTTGAAACACATGATCTAAGCTTGGGCTTGTCAATGCCAAGAAAATCTCCATGATGTCAGCCCCTACTTAGTATCCCATTGAGTGTCTAACTAGGACCTGTAGTTTATGCATTGTCTATGTCTTGGATTCAATCATTATACTATTTGGCATGTGTGTTAGCAATGAACATTTTCTTATGTGTGTTTGTGGTTGGATCATTATCTCCATTAGCACGACAGGAGTGGACCTACAGGTACCATGTGGTTGGGAGGCATAGCTACCCATACCACTTCTAGGGACCGGTGTACAGAGATGATTTCTTGTCCTAGTGTGATCGTTGTTGGATGTTTTCACTTGGTACTTCAAGTTCTAGAGTATGCTTTCATTGGGATGCTTATATATCATGTTTAGATGATGTTAGTTATTGACGCATTTCCTTCTTATGATAATTGGCATATGATAGATGATGTTGTCTAGATTTGTAGGATTATCTTATGCTTTACTCCTAGCATGATATATTTCTTTATGCTTATGTTGAAGCATATTTTAGTAGTGGCATCCCTATTTGATAGTACCGATGATCTGATCAGTAGCTTGGGATGTTACACGTAGGGGATGGCTAGGGTCCACGATGGCCTTATGATGGTATTATGGTTGGGAGGAACCGTGTACTTAGTTTTTTTGTATTGTACTTTGTGATGTTATTTTTGTTATTGTGATGTTGCTTTAGTACATTGCAATGTTTCCTTTTGTACTTTCCCTTTACTACTTGTTTGGATGGTTAGTTGTGTTTCCATCTTTTAGTATTGTATTTGAGTGTTTATGCCTCAAATTGTGGATCTAGTACTCCCCAATGTGGAGAAATGTTATTCCTTAGTTTTGTTATCTTTTCATTCCTAGCTTGTTGTTCTAGGAGTTTGTGAAAAATTGTGTATCCTCGCACAAGGATGTAAGATCTCCCATGGCATGTCATATTTCTTTGTGTGGTTGAACACTTTCTCGTGTGAAACCCAACACTAGTGTTGGGTGCTTGGGCTACTTGGCCAAGCACTTGCTAATGCTACATTGTGCACATCTCGTACATAATGCACTTTCTTTTAGGGAATTCTACACATCTTCATGCGAAAACCTATCAATTTGTGGTCCTCATGTAGAAAGTAGGGGGCATCTCCACTAGTTTCTGGGCATCTTTTTTTGGTGAATTTAGTACACTTTGGGTTTACTTAAATTACCATGATCTGATAGATCTAGGATTCCTTTTATTGTTGTCATTTTTGATTTTGGTTTCCTCTTGTGTGTGTGTGTGTGTGTGTGTGTGTGTGTTAGGTCGGGTAGTGGTGTTTGGAGATTTGTTGGTTGACGAGATGGTAGTTAGTCTTCCATTGTGATCTATGTGATCCATGTATGATGTTGTCATTTGCATTCATACTTGTTTAAAAAAATATGTATCTTGGCTTGTATTTCATCCTTGTTCCAAGGATCTCCGGGTGGGGATTACAGAGCACATGTCAAAATACTATTGGAAGAATACAAAGATACTTTTAGAAAGTTACATTTTTATATTTTTTGTATTTGGGTAAAACTAAGAAGATGGCTAGGTGGAAACTATTGTAGGAGCCTTTAACTAATTTTTTTGGTCCTCTAATGGCTTTAATCATGTAAACCTTCAACTACCTCTATTGACAAAGCCACAACATCCTCAACTACTTCCACTACTTCATGTCTTTTTTAGGGCCATTCAATATATCTTATTTCATCTAGGACTCTCCTTTTGCTTTACTCCATCTAAATTTAGATCTCCACATCTCCTTGTTCAAGCTCTATAAATTTGAAACTTGAATCCATTATTTTCTACCTATTTAGTCAATCTCTTGTCGGCTGCCCCAACAAGAGCCACGTGTCACTATTTGATAGGTTGGACTTGCCACCTTGTCACCTTTTTGCATCCTTGCAGCTATATTTCCTTGTTGACTAATTGTTTATCTCTTTTCTTTATTGCTAGCTATGACTGTAGAAAAAGGCTGAATTTTAACCTTTCGCAACTTCACACATCTTTTCTCTAACTATTAAGTTTAGCCCATGATTCTATGATCTCCTTAGTTTCATGCTCTATTATGAGGTCACTAACTTCCTTGCTCTCATGCTTCTTAAGTGCTTGACTCAGTGAACAAAGGTTTTCATGACTACTTTCAGCTTATTCACTAGGTCACAACTTGTTTCAATTGTCATCTTCTTAACATTGTGACCCTGTAACTACATGAAAATGACCTTTCACACTATCACCACAGTTTGGACTTAACAACCCTCTAACTGTGTGAAGTTATGAAACCATTCAATTACCTTTGTCACCCCTTTGCAGCTTAAAGCTGAGTGTGACATGAAATGCATATGATGTTGTGACCTCTTCATAAACTTAACTACAAGAATACCTTTCATACTATCATGGCTTAGAGCTTGACTGTATCTTTGATACCTGTGATGCTGCACCCAATGTTGACCTTCACTTCCTTGACCCTTTCGTAAGCTCACAACGTAATCTCTAAATCGACCATTAACTATTGCGAATGAGCGATCAAAGCAATCGCTACATCGTAGTCTAAACTTTGGTTAAGCCTTATCCTCCTGTGATGATGTGATGAGTCTTTTTGTTACATCTCCACTCTAACCCCTAGTTATCTTGACCCTATGATGAAATTATTTTGATTGTGGCCTATTGATCTTTCACACAATCTCAACTTAAAATCTTTGAAGCCCTTCAATGGAATGCATTGATTCAATTGATCTACTTTCATTCAATGGATTCCCCTTGAAAATTGACCCTAGTGACATTGTGACTAAAGGATTTCAAAAGCACTTGGACCACTATTTTTCAAGCTCATAGCTTAATCTTTAACTCAACCATTAACTCATGTGAATGAGAAATGAAATCAATTTTTGCATCGCAACCTAAACTTTGGTTAAGCCTTATCCTCCTATGATGATGTGATGAGAGTCTTTTCACTGTATTGCCACTCTGACCCCTTGGTTAGCTTGAGCACCTATGATTGTGCAAAAACCATAATCCTAGCTACACAGAAGAATTCTTCACACCATCGCCACCCTTTTAACAGTTAGGCCATATGTGCTTGTGATCATGTGAACAAGCATGAATCACAAGATCACAACTTAACTTTAATTAAGCATAAAACATGCAAATATAAGGGGTTAAAAGACTTAGGGATATAAGAGTTAAATTAAGACCAACCTTTTACATATCCCTCTCCTACATGCATGGTAATTATGAATAATACAAAAACATGGGTCATGGCTACCACCCTATCTAAGACTGGTCAACATTTCTACCAATTTGTATAGTGATAAAAATTGGTAACATTTTTTGCAACTTCTACTATATAGATGCCTGTTAGACATCAAAATAGTAGCCTTAGATAGTCTATTAGGCATAGCACATCAATTTAGGTGTGATAATGGGTTTCAAAACTAGGTACTCATGTTCAGATGTATGTATTTGGGCTTGTACATGAGCTACAAAAATGGCTACAAATTTGAGGACATTGTTACACTAGTATGCATGTGACATACTTTTTTGCTTAGCTCTTTGGAAACTTAGGGACATTTTATTGAAATTAGGAAAACTAAAACTAAAGCATGCCTATGCTAGAACAACACTTGGGGAAAATGAAAGTATGAAAAATATATACAAGAAGAGATCTGCAAATCATATCTTGAAGCAAAGCTTGAGGTGTATCCCATTCATAGGGATTGGCAAAACATCTCCCTCCATAGTTGATAGCTGGTAGGCATTGTGCTCTTTGCACTTTGAAAATATGAATGGCCTAGGCCACATGTGATCAAACTTGTTATGGTGACCTAGTCTTATTTTCAAGACATCCTAGTGTAGAACCAGATCTCCTTAAAATTTCTAAGCTTAGATTTCTTGTCAAAACCTTCTTAGTCTAAATTTTCTAGTATTCCATTGTTTGTAATGATTTATTCCTTTCTTCTTCTAGCTCTAGTAATTTAGCATAGCTCAGCTTTAATGGATCATCCTCTTCAAGAATCATTAGATTATTAGCCAACTCCAATGAAGGGAATCGTATAGAAATAGGTAGCTTGGCTTATTTCCCATATACTAGAACATAAGGTGAATTTTTGAGAATTCATGTAGTAGTGATTCTATCAAGCCACAAGGCTAATCTCAACTTAGAATGCCAATCATGTTTTTTGTCTACCAAAGTCCTTTTAAGTACTATTCTCAACAAGTTTTTATTAGTACTTTTAGCTAAACCATTTCCTTGGGGATAATAATTCAATGAATTATTGAGGTAGACTCCATTTCTCAAGGCCCATTTAGTTATTTTTGGCCCCACAAATGCTAAAGTATTATCAAATACAATGGAGTTAGGAACTCTAAATTTGTAAACCAAATTATCATAGAAGTTCAAACTAGTAGTTTCATTGGCCTCCTTCAAAGCTATAATTTCTATCCAGTATGTGAAATAATTTGTGGTAGTTAGGATCCATTTGTGGCCAGTGCTAGAATTTGGATTTATAGGATCCACAAAATTGATACCCCATTTTAGAAATGGTTGATCAATTGGAATAGGATGCAAGGGTAAGGCAAACAACTTTTCCTTTCTAGAAAATAATACACATTACTTTCATTTTCTTGCCCAGACATGAGCATCTTTAAACAAGTTGGGTCAATAATATCCAGCTCTCTTAATTTTATTGGTTGTTGTCTTTGGAGAAAAGTGACCTCCTGCATCATGGAACTGCTCCAAAAACTTATTGGTTTGGTTATTATCAATACACCTAAGGAGGACTCCATTCATATCTTTTCTAAACAAAAGACCATCAACTAATACATAAGCTATAGATTGTAACCTAAAATAACTTTCCTTGGCTCTATCAAGCAATGGAGGACATTCTCCAGTTTATAGAAAACAAACTATCTCTCTTAACTAGCTCTCTGATTGGTCTTGTCTAGGGATATATTGATTATCAAGGACAGTTTCTGCTATATCATTTGTAGTTTGAGCCTTCTCATTTTCTAGTTTCTCGCATAAGCCATTCCCTCTAACAAGCTTGGTCACCTAAATATCTACATCATATTCCATAACTTGGGTTATCCAACCAACTCTTTTCTTATTGAGATCCTTTCTTAACAAAAATTTCTTCATGCTAGGATGAGCTACCATAAGATGAACCTTGTTGTTAGGAATCAAATGTCTGAACTTTTTTAGGCTTTTTACCACAACAAGCACATGTTTTTCAATGAAATTGTATCTTTTTCATACCCCTCTAAACCTTTACTGAAGGAAAAAATGGGTTATTGTAAACATTGATCATTTTGCTGAACCAGTACTAAAAAAATTGTATCCATACTACCATATGTATACGATATGAAGTCTTTTGAAAAATTAGGATTTACCAAGTTAGGAGCAATTGATAATGCCTCTTTTATTGCTCCAAAACTACATTTGGCTTCTTTTGACTAGCTAAAAACAACATTTTTTTGAAGCATTGATGTCAATGGTTTTAGTAAGTTAGTAATATCTAGAATAAAATGTCTTACAAAATTGATTCTCCCAATGAAACTCTACAATCCCTTTTTATGATGTGGCAAAGGCAACTCCAGAATGGCTACAACCCTTTTAGGATCAATAGTAATACCATTCTTGGATACAATATATCCCAGTAATTTACCCTCATGGGAAGAAAACACACATATTTCTTTAGATTGAGAGATAAACCAAATTCCCTCCATCTTTCTAAGATTTTCCTAAGATGTTCAATGTGATCTACAACATGCTTGGAGAAAACTATGATATCATCTAGATAGATTAGCACAAATTTATACATCAAATTATTGAAATCCATTTCCATGGCCTTTTGAAAAGTTTCCCCTGCATTAGATAAGCCAAAATGTATCCTTCTATATGCCATAGTACCCCACTTCGTGGTGAATGCAGTTTTGAATAGATCTTCCTCCTTAACTAAAACTTGAATATAGCCAGAGTACCCATCAAGAAGTGAACCTCTCAGAACTTGAAACATATTGGAGCATTTGTTCCATAGATGGAAAATGGTGACGATATTTCAATGCCACTCTATTAAGGTCTCTAAAGTCAACACATAATCTCAGCTCCCCATTCTTTTTTCTAATGGGAACCTGATTTGACACCCAGCTAGTGTGCTTGATAGGGAATATTATACTGCTCTCAATGAGCTCAAAAAATTCCTTTTTCATTAAGGGTTCAAGCTTTGGGTTGACCAACCTTTGTTTTTGCCTTATGGGTTTGGAATTGGGTTTTAACTCAATAGTGTGTTGGGAAAGGTGTGGCTCAAAACCCTTAAGATCTGCATATTCCCAACCAAAAGCATCATTGAACTCTTGAAAAAGCTAAATGTAAGATTGCCTTTCTTTAGCAAGAATTGCCTTACCAATTTTAAATTATTTCCCTCTAAAATCTCAAGGTCTTCATAATGATCTTGTTGAACTAGCAAGCTAGTTTTATTCCTTTTGACTTGGTCATATATGTTAAAGATAGATTCTAGAGTAACCAACCCCTTGTGTAGTCTATTGGAATTTAATGCTATAATCTGATTGCCATATTGTTGTCTCACTTTATGTTGATTGGAGGCTGAAAGCATGTCTTATTCTAGCAGAAAATTCAAAAAAAAATCATCAATGTCAAAAACCTACCAATTAACATCATTGTCAGGTATAGATTGTCTGACAACAACTTTGATATGCTTCTGTATATCTTCTTTTTCAACTATATCAAACTATGCTCCTACAATAGCTAATCTATTGACATGTTGAATTAATATTCTAGGGATGAAGAGCATATTAAAAGCATCAAAATCTTCAATTATATCCCAAAATCTTTGTTTGTAGCTTTTTAATTTGTCATTTTTTGTCATGTACAACCCTCTCACCTAGTTGACAACTAACTCGTTGTCTCCAAATACTTTTATGCATTTGACACCCCTCATTTTGGCCCATTACAAACCTTGAATTAGCCCCTCATATTTAGCTATATTGTTTTTGCATGCAAAACCAAAAAGCAAAGCTACATAATATTTATCTCCATCAGAGGAGATCAACATTTCTCCCCCACTTGAACCATTTTTTGCTCCTAGAGCCATCAAAGTATAATTACAAAACCTCATTTTTCTGCTCAAAATGATTATTTGTGCCTTTGACAAGGTTTGGCATTACTAATCCAGCCTCCTAGAAGACATAATTTCCTAGACCAACATCTATGAGATTGTTCATCCCATCTATTAAGGTGTTTTATGTTTCCCACTCATCTAACAATGCATCAGGGATACTACCAACTCGAGTATTTGTATCTTGGGCAAAAAGGTCTTTTTCTTGTTCAAGTGCAATAAAATTGGCATTGATCACATTGGTTGTGTAAGGATCATTGTGGTCTTTTAAAATTAGCTTAGACTTGATTATTACTTTGGTTCCATATCTAGTCCTAAAAAACACGTGTGACCAATCTACAAATAAGTAGCCTCCCATCTTGGCTATGAATTCTCTTGACAAACAAAGGAAAAAATATGGAGGAAAATCTATTACAAAGATATCTTGGGGAATAGAAAAGGTGGGACATGCATGGAGTGTCAAACTTGCAATCTTTATGAGACCCATTGTGTTAACACACGAACCATCCAGCTGGACCACACCTTTCTCTAAGGGTTCATATTTAAACCTATCTGGTATGCTATCTTATTGGGCATAACAAAGCTTGTGGCCCCACTATCTACCATGCAAGTGTGAACCAACTTGCTTCCCATAATCAATGAAACATAAAATGGTAGATTTTTTATGTCCTTACCTTGGATCTAATTTCCCTTCTTGCTGCTATCTTGAGTAACAATTCCTTGATTTGTAGCATCTACAAGAGGAACTTATTGTTGTTTCTCATCTTCAACATCATATGTAGGTTGTGTACTCAAAGCACCTTGAACCATGAAGGCTTGATGCATTACCCCCATTGGAGAATGTAACATGATTGTGTTGTTGATTACAATGGTAACACCAATCATAGTGTGTTGCTAAGTTATTTTGAGTAGGGATAATATCTCTAATATTATTTAAAGGAGGAGCAGTATTCAAAGGGGTAGGGGTAAAAGGCCTAAAAGGTCTTTGGTTAAAATTATGTCTATCTG
Organism: Cupressus sempervirens; assembly: GCA_028749045.1. Lineage (NCBI taxonomy): Eukaryota > Viridiplantae > Streptophyta > Pinopsida > Cupressales > Cupressaceae > Cupressus > Cupressus sempervirens. Next base: position 75,214,452 of record CM053790.1, on the reverse strand, counting down.
GTGGGTATTGACCTTGAAATTGTTGTTGGGTAGGTTGATTTGGAATCTAATTTTGAGATTGGGATAGTTTCCTATCTTGGAATTGTTGCTTCTTAATATTTACTAGCTCATTGGAAAAAGTTTGCATGAGGTTTTCCACATTAAGCTGGCTATTTCTTATCTATTGCAGTTCTTGTGAAGGGCCTGCAACTATGACTTCTTAGCTTTGAATAGTTGGCAATGGATTAAAAGGTGGTACAACCATAGGTATATTAGGATGGATATCTAGATTTATGGGTATTGGAGGCCTAGGGGAAATTTTACCCACTTGAATAAGACTATTCTCAACTCTTATAGAAATGTCATAACCTTGTGATAATGAAAAACCCCTATAGATTGTATCATAATAGAAATATCATTGTTTAAGATTCTCAAATAATAAAGAAAAGCATGGTTTGTTGAAAGCTTTACCAAATTTGGTATTTTGTTTCATGTTCTTGAAATCTATAATTGAAGTCCATCATCTGCTCATGAGGAGCACATTTGATGGTTGTGAGCTACTCAATGAGGGAATTGTTTTTGACTTATCTTCAAAATTCCTTATCAAGACATCTCTAGATGCATCCCAGGAATCATTTACACACCCAAAAAGGCATCAAAACCATTGTAGATCTTTTACTTTGAATGAGGCTATAAGTAGCTTCACAGTAATGTATTCCTCAATGATATGATGCATGTTGCATAATGTTGCAACATCTTTGATATGCTCAAATGTTGTCACTTCGCCTTCTCTAGTGAAGTCTGGTAAACTTTTCAAAGTAGCTAGAGGAATATTATGATGTTGAGAAAAAACTAGTTAACTTCCTTGATTGAAAGGGACAAATGCAAATTGCCTTGCCATTGGTGCTTGGACTTTTTGGTGGAGGAGTGGATTTGGCCCTCCTTGTATGAACAAGGGTCTCTTAGAATCTCTTGGTTTTTCTACCTCTCCTTCTAGTTGGGAGCAGCTATCTATATTCAAAACTTGTAGAACTACTTCTTTTTTGTACTCTTCTCATAAGTCATATACACTAATCTTTCTTTCCATGGCTTAGAGTCACTTGATGTGTATATTACTTTTAGCTTTGAATAGGTTAATTTTCTATTGTACATACAAACAACACTAAAGAAAATATAAAGAATAGATTGAAAACCACTTTTTTTAGTCCCACTAGGTGTGCCAAAAATTTTATCTCTAAAGTTGTGCCTTCACTGGATTCTAAGATTTAGTCACTTAGCATGGAAACACTCCTAAGTAGTGGATGTACCAAGGTTAGGAGTGGATCTCTGGGTTCTAGGTTGGTTCCTTATGATGCTTCACCTATTTGTTCTTCAAACATGAACTTAAAACTTGGGAGGGAAAGGGATATAAGGATTTGCATGAATATAAATGCTGAAAAATAAACTTCAGGTTATGCACCAAAACACTAAGATGAGAATATTGCTGACCTGACACAATGAAGCATTTCTATACAGTTAAGGCGAGCACAATATTAACCTCAGAAAAATCAATACATAAATATTTCACAAGAAGGATATACTTTAGAAAATATTCTAAGGGGAATGATGAGAGTCACAGTTAACCAACTAAGATAAAGCACAATTTTGTAACTTGTAACCTATATGAATATTCCAAAACTCCACTTGCAGATAAAATTGAGAAATAAACTTAGGGACTTAAAATAAATCAAAAAAGTTATATTAAACTAGTGATTTAAGCAGAAAAATGAAAACACAAGAAGGGCTTATGAACTATTCCTTTATTCAAGCTTCAAATGTAGTTACACAAAATTCATCAAGACTTCTTACAAAGTCTATTTGCAGAAAATGTTATGAAGGACTCTTAATAAATCACGACAAGACTATTTTTTGCATAAAAATCCAACCTTCCAATCCCCTTTTCCATGTGTTGGGAATCCTTACAAAGAGAAGGATTGCAAAAAGCTTCATATGGGAGGGCACATGTCAAAATACTATTGGAAGAATACATAGATACTTTCATAAAGTTACATTTTTACATTTTCTGTATTGGGGTAAAACTTAGAAGATGGTTGCAAGATTAGCTAGGTGTTAACTACTGTAGGAGCCTTTAACTAATTTTTTTGTCTTGTAATGCCTTTAATCATGTAAAACTTCAACTACCTCCACTAACAGAGCCAGGACATCCTTAATTGCTTCCACTACTTCATGTCTTTTCTAGGGCCATTCAAAATATCTGATTTCATCTAGACCTCTCCTTCTACTTTATTCCATCTGAAATCAAATCTCCACATCTCCTCGTTTAAGCTCTACAAATATGAAACTTGAATCCATTATTTTTTGCCATCTTCAGTCAATCTCTAGTTGACTACTCCATTAAGAGCCATGTGTCACTATTTGATAGGTTAGACTTGCTACCTTGTCACCTTTTCACATCCTTGTAACTATATTTTCTTATTGACTAGTTCTTTATCTCTTTTCTTTATTGCTAGCTATGACCATGCAAAAAGGTTAAATTTTAACCTTTCATAGCTTTGCAATCTTTTCTCTAACTATTAAGTTCAGCCTGTGATGTTGTGATCTTATTTTCATGCTCTATCGCCAAGTCACTAACTTCCTTGCTCTTATGCTTCTTAACTACCTGATTGAGTGAACAAAGCTTTTCATGACTAATTGCAGATTATTCACCAGGTTGTCACTTGTTTCAGTTGTCATGTTCTTAACATTGTAACCCTATGACCTCATGAAAATGAAATTTCACACTATCACCATGGTTTGGGCTTAACAACCCTCTAATCGCATGAAGCTATGAAGCCATTCAATTACATGTGTCATCCCTTTGCAACTTAAATCTAAGTGTGACATGAAATGCCTATGACATTGTGACCTCTTCATAAACTTAACTACAAGCATACCTTCACACTATCTTGGCTTAAAGCATAATTGTATCTTTGATACCTACGATGGTGCACCCAACATTGACCTTCACTTCCTTGACCCTTTTGCAAGCTCGCAACTTAATCTTTAACTTGACCATTAACTCTTTTGAATGAGAAATCAAAGTAATCATTACATCATAGCCTAAGCTCTAGTTAAGCCTTATCCTCCAGCAATAATGCAATGAGATCTTTTTCCTGCATGGCCACTCTAACCCCCTAGTTAGCGTGACCCTCAGTGACCCTAGGATGAACTTATTTTGACTATGGTCTATTGACCTTTCACATGGTCATGACTTGAAATATTTGAAGCCCTTTGATTGAATGCATTGATTCAATTGATATGCTTTCATTGAATGGATTCCCCTTCAAAATTGACCCTAGCAACATTGCAACTAAACGATTTCAAAAGCACTTGGCCCACTACTTCGCAAGCTCGTAGCTTAATCTTTAACTCGACAATTAAGTCATGTGAATTAGTGATCAAAGAAATCGCTATATCACAGCCTAAACTTTGGTTAACCCTTATCCTCCTACGATGATGCAATGAGAATCTTTTCACTGTGTCACTACTCTAACCCCCTAGTTAGCTTGACCACCTACGACTATGCAAAAATCATAACCCTGGCTACTTAGAACATCACTTTGCACCATTGCCACCCTTTTGAAAATTTGGCCATAACTACTTGTGATTATGTGAACAAGCATTAATCACAAGATTGTAACTTAACTTTGATTAAGCATAAAACACATGAATATAATGGTTTAGAAGACTTAGGGATATAAGAGGTAAATTAAGACCAAACTTTTACATATCCCTCTCATGCATGCATGGCAATTATGAATAATAAAAGATTGTGCCTCATGGCTACCACCCTGGATGTTTGAGAGTGGTTAACATTTCTACCAATTTCCATAGTGATAAAAATTGGTAACAAAACTCTTTAGGGTTTTCCCTCCTTAAGAAGACTTAGGTGAACTAGGGTTACGTAAGAATAAATGATGGTGATTCATCTATTTTTTCACTTAATACATCCCATTTTTATAGGTTCCATGTACTGCACAAGGATTCTCAATATACTTTCATATATATCTTCTAGAATCATAAAATAATCCTTAAGTCAGCCCAAAAATTGTTTATATGAGAGTTTGTGCCATTACAAACAACTATGCCTGAAATTGTTTACTTGACACTTGAAAGCTCTAATGCTTGACATCCACTATATCCTTAATGATGTAACTCAGCTCCTAAATGAATCAACATACACTATTTTACTTAGCACCTAAATCACTTAGCATGTATTAACTTTCTCAGCACTAACTATCTACTTGGCACATACTAGTGCTCAACACTAAGTATATTCTCAACATGTATTTCCTAACAACCTATGCTTGGCTTGCTTTATACACTCAGCTCACACTATCATTTTACTAGAGTATTATTTAAGTGTGTTGTCACTCATATGTCAAAACCAAAATGAGATCAACAAGGCATGTATGAACCAACTCAATAACTTCTTCAGAATGATAGTTCTTGCTCTTAAAGCTTTTCTTTTCCATCTTACTAATTTGATAGTGCTTGCACATGCCCATGTTAGGTTTCTTGAGGCTTGGAATGCCTCTCACTCTTTTTTTTTTCTTATGTTGACCAGGTTATCAAAATTCACATGACACAACCTTTTATGCCAAAAACCAACTTTCTTCTACTTGAGCTAGGAAACATGAACTTTCAGTTAGATCAAGATAGAATAGATTGCCTTTTGTTTGATTGGAAATGTAGGAGTAACTAAGAGGGAGGGGTGAATTAGTTAGCACAAAAAAAAATCCTAGTCCCTTAAGATGCCAATACAATACAAAACAAAACTATGATGAATGTTATGTTGTAACTCAGTTAGCATTGAATCACCCGGTTAACATAGTAACTTAGTTTACACTAAAAATGATTGTCACTTGGTAAACACTCAGTTAATATTGAATATATGTAGATCTTAATATATTAAGTGTGATTAAACTTAATTAGCTTAGTGAAAAATGCATAAAGAAAATAACATGAACACATGACACACCAAGATTTAACATGAAAACCCAATTTGGAAAAACTGCCAATTGCAACTAGTTACTATTTTTCCCTCTTCTGAAGTGAGCCTTGTTAGGAGCCAAGCCTATTAAAGGTTACAAAACACACTGTTAGGTGTGACCCTATTAAAGGATTTAGATCACCCTGTTAGGAGTGGCCTTGTTAGAGATCTTTAGACACTTCAATCTAGAAAGGCCACCTTGTTAGAGGATTTGGCAAATAGTTGTTAAGATAAATCTATTAGGAGATTTTGCTACAATTATTAGAGAGTAATTATGAATTGACCTAATTGTTGATGTTATTGACTTGCTAATTTCATATCTCTATTCTAGCCTGATTACTTGATCCTACATAATTAGAATATTCTTTGTAGCTTGATCAACTAGGATACTCTGTTATCCTTCCAATTCACTTCCTTTATGAGCATCTTCTTCTAATCCCATGCTTCAAAATTTCAATCCTCAATCTAGCCTTATATTAATTATCTTGTCAAGTCAGCACAAACACACTTAAAATAAATCAATAATCAACCCTTGAGTTAGTTAGAACACACAAATTAATCCAACAGAATCAATATGCAGATATAGAAAAATCCTCCGTTAGTCAACCCAACTTGGTCAACACTAACTCAAAAAAGACTTTTCTTTGTTAACCAAGTGAACTTAATTAACACTACTTCCTAAACTAAATTCCCTTTGGTAATCGAGTGAGCTCAATTTACATTGGTTCCATCCCAACTTTCCTTTGTTAACTAAGTAAGCTCGGTTAACACTCAACTTCTGCCAACTTCTCTTTGGTGCTTGAGTGAACTCAGTAGACACTAACTCTAAACATGGTAAAGTCTAGAATGCTTGATAGATACTAGAAACTATCTTCATCGCCTATGTGATCTCAACAGAAACTGACTGGTAAAGACTTGACATTTTGTGTAACATCAAAGACAATATACAATTGAATAATTGTTTTCAACAATCTCCCTCTTTCTCATTGATGGAAAACAACATGTCATGATACAATGAAATTGTTAGAGAAAAATAAAAGTAAGCATGATATCCTTAGTTTTATGATCTCCCTTTGACATTAATCTCTCCCTCTCAAATGATTCTCTAATTACTCTGATTGTAGTTTCTCCCTCTATCAACAAACTCTCCCTCTTTGTTCTTCATTTGATTTGATAGAAAACTCTTCCTTTTTGACATCTCATGCCAAAAGAATAAAAAATCACAAATTTTTTTGATATTCTTGATATTTACAACAAACTCTCCCTCTTTGACATCTTATTCCAAATACAAAATTCAATGTACTTTACATGCATGTGATGTACTAGTTTATATGCAATCTGCTCTTACAATTTTGCATCAACCCTAACTAATCTTCAAATGTTCAATTGATGCATCACTAAACATTGTTTAGTGAGCTTCAGATAGGGGAATGACCTCTAGCATACCTCTTTGATACAAGAATGCACCCTTAGGCAATGGCTTGGTGAATATGTCTACAATTTGTTCCTTTGTATTCAAATATTCCAATCTCACCTCTTTGTCTTGCACCAATTTTCTCAAAAAATGATATTTTATTGCAATGTGTTTAGTCTCGGTATGCATTAGAGGATTTTTGGAAATGTTAATTGCACTGGTGTTATCACAGAAATTAACTATTGGATCCTTGATTTCTTCCTTCATACCTAATAATAGTTGTTTAAACCAAACAATGTTGGAGTAATTGGCTATTGTTGCAACACATTCTACTTGTACTATAGACTAAGAGATGCAATTTTTCTTTTTGTTTGTCCAAGACATTAGCCTCTTTCCAAGAAAGAATGCTTCACCACTAGTTCTCTTCCTATCATCAATACTTCATGTCCAATCAACATCAGTAAAGGCTTTCAATTCAAAGTTTCCTCCTTTCTTATACCACAATTCATAATTTTCAGTACCCTTTAGATACCTCATGATCATTTTAATTTCCATCATATGGTTTTCTTTTGGATTAGTGAAAAATCTTTCCACCATACCAACTACAAGTATAATATCAAGTCTTGTATGCACTACATACCAAAGTTTTCCAATCATTGTTCTATATGTAGTCTGGTCTACCTCTTTGGAATCATCATTTTGGAAAGCTTATGTCTAGTAGACATAGGTGTTCCAACTGGTCTAGAATCTTCCATTCCAAACTTCTTCAGTATCTCCTTGATCTACTATTATTGAGTAATGTAGATATGATCTAATTTCTAAGATCTAGGACTATTACAGAGAATGCTAACCAATTACATAAAGTTAATTTTAAAGCTTTAATAAAGAAAAATTAATGTAATTGAAAATAAGAAAACATAGATTGAGATGATAGAAAGAGAAATAGAGACACAACACATTTGATTTTGGAGTTTGTCCGAGAAGGACTACATCTCTAGGTCCAACTCCAATAGGGGGACTAATCCGATTAACTCCAATTAATCAATACAAATGATTTGTGATAATTCCCTTCAAGCACACATAGCAAAATTCCTCTATGTGCAGAATAAATCACTAAGTCTCCAAATACACAAAATCTCTCTCACCATTTACATCATTTCTCCCTTAATTTTCATGCCTTGAAAAGGCCCCTAAACCCTCTTTTTATACAAAATATTTGCCTAATAATAGGGCAAAACAAGATTTTACATATTTAGATCTTTACAATAGTCTATCTTTGAAATAAGATTCATTCATATTTTTGAAATTTGTCCTCATACCCTTTTTAAGGGTTAATATTTAATAATTTCCCTTATTTAGGCAAGGAGGAAAAAGGTTTATTAGACTTTAAATAAAGTCTATGCTAAAAATGACTTAAGCCAACCACGTGGTGCAATGGTAAAATGCTTTTGAAAGGGTGCAGACTATATGGAGGTCGGTGGTTCCAACCACCGCACCGGCCTTTGGCTTTTAACCCAATTTAGTGACATTTAAAAACAATAAAATAAAAATTAGTTGTATATGTTTCAAATGGTCACCAATGGTGTAACGACCATTGGTTGGGCTTTAGGGGCCAGTGGTCATGGGTTCAAAACTTGGCACTGCTTAACAATCACTATATATATATATATATATATATTTTTTTTCCACCTCATCATCTCAAACTTCAATCAAACATATCTTTCGCATACGAAATCTATTTGTGACGAAACGAATGCCCTAGAAAGCTCTTGACAAGATTGAAATCCATTGTTGACCACTTTTGAGATGATTTTATTTTCACCTTTTGATGACCTCTATACCTGGTTTGACTGGCTATAACTTTTGCATACGATCTCCTTTTCCACCCGTTCGAGTTGCATTAGGTGTAGAATTTTGAGGACTTAAAACTTATGCCATTTATTGGAGTTTTGGAGATACTTCAATTTTTGGTGAAAATATCCCCTAGATCAAGCCTCCGCACTGAGAAGCTTTTAGACCACCGAAAGTTTGGATTACTCGGAAAGAAGGTGAGGGTATTTCTCCCTCACTTTACCAATCTCCATCCATCTTGCTTTGCTTGGATGCATCCCCTTCAATCCCACTCTGAGGTATTCAACTGGTCCTCTTCATGAAGTTCTAACATTCCTATCAAGGATGATATCTTCTGGAAATTCTGTCATATACTCTGGTGAAAGATCATCAATTGATGGAACCTGAACACTGATATCTTCATCCAAGATCATTGGAGGCTCATACAACTTTAGATTCTCAACATTGACAACTTAGTAAATTTGCATGTATGGAGGAATATTAAGGCAGAAGGCATTAGTACCAATCTTTTCCAAGATTTCAAAAGGACCATACCTGATAGGCTTGACCTTTCTTCCTTCACCTTGCATTCTTTCCTTACTGATATGTAACCAAACTCTATCACCAACTTGGAATTGATGATCAATGCGACGCTTATCATGGAAGGCCTTGTATTTTGCTTGGATCTACTCCAACTATGCTTCTACTGCTTGATGGATTTCTTGGACCTTCTGGATGAACTTCAAAGCCCTTTCTGCATCATGGCATCCATCGATGATGTCATCCTTTCCAAAAGAAAAATCCATTGGTGTTTTTGGCAAATATTCGAAGCAATTCTCAAAAGGAGACCTCTTTGTAGAAGAGTGTGTTGCATGGTTGTAAGCGCGTTGCACATAGTGAAGACTTTCATCCCACAAGTTAGGATGCTTGCTACAGTAACCTTTAAGCAGATGCACAACTGTCCTATTCACTACCTCTATCTGTCTGTCGGTCTGTGGATGGAAGGCTATACTCTTCTTTAGCTTGATATCCATGAGTCCCCATAAAGATGACCAAAATTCCCCTAAGAATCGAGAATCTTGGTCCAATACAATAGAAGTAGGTAGCCCAAAATGAACCCATACATTTTGCAAGTACAAATGAGCAGTCAGTTCAGCAGTGACCTACTTTTTACAAGGCATTAAAATGTACATTTTACTGAACTGATCAACTACTACATAAAAATAATCATGACCCTTCCTAGACATAGGTAAACCCCCCACAAAGTCCATAGACACACTATCCCATGGATAGGATGGTATAGGTAATGGTGTGTACAAACCCAATTTCCTATTACTTGGTTTGTTGGTTGCACACATCACACATCCTTTAATATATTTGGTGATAGTTTTTTGCATACAAGGCCAGCAACAATTTTTTTGCGATTGAGCTAATGTCTTGCTTACCCCAAAATGCCCTACAATCAAAGAGGTGCGTGCTTCATAGATTACATGTGTCTATTCATCTTTAGGAATGCATAGTTTTCCCAAGTGGTACAACAAATTATCCTGCACATAGTAATCTTTCTCTTCCACATGTTTACCCTAGATTAAAGTTGCATAGATGTCCATAAAGTCCTCATCATTAGCATATTGTTCCTGAAAACTTTCATGAACCATAGAACTATTTTGAAGGATTATCAAAGCATTCTTAATAGGAGGCCTAGAGAGCATATCTACTACTTTGTTATGGGAACCCTTTTTATACTTAATTACCAAATGAAACTATTGTAGAAAACCCATCCACCTAAAATGCCTACTCTATTGCAACTTAGATTGTGAGTGCAAATATTGTATTAGTTGGTGATCAGTGTGGATTATAGTTTTCTTTCCCATTAAGTAGTGCTTCCATTTTTTAACACTCTGAACTAAAGCATAAAGTTCCTTATCATAAGTAGGATAGTTACTTATTGTTCCTGAAAAAGTTTTAGAGTGGTAGCAGACTAGTTTACCTCCTTGCATGAGTATAGCTCCCATGGTGAACCTACTTGCATCTGTCTCAATCTCAAATGGTTGATGTAAATCTGGTAAAGCCAGAACTAGTGCAGTGCTCAATTTTTCCTTCAAAGTGTCGAAAGCATTCTGTTGTGGACCTCCCCACTGAAAAGTTGCCTTGGTACTGGTCAATGCGTGCAATATAAGAGAAGTTTGCAATGAACTTTCTCCAGTACTGAACTGCACCTAAAAAACTCCTAACTTATGTAACTGTACTTGGCTTAGGCCATTTTACAATACATTCAACCTTCATAGGTTCTACTTTCAATTGACCATTTCCTACGACATAGCCTAAGTACACTAAGGATGTCTTTGCAAATTTGCATTTTGACATCTTTACATAGATTTTTTCTTTTCTTAATACATCAAGTACTTTTTTTACACGAATTACATGATCATCCCAAGACTTACTAAATACAAGAATATCATCTAGATAGATGATGACAAAATCATCAATAAAAGGATGAAAGACATCATTCATGACTCTCATGAATGTAGCTGGTGCATTACAAAGCCTGAATGGCATAACCAACCACTCATAAAGTCCCCGTTTTATCTTAAAAGCAGTTTTCCAAATATCTTTTTCTCTTATTCTTATCTAATGATATCTGCTACGTAAGTCTAGCTTAGTAAAATAAATTGCATGTTTCAACTAATCAAGTAAATCATCAATTTTGGGAAGAGGGTACCTTTTCTTTACCGTTATCTTGTTTAAAGCCCTGTAGTCAATGCACATTCTCCAAGTCCCATCTTTCTTTAGAACCAATACAATAGGAGAACCACAAGGAGAAGTACTAGGAAGGATAACTCCTTTCTCGATGAGCTCTTGAACTTGCTTCTTGATTTCTTCATTTTGCAAGACTGATAGATGGTACATGTCGATATTAGGAAGTGGTGATTCTGGCTGCAACTAAATTTCATGTTGTATCTCTCTTTTAGGAGGCAATCCCTTCAGTTCCTGAAACAAGTCATCATAGGCCGAAACAACTTTGACCATTTCATCTTTATGTTTCGGATCACATCCCTTGAATGCCTCAGATGTTTCATCTTCTTTGGCTTTTATAATCATCAACATAAAATTCTTACTAGAGTTAACTAACCTTTTTATCTGACCAGCATTAACTAGTGCCAAATTAGTCTTAACCTTATGTGCCTATACAATGTATTCAATTTTATCTTTAAACAGATGATACTTATTTTTCCCCCTATAGAAGATAGCTTGTTGATCGTATAAATAGAGACTCCCAAGTACAAGACCAAAAATATCTAGAGGGACTACATCAGCTTCTACCTCATCTAAAATTTTTGCAGTGATAGCAAATATTAACTTACATTGCTTGGTTACCTGTAATTGCGCATCATTACAAACCCATCCAAGAGGATATGGCTTTGGATGAGGTGTTGTAGTCAGATTGAGCTTCTTAACAATTTCCTCAGCTATCAAATTAACTTGAGAACCCATATCAAATAATGTATCAACCTTATTTTTCTTGATGACAACTCGAATGTGAAATAATTCATTCCTTTTCTTATCATTCTTAGGAGAAGAATCTTCACTTGTACTTGCACTTATGCTAGAAGAACTGGTAGCTGATGAAAGAGAAATACCTTTTCCTTTACCTTGGATCTCGGTAGCAACGATCTTTGTTTCATCTCCAGATTCAAATCCAAGATCTTGTTGAGCTACAACAGTAGTCTTTTGTTTGCCTTTATTTCCACCAAATTGCTTCGGCCTCTTTTCAGGATGCAACTTCCAGCACTTAGAATCATCATGCCCTTCTTTCTTGCAATGTGAGCATGTGGGTTTCTCACCCTCTTTCTTTATTGTAGCTGTCTTTTTACCCTTCCCTTTGCCTTTGGACTTTTCCTTAGACTTAGATGACTTTTTATCAGACTTTCAATGAAGGTACCCTTACCTCTTGACTCTAAATGGGTTGCCTAGACACATACTTCATCCAAATTACAAGGGTTCAAGACAAGAATAGAGTGCCTTAAGTAAGAATGAAGACCACCTATATACTTGAGTAAAGTCTCCTGGGTATGCAATGGAACATTTAATGAAATAACCCTTTTACGAAACTCATTGGTGTATTCTTGGATAGTTTGACCTTTCCCTTGTCTAAAATGTTGTCAGCTCATCATTAACTGCTGCATATGGCCTAGGGGATATAATTGCTTCTTTAAAGCACTAAATTTTTTTGACCAAGACATATTTAACTTACCATGTTGTGAAGTTTCATGTTGGGTCCTACTCTCCCACCAAGTTAGAGCTACACCACCTAACAGAAGAGTGGCTAATTGAATTCTATCAACATCATCTACAAGCTTTTGGACTCTACAGTAGACTTCTACTTGCTAAATCCAGTCATCTAATTTCTCGGCATTTAACTCCCCACAATATTTTGGCAAGTGAAATTTTACATCCAACTTTATTCAAGGCTTATGTCCACCCTTAAAAATATTAGAAGACTCAGAATGTGTAGAAGAAGGAGAAGAAGGGGGAGAAGGAGAAGAGGGAGGAGATGGAGACTCACGATCAGGATCATCATCAGCACCTTTCTTTTTCCCTTTGTCATCACAAGCTACATGCCTTCGCATCTTCTCTTCTCTTTCTTGTAATAAGATTTCTACCATTGATTGCAAATTTTGGGGAGTCTTCTAGATATTTTGATCCTCTGAACCTTGTTCACCACCTTTATCTTCCATTTGGAATGGTGGATTAGCTCTTCATTTTCCTATCTCAGGATTATATTCTTCAAGATCACCTTTTCCTTGATTCAACCTGGATCTTGTTAACATTCAAATCTGCAATCCTAGTCCAACAAAGCTTTGATACCAAATTTGATCTGATTTCTAGGATCTAGGACTATTACAGAGAATGCTAACCAATTACATAAAGTTAATTTTAAAGCGTTAATAAAGAAAAATTAACATAATTGAAAATAAGAAAAAATAGAATGAGATGATAGAAAGAGAGATAGAGACACAACACATTTGATTTTGGAGTTCGTCTGAGAAGGACTACATCTCCGAGTCCAGCTCCAATAGGGGGACCGATCCGATTAACTCCAATAAATCAATACAAATGATTTGTGACAATTCCCTTCAAGCACACACAGCACAATTCTTCTATGTGCAAGAAAAATCACTAAGTCTCCAAATACACAAAATCTCTCTCACCATTTGCATCATTTCTCCCTTAATTTTCATGCCTTGAAAAGGCCCCTAAACCCTCTTTTTATACAAAATATTTGCCTAATAATAGGGCAAAACAAGATTTTACATATTTAGATCTTTACAATAGTCTATCTTCAAGATAAGATTCATTCCTATTTTTGGAATTTGTCCTCATACCCTTTTTAAGGGTTAATATTTAATAATTGCCCTTATTTAGGCAAGGAGGAAATGGGTTTATTAGACTTTAAATAAAGTCTATGCTAAAAATGACTTAAGCGAACTACGTGGCACAATGGTAAAAGGATTTTGAAAGGGCATGGACTATATGGAGTTCGGTGGTTCCAACCACCGCAATGGTCTTTGGCTTTTAACCCAATTTAGTGGCGTTTAAAAACAATAAAATAAGCATCAGTTTTATATGTTTCAAATGATTGCTGGTGGTGTAACGGCCACCGGTCGAGCTTTAGGGGCCAGTGGTCATGGGTTCAAAACTTGACACTGCTTTATAATCACAATATATATATATTTTTTAATTTTAATTTTTTTTTCCACCTCATCATCTCAAACTTCAATTGAACATATCTTTCGCATACGAACTCCATTTGTGACGAAATGAATGCCACTGGAAAGCTCTTGATGAGATCTTCAATTTGAAATCCATTTTTGACCACTTTTGAGATGATTTTATTTTCACCTTTTGATGACCTCTATACCTAGTTTGACCAAACTTTGACTGGCTATAACTTTTGCATACGATCTCCTTTTCTGCCCGTTCGAGTTGCATTAGGTGTAGAATTTTGAGGACTTAAAACTTATGCCATTTATTGGAGTTTTGGAGATACTTCAATTTTTGGTGAAAATATCCCTTGGATCAAGATTCCATCTTTCTTTTATTGAATCTTCACGCCAACAAAGAATTTGATCTCTCCAAACATTGACATTTTTCCTTACTCATTTCATCAGAAAAAGATTTGCACAATTCATCACGTCCAGTGAAAAAATATCATCTACAAATATTTCTGCTAGCAATATCTTCTTTTCTTGTCCTTCCTTGATGTATAAACTGTTGTTATCATTTGTCTTTTAAAAACCAATCTTTACAAAATAACTATGCAATCTTTCATACCAGGCTCTGAGGCTTGTTTGAGACCATACAAATATTTGTGTAATTTGAAAACCATGATCAGTGAAATCTTTTGGTTTCTCAATGCAAACTTCTTCTTCTAGGGTTCCATTTAAGAAAACTTACTTTACATCCATCAGATATACTTTGAATCATCTATGTGAAGGATAAGTAAGTAGTGTTCTAACACCTTCTAGTCTAGCAATAGGAGCAAAAGTTTCTCCATAGTTAATACCTTCCTCTTGAGCATAACCCTTCCATACTAGCCTTTCCTTATTCATTGATACTTCTACATTTTCATTCAACTTATTTATGAATACCCATTTTGTACCAATTACATTCTTATCCTTGGGTCTAGGAACAAGAGACCAAATCTTATTCCTTTAAATTTGTTCTAAGTCTTCATTCATAGCTTCAACCCAACTTTCATTATCCAATCCATCTTTAATAGTTCTAGCTTCAAATTCAATAAGAAAACATGTACCTTTCAGTTTGTTCCTTGTCATTGTGCCTTTTGACCGATCTCTAATGATTTGCTCAAGTGCATCATGCCTTTTGACATATCTAGCAAGCACATGTATCTTCTCTTTATATTTAGGACTTAAATGACTCGGATCACCATGCTCAAAATGACCTTCTAGATCATGCTTGGGTCCTAATGTCAATGACTTGGGTGCTTCAGACTGTGACTTGATTTCCACTAGTTGAAACTTGGGTACTTCTGACTATGACTTGGGTTGCACTAGCTACAACTCAGGTTGAACTAGAGATTTTGGGGACTTGAGTGGTGAAGATTGTTGATTCCCATTTTAATTAGGTAAAGTATCAAGTTCATAGTAAATAAAATTTCTTTAATTTTCAAGTTCCTTGCTACTTTGTTCTTCACTCTTTTCTACAAACTCATCAATCTTTACATGTGCACTCTTTACAACCTTGCAAGTAGATAGATTCAAAAACTTATATGCTTTTATTTTGTTAGAGTATCTCAATGGCCACACCATGTTTACTAAGTTGGGTTTGCTAATGAAAGATTTTTTTGTATCTGCATATTAAATCTATTGGATTAATTTAATTGTTCTAGTTGACTCAACAGTTGATTATTGATTTATTTTAAGTGTGCTCAAGTTGACTTGATGAGGTAATTCATATAATTATAAGGTTAGGTTGAGGGTTGAAACTATGAATCATGTGATTAGAAGAAGATGAATAAAGGAAGTGAATTGGAAAGATAGTAGAGTATCCTAGTTAACGGAGCTATACAGAACATTCTAATCAAGGAGGATCAAGTAATCATGCTAGAAAAAAGATCTAAAATTAGCAAGTGAGTTGTATCAAAAATTAGGTCAATTCATTATTACTCTATAATAATTGTAGTAGTGAATCTAATCTCCTAACAGAGTTATCTTAACAACTATTTGCCAAATCCTGTAAAGGTGGCATTTCTAGATTGAAGTGTCTGAAGATCTCTAACAAGGCCACTCCTAAAAATAGTATCTAAATCCTTTAATAGGGTCACACCTAATAGTGTGTTTTGTAACCTTTAATATGTTTGGCTCCTAACAAGGATCACTTTAGAAGAGTGAAAAATAGTAACTAGTTACAATTGGTGGTTTTCCCAAATTGGGTTTCCACATTAAATCTTGGTGTCTTACGTGTTCATGTTATTTGCTTTATGTTTCTACAACTAATTTAATTAAGGTTAATCAAACTTAATATCTTATGATCTGCATGTTTAGTTTTAACCAAGTAACAGTGTATATATTCAATATTAACCAAGTGACAATCATTCTTAATGTAAACTGAGTTACTATATTAACTGAGTGATTCAGTGCTAACCTAGTTACAACAACACATTCAACAGAGTTTTGTTTTGTATTGTATTGACATCTTAAGGGACTAGGATTTATTTTTGTGGTAACTAATTCATCCCTCCCCTCTCAGTTACTCTTACATTTCCAACAATTGGTATAAGAGTGATTGGTGCTTGCAGATAAGGTTTCAAGGACCTAAGCTAAAGATCAAGATGTCTTACAAAAGGGAAATTCCTAAGTTGAACAAAGATAAATTCCAAGCATGGAAGGAATTCATGAAATTTTATTTAGCAACCATTGGAGACTCGTGCATGAAATATCTAAACACCAAATATGTGGCACCCACTAGAACTTTGACTATTGAAGAAGTTGTAGAAAAGAACAATCATAACTATGATTATTGACATTGCCTCTACTCTCAATTATGTCGACTTTCATGAAGTCAAAGATATTGAGATGTGGATCAAGCTAAAATCCATTCTTGGAGGAGATGACAATGTAAGGAGAGATAAGGAAGAAATTCTTAGAGGTCAATTTGATCAAATGAAGATGAGAGAAGATGAAAACATTGCAAAATATAGTGAAAGAATAAAAGCTAGTATGTGTACCATCAGAGCCTTAGGAGGAAAGATAGATGATGTGATAGTGGTAAGCAAGTTATTTAGGACTCTTCTTCCTATTTATGCAATTAGAGTTTCACTAATTCAAGAGATGAGATGTGATCCCAGAAATGATATAACTTTGGATGCACTAGTGGGAAGGTTGACAACCTTTGAGTTAGATAACTATGATAACTATGTTCCTAACTCTACTCACATTGAGTCTTCATTTCAAGCTAAGCTTTCACTCAAAAAGAAAGCTGGAAAATCTAAAAGGCAATTTGAAAGTGAAGATGAAGAATATTCTGATGATGATCTTGAAACCATTGAAGCATTTCTTACATGAAGATTTCCTAAAGGAAAAGGAAAGTACAAAGGAAAAATACCTCTAATCTATTTTTCTTGTGAAGAAGTTAGTCACATTGTTGCAATGTGTCCAAACAAAGAAGGAAATGAAGAAAAGAAGTACAACAAGTGCAAAGGAAAGAAATATTTCAAAACTTACAAGGATAACAAGGATAAAGGTAAGAAATCCTGTTACATGGCTAAAGATTCAAATAGTAGTGATGATGATGAAATGGTTTACATTGCTATTAAAGATGAATTAGATGATGAAAATGACAAGATGGCCCTCATTTCTAATGTTAGCAAGAATGACACATGGATCATATATAGTGGTTGTTCTCACCACATGACTGATGATAAATCAAAGTTTCAGAACTTAGCACACTATGATGGTGGAAGTGTCAAATTTGCTAATGATGAACCATGTTATGTAAAAGGAAAAGGAAGCATTGCATTGATAAATGAACTAAGATGTGATAATTCTTATTGGGTTGAAGGACATAAACATAATCCACTTAGTGTGGCACAATTGAACAACATTGGATTCAAGCTAGAATTCATGAATGGTAAGGCCAAGCTATTGGATGGGAAAGGAAATCTGGTTGGGATTGGGATTTTGTTGTTGTAACTAATTCACCCCTCCCCTCTTAGTTACTCCTCCTACATTTCCAATAATGTAGCATATTCCCAAATGAACTAAGAAGGCCTCCTTTTATAGATATTTTGAAATACAAAATAAAAGGGCCAACTACATTGGGAAAGAAAATGAATTGAAAAGCCCAAAATTAGTTTGGGATCTAAAGAAAAACACCCTAGGTAAGGGGCAACCTCATCCCTTATGAGGGCAATAAAAAATATTTCTTGTTATTTGTTCATGTCTATTGTTCATAGAATGATCCTTGTTGTTCTCGTTCTTTCTTTCTACGCTGTTGGGTTATAAATAAGGATCTTTTATAGATCACTTTGCTATGTTCACAACACTTCATTGATCTCATTAAAAATTTATCCATCTTTTTACTAGGAGTGCACATTCATTTCATAGCACATCGAGTAATGTGTAGTTATTTTCTTTTGTGAGGTTTTTGTAATATCAAGGCTTTTTGTGGCCTTGGGGATCTCTTCTTGGATCATGTGTTGACCTATCTTTATCCCCGCGGATGTTATTTTTATTAATTAGTTGGTCTCTAATATCTCCTTTGGGGTAGAACCTATATTTTTTAATAAATATCTTGACAAGTAGACTTTTGGTCTTGTTGGATATATAAATTTGAGATCTAGGATTAAAGTAAGCAGTGATCAAGAGAGTAGAAGAAAGATAACATAAGTTTGGCTTTGTAAACAAATTTTTTTTAAGTTTTTTATGGGTGTAACTAGGTAGGCCTTATTCTTTTCATGTTGTAAGAAAATTTTCTCACTGTATCTACATTTTGAATCTATATATATCTTGTGGTTTCTTCTATATTTATGTTGGATTTCATGTGTACACTCTCGTAGGGTGTTGATGAATGTCCTTGGATTCAGTTCTCCATCCTACCTTGCACCAATATTCAATGGATCTCTTTTTATAGGATGTTATTTCCATTTATTATTGTAATAATTATTATGTATTAATTTAGTGCAAGTAAATTGACCAATTCAAATGAAAGTAATGAAAAATAACATGATAGTTAAATGTGTGAAAATATCATATTTGATACATCAAACTAAGAACTATGAAATTATAAATGGGAAACAAAACTTTCCTTGAAGATTAGTGGGAAGGATCACTTCAAATTTGAGAATCGGGAACAAACAGTGACAACATCTTAAACAGATTAGGACTCGAGACCTGGAAACTAATAATTATGGAGTTTGGTAATTTGGAGCTCTCTAGATAGGGATGACTTGGGTCAAGGATAATTCATCCTTGACCTACTCTAAGAAATTGTTTGGGATCCATAGCTCCACTTGCAGTCTAAAACTCTATTTTTGAGATCTAAATTTCTTGCTCCAAAACACCATAAACCTACACCTACACATAGAGAAAAAATAGTATTTTATTTGGAGGAGGATATTTCCTTTGTCAATTCCTAGTTAAGGAATCAACCTTGAAATGAGAAAGTATGTAGAAGAAAGACAAATATAATTAAATATTCATGTCACTTGTCAAATCTCCATGGACGGATCTGGATCCATTATCCACAAATATGTATAATTATTATATGTAGATGTATAATGGTAATGTAGGATGGGGATGTCTCTAAAAAAAGAAATATATCTACAAGTTTAAAATCATAGATCCATGAATGTACATATGCTCTTTAACTCTTGAAGGGTTGAACACTTCAATTCAGCTTGAAAAATTACTTGAATAGATGATGACTTGAATAGCTCTTTCTTTTGAAATTGATAGCATGAATGTGCACAAATATGATGGATAGATTTTTTGTAGCATATTCCCAAATGAACTAAGAAGCCCTCCTTTTATTTTTTATTGCAAAATCTCTATAAAATAATAAAAATAAAGTAATTAAGCTTCATATTCCAAAATAAGAAAAATCATATTCCAAGTCTTGCTCCTACCCTAGCTTCCTCTAGGGTCACCTTAGGCCTTTTATTTTGACCTAATAGTGTTGCTAGATACCCTATTCTACTTAGGATCCTAGCTAAGAGGTACTAGTCCTTTCAATTGGGGCACACCAATTAGGTAGAACAACCATGCCTTCACAACTTCCTATGCTTTCTTTAGCCTTATTGCTTCCTCTCCACTAAGTCCACAAACCAGCCCCAACTTCATGATCAACACCCCAAAATGGAAGCATGAGAATCTCAAATGACACTAAGATACTTCCCAAAACTTTTTACCATATTTGGAAGTGAAACCCTAATCGAGTTGTAAGGAATACATAAAATTGCTCATTGAAAAGGCTACAAGCAATTAGCCCTCCAAATGAAGAAAAACTCAAATAAATTACAAAACTCTTTAATAGGGGGTTAAAAAATCATTAATAAAAACATCATTTTAGAGTACTCAAATATTTTAACAGTCTAGGTTTCTCAACCTATCTGTACAACACAACAACAAATTGAGCCTAAAAATTAAGGTTTCCAAGGTAATTAACCAATTTTGCAAGAAACAAGTTTATCACTCCTTAAAACCTTCCACCAATGCTTCACCCTATAGTTAGGGTTCCTACATGCATTTTTTTGGATATAATTGATTAATTGTGTGTTTTTGTTGATTTTACAAAAATGTCATATCAATTGATAAACAATGCTTATCGAGCTCACTTGGTTAGTGAAGATAGTTTTCCTTGTCTACTGAGCATTCACTGGTTTACTCTAAATAGATGACAGTGTCTACCGAGCTCACTCAAGTGTTAAAAGAATTGATGAAGAAAAGAGTGTTAATCGAGCTCACTTAATTAACAAAGGAAAAGATGGTCAGAGTTAGTATTCATAGAGTTCACTTGGTTTCCAAAGGATTTCTACAAGTTTGCAGTGTTAACTGAGCTTCTGTTGGTTAACACAAAAAATCATTCTAAAGTTAATTTCTACCGAGTAGGGTCGACTCTCAAAGGATTTTTCTTATTTTTGAATATGAAGCTTAATTACTTTATGTATTGATTATAGCAGACTATGATGGTGAATGTTAGTTATTGTAATTTGAATTTGGGCTAACTTGACAATCTGGAAGGTATAAATAAAAGGTCAAGTTGAAATTTCTAGTGTGTGTGCAAGTGTATTGATTGAATTGAGAAGAAAAGAGAGGGAACAAACTTGAAGGATAAGCAAGTATCCTTGTGGAGAAAAAAATTAATATTCGATTAGGAAGGATCAAGTTTAAGTAGAAAAGAGATATGGATTCAGCAATTCAGTTACATCACAATCAGGTCATTTCATTGTTACTCTCTAGCCATTATAGCAATGATCTAAAATATCTTATTAGAGTTGGTTTAACAGCCGACTGTAAATCCTCTAACAAGGTGGAAATTCCATTGAATTATTTTAAGACCTCTTGTAAGGCCACTCCTAGCATAGTGATTAAATCCTCCAACAAGGTCACACCTAACAGTGTGTTTTGTAACCTTTAACAGTGTTGGCTCCTAACAAGGATCACTTTAGAAGAGTGAAAAATAGTAACTAGTCACATTAGTGGTTTTTCCCAAATTGGATTTCCACATTAAATTTTGGTGTCTCATGTGTTCATGTTATTTCTCTTATGATTGCAAGATTAACTACTATTAATGTTTTAAGATCTGCTAAAAGTAATTCACACTATGCATTTATCAAGTTACAACATTTTTTGTGTGTTTACAAAGTAACAACAGCAATCAGTTTTCTTAATCTAAATTTATTGTCGACATCTAAGGAATCTAAAAAAAATTCTAGTGGTAATTGATTCACCTCCCCTCTTAGTTACTCCTTGTATATTTCCAATAATTGGTATCAGAGCCTTTTGTGCTTGCAGGAAAGGTTTCAAAGACCTAATCTAAAGATCAAGATGTCTTACAAGAGAGAGATTCCAAAGCTAAACAGAGACAAATTTTCAGCATGGCAAGGAATCATGAGACTTCATTTGGTCACCATTAATGATTTAGGCTACAAATACCTTGATGAAGAATTAAAAACTCTTTCTGGCACATTATCTGTTGGAGATCTTGCTGAGAAAAAGAACCATAACATCATGATGATTGATATTGCATCTGCTCTTAGCTATGATGAATTTGATGAGATCAAAGATTATAAAACTACTTTTGATATGTGGAACAAGCTAAAGGATATCTATGGTGGTGATGACAATGTAAGGAGAGCCAAATCAAAAATCCTTAGAGGATAGTTTGATCAAATGAGAATGAGAGAAGATGAAAATGTTGCCAAAAATGTGGAAAGAATCAAAGCTAGTGTCACTGCAATCAGAGCTTCTAAAGGAGAAATCAAGGAGGAAATTGTTGTAAGTATAGTTCTTAGAACATTGCTTCCTATCTATGCAATTAGAGTATCTACTATTCAAGAAAAGAGATGTGATCCAAATCACAAGTTAAGTTTGGATGCCTTGGTAGGAAGATTGATAGCTTTTGAGCTAGACAACTTTGAGAATTATGTTCTAGCTTTCAAAAATATTGAGTTTGCATTTGAAGCCAAACTTTCACTCAAAGAAAAAGGCAAAAAAATAAAGGACATTTTATCAAAAATTGAAGAGGAAATAGAGGAAAGTTCTGACAATGATCTTGAATTTGTTGAAGCTTTACTTGCAAAGAAATATTCTAGAGGTAGAGGAAAGTACAAAGGTAAAATTCCTTTAATCTACTTTTCATGTGAAGAAATTGGTCACATTGTTGCTAGGTGCCCAAATAGAGAAAGAAAGGATGAGAAGAAGAGCCACAAGTACAAAGGCAAGAAGGAATCAAAAGTCACAAATTATTCAAGGACAAAGGTAAGAAGACTTTTTTTATGGCTAAAGATTCTAATAATAGTGAAGATGAAATAGTATACATTGCTGTAAGAGATGAATCTAATGAAGAAGAAGATAAGATGGCACTTATCTCTCATGTTAGTAAAAAAGATACATGGATCATAGATAGTGGACGTTCACATCATACGACTAGAGAAAAAACATAACTTGAACACTTTGAATACTATGATGGAGGTAGTGTAAGGTTTGGAAACAATGAACCTTGTTGCATAAAAGAGAAAGACCAAATCTCATTAACAAATGAACTTGTATGTGACAATGCCTATTAGGTTGAAGGATTGAAATATAATCTGCTAAGTGTGGCACAACTAATTAACATTGGATTCAACGTAGAATTCATGCATGGCAAGGCAAGACTGATGGATGAAAAAGGGAATCTAATTGGATCAGGCAAATAAACAAGAAGTAACCTATTTTATCTTGATCTTGGTGATTTCTCATGTTTTATTGCTCAAATGGAAGAAAGTTGGTCATGGCACAAAAGATTATGTCATGTAAACTTTGATAATATGGTCAAGATAAGAAAATTTAGAAACATAAGAGGTATCCCTAGTTTGAAGAAACCAAATGTTGGATTATGCAAAAATTGTCAGATTAGCAAAATGGGAGGGACTAGTTTTAAGAGCTAAAACTATCAATCTGAAGATGTCTTGAAAATTGTGCATATTGATTTGTGTGGACCCATTGGAATAGAAAGTTATAGTGGAGAAAAATTCCTTATTCTTTTTGTTGATGACTATTCTAGAACGATGATTGTTATGTATCTTTGAGAAAAGTTAGAAGCATTTGAGATATTCAAATGGTATCTAGCAAGAGTAGAAAAAGAAACAAGAAAAAGATTGAAATTCATAGAGGTGGTGAATTCATCTCTAATGAATTCAATAATTTCTTCATTGAAAGAGGAATGAAAAGGAAAGTATCAACCCTTGGTACTCTTGAGTAGAATGGAATAGTTGAAAGAAGAAATAGATCAATCATGGATTGTGCACGGACTCTAATGATTGAAAAGAATTTTGCTATCAAATACTGGAAGGAAGCCATCAGCACTGCAGTTCATACTTTGAACCGAGTACAATTGAAGAAGGACTCACATAAAATTCCCTCTGAATTATGGTATGGCTACAAACCTAATGTAAGTTACTTGAAAGTATTTAGCAGTAAATGTTATATCTTGAAAGAGTCTAGAAAAGGCAAATTTGATGTGAAACGTGATGAAGGTATATTCTTAGGATATTCTTGTAGAAGTAAGGCATACAAATGTTTAAAGGTATATTCTTAGGATATTCTTGCAGAAGTAAGGCATACAAATGTTTAAATTTGTCTACTCATAAAATCATAGAAAGTGCACACGTGAGAATTGACGAGTTTTCAAAAAAGACTGAAGAAAGTAAAAGGGAACTAGAAGATTACAAAATATTTGTTTACTTCAAACCTGATACATTACTCGACATATCTAACAATAAGGAGACTTCACCTATAGAGTCTTCCTCAACTATCGAGTTGCAAGAAGTAAAACTAAGTCATAGGGACCCGAGTCACATTCTAAAGCTACCGAGTCAATACCTATCAAGTCTAAATGACCCAAGCTTGAAGTTGAAATTCAAAATGAAGACAATGCAATTCATTCAAAAGGAAAAGATCCTATATTGGGCAAGTATGTCAGAAGGCATCATGCACCTGACTAGATCATTAGAGATAAATTAGAACATACTATGACAATAAGAAAATTGAAAGGTACGTGTTTAATTGCTAATTTTGAAGCTAAAAGTATTAAGGATGCTATAGAAAATGAAAGTTGGATTGAGACAATGAATGAAGAAATAGAACAGATAGAAAAGAACAAAACTTGGACTCTTGTTCCTAGGCCTAAAGATAAAAATGTGATTGGAACAAAATAGGTATTCAAAAATAAGCTGAATGAAGATGGACAAGAATCTAGAAACAAAGCTAGATTAGTGTGTAAAGGATGTTATCAAGAAGAAGGAATTGATTATGGTGAGACTTTTGCTCTTGTTGCAAGATTAGAAGGTGTTAGCAACCTAATTGCATATGCAGCTCACACAGGATTCAAATTATATCAAATGGATGTTAAATCTACATTCCTAAATGGAATTCTTAATGAAGAAGTCTACATTGAATAGTAAGAAGGTTTTATTGATCCTGACAAAAGGGATATGATCTACAAATTACACAAAGCACTATATGGTCTTAAACAAGCTCCTAGAGCATGGTATGAAAGACTACATAACTACTTGATATAGATTTCTTTTCAGAGAACAAATGATAACAGTAGTCTGTACATCAAGGAAGGACCAGATAATAAAATTCTATTGGTGGAGATATTTGTGGATGATACTCTATTTACAAGAAATAATGACCTATGCAGAGCATTTTCAAAAAAAATGAACAAAGAATTTGAGATGTCCATGTTTGGTGAAATAAAATTCTTTGTTGGATTGTAGATATAGCAGAATAGAAATTGTATCTATATCACACATCCAAGTATGTAAAAGAGATACTCAAGAAGTTTAGTAAGGAAGATTCTAAACCATTTGGTACCCCTATGTGTACTAGACTCAAGCTTACCAAAGATGATGATTCTAAAGAAGTAGACCAGACCTTATATAGATTAATGATTGGGAAATTAAAGTATGTAGTTCACACAAGGCCTAATATTGCCTTAGTAGTTGGGATAGTGGCAAGATTCTCAGCTAAACCCATAGAAAATCATATGATGGCAATCAAAAGAATATTGAGATATCTAAAAGGTACTGAGGACTATGCCTTATGGTACAAACTTGGAGGAAACCTAGACCTAAAGGTATTCACTACTGCTAATTGGGTTGGAAATCTTGATGATAGAAAAAGCACAAGTGGTGGAGCTTTCTTTCTTGGTAAAAGGTTGGTATCTTGGACAAGAAAGAAGGAAAACTGCACATCCCAATCTACAGTAGAAGTAGAGTATGTAGTAGTAGTAGTGAATTGTTCTAACATTGTTTGGTTCAAACAATTGCTAGAAGGAATGAAGGTTGAAATAAAAGAGCTAGTAGTCATGTATTGTGATAACACCAATGGAATTAACATATCAAATAACCCAGTGATGCATTCCAAAACAAAGCACATTGCTATAAAATATCACTTTGTCAAAGAATTGGTGCAGGACAAAGAAATTAGATTGGAATATGTCCATACAAAAGAACAAATTGCAGACATATTCACTAAGTCATTACCTAAGGATACATTCTTGTATCTAAGAGGTAAGCTAGGGGTCATTCCCCTATCTGAAGCTCACTAAATAAAGTTTAGTGATGCATCAACCATAACCAAATTAAAGATCAGTTAGTTAATGTAGCATAATCAAGAGAATATTTCATATGAATTAGTACTCAAGGTACATTGATACAAATTTGGCATGTGTTGTCTTTGGCATGTGTTGTCAAAGAGGGAGAATTTTATTGTCATATCTTTATCTTTTTGAAATTTTGTAGAGGAAGAAGTTTGGAAAAAATTTATGCAAAGGAAGAATTTAGCATAAAGAAGAAGTTCTTGTGTAAAACCAAAGAGGGAGAAACTTTCTATCAAAAGGAATCTTATTTTCAAAATTTCATTATGTTATGACATGTGTTGCCATCAATGCCAAAGAGGGAGATTGTTGGATACAATTGATTAATTGTGTGCTATCTTTGATGTTACACAAATGTCATATCAATTAACACACCATGCTTACCAAGCTCACTTGGTCAGTGAAGATAGTTTTCCTTGTCTATTGAGCGTTACTAGTTTACTCTAAATAGATGGCAATATCTACCAAGTTCACTCGAGCATCAAAGGAATTGAAGAAGAAAATAATGTTAACCGAGCTCACTCAGTTAATGAAGGAAAAGATGGATAGCATTAGTATTCACGGAGTTCACTTGGTTGCCAAAGGATTTCTACAAGTTCGTAATTTGAATTTGGGCTGACTTGACAATCTAGAAGGTATAAATAAAAGGTCAAGTTGAGATTTCTAGTGTGTGTGCAAGTGTATTGATTGAATTGAGAAGAAAAGAGAGGGAACAAACTTGAAGGATAAGCAAGTATCCTTGTGGAGCAGAAAAATAATATTCAATCAAGAAGGATCAAGTTTAAGTAGAAAAGAGATTCGGATTCAGCAATTTAGTTGCATCACAATCAGTTAATTTCATTGTTACTCTCTAACCATTGTAGCAATGATCTAAAATCTCTAAACAGAGTTGGTTTAATAGCCAATTGTAAATCCTCTAACAAGGTGGCAATTCCATTGAATTATTTTAAGACATCTTGCAAGGCCACTCCTAGTAGGGTGATTAAAACCTCTAACAATGCCACACCTAATAGTGTGTTTTGTAACCTTTAATAGGGTTGGCTCCTAACAGGGTTCACTTTAGAAGAGTGAAAAATAGTAACTAGTTACATTGGTGGTTTTTCCCAGATTGGGTTTCCATGTTAAATTTTGGTGTCTCATGTGTTCATGTTATTTCTCTTATGCTTGCAAGATTAATTACTATTAATTTTTTAAGATCTACTAAAATTAATTCACAATCTACATTTACTGAGTTACAACATTTTTTGTGTGTTTACCGACTAACAATAGTAATCAATTTTCTTAGTATAAATTTATTTTTGACATCTAAGGGATTTGGGATTTATTCTAATGGTAATTGATCCACCCCCGCCCCCCCCCCCCCCCCCCCCCCCTCCCCCACTCTCAATTACTCCTTCTATATTTCCAACACATTCTCCTTCCATAATTCATTATTTAGTTGAAGCTTTTCAAACATCCAATCACTCATATCACCTCTATCGCATACGGTGATCTCTAGCCATGCATCTCTGGCTCACCTAGGGCATCACCACAAAAATGATTCTTTAGCTTTCTAGGGCCCCTCCTTCACTATAAAATATGTACAAGGAATCATTTCCAAAATCTCAAGAGGTCGTATAGATCATATGGTGGGAGAGAGAGTTATGACTCCATTTTGCTCAAGCACTTGATTCACAACAACAGATACATAGAATGCAAAATAATTTATTTAAGCAACTAAAACTATCCAAAAAAAAAAAAAAAAATTGTAAAGAATCAAAAATTAAACTCATCTAACACCTCCCAAAACAAAAATTCCAAATCTAATCCATTCAAGTACCAAGATCCTCAAAACCATAAAATTGTAATTAAAAACTTGTTGTTTAGTCCATACATATAGAATTTTCTCAAACTTCCAACCCTGCCAAAAGGTCAAGGATGGCCTTATAAACACATCCCAACTCCTATCCAAAATATTTTAGACATTTATTTACTCCTAACTAAAAATTTTCTTGAATCCAACAAAAAGTTGTCAATGTTGTTAATGACAACATTGACAATTTTTAAGCAATTTTACATTTTTGAGTGTTTGACCCTCAAAATTGATCCAAAGGTTGAAAAACCTTTCCACAATAATTGAACGGATGCAAAAAATTTAATAATTTCCTAAAAAAACTTATTTAAGCATTCTTCCCTACTAACACAAAGATTCTCAAATTGACCTCATTGAGCAACTATGAACAACTTAGACCTCAAGAGGCTTTCTCACTTTAACCTACCTCACCCTAGGACTATTAGTAATATTATTCACCTAGTGGTGTGGATATCACCATTACAAGAAAAAATACCCTAGGAGCCCTAGGTCTTCCACAAGCCTACCTAGGTGCCCCTACACCATTTATGATCCTCAGGATGTGTACTAGGATCTTAGGGAAGAAATAATAACTATCAAAAATTTCCAAAAACTCATGGAAAGATAAAATTTCAAGCATAAATTCATCTATGGGCCTAGGGGATCATGAAAAGGAGGGATAAAGGCCTTACAAATCAAGTGTACACTTTTTAAGGTAGTATGTACCTATAACTATTAAATCATTGTAAGCATAGATGGTATATTGAAAGAATAAGAATCTTGGGATGGGAGTATAGCTAAGAAAATTGTAATTAATTTTCCATTTTTTGGAAAGCTATTTGATTTTTACTATAGGTCCTCTTCTTTGTGTTTTCATTTTTGGGGTTGAAATACTAGCATACAAAACCAATCTTGTTGACTAGGTCAAAAGCAAAAATTTAAAAAAGAGCATTTTATGGTTAGCTTGCACTTTATTTGCACATGGTTCAATGCATGATATGATTTTTCAATTTGTATGGAATCAACTTTTTCAATTCATTTTCTTTGAATTATAATATTTCTTCATGATTTCATGCACTTTATTGAAGTTTGTGAAGGCAACTTGGAGGTCAAAGGAGCAAAAAATAGAAAAAAATTTGGATAGCATGAAATCAAGTTGTACACATTCCAAACCTTCTTATTTTTATTGTAAGTATTGATCATTATCTTCTTTTTCATCATCAAATCATTTCTTTATTTTTGGTCAAATTTTTTGGCGTCTTCCCAATAATAATAAAAAATCTTAAAATCAATCATTCACATTTGGAGTTGGGCTGAAAATGAACCCATTTGTCTTTTAATCCCCTTATCGAAGTTTTCTTCTTCCATCCTTGTTTAGGAGTTTGAGGAGAACATCTATAAGGGATATTGCTTTTTATTTTTAGGGTGCCTATCTAGAGAAGTGATTACTCTAGGGGAATACCTCAACTCTATTCTTCTAATGGAGTATAAGTAGTGGGGCTTGAATCTAAAGACAAGCCTCTTAGAAGTAGAAATATTGTAGATCTTGGCTAAGCCCTAAATAACTTAATACCTTTGGGAAATGAAGGGGGAGATTGCTTTGCCATTTCATTTAGGTTTTTTGGGAATATTCTCTTTTATCTATAGATTTGGGCCTCATGCACCTTGTGTATATCAAGCACATGCCCTAGCTGAACTT
Organism: Cupressus sempervirens; assembly: GCA_028749045.1. Classification (NCBI taxonomy): domain Eukaryota; kingdom Viridiplantae; phylum Streptophyta; class Pinopsida; order Cupressales; family Cupressaceae; genus Cupressus; species Cupressus sempervirens. The sequence goes on along the minus strand of CM053790.1, from coordinate 75,184,781 downwards.
GTACATCCTAGTAGAAACTTGGATAGGTTGTTGGTGTGTCTGATGTACTTGAATGTTTAAAAAATTCCTCACTTGGAAAAAAAAGAGAACACATCCATCAAAGTAATCCTTAGGATTTTTTGATTTTCCATGACTTCATTGTGTGTTTTGTACTTTATTCAAAATTCAAAAAATTATAAAACTTCAAAACTCCAAAAAATAAAAATAAAAGTTCAATTTGTTTTTTCTCCAAGTCAAAATTTTCAAAATAGTCAAGCGTCGCAAGAATTTGAACAAGTCTTTGGGTTCAAAATTTCAAAAATAAGCTTAAACATTGTAAATATATCTTTTTTACTGCATTCTCATGTCTTTTTCTCCTTTGGTCTTGTCACAACATGTTAGGATTGTCTTTTACTAAAAACGTAGCTTGAACTACTTGACTACAATCTTGGTTAGTGGATTTTTAATTTGTCCATCTTGACATATTACCTCTCTTATTGACCTTTTATCTTATCATTCCTTATTCACAAGCTCATACATAGGTTGGTTACCCATGTATTAGGTAACTTGTGACAAATTATCATTGTTATCTCTTTTATGCCTTTTCACCTTGGACAAGTGGACACTTTTCTTACCTTATTTGGAAATCAAGGACATTCTAGGTTTCCTATCAGCTTCTTTTATTCTCCTTCATGCTTGATGTTCCATCTAAATCCATGGGATTCAAACCTTGTGCTACCAAACCTCACCCAAGTGTATATGATATTGAGTTCTTCAATATCTTTAAGCAATTTCAATAGGTATACACTAAATACAAACATTATAAGAGATAGATGATCACGCTTACCTTAACCTCACTAAAGAAATCATAGAATTGCACTCACAATACAAAAAAATGGTAGAGGAAATAATGACATCTACACATGAATCTTCCTCAAGACCTTTACATGTATATAAGTCATCTTCTTCAAGTTCACAATCATCTTCTAGGTCTACATATTTTATCTCTCCAAGACATCATTCATCTTTATATATTAGATCCACAAACCTTCATAGAGAAAAAGAAAGTGTTCCAATCTTTGATCAAGAGCCTATGACACAATTTTATGATGGATTTATCTTTGATCAAGATGAGAATGAAAAACATTATCCTACACATATGTTTAAGAGAAATCTTATTCCTTTCAAAGATGCATATGTCACAATTTTGTAAAGGCTTCTTGACAACAATCTCATCATGTTACCTAAACCTACCTCTTATGGAGTGACATGCTAGAAACCCAATTGTGCTTATCATTGAAAAAATAAATATAATACTTTAGATTGTATATAATTTAAACATAAAGTAAAAGATCATATTGATGATGGGTTAGCTATTGTTGAAATCCCTAATAAATTATGTGATGAGGATACTACTCTTAAAAAAGATCAAATTGTTAAACCTATGTCTAGTAGTGGTTCTCTTTCAGTTGGTTGTTCTTCCAACACTCATGAATATCCTAAATATACCAAGCTTTACAACATGCCTCCACAAAAAAAAGGGCCTAATGCTTTCTGTATTGACTATGTGTACCCTCAAGAGCCACCTCTAAAAGTAACCCAAGCTAATCTGCATTTGGTTGCAAACCTTTTCAATGCTACAAAGAGTAAAGATCACAAACCTTTATGTGTTGCTATGCCTATGATATCTACTCCAAAAACTCATTCATTACCTCTTCAAGAGCTTACCATGCAAACCCAAGATACTCCCTTGTCCTTAGAAGTGGCTCCTTGTTAAGAGGACTATCAAATATCTAAAGAAAAGAGTATAAAGAAATATCAAGATAAAAATCCATCCATCCCCTTATATCCTTCTCAAGATGTTATCCCTCCATCTTAAGAACAACCTATTCCCCCATGTCCTACCACCTATCCATCTCCACAGAAAGATCACGAGACCACTTCCACCATTTCTACTAAGCTTATTGGAAATCAAGAGAAAAGTCATCTTTGTATGCTCTATAAATATCCTTGTCAAGATCAAATTATCCTCTCATCACCTTATTCTACTACTCCATATTCACCTCTTACATACTCCATTCTTCCCAATCCTTTCCATAAGAATAAACACCTTCAAGATTTAGTTGATCCTATCAAAGAAGTTAATCCTATCAAATCTACTCATAAGTGTATCGGTAGCCTTGACCATTTTTTGCACTCTAAAGATGTTGATATCCCTATCCATTACCCCTTTGCATATTCTAAATCCATCATTTTTCCTTATCCATCAAAGCTATGCCTTGTAATGGTCTATATTTTCACTAAACTTAAAATTTTGATCTCTTGTGAAAATGAAGAAGATGTATGTGTTCATGATAAGGGTTTCATAAGTTGTCAATTTCCAAGAGAAAGCTCTAACTTCATTTTACTCAGACCATAGGGTTTTTCAAGGTCATTAGGGTTTTGGTTTCAAAATTTGGAAAAAGGACATGAGAAAACATTGGTTATACCTATAACTATCTTTATCCCTAAGTTAAGCTTTTAAATTCATGTGCTATAATGTTATAGTCCAAAATGTTTTAAGTCACAAAGTTACAAAAACCTTTTAACCACTATCTCTCTGCATTATATTTCTAACCTTTTGATGCTAGTGATATTGCAAAGCAGTTAATCAGGAGGTTCACACTACATCTTGGGTAGTAAGGATAATGGTTAAGTTGAGGCTACGAAGTGGAGAAAATTTTTGAATCGCAAAATCTTGACATATAATTTGCTAGGTGATATTTAAGTTGTGAAACCATGAAATGTAATCATGGTGGTCAAAAGCTAGTTAGTCTTTACATCTACTATAGTCAAAGGTGAAGTAAATTAAGAGTGGAGAAGTAGAGAAAACCAATGGTCATGGCCTCACAAGGTTAAGTTTTGAGTTAAGGTTTATGGATGCGAAGAGGTTAAGACAAAAGGTTTTCTGAAATTGCCAGCATGACAGGTTCTAAACTATGGAGATCCAGAGATGTACATAAAAAAGGGGTTTCAACACTTCAAAAGGTCAAAAGGTAAATAAAAATAACAAGTAGTGTTTAAGAGATAAGTGGGCATCACACCTTGACGAGGTTCAAGTTGTGGTAAATTTTTAAAGGAAATATGTGGTGATGAAGGCTAGATACTTGTTCATGGTTATAAATCATTGGGTTACTGTAGTTAGTGACATGGTTAATTGGATGGTATGAAGCTAAAAAATAGTTATGGTGTCCATCCCTACATTGTCATGGCCAAAATTGATGAAGGTTATAAAGCCACAGAGAAGTGGATAAAAGGGTTAATCACTACCTTAAGTTTTGAAGGCAACAAAACAGAAAAAAGAAAACTGATTTCCAAGATGGCATTGAATGATGAGTTGGAAGTACAAGTGATGAAAAATTTGAATGTAAGGAAGCTTTTGAAACATTGAAATAATTTTTTGCATGTTATTTTTAATGCCATTAATGCTATGCTCTAACTTGCAAAAATGAAATAAAAGGTAAATAGGACAAGGATTTTTTCACCAATTGCAAAATACTTGAAATTTCATAGTAGAATTGAGTTGCAAATAAAAATTTAGCGAGTAAAATTTGGTAATACTTTGAAATATTAAAACAATGGCTCAAAAGGAGGGAGAGTTGATCACATAGGTTCAAATTGAAGGAACTCCATCAAGCTCTTTGAAGGCCAAGGGTCCTAGCCCTTTTGTTGATGAATCGTTATACTTCTTGCCAAGTTTTTCAAATACTCAATCTGCACATCCTCACACTTTTAGATATCCATAAAGTTTATGTAGTGATGTAGAGGTGCCAAACATGAATGAAAATGAATTATTTTGGTTCTTTTATAATGACAGAGGGTGTAAGGTCCCTCTGTCAAACCCTGGGAATATAAATTTCAGAAAGTTTATTGTGCTTGATGTATTTTTTGATGTTGATTTGCTAAAGGAATTTATTAAAGAATACAATCATGTTGGTCATATATTCCACAAAAAGGATAGGAGTATACTTTGCATGGTGGACAAGGAGACTTTCATTGAGGCTTTCAGCTTAGGGGTGCCTATGTCATCCCTATTCACTTGGAAAATTTTGATGATGAATTCCATGAACACAAAAATATATACACTAAGAGGGCCATGTGAAGATAGATTCCATAATTGATGAAGGATCAGGGATACATACCGAAGTGGGAGATTACATGCCTCTCAGGTACTTTCGAAGATATTTTCAAAATATAGCCTTTGGTCTAGATAGAGCCTTAGGTTTGGATGTGACTATGGATGCTTTCAGTGGACTCCACATCATGGCATTGAATATTTAGGATCCACATACCAATGTTGGGTATGATTTTGTCACCTACATAGAAAATCACATTCACAATGAGACTGTCTCTACTCAATAAGGAGAATTAAGAAATTTCAAATTTCACTATTATTTTTAACTAATGCATTTGATCTTATACAAGAATGTGGGGTATATTGACCCAAGTTTCATTGAGAACATAGAAGAACTTGGAGGGAACTTGCCTGTGCAACGATGGACTAGGTTATGGAAAAGGTTCTACCCTTACTCAAACTCTCTTTCCTTTTATAATGATTTTGTTTACCCTTTGTTAAATATGTTGGGGGTTGTAGTTGAAAGGGTTCTTATAATATTAGGAAATTAATTAAAACCTCTAAGTTCTTTTATGAAGGAAGAAAATTAGGTCATGATTGAGGAAGTTTTTTTTAGTTGGAAAATTGCACAATTATTAGGGTTGTTGGGTGCCCGTAGCCACCACATCTTCTTCCTAGGTTTGTTCCAGAGAGGTTAGGAATTTTTGAATTTTTTTGGCAATTTATATCTATGACTAGGGAGTATTTTGGTCCTACTATCAAGAAGGGAACATTCATGTGTAGAAGTTTTAGGATTGGAAACTTTTAAATTGGTAAGGATGTAATTGAAGAGATTGATGCATTCCTTATAAACTTTAAATTGCCAACTACTCCTACAAGGACATATTATCCTTTTGCTATTGTTAGAGATGCTCTTAGGAAAATGAGGGGATATAACGTGCCCCTGAGTAAAAAATGTTGGGAAGAGGATGTTATTGCAGATTATCTAGATGAAGGTAGGTGTAGAGATAGGACACTAAAATGGAGAGAAATAATGGGCTTTGAAGAGGAAATGAAAAGAATTGACCCCTCTTTTAAGGGTTTCTATCATGAAGAGGGATACTGGCCTAGATTTGATGAGTATATTAATAATTTTGATGAAATTATATCCCAAGTTCCTGAAGAGATAAATAATAGAGTGAATCCCAAATCTCCTATGCCTGATGTTGTACTAGAAGTAGATGATGATGAGGGGAAGCTTGAAAGCTCAACATGGGCTCAGAAGAAGAAACAAAAAATGATTGAGATTCCTCAGAAGGAAAGGGAGAAATCCTTACAAATTATACCAAAGGGCAGTGAGTACTTTAATGATATAAGAAAAAAACAATTATTGGAACATGCCACTAAGGATGAGCAGAGGCCAAAGAAAATGGAGCTTGAGACTATGATGCTAGATGATAGGATCATACAAGCTAAAGAATTTATGAAAGATGACAATTTCATAAAAATAGAAGAGTTTGAAAGCTTCCTTTATAAACTAAATCAAAATGGATTTTCATTACAAATAAAGCTAGGTGACTCCAATGAAAAAGTAGTAGAGATGGTCAAAAGGCTACCGGAGTATGATCCTAAGAATGAGACCTTAACTAACAAAGAGGCAAGAGAGCTGATAAAGACAAGTGGCATGATCATCTTTCTAGGATGGGAGATCAGCTCCTCATTTTTGCTTCACCAAATGAGAAGATAGGAGATGGTAATCTCTTTTGAGGATGTAAATCAACACAGAATCAAGAGGGTCTAGTTACAATATTGATGTGGAGACCTTGACAATATGGAGCTTAGCTCTAGAAAATGAAAAGCCAACCCTTATGGAAATTAAAGATTCCCCTAGTGGAAATGTAATTTTCAAGAATGTTCATTCTACATCTAGTGATCAACTTTATGGACTGATGACATCAACATCATTGTTGGGTAAGAATAAAATTGATGTGTTACAGGAACAACTATAAAAAGACATGTGGATATAAAGAAACAATGTGAGGAGGATATGAAGAAGACGTGTGTTTTAGAACAAAGAAATCTCCCATTGGAAAATGAGGTGAACACATGGAAAAATATTGCCAAGCTTATTGTTGAGGTGGAAGACAAAGGTATACAAACATATGATTATGCATCAGGTACAAGTGATATAGCAATCCAACCTATAGTCATTGATGAGGAAGAGATAGAATCAAGTAAAGAAATAGAAATTAGAACAATGCAGAACTTTTTAATTCATAAGATAGGCTCTTTGAAACATTCCTCACAAAATGTACATAGTAGCTACATTTCCTTATAGGGAGCTGAATATCAGTGTTCATAAGTAGTATCATTATTATCCCCTTTATTTACAACATGGGTCTCATATACACAATTTTTTGAAAGCCTTGTACCAATGGTGACATAGAAAAATGAGTTACCTAAGGGAGTAATTATCCCTATTAGAAAATTGATTAATGGAGTTAAAGAACTAAATGGTTTTTTCTTGGGGATATTAAAATTTATCCAAAACAAAATGAAAACAATTTCCATGGGGACTCCTAATTTTGTGCCTAGAATAATTGATAAGAGTGGGAATGTAAAGGTATAGCAGGAATGGTCTTACTCTTTTGATGACATTTTGAAGCATGCAAGTTTTTTTAAGTACTATAATAATGAGATGGATGTTACGATACTATATGATATGATTGATCTATAATATAAAATTGAATAAAAAATGAGAAAGGTTACTACAGAATTAAAGGAAATAAAAAATGCAAAATGCAACAAGTGCCTTCATGAGATGAATATAATTAGAGATGTCACCTAGCTAGATATTGATACTGACATTGACATCTGGGAGGTCATAGCTGGGATTAAACTTTTACCATCTAAGGATAGTGATTAAGTAGTCATGGAAGCAGTTGAGGTTATGCTTACGGGAAGTTGTTAGAAATCATAGCTAAATGAGAGAGAAGATAAAATAGAGAAAGGGTAGTGATTATAATAGGTTGTTAAGTTGTACACATGCTTATCTTGGAAACACCTACAAAAATAAACCTAGAATGTACCTGAAGATCAATTGCCACCTGCCAATTTTGGAACTACTTCCCATCTTCAATCCACATAAAAAGAATGTTTTGCAAAAGAAAATATCTAATGTTTTTGTATTTATTTTTTAATCAAATTTTGATAAGTTTCCTCCCATCTATAGCTTGTTTGCAATCCTTTTTCTATAAAAGGATTTCCAAGATGTGGAGCAAGGGTCCAAATTTTGTTTCATTTTTTGTGATAATGTTATTTTACAGTCGATCCAATTTCTTGTTTCAAGTTTATATTTCAAGAACATAGTGAATTAATGAATGAAATACTTGTCAAATTTGGAGTTATATCTTGAGTCTTGTATCAAATACGTGTATCATTCTTGAGAAGATTAATACAAAAGGAAGTTTTTTTTTTTTTTTTTTTGGGTTAGTAATTGCTTTTGACTGGAGCTTTGAACCAGTGAGGCCACATATGGGGGACCTCATCCCCTTAGGTCTTTTTCATAGTTCGCTCATTACATATTTCAACTTGTAATGTCCCTCCTTGTAAGGACTGATAAGTATTATCCTATAGGATTAAATTAATCAATCCAAGGTTTATTATTGTATTAAAAAGATTAATAAATAATTTACCTCTATACCATACTTCAGTCCTCACACACTATGGCGGGGTCACAAAGCTCGATAAACCTAAATTCCAAGAGAGGACCTTTCCCTCTTCTTGCCTTAGGACTCAGCTCTACCCTCTTACTCACGAGGTACTTACTGTATGCAATTCTTATTTTATTTATATATCTTTGTATAACATGTTCTTGTAGTTTTTTTTAATTATTTAATTAATTTTTCGTGTAATATACATATGTGCAATGGTTTGTTTAATACCAAACTTGATTTATTAATATTTATTTAGGTTTTTTCTTTCCATACCCAAAAACTTCAATTAATGACATTAATCTAATCATTTAATATTTATGTATTCTTATTGAAATATTGAAATTTGATTATTTCCTTATTTATTTTTCCTCATATAATTCACCTATTTATTTAATATTTATATTTATATCATTTTTTCCAAACGAGTGATTTTCATTTATTCCGTATCAAATACATATACTCCAAATGATATTAAATGATATGCATGCAGGTTAACTAAAGGTCATATATCATTGCAAATTTAGGGTTTTCTAGTGATTAAATTATAACTTGGAATATTATTATATTGTCCCTTCAATATTATAACAATCGGTTGTTTCCTTTAATTCATGTAATAACGCTTTATGGCATATCACATTAACTCTTTTAATATCATACGACTTTAATAATGAAATAATGATGTTATAGCATTTTATTTACAATTTTTAGGGTTACGAATCAAACTTTTTTCATTTTTTGTGTGGTGATTAGGGTTGGCATATTTAATCTTTCTTTATTTTGCTATGTATAATAAGAATGTGAATGGTTGCTTGAAAGAAAATTTTTCTACAGCTGCACTTCTTTTCATATGTCACCTCTGATTCATGCTTAATCCCAATTTTATCTCCTCTTCTACTCCCCTTTTGCTGCACTTTGTATTTTTTTTTTCCTTTCCACTTTCCATTCCATTGTCCTCTCTTTACGTTAAGTATTAGGTCAAATGGTGTGAAGCAACATTCATTACTTTAGAGTTTTATTGTTTTCATTGTATTAAAAAACAATTATGAATTTATATTACTTCCATTGTATATATATATATATATATATTAATATTATATATTATTTTTAACAATTGTGAATTTTAACAATTATGAATTTATAATCTTATATCTGACCATTATTAATGATACTAAATGTATTTTATTAACAATACACTCGATAATTATTCATAACCATTATACAATGAATATATTTTAATTTACTATTAATAATTTGAATAGTATTGGTTTTACATATGAATATCAATGTTAATGATAGCTTATGATAGACCGCCCCTCTCAAATTTACTTTTCCTCAAGAAATTTGGGGTGGCTCGAGATTTCTTCACCCATCCAAGTAGCATCTTCCTCTGGAAGGTTTTTCCATTTCACCAAAAATTCTAGGATAACTCTATTCCTTAATCTTCTTTCTCGCTTATTGATGATAGCCTCTAGTACTAACACGAGCTTGCCTTCATCATCTAATGATGGTAGTTCGATGTATGGGGTAATTTGTCTTCCCAAAACTTTCTTTATTTGGGATACATGAAAAACATTGTAAATCTTGATATCTTCAGGTAATTCAATTTCATATGCTAATTTTCCAATTCTTCTTATAACTCTATATGGTCCATAGAATCTAGGTTTAAGCTTATCTACTCCACTTGTTTTTATTGTTTTTTGTTTGTAAGGTTGTAGTCATAAGAAGATCATGTCCCCTATTTGAAATGTTCTTTCAATATGTTTCCTATCTGCATATAATTTTTTCTGATATTGGGCATGGTGGATATTTTCGTTTTAGAGCTTTTAGTAGGTCTAGATTGTATTGAATGAAATATTTTTCTCTCGGTACTTTGCTATCTATAAGAATCAAATTCCCAAATGATGTAGCTTCATAGCCATATAGGGCTTTAAAAGGAGTCATACCTATAGACATATGGTGAGTAGTATTGTAACAATACTCCCCCAGATGTAAGTATTTGGTCCAAGCCTTTTGTTGTCTTGTGACATAATTTCATAGATAACCTTCTATCCATTTATTTGCAATCTCCATCTACGCATTGGTTTTTGGATGATAGCTCATACTAGGAGTCAATTCTATTCCTGCTAGTCAGAATAGTTCTTGCCAAAATTGACTACGAAATCTATTGTCTCTATCACTAACTATGTTTTGTGGTAATCCATGTAATCTAAAAATTTATTTAAAGAATACTTCTACAATTTGTGGAGCCTTGTAGTCTGTGCTTATTGTGAGGAAGTGTGCATATTTAGTCCATCAATCTACTACTACATAAATACAATCCTTCACTTGTACCTTGGGTAGACCTATTATAAAATCCATTGAAATGATTTCCCATTTTTTATCAGGGATAGGTAAAGGTTCTAGAAGGCCTGCTGGATGTTTTGGTTCTACTTTATTCCTTTGACATATCATGCATTCTTGGACATATTTCAATACATCTTTCTTGAGACTTTTCCATGAGAATTTTTCTCTTATTTGTTTATTGGTTTTATAATATCCTTGATGTCCTACTAATGTATTATCATGATGTTCTTTTCATACCTTTTCTTTTACTTTGGAGTTCAAAGTTAGCCATACCCTTCCTTTATGCATGATGAGTTCGTTCACTATCTTATAATCATCATTAGGTAATGCTCCTTCCATTATTTCTATAGCTTGTGGATCCTTAACATATTCTGTGATAATATCATTTTTCCAATTTGTTGTGATGCTGGTTATTGTACTTATAAAAAAAATTCATGATAATGCATCTGCTACTACATTGTTGGTTCCTTTGACATACTCGATGTCAAAATCATAAGACTGGATCTTACTAACCCATTTCTATTGATGATCATTGAGATCCTTCTAGTTCATAAAGAATCTTAAGCTGTTATGATCTATTTTGATGTTGAATTTACCACCAACCAAATATTGTCTAAATTTAGCTAGTGCATGCATTATTGCTAGCATTTCTTTTTCATATATAGAATAGTGCCTTTCAACTTCTGTAAGTTTACAACTCTCGAATGCTATAGGATGTTTGTTCTACATGAGGACTTCTCTAATTCCTTCTCTTGATGCATCACATTGAAGTTCAAAGGGTAGTGTGAAATCCAGAATAGCCAAGACTGGGCATCTACTCATTGCTTCCTTTAATTTGTTGAATGCTTGTTGTGTCATATCATTCCAGGCAAATGATCCCTTTTTGGTTAAGTTAGTTAAAGGAGTGGCTATTTTTGAGAATCCTTTAACAAAGCATCTATAATAGTTGCATAGTCCCACAAATCCTCTAAGATGTGTTAGGGTTTTGTGTTTTGGCCAATTCTTGATGACTTGGATCTTTTCATCATCAACACTGACTCCTTCAACATTAATTTTATGCCCAAGATAAAGAATCTCTTCTAATCCAAATTCACATTTTGAGGCCTTAGAAAATAATGACTCTAATTCTAAAATGCTTAGAATTTCCTCAATGTGTGCAAGGTGTTCTTCCCATGTTTTACTGTAAATGAGAATGTCATCAAAGAATGCAAGTAAAAATTTTCTTAATTTCTTTCTAAAAATGTGGTTCATACATGATTGAAAGGTGGTTGGTGCATTAGTAAGGCCAAATAGAAGAACTAGGAATTCAAAGTGCCCATAGTGACATCTAAAAGCAGTTTTATGCATGTCTTCTTCCTTCATACAAATTTGATGGTAACCGGAGTGTAAATCAATTTTGGAGGAGTATCATGCACCATGAAGTTCATCAATTAATTCATCGATTCTTGGTATAGGATATCTATTTTTTATTGTCTTCTTATTAAGAGCCCTGTAATCTATACACATTTTGTACGTTCCATCTTTATTTTTTACCAATACTACGAATGAGGTGAAAGGACTGGAACTAGGTTGAATGAGACCCATCTCAAGTAACTCTTTGATTGGTTTCTCAATCTCTTCTTTGAATTTGTGTGGATGTCTATAAGGTGTAGTTATGACAAGCTTGTCTCCAACTTCTAATTCTATTGAATGTTCAAATCCTCTCTTAGGGGGAAGCCCACTAGGGAGTTCTTCAAAAACTCTTTTATGTTTTCTTAAAATAGATTGGATATCTAGGTGAGTTACTTGATTCTGAGATGGAGCTTTGTCTATAATCACACATTGTGCAACCCACTCTACTTGGCTGTGTCAAAATATTTTCTCAATCCTGTTACATGAAACTAATTTAGGAGTTCCATTTGGTATCCCTTTTAAGGTGATTTCATTTCCCTCATGTTTAAAGCATATTTCTAGGTTGGGGTGATCCATGATAAAATACCCTAAGGAATCTATCCAAGGTAGTCCCAAAATTACATCATATTGTAAGTTTACCACATAAAAATTCCTCTATTTTTAATTTCCTTCTCTCCACAAGAATTTTACTAATAAAATCATGAGAAGCTTCACTATCTATTAATGCAATTATTCTTTTCCCCCTGATGGTGCCTTTGATTTTAAAGGGTTGGTTCTCATTAGCTTGAGAAATTGTGGCTAAGGAACTTGTAACTTCTTCTCTCTTGGTTTTTTTCTTTGGATGTTCTTCTTCTATATCATGGATCTAACTTGTTCTCTTAGAAGAGTGATTATATCCCCATGGTTCCTTACATTTGTAGCATAGAATTTTGTCTTTCAATTCACTCCTTTGATCCCTTTTCTCCTTTTCCTTACATTTATGCCCCCTTTCCCAAGGTTCCCTACAAAAGAAATAGGATTTTCCTACTTCTTTAGGTGGAAATTTTTTTGGTTCTATCCTTGGATGAAGGAATATCAAATTTCTTTGCTTTAAAAATTGTATCTTCTAGTGTAACTAGTTCCATGGTGCTCACCATGCTTTAAATTGAATCTATTAATCCTTCCACAAATAGGTAGGTAAGTCTTCTTTGGGATATTTTTGGTAAAAAAATGTTGATAATCTTTGGAATTCATTTGCAAATTCACTTACTGTACCATGTTGTCTTAATAGAGCCAATTTTGAAGTATCATTCTAGATATTTTTGATCAAATCTTTTAATGAGTTTTTCTATGAATTCATGATATGATCTTTTAATGATTTTTTCTGTGAATTCATGATATGAGGTTATGTGTTGGTCTCCATGGATCTTCCATCCATATTGCCACCATTTGTGTGCTATTATCATTAAATGTAGTACTGCAAATTTAATTGAATTATCTTCTATCATGGGACTATATGATACATCTATGTCTAATTTTTTCACCCATGTTCTTACTAGAATTTTTTCTCTTCCATCAAAATTAGGTAGAACTACTTTGTTAATTTTCCTCTCTAAATCATGATTGTATAGAGTTTTCCTTTTCCGACTATTAATGTCCTTCATTTATGTCTCATAGTAATCTTTAAAAGGTACATTATTCCTCAATTCTAGAGCTAATTGAGAATATGTTTCTAAAATTCTTTCTACATTATCATTTGAGTCTTCATTTGTTTCCTCTCTTCCTCATTCTTGATTTCTTTATGGTGAAGAAGGAGTTGTGGGCGGGTTATGATTATTCTTAGATTGATTTGAGTTAATGTCCCTCACATTGTTAGGTCTAGAATTTGCGTTGTTTGTATTTTGAATAATTTGGAGGAGAAGTCTATTTTTTTCTCTATTTTGTTCCATGAGTGACTGAGTGACTTGGGTTGTTTGTTCCATAAATGCTTTAAGATCTTTAATTAACTATGCACTCATGGTGGTGTTCTCCTTCTTCTTTTCTCTTTCAATTACCCTTTGCTCCCTTAGATTGATTTGCATAAACTATTCTTCATAGGTTGGAAAGATTTTTGCTCTGATACAACTGTAATGTCCCTCCTTGTAAGGACTGATAAGTATTATCCTGTAGGATTAAATTAATCAATCCAAGATTTATTATTTTATTAAAAAGATTAATAAATAATTCTTTACATATATTTTCTTATTCCAAATTCCATTTGTATGTATAGCTAGGTCCTCCAAAATGGGACTAGAACCTGTATACCATACTTTAGTCCTCGTACACTGTAGCGGGGTCACAAAGCTTGATAAATCTAAACTCCAAGAGAGGACCTTTCCCTCTTTTTTCCTTAGGACTCGACTCTACTCTCTTACCCACCTAGTACAATGTAATTCTTATTTTATTTATATATCTTTGTATAACATGTTCTTGTAGTTTGTTTTAATCATTCAATTAATTTTTTGTGTAATATACATATGTGCAATGGTTTGTTTAATACCAAACTTGATTTATTAATATATATTTAGGTTTGTTCTTTCCATACCCAAAATCTACAATTAATGACATTAATCTGATCATTTAATATTTATGTATTCTTATTGAAATATTGAAATATGATTATTTATTTTATTTATTTTTCCTCATATAATTCACCTATTTATTTAATATTTATATTATTTATTCCAAAGGAGTGATTTTAATTTATTCTGTATCAAATACATATACTCCAAATGATATTAAATGATATACATGCAGATTGAATAAAGGTCATATATCATTGCGAATTTAGGGTTCTCTAGTGATTAAATAATAACTTGGAATATTATTATATTGTCCCTTCAATATTATAACAATCAGTTGTTTCCTTTAATTCATGTAATAATGCTTTATTTCATATCATGTTAACTCTTTTAATATCATACAGCTTTAATAATGAAATAATGATGTTATAGCATTTTACTTACAATTTTTAGGGTTACAAATCAAACTTTTTTCATTTGCTGTGTGGTGATTAGGGTTGGCATATTTAATCTTTCTTTATTCTGCTATGTATAATAAGAATGTGAATGGTTGCTTGAAAGATAATTTTGCCGCAGCTGTACTTCTTTTCGTATGTCACCTTTAATTTGCTTAATCCCAATTTTATCTCCTCTTTTGCTCCCCTTTCGCTACACTTTGTATTTTTTTTCCTTTCCACTTTCCATTCCATCGTCCTCTCTTCCACGTTAAGTATTAGGTCAAATGGTGTGAAGCAACATTCATTACTTTAGAGTTTTATTGTTTTCATTGTATTAAATGACAATTATGAATTTATATTACTTCCACTGTATATATATATATATATATATATATATATTAATATTATTTATTATTTTTAACAATTATGAAATTATAATCTTATATCCGACCATTATTAATGATACTAAATGTATTTTACTAACAATACACTTGATAATTATTCATAACCATTATACAATGAATATATTTTAATTTACTATTAATAATTTGAATAGTATTGGTTTTACATATGAATATCAATGTTTATGATAGCTTATGACACAGCTAGACTTATAGACTCCTTATCCCTCCAATCCCTCATCACTCTAATCCCTTATCTCTCTAATCCCTTATCACTCCACACATTTTTAAACCCTTATCACTCCATACATATTTAGACCTTATCTCTCCAAACCTTTATCACTCCATCTCCTTATCTCTCCATGCGTAGATTGAGCAACACTAGCAGTCATCGATCATATTGGTTGGGAATATTGAAGATGCTTTTTATAACCCTTATAACTCCCAAAATGACTACCATTGTATCACCTTATGAATCCCAAATAGCTAACATTGATCCTCATAGATGCATCCAACATGGTTGGTGATAGCAACCACTACAAAGTACACACACATCGCCATCATATCACTCCAAACTCATCAAACTCCTTTCACCACTAGTTAATCAGAAAACTATCTCATAGGTGCTCAAGCATAGGTGGTGCAAACACAATCACTTCCTACACCACATCAGAAACTTCATCAGTAAATTTATAAACCAGCAAGGAAAAAGCAAGGGTGGGCACGATTCAAACTAAAGATCTCACATTTGTGAGGCTTGTTACAATACTATCATGCTATGGGGTCAAGAAGTTATTGAATATTTGTGTCCTCATTTTTATATATTTTTCACTCTGAGATTAAGTGAACAAAGTTCATTTCATTTAATGCAACTTGGATAAGTTGTATATTAGTTTATTGTTGCTCTTAATTTTAGCAAAAAGTTAATGCTTCTATGAGTTGATAGGGTTTCTAACTACATGGAAGGGAAATCATAAGACTGGGATTTAGGGTTAATAGCTAATATATTTGGTGTCAAGTCAATTGAATAGATCAAAATTTACTGATTTGACTCTATGTAACAATGGATAAGGCATTGGTTATTAGTCAAGGTACAAATTGAAACAATCATTTAGTAGCACAAATCATATTTTAAATCAAATTAGTATCTATAGTTTGTGACAATGATTTATATGTTGGTCATTTTCTTATTGTTTTAAATTTTGAGTTTATAGTTAGCTTCTATAAGTCAATAATTGATTTCAATTCCAAGAATATTAAGAGACCAAATCTACTTAAAGGGATGTGTAGTGTGAAAATATCTAGAGACATTGAACTCCCTAGGTAAACCCGCCTTGGTTAGTAGAACCAAAAGTGTAGAAAGCATCATTGCTTCATTAAGTTGGTCCAAATCCAAATAGGTTTCACTGGAAATGAGAAGTGGATAATCCCTAGGTATCTCTTATTATTGCATTCTAGTATTTTTAAAAATCTACAGATCAAAACTCCAATAGCTTCAAACCTTAAATCTATATTGGATCCTTACACTCCTTCATCTCATGTGCCTTTCACTCTTAACTCATCCTTCTCTTCTCCCATCATACCTCAAGATTAACAAAGACATGCATCCTTCAAAAATTTCCATCCATCCATCCATTTAAACTTGCTATATAACCCTTATTGATCCAAAAATCCCAAATCTTTTAGAAGAAATTTGGATGTACAACATACAAGGAATAAATGCAAGAATCCATTCACAAATTAGGAACACTATGTCTTATCTAATATACACATGAATTCAAAGAAAGAAAAAAAATTCAAGAGAACATAAAGGTCCACTAACCAAAGAGTGAAATCAAAGTAAATATGGGTTCCTAAATCCATCATTGAAGAAATGCTTCCTAAATCATCTTGAGGAAAAGAAGAATCAAAATTTGTATGGATTCCTAAAAAAACCTTGAAAGACTTGAATAAAAAAAAAAAAAAAAGGTTGACATTCAAACTTCCAAGGGCTTCCACTTCACCTTCTTCCAAACATCTTCCTCAAAAGTTCTTGAAGCCTTCCAGTCCATCCTTCTACAAAATTACTCTACTATCTCAGATATCTAAACCTCAAGATATTTCATCATTATTTCCTCCATCATTCCACCACCCTTCAAGGTGTGTGCCAATATTGATTTTTCCTCTTCTACTCTTGCACATCCCTTTCAATATCCTATCCACTATCCTTCCATCCCATTTATCTTGTGTAAAGCCTAAAATATTTTCCTCCATATACCCTTATTTTCTCTATCATTCCCATCATCTTATCAACATTTTTGAGCATAGATTTATATGGTCTTATATTATTATGACATCCTTTCAATAGCATCACTATCCAAATTGAAAAAATTTGAATTATTTCTAAAAATCTAAATACGAAAGCATTAAAAAAAAGAAAAAAAGAAAAAAAAAAAGTACCTTAGTAAAAACCTGGTAAACAGTTACCTTGGTAGCAAAAGTAAAGAGAAACAAATTCTTCCTATGGTGAAACCCACTTCTTGTGGTACCTTGGATAAGTACCATGATGAAAACTTGGCAAAAAGGTGTAATTTATAATTCTTCCATAATCTATCCATTCCATCTTTCCTCTTTGATCTTGACAATGTTGAGTTATCCATGATCATTTTCTATCTTATCCATTAGCTTCCCTATCATGATCTGTCTTCTCCCAAACCATCCACTCATAGCTTTTGTAACAAGCTTCATCCTTAGCATTTTATTGTCATTTTCATATCTGATTAACCTCTTGGTCTTGATAAAAAGAAGAAGAAGAAGAAAACATGGTTCTTAGACACCTCTTGACATGTCCACTGTTTTGGGCTATATGCTTTCAAGTCATTTAGTGGCTACCATTTCTTATCAAAAAATGATTCGTATGGTTATTTTTCCTCTTTCCCTAGCTTGGGAACTCTTTTGGAGATGGTCCTTGAGGATCACATTCATCCTACTTTTGTTAGAAAGTAAAGTCAACCAAGATAACTAAGAGGGTTTGGGGAGGTGGATAGGTTGTCCAATAAAATCAACTTATATGAACCTTATTGAATCTTAAACATGTAATCAAAAAGTGTAATAACCACAAGAAGATAACCATACATGCTAACACTAGATTTGTTAACTAGGAAACCCTTGATCAGAGGGAAAACCCTAGTGTGGATGGTACCCACAAAATGATATACTAATAAATAAATTGCTTGCAAGAGGATGGACTCTATTAGGAGCCAATGAAATACATTTAGTACATATTAGTCATTGTTAGGAAATTTTGAATCCCTATGAGGAGATTTCAACCCTATTAGGAGTTGTAGAAGGAATAAGGACCCACTATCCAAATAGCTTTAGAGGCAAGACCACTAAACTCACAGTCCAACTAGCCTCTGTATTATTCCTCTTAGAAAAATACCAAATGATCAACTATCCACTAGCACTCTCTACCAAATATAATTAATGCCATCATTCCTTGTGCCTCTGTTGCACAATGCACTTCTCAAATCTCAATACTAGATCCAAAAACTTGCATCACACTAATCCCTTAGATCACTTACTCACAGGTAATTATTACTTACAATTATCTTGCTTACTTCAATTTATTTCATTACTACTTCCATACATAATCACAAGAAAATAAACTTTCCTTTATACCAAGTCCTCAAAATAATTAATTAATTCAGTCTTGAGACTTTCCTAATTTATAATTACAATAGGACCTAACTAAGATAAAATAATACATGTTACACTACATCCATTCATAATTAAATAACATTGTTAGCTCACAATCTTTACAAATCTTCACACATGCAACCTCGTACTTCGTACACTCAACCACATCATCAACATGATGCCTTCTTCCTCTATCTAATTGTGCTTAACCAAATTATATGGACCTCTAATGAGATACAACCCGATTACCAAAAACCACTTCTCATGAACTTTTTCTATATACTGTCTTCCATAAGTCTCGAATAACTATCACTAGTCTTCGACTTTATGCATGCACTCTTACCCATGGCATCAAGACACATTGTAAAATATGTCCTCAATTGTGCTTGACCTCATCTTTAATCCTTGAACCATATGACCTCAAACCTCATATGTTGCTTTTTTACTCTTTAGTATATTGACATCAATGACAAACGCTACCATCACAAGTACATTTCCCCTTTTTTTTTGACCTAAACATTTGACCAAAGGCCATATTGGCCTATGAATTCTTCTTTTTTAAATTTTTTTCTGCCTAATTTGGTCAAAGTTTTGACCAAATTAGGATTTCCCAATTTGGTCAAAATTTTGACCAATTCAAGTTCAATAGCAAAAAAGAAAAAAAAGTAGCATCAAATTTTTATTTTGGCCAGAGGAGTTGGTTGGATGTAGTCTGCATGTACAAGAGCCATTTGAGGTAAGAGCTATCATGGGAGTGATTATAGATGTTCTCCTATTCTGGAAAAGCTCTACATCGACCTTCCTCCACCTCTAGTGTCCTTGTCGAGATGGGAAAGGTACTCTCTTATTTTTCATCATAAACCCCCCTCTCTCTCATGCTCTCAGGCATAAGAGGATAAAATTTCATAATAACTATTATCCTTTATTGATATGTTAGGTATAAATGAAATGTGGTTTCAATAAGATATCTCTTACAAGTGATATGTTTTACCAACTATGTTCTAACTTGATGTCTCATGAATTTCTTTAATTTGATGTCTACCTTCACTATAGAGTAGTACTGGCTTTTTTTCTAGCTTCATTTGTTGTGTTGTCAATTAGCTAACATATTGATTATCTTTTAACATGAATATGATTGACTGAATACCGTGTGGATCTAGGTTGTGGTTGTGAGAGATCTGGTAGGAAATCTTGGTAATCTTGTGTGACAACTATCTTTGGATCAGTTTGAGAATGAAGGTAGGATATGAGCCCCTGGAATATGGACCAGGCACAGGGCACTAAAAGACTTCTTAATAGACAAAAATATCCTATTAGCTTGCATAAAATGGTAATTGTAGAATATAAATCATGTTGATGCTTTCTTAACATGAGATTGTCATAGAATGATCTAATTGGGGACTCTCTTATGGTTTAGATAATTGCTTCATTGCTTAGACCTTGTAATTGAAGGATTCCTATAAATAGGAGATTCTTCTTGGACTCCTATGAAGTGGGTGAGCTTTATTATACTGTAGAACAAATTTTTATGCAGGAGTAAATAATTTTGCAATTAAGGGCTCTAGTCAAAATATTTGGGGATTTGCATGGACAGTTTGGTGATTTAATGCACTTTTTTATGAGCATGGATTTCCTTCAATAGCTAGAGACATCACATGAGTCTAAAATTACCTCATGATGCATGTATGGTAAATTATGTTCTCATGTTCTCATCCATTGCAATTTGTTTGTGTAAATGATGTTGTGTGTTTCCAAAGCAATTTTACCTAGAATGGTGTTACATTATACTTGCATATATAGATGTTGAAATATTAAAGTTTCTCCCCAAATTGTCAATTTGGGAAGTTGGGCTCTAAATGTGATGTGAACTTAAAAATTGATTGCTTAAGGATTTTTTAAAAAGATTAATTTTTGGCCATGCAAGTGATATGGGCTTTGGATATCTCTTATTTCCTATACTGGTGGGATGATAAGCTAGATGTATTTGTGTTATTTCATGTGGATGCTCTCATTTACATTTTTTTAGTGTGGTCCCTCCTTGTGTCCAACTATGACAGTCACTACAACTAATTCTAACCAGTCACCATAACATCACTAATTTGGTAAATCATTTTCCTTCTATCCTTTAGAAAAATCTTAAGGCTTCTCCATAAACACTATTAAGATCACAAAACCTTTACAAAGTACTCCAATAATTAGATCGACATCCTAAGTAGTAAGTCATTACTTATCATAGTTTGAGACAATATTTCTAAACTTTTCAAATTAGATTTAAAGTGTATTTTAATATAAACCAAAAGATGTATTTAATACCTAAGGTACGATTGCTTTGTATCTTTAATTTAAGTTTTTAATATGATTGTCCTAACATTGATATGACTTTTTTGGTGAATGATGACAGTCCCATGACTAACTATGATAATTACATGTTTCTAAGTGAAAGGTTGGGGATTCATACCTTGGGGTACATTTTTACTAGTGTATAAAATAAAATATTAGATATCATTTATAAATGAATAAACTATTTCATTAAGTGTTTATCCTTTTATCAGACTTGTGCAATTTTTTGTGTTTTGATTATGTTATCACTTGAATCTTCAAAGTATATATGTATGGATTTTTTACATCAATGAACAAAGCATTTATATCTGGTGTACAGACTTTAGGAAAATGATAGGTAGGTAGGCCTAAATTATTTACCAAAATTTTGATCTTTCCATATTGTTCACTCTCCCTATATGAATTCTAGCTTGTACTTGTTCTTGTTGGTATCAGGGTTGTCTCATTTTTTCCATCTTCATATATTTTGATATGCAAATTAATTATAGGTGTAAATGAAATACAATTGCTAGTCCTCAATTGGAATCTTCAAGTAGGTCAATGGGTCTGTATGGCTCAATACATCTTACAAGAACTCCATCAGAAAAAAAAATGGAAGAGGAAACCATTAATGAATAGTATTAAACTATCTACAACATTAATCTTTGTTTCTTAGAAGCATAGAGATAGTTTTCTACCATCTTCCAAATGACTTGTCATGTCAAAATCAAGTTGTTGTTGTTGGAAATAAATAGTACAAAGCATTTTTAAAGAATAATAGAAAAGCCACATGACTTGGTAAAGTTAGGTATAGAGTAGCATCAAGTAATTCAACATCACTAGCAAAACTATCTTCAGAAATGTGTTTAAGTAATTTGACATAAAGAACAACAAAATTAGATTTCTTAGAATTTAGAGAAGCCAAGATTATCTTACATCTGGCTCTACATCTATTAGAAAACATGGATGTATAATGTGGTCATCTTGCATTTATAAAATTGAAACTATATTATCCAAACTCACATGGACATTCTCATTTATTAGCCTTTGAAATAGTATCCATAGCCCTTAGAAGGTAGCACTTGCATTAGGTAGAAAAAAAAACATTCTCAAATGAGCATATATACCCTATTTTGTTGTGCATACTATCTTATATTGATCATCCTCTCTTACCCAGGTCTTATTAAATAGAAATTATCCACCAAGCAAGGAAAAAATCTTCGAGTCTAATTATTATTTGAAGTCTTTTGTCCATTGGCAAGAATGGGTAATGATATTTCAATTATTCTTTGCTACAATCCCAAAAGCCAACAATGGTTGGTCACAATTCTTCTTCCTAACTTGATCTAGGTTAGCTACCTAGAGAATGTTTGATTGGGAGTATGATATCCACTTGTATAATACATTTAGAGAGCTTTTCTTGCATGAAGGGTTCTATCATAAATTTTCCAACCTAAGTTTTTATAATGGGTTAGCTTCAACTTCCAACTTAAAAGTATATTGGATAATGTTCCATTTATAATCCTAGATCTCCTCATATGATGTAGAAGAATCCTAGGCCTCCAAACTATATTGTATCAAACAAAATATTGAGGTTTTTTTGTATGAAATTTTGTAATTTCTAGTCGATTTACAATTATTTTGGCCTGTCATAGTGGAATTGTTTTAACACAATCATCGGGTGACAATTCAAACTAAAAACTAATTCATCTATGTGGTAACACATAAGCATCAATTTTCATTAGATTTTGACTAGATCATCAACAAGCCATTCGAAGCATGTCCACATCTTTCATTTTTATTTTATGTTTCTTCTAGAAGTTGAATTTCCTAATCAACTCAAGGGATCTATGAGACATGTGCCATACTTTAGAGCCTTATACCAAATGATACTCATTTATGAAGTGTTATTGGCCCCATGGTAGTTCATGTTTGAAGCTACATTGATTTGGAGTAATATTAGTTGTTCATGGCACCAAGAAGAACATTCTCTATCAACTTTAGATTGAAAAAGGAGGGAAAATTCATTTGAGCATAGTTTGTGAAATCATTTGATTAAAATACCTTCTCGACATCATATCCACATTGACCTAGCAAAAAATAAAAATAATTGTTTTTTACTCCTTTTTCTTACATTCAAAATGATATTATGTAGATGACCTTACGAAAAATATAAAGTAAGGAATTCCAAAGGATTAGGTATATAATCAAATCAACAAATATGTTCCTATCAATAAACAACTAAGAGTGATTTAGGTATTGGGTACTACTTTCTATGTTTGATATAGAATTGATAATATGCACACCATTATAAAAATAATAATATACTCTAGATATTGTGGTAGGTTGTTTGATATGACAATATTATTATGTTTTTAAATAGAGCTAAAGTTGTGATGCAAGGAGGAGGTGATGATCTTGTTTCTTATTGCCAAAATCTCAAGTAACTAGGCTAGGCTTCTTCAAACCTTACCTAAGAATATCATATGCTACCCCTTAGGATTCTCCAAGATTAGAGACCAAATGATTGGCCTATTCTTTATACCACCTCACTTATTTCAAATGCCTCTATCTATACCTTCACCAAAACCCAAAAAACTATCCTTCACATAATACCCAACACCTCCACTACCTTACACCCTCTAGGATCTTTATCAACACCATATCCCAAACTATTTCCAAGGGCTTAAATTCATCATCAATAATGAGATTCCAAACATGCATAAAGTTTTATACACATTAGTGGGCTTCAAAGCATTGATTCTCACAAAATCTTCCTATGTAGACTCTCCCTTACAACTCTACCTTGGGATTAGGGTAATAAATCCACCTCTACCAAAAATAAAGGTAGATTGAGATACCCATTACTGAAATTGACTTAATTCCAAAATTATAGATTTCCAACTATCAAATTAGGTATATAACCTAAAGGCCCTATTCTAGTTAATAGGCTTTAAAATCATACTCATGTTACAAACTCTTAAAACTCTCAAATAACATCATCAATGAACTTGAATTTATCATTACCTTATTAAGAATCTTTAAACTATTGATTCTTGGGCTCCTTGTCTTTGAGTACATGATTAAATTTTCAAACCCATCTTTGGTGAGGGTTTCATTGTTAAGTGTAATTGATGACTCCAAACTTCAATATCTCAGCTATTCCATACTTTAAAAAAATGTTTCTTAACATCCCATGGATTGCTACCAACCTTCCAATACTATGCAGCTCTCATAAAAAAATTGTCATGGTTTCTTTAGAATGTTGACTCACTGCTTTTATTTACAACAGCATTTACTTGCTGATTTTGGGTTCATAAATTTATGGGGGATTGAGTTATGGTGTAGACTCCTACTAGTACCATCTTAACAACACAAAAACCTTCCACCATCTTCTCTACTTTCATGAAACAAAAGAAAAAAAACATGCATTCAATGTCACACCATATTTTGAAAATATATGAAATTTACTATCCAAACAAGTAATGCACACTTGGTAATAATATAATGATAATGTACAAATGTTCAATCAACCACAGAAGTACTATGCTCTTCACCATGAATAGGAAGTTTTAAATCATCACAACCATGAATTCTTGAAGAAGATAGAAGGATTGTAAATTAAATGCCAATATAATAGCAATATTACACCAAAATATTGATTTCTATTTCACAAACATATAAAAACACTTTGGTCCTTTTCTCCACACATTCTCCCCCTATCTTCTACATGAAGATGTAATGTTTTGTAACCAAAAACAAGAATTTTCAACTCCTCTAAAATTTCATTCAAGTGGATGATTGTTCACCTTCTAACACTTGCCATTTTGCACAAATTGCTAATTGCAATTTTTGAAAATTTTACACTTTTTTGATATTTTGCGTTTTATTATTTCTCATGCTTCCTAAACACCCTAAATAGGTTTAAAATATTATTAATACCTTTTAATACTATATTATACCCCATTCATGCTCTTGCATGGAATTTTCCTACTTTTGACTCACTATGACCCATAATACTTAAAACAAGAAATTGGTCAACATGACCTTAATTTGAACATGATATAAATAACTAAATCCCTAAACTAACATGACATAAGAACCTACTAATCACAATCCAAAATTTCATGGAGATTTTTAGGGTGCCCAACACTAAGCTATCTCTGATATGACAATATTTATATGCTTCAATGGTGATGCCCTCTTTGGCTGATCCTTATATGCTTGCACCAATGGTTTCCAAAGGAAATATGCTCTAATATGGAGGGCCTCTATAAGAAGGTTAGGTGTTTCTATTTCACTACTATGGTGTTTTTTTGTTAGTAGTTATAGTGGTGGTGATGGAAATGACACTTACATTGTTGTCTTGTAGGGAGCAAGCTACCTTTTCTAGACTACTTTTGGTCCAACAATTGAAGTGGTTGTTCAATTTTAGGGATAGAGAATTTGTGGATGTGATGATGGAATTTCTTGGAGGGAAGTTTGTTGATCCCAAACATAGGTACAAGTAAAATATGGATGTAATTTCCATGGTTTTGGCATGGGTTCTGGAATTGGTTGAAAGTGTGGAGATGATCAAGTGGGTTATGTAGTCAATTGTGGAGGTATATATGATGTATGTGTTGCTTGTAGGAGCTTGATGCTTTGTTTACCTTTTGGTAGTGGGAGGGGGCTTTAGTGGCACAAGGGTGGTGGTTAGGTGGTGTTAGGGTGGTTGGTTCCAGTGGCTTTTTTTTACCAGGATTTTGATGCAATTGTTGAATGTACATTTCCATGATTTTGTTAATAAAATACTCACTAGTACAAAACTAGCAATATGTGACTAAAAAAATTACTAAAATTTGTATATATGTGACTAAAATCAGTCACGTGACTAATAGTAGTTAATATACAATCATTTATAATGCTACTAAATATACTACTAAATGATTTTAGTCACTTATTTGATCACTAATTTTGATCTTCCATTTAATCACATATTTAGTCATATATTTGATAGTGGATTTAGTCACATATATAGTGGTATATTTAGTAGCATATTTAATCACATATTTAGTATATTTACTCACATATCTAGTAGTGTATTTAGTATCATATTTAATAGTACATTTGGTTACATATTTAGTAGCATA
Source organism: Cupressus sempervirens (assembly GCA_028749045.1). Classification (NCBI taxonomy): domain Eukaryota; kingdom Viridiplantae; phylum Streptophyta; class Pinopsida; order Cupressales; family Cupressaceae; genus Cupressus; species Cupressus sempervirens. The sequence goes on along the minus strand of CM053790.1, from coordinate 75,158,751 downwards.
TTCAATAGCATATTTAGTCACATATTTGGCACATGTTTAATAGTGTATTTAGTAGCATATTTAATAGTATATTTGGTCACATATTTAGTAGCATACTCAATAGTATATTTAGTCACATATTTGGTAGTGTACTTGGTCATAATAGGGCATGATGGAATACAGGTGCTCTTCCATTGAGCTAGCACCCTTTAAAGAATACATAAAAAATTATTATTTTTTTCATTTCATTCTTAATATAGCACCCAAAAAGGTTATATAACAAAGAGGCAAAGCTAAGAAATTCACATTTCATGTATAAGGAATTTAAGAATAATCAAATAAAATCTTACACCTCAGCAACTATTTGGGGCCATAGAGACATTATAGCAACTATCATTGAATAGAACAAAATATTATATCAAAAATTCACCTTCAACTAATCAAGGGTGGCAAACATTAAAACTGACCCATCTTGATGCAGAACACCCCTATAATCTACCTAATCACCTTGTCATACATGTGAAAGGAATTCAATGAATGATAAGCATGAAAATCATCTATAAAAAGAGATACAAAAACAAAATGTAATTTTCTTTAAAATGTATTGACATCAAGACCAACTCACTTTTACAATTTGAGCCTCCTAGATCAAGTGTCAAGATTTTAAATGACTACAACTAAGAATGATAAAATTTAATGAATTAATTAAGAAGTTCAAACAACACAAAATTGAATTCCTTCAGTCGAGACATTGACTGAGTAGAAGTACAAAAAGAAATAATTAAACAAGACTTCCACTATGGAAAAATAAAAAAATAATTAAACCAGACTTCCACCGTGGAAAAATAAACGCTGATATAATTTGAAATGGAGAATATCAAACAAATGGGAAAAGGGAAATATAAAGATTCTACAAAAATCAATCCTGCAAGAATAAAGTGTTACACCTCCTTCTGAATGGGAAGTTGATTGGTTCTCCTTTGGAAATCAAAGTAGTGGTAGTGCTTCTCCTCAAAAGGGGCCTATCAAAAGATTAGCTTATAAAATATCAATACTAAATTTAAAACTAAAATGATGATTTAGAAAAACATTAACACCATACATGTATAAAGAAGCTAGTTGCAAGCTTACCACTCCTTTCTCGAGCTTGGCAGTTGATGTAGGAGCATCCAGAGGTATAAGGGCAATCTTGTGTCACCAAAAAAAAAAAGTACTTAGACTTAGTTTCTATTTCATGTGTTTTCATTTCTAGATATCCATTTGGGTCAAATAAAGGTTCCAACTCTCACAGTTCCACTATCAGTGTTCTAGGATAGAGTATTTGAGCACCTTGGGATATGTGTAAATGCCAAAAAAATAGGAGTATGTAATTGAGCCATAATTTTGGTGAATTAGAGGGTGTAAATTGGTCAGATGAATGTAATTGTAATTTAGAGCATTCCAGAAAAAGAATCAAGTCAAAAGGCCCCACGGTTTGAAAGTTATCGTAGTTTTTTAGTTTTTGGAGACATCTTAAGAATGCTTCAAATTCAGGTTAGGGGCATTAAATGACCTTGAACAGGGCTAAAAATGGGGGATGAGCAAAGCTTTTCCATAGGGCTATAGAGTGCTTCGAGAGCTTTCCAAAAATGTAAACGATTCGTCAATTGGAGCTATGGTTCAAAAGTTATGCCTCCCAGAAGTTTGGTTACCATTTCTGGATTCTTCTAATTTTGTGCCAACTTCTACTGTGACTTTTGGAGCCTTCTATTTGGTCGGTTGATGCCAACTAGCACTTTCTAGAATGTATTCCTAATTCTTAACCCTTTGGGGTCTATTTAAGGACAATTCTGGCATTGTAAAAGGTAGTTCGGAGTGGAGTTTGAGAGGAGGTGCTGGGAGAAGAAATTATCTCTAGATTTATACTATTGTAAGCCCTTAGGGCATGTTTTGGCGTTTGTTTCTCTATACTAAGTGTACTAGCATATTTTCATAGTTAATAAAATTTTCCCTTTCCTGTTGTGTCCATTATGTGCTTGGGTTGTGTTCCCATCAATAGCTTGCATTCCAAGATTTGTAAGTCTTCTACATGGATCTATCTACTCTTCTAGAGCTTCCAACAAGGAAACTATAATTGTATCACCAAACCATCCTACATAGAAAATTGACACATGTCAACATATATCATGATAAGGTACAAGAAAAACTATGATATCTTAACACAAAAATGAGGAAGAGAATCATTAGAAGAAACCTATAAAAGTGCTCCAATGCCAATTACAGATTTTATTCGCCCATCTTCACCTTCACTAGCTTCATTAAATCCCAAATATAATGGATAATCCCATTCTAGGACATTCATCTCTGAAACAAGAAAATGATATGCTTGGACCATAATTATTGGGTTTCTTTCTTTCACTAAGAAGACAAAGATCTAGAAATCTAGCTTTCGAAAAATGCATGCAAATTCAAATACTAATTTTGCTTGTTTTAAGACAATGGACATTAGTATGTTCGAAAAAATATAACAAACATTACTTATGAACATAGAAAATTTTTGTAGTAGAGTAAAATAAAATTTACTTAAACATATAATCTATACACCCAACTTAATAGAAATATAAATAACAGATGAACTTACCATTCCCCTAGGAGAATCACCATAGTAACTCATGATCTGATTAGAAAGACTTCCATGGTTTGTGCCAATGTGGATCACCCTTCCATATTTCTTGCATTTCTCTACTAGAGGAACAAAAACCTACAAAAAATTACTATATATGTTCAAAGTTAAAAAAATTTAATCCATATCAAGAAAATCTCTCAAACTACACTTGTTACTCACTATTGTAAAACTAATACAAGAGAATGAGAATGAGAGAGAGAGAGAGAGAGAGAGAGAGAGAGAGAGAGAGAGAGAGAGAGAGAGAGAGAGAGAGAGAGAGAGATGAAATACAAATATCTATCTTACCTTCTCAATGTGTTCCAAATCCTTCTGATATATGTAACATCCTAATATATGTAGATCATAAATGTTGCCAAAAGGCCACAAATAAGGTCCCACAATATTGATACAGTCCACCTTTAGTGACGAGGATTAATAATATTTTTGTATTAGCATAGCATATTCTATGCCTAAGGGTAGAATTCACAAATATTTGTCCACATGGGATACATAAGAGTGTGAATATGCAAAATAAGTAGTCCATTCACAATACAATTGTTACATACTATATAGCATAGAACTATATCAAGAGAACTCAAATACCCTGATGGAGATGTGACGTATCTTGTAATGGCAGAACTAGTATATTGCATGTTCTAGACCTGTCACCATACAATGAAACAATTATGGGTACTGGCATCACTTCATGTAATAAAGATGGACAAATGAGCCGTAATAGAATAAGATGTATCAAGCATTTGAAAAGTACTACTAATAAAATTTAAAAAGGGAAAAATTGAAATTAATTACATACCTGTATAATAGACAATACCATTGACTATTACATAGGCAAGCCAAAGCATATCAGTAGAAAAGCTTCTTGCCTGCAACAGAAGATCCAATTCTAGTGTCATTGCATTTAGTATTTAAGTTTCAATAGGACACTAAATATACATAAGTACTATAATAAAAACATAATTTGATTGCATACCTGATAATATGTCTCTACCCAAAACAAAACAAGCAATGTGTATGTAGAAAAAAACAAAAGACTAGGAACATCTAACATCATTTTTGTTAAAACCTACAACCATTTAGAAGCAAACAAGATTCATGAAAGTGTGTTAGAAAGACACGAGTGTAAACAAGAACAATAAATTAGAATTAAGAATTTTATAATAAAGACCAATCATAAAGATACAACTCTTATACCAATGAGATTTTAAAGCTTACATGATTTTGAGACTCAATGTTCATATTACCAGTATAGTTGGTTCTCTCCATGTGAAGAGCACCAAATATGAGATAAAAGCATTTAGTAGATGCTCGAAAATTCTCATTTTACATAATCATTTATAATATTATTTAATTGCTATCATGACCAAAAGATTAGTGGAAATATGCATTTGTTGTCACCACATATTCTGAAAATATACATAATTTACTATCCAAACAACAAGTAATGTATTCTTGGTAATAATATAATGTTTGCATAAAAAATTTCAATCAACCATAGAAGAACTATGCTCTTCACCATAAATAGGAAACTTTAAAGATTATCATAACCATGAATTCAGAGAGAAGATAGGACTATAATCTAAATGCCAGTATAGCAACAATATTACACCAAAATATTGATTTCCATTTCATGACTATATACAAAACACTTTGTTTCCCTTCTCCACACATTCTCTCTACTCCACCCGCTCCATATGAGATTACATTGTTTTATAGCATAACCTGACTTTAAAGTTAAACCAAGGAAAGACACAATGGTTACACTTAAGAGAATCATTGATACATTTATAGCAATATTGTCTTGTTACATTGACACATAATCATTTGGACTCATCAAATGCAACCCTACAAATATTATGGACAATATCATATTAAAACACAGCTAAATTAAACTAGTACATTTGGGCTCATTTTTTGACCTTTATTGGTCAAAATTTTGACCTAGTTTTTTACCAAACTTTGACCAAATTCGACCAACACATTGGTCAAAAAAATTTCGGTCAAAAATTTGACCAACCTACTAGTTGGTCAAAATTTTGACCAATACGTTGGTCGAAAAATGTTGAAATTGTGAGCACATTTTCTGCCATTCATTGGTCAAACTTTTGACCAATGCTTGGTAGAAATCTGCAGGGCATTGGTCAAAATTTTGACCAATGCTTGGTAGAAAAGTACAGGGTATTGGTCAAAATTTTTTTGATAGGTTGGTCAAGATTTTGACCAATACAGTGGTCAAAAAATGTTGGCATTGTTAGCACATTTTCTGCCATTCATTGGTCGAACTTTCGACCAATGCTTGGTAGAAATCACCAATTCATTGGTCAAAATTTTGACCAATTCTTGGTAGAAAACTATAGGGCATTGGTCAAAATTTTGGCCAATGCCATGTAGAAAACTACATGGCATTGGTTCAAATTTTGAACAATGCTTAGTCAAAAAAAAATTGCGGCTCACAGTTATTGAGGTCTCTTTCAGCAATGGCCCTTCCTATGAAATTACCGTCTAAAACCTTTCTAATGAGATAATGTGTTATGAGCTCTTCATCAGTGGGATGGAAGGTGAATCTAGGAGGCAGTTGTGCATCACCCATATCATATTCAATTAGTATTCACTTAGCAAAAAACATCCCTCTATTCACAAATTCATTTCCTGTGAAGAGTAAACAAAGAAAGGAACAGTGGGTGACTAATGAACAAACATAGTGATGCTCTTAAACAATGTTGTATGGTGAATTGCAAAATTATATCCAGGATGTGACCAAGCCTCCTTCATGATGCTCCAGATTTTCCTATTCGAATATTGCCAATTTTTTAAATGCAAGTTAAATACCATTCAATCAACTCTGATTACTATATTATCCATATTAAAAGCTTTGATCATTTGGAGGACAAGAAGCGGAGCTTCAAAAAATATTTTTTTGGGATGAATTACTTTTGTTGCTTCTATCAAAAATTTAACACCTTATCAAAAGAACCACAAATGACATAGCCAATACAATATTCCAAGTCTCCTCTAAGATGTTCCTGATTTCTTTAACACCGGGTGACTACCATTGACATTGATCACCTTTTGTTACCATATTATCCATATTACAACTTTACTAATCTAAAATGACGTCTAATCAATACAAATTTAGAGCCAGTACTTTAAAATGAAGTTAAATTAATCTAGGAGTAAATGTCAGTACTTTAAAATGAAGCTAAATCAGTCTAGGAGTTAGAGTAACAACACCTTGGAAAAAGATTCATGAGAAAACATATTAGCATTGATCTTTAGCTAACTCATAATTTATTAATTAGAATTGCATAACATCTATCTTTATCCACATCCTCAATCACCTTTTTTTCTCATCCGCTGGTGGGAGTGGAATTTGTAATCAGGTAGAAACCAATTCCCATGTGATCTCCGCATGCATTAATTTTGTTAAAAACAGATAAGTGAAATAGTATACAATTTTTTATATCAGAGTTCATACCTTGATTCTCCTCATCTTATTAGTGAATTTTGAATTGACTTCGAAGACATCTATTTGTGCCACAATTTTTGTATTTGGCTCTTTATTGAGAATTTCATGTTTCACACATGAAAGAGAATGTAGCAATCCAACAATATCTTCATTGGTCAAATTCAATTGAGTCTTCACTTCTGAGTAACTTAGCCTTTTAGATGCATTGAATAGCAAGAATGTTGATTCCTGCATATCATAACCATAGAGTAAGTTACACAAGGAAAAAGAAGCGAATTCCAGATATATCAAGGAAACTGACACTGATAAATGTGATGTATTCACTTTGCATATTTATGGTTTCTATAACACATCAATTTTAATTTTCCTTTAAACAAATAGCATAAGTAGAAAATGAATAAAATTATCAATGTATGGTCATTAACAATTAATGACATTAACCATTGCTTTAACTTATCCTACCCAACTAATTCTTAACCAGAAACTGGAAGAAGAAATTCCCAATAATGATTAGTAGAAAATGACATATAATGCCATTTTATATGAATCAAGGAATCCAATTGTCAGCCAGTCATCAACCAAAAAGGCAATTACCTGGTAAGTAGTAACAACAAGTTCCATAGGCTTAGGGTAAAACTTCCCATTAATATTACAAGTACCCAAAGATTATATCCATGTACGCTTTCTATGCTTTGTCTTTGTCTGATAGAATTGCTTCAACACCTCTATGCATCTTACCTGCATTAAGTAGCAAAGGTCAAAATGTTAAACTGCTTCAGAAATTGGCAAATTTAAAATGTATATTGTATAAAAAATGGGCATACCATTTCAGCTAGTAGGTTAAGATCAAATGATTTGTAACTTGGCCAAAACCCAATTGTCAAAACTGTCATAGTCAAGTCTATGCTAGGATTTGCTTGAGAATTTTCATTAAGATAATCATCAAAATGCCCTTGTTTCTTCTTTGCTAATGTTAAATCTATGACCTACATACAAGCACACAAATTTTGAGACATTTTACAATTAGATTAACTTCATTGATAAGAATCAAAGTGAATTTTTTATTTATGTATGATGTAGCATAGCATTCCCTCCATTTTAGAAGTAAACTGACCACCACACTATTGCTTCAGCTTTGTCAATATGCTTATTTCATGATCATCATTTGCACTTTTAGTAAACAAAAGTCTTTGTGCAAGCTTCTTCCTGCAATTTTGACAAATATTAATTATATATCACAACACATAACAAGACAAAGTCCTAAATTTTAAAATAGCATTATATGGATGAAGATTTTCATTCACGTCATGAATTCTAGATGTGTAAAGTTGCATAGTTGCACACAAAGACAGCCAAAAAAGACTCTCTGTCTATGGTTTGCATTAATAAATATTCACATATACATAGAGATTAATGCATACACAATAAGCTCAGCTATCCCAAACTATCCATCAAAGTATGACATATGAATTTGGTGTCTTCCATCCATGAAGGACTATCAATAGAGACATGTTACTAAAAGAAAGAAAATAACACACTATTTTGCAAATATTGATTTGTTCAAAAGAGAATAGCAATACATGTACTTATAAAAGAAGCACACTCATACAACCACAAGCCAACCCACATATTGGCCACACTATTTGACAAAAACCAATAATTAGCAAAACATTTACTAGTTCACTAACAAAAAATAGTAATATACCCATTGGAAAATTGATTAGTTTCTACACAATATAGTGTGTAATACTAATCAATAAAATGTTTTTATTTTGAAACTTTTCCGGATTAAACTTAAAGATTTTTTTAAAATTGTTATTTGACCTACCAATTCTCTTATTTGTCAAATTGTGGACCTAAAATAAGCTAGCTTAGCTATGATGCAATTACTATCATAATGAGCATAGAAGTGAAAATTAATTAGGGCCATTATTTCCTACCTATTGAAGATTATTCTTGTTTCTTGGCTTGTTCATAGGCAGCCTTAAAATGAATTAGGGCCATTATTAGCTATATGAATTATAAAAGTTACAAAAAAGTATAATAGTGCAGACTTTGTATTACCTAAGCTTTAGCTTGGCGATGTTGGCTATCATGTTCTTTCTTTCTATCATCCCCTTCCTTGCGTAGTCACTCATATTTCCTGTGATGCTCTTCAATTTTATGTGCATTTGGTTCAACCTGTGTGTACATATCAAATGATTATCATCCACCATCTCTAAATGTTTGTTACTATGCATATAGATTGTTCATTACCTTAACTAAAACAATTGCAAATGCCTTGTTACCTTCTTTAAAACAATTGCAATTTCCTCATCATAATCAAGACTTGATGTTAGATGTAGATCCTTGGCAGCTTCTTCCCAGTTACCAAGCATTGCTCTTGCCATTCCTCATGCTTTATGGCCTTTGGTAGATTCTGGGTTAATCTATACTTGATAATTCCAAAAAATAGTCATTTAAAATTTTTTAAAGCAATTAAAACTAGACTAGTACAAAAAGAAATTGAACCATATATTAAGAATATGGAGTATGTAACCTGGACATACCAAAATAGAAAATGTATCATATTCTAATAAATAAAACTCTACTATTATAAACATTGGATTAGATTTTTTGAAGTAATAAAGGTGAACCAACTAAATAATGGGCTAATAAAACTTGCTTTATTCCTAGTGAGAAGCATTAAAAACTATATTAATGGTATGTTAGCCCTACACCCATATTCTGGGTCAGTTCAACCATGGAGATTCCCAGGGTCCTATCAAATGGGTCATACCAGACAACCCTTATATTCTACAAACCTCAATGGGTGGTCCACATTGACTATCCAAGCAACTGCCTCCTCAGGGAATCGGCATAGCAGATGCCTATTTACCAACTTTTGGTGCCTTCTACATTAAAGAAACCTATTTTGAAGAGATTGGCTAAAACCCTTGTTTGGTTTCCTTTCGAGATTTCTTCCACATCTATGGTTGCTTTAATTTTAGTGGATAGATCATTTGGCACATCATTGAACAAGCTAGCGTAGAGGTCGAACCCAAAGTTTTACTTCTGTACTCCATTTAAGGCCAATGAGAAGGTCATGACATGCATTGTTTTATACATTGATAAGGTGGTGCTAGATGATGAGATAACAGAGAAAGTTCTTGATGAGATGGAGATCTCAAGGATGAGGATAACTTTTCTCCTATAGCAAAGATGAGCACCATCCATTTAGTTTTGGCTGTGGCATCTCAGTTTGCCTTGGAAATTTTGGCAAATGGATGTAAAGAGTGTCTTCATCAATGTGTGAGAAGCTATAGGACCAAATAAAATTAATTCCAATTTCTAACTTTGACCTTATAGTTTTCTGTGCTTTCTTCTAATATTATTATTATAATTAACAATTTGGAGTAAGATTCAACATTGTTTGTCTTGTTACTTATATAAAACTACTGACAGTATGCAAGATGGTTGATGAGCAGCTATCCAAATAAGTATGATTATGACCATTTCCATGGAAAAAAAAAAAACATGTTGTGTGAGGGAAAAGCTTAGAAGGATACAAGATACTGATATTAATAAAAATAAATTTATTAATCATATTCTAATTTACATGGTAGAATGCTCATACTGGTTGAGGCAAACATGCATTCTCCGTGTATGCAAGAGAGTTACCAATTTCTCTTTAAATTAGAGTCATCCTGTCTCACAGGCTCCAAGGTTGCAAACCCCATATGTAATGCCCCGCCAAGGGATCTAAAGAATTAACCTAAAGTTTCACTAAGTTTGGTAGCACTTTTTTTTTTTAAACATGAAAGTAAAACCATTCATAACATAGTAGCGAAAGCAATAACAATATCCAACTGAAAGTAAATCGTAACATACATACATAATAGGTTATATTCTTAAGGATCCCTTAATGTTGAATCACATCTAACATAACTAATTTTGTTTCCATCTAATCTACATCCACATGATATAATAATGAAAAGTCTAATGTTCATAAATTACATTTTTGAATTCTCAATCATCCACTATACATGTCACAAGGTATGAAAGGCATAAAAGAATATACATAAGAGTAAATAAAGTATATCATCATTCTAAATCTAATCCATGATGCAACAAAGTAAAGGTAATCGTATGTCATACATGATACATCATCACAAAAGATAACCATTTATCACAAACATGATTAACTAAGTGCACGGTTCCTCCCAATCGTAAATAGCATCATTAGACCATCAAGGATCCTAGCCATCCCTCCATGCGTAACATTCCAAATCATTGAAGAGATCATCGATATTATCATAATAGGAATGTCACTCCGAAATTATACTACATCATATGCAGAAATTAAACTAACATGCAAGATAAAGCATAAGACAAGTAAATAACATCATCTAACATATGCTAATCATCAATATAAGGATACATGTCCACCATCATAATCCATGAACAGAATGAAGATAGATATCAACAAAGAATGCATCAGCCATGGTGTCTCAGACGAATCTCAAATGATAAAAGTGAAAAAGCACTACCACCCAATTGCGTGGAACCTAAATGATCCACTCCCACCGCACCGAGGAAATAATCTCAAGTCCCAAACAGGTTATCAAATCACATAGTACAAATACTCTCTAAGTCTAGGAATCTTAAAAGTATACTAATTCAAAGGTTCCAATCACAAAATGACATCTAATCCAAGAGGCACACAAAGACATGTAGGAAACTTACTATGCAAGCGGGAAAGTGTCATCGCACGGATCATGCTAGAGTTACCCTGGCAGTCTGTCAATAGACCCCGGCCCCTTAGTGATCCCTGTGCGGCCACTAGTATCCTCTCATACAGACAAGGCATACTACAGAATGCAAGGTCACAACCAAGCATTCTCTCTACTCCCATCCTAGTCTATACAAGCACTCAAGGCATGGGCGAGAACATACAATTATCTTATTAGGTTCATTTAATCCCCATTTACTATAAATGTTTTCACTTATTAAATAACTTACAATGAGTTACCCTAGAAGCCACTCAGGGCCCCGACCCCCATTGCAAGCCACTTCCCGACACTACAAGTAGATAACCTACCCTAGACTCATGGAATCATAAATCACAAAATCATCACAGTCCCATACAAGTGACTAGAAAGAAATACCAAAAGATAATCTATAATAAAAGCATCAAATCTCCATGAGCACATGAAAAGCATCCATAGATAATCATGACCACAACAGTTCTCTATCGGCAACTGAACTTATCACTGATAATCAAAAGTATCCATTGGTTCTCAATAATCAAAATATATCTCAAAATCATACTGATCGAAGACTCCAAAATGGTTGGGTCAAAACATGTCACAACATGACATCATCAAGAAATAAATCAACATTTCAATCCCATCATGGCAACTGGAAAGTAATCCAAGGATAACTAATTGATGACTCAAAAATGATTAGCTCAAGTGTCTCATACACATACATCTCAGCTTCACACATGAAGACTGATGAGCAATAAAAATTAGTAAATACAAACATTTCATAGAGCATTCCATCACATTACCATGGTTGGGTTTATAAAGATTGAATTCAAGACATCATCATGACATCACAATCATAACCCCTGAGCCTCTAGTAGATGTCCTATAACTGGTCAACACTAGTCAACCCAAAAACCCAAAACAAATAGCATAGAGAAAATACAATGCAAACATATGTTTTGGTTTACTAAAATCACATAGTTGAATTGAGTATGGAGATTTCATTTTTTGTTTGCAAGTATATATTTCAAGTGTGTATAGTTCTTTATTTGACCTACACGTCAACCCATTTTTTTCCTCGATAGCATTATCCTTCCATAATTTAAAATTACATTCTAAGAATAACTAAAGGATAAACATTTTCTCATTACACTAATCTTCATTGTCCCTTAATTAATATTATTCACTTTATTAATTAATCTTAATTAAATCAATTAATAATGAACATAGGTATGACTCTTTATCATTCTAACAATACTTAACTAAAACTCAACTAAATATTATTAAAATTTAGGTCTCCTAATTTAATTTTTATAATAATTAAATCATCATTAATAACCATTAAAATATCTAAAGTCATTATTCAAGTTATTAGAATAAGACTTATCAACTTCGATGTAGATACTTAACAACTTCACTAAAAGAATCGATATTAGCATATCAATTAAAACTCTATTACATAACTTAATTATTAATTAAATTTAATCAACTCTAATTAATTAATTTAATTAGTAATTACATATCCATATCAACGACCCAATTAATAACTAGCCATAATTTCTAAGTTAAAGGCCAATCCATAATCTAATTTTCTAATATTAATAGTTCAATAATGACTTGTTAATATTTAATTAAAAAAATATTGAGAATCTTATTAATAAATCTATAATGACCACATTCGTCATTCTTTCAATTAATACTAAGATTTCCTTAACAAATTTGTATTATCGATAATCATTGCGTTATTTGCTAACAACAATATCATTAATTATAAAATATAACTTCCTTTAGAAGTGTTCCCCTTTATACGAGTAATTAACATAGATAATTAATTTATAACTTCCTTAAGCACTTCAAGGGCAATTATTTATTTGAAATAATCTTTATTGACAAATATAATAATCGCCAACAATTATACAACCACATTAGTCAATTGATCATGAATGAATTTAATTCAAACCAAATCTTTCATTAATTCAAAACAACTAATATCTTTTTAACTTAATAATAATTAACAACTATTATTAAATTAATGTTCCACATTTATTTTTGTAAAATAAAAATAATAACAAATATTAGCATATATATATATATATATATATATGTGTGTGTGTGTGTGTGTGTGTGTGTGTGTGTGTGTGTGTGTGTGTGTGTGTGTGTGTATATATATATATGTATATATATGTATATATATATATATAATAACAATATTAATATGAATTGATGTATACATATATATATATATATATATATATATATATATATAATAATATTCAATAACATATATAATGTTAAACTTTATATAATATAATATATAATAATATTTACATTCTAATATTATAAAATCGAATTACAACAAAATTTGTATATATAAAATGAAGCGATATATAATACATGCGCTATTTATATACAACAGAGGCATTTTATTTAAAAGTTATTTTTTTTAAAAAGAAAAGTCGCCGCCGTTGGTAGCAGGCCATGCGACCATGCCTGCCATCGTAGGGCCTGCGATGGCTATCGCAGTACCTACGACTGCAGGTACGGTGTGCAGCCTGCAAACATAAGTATGGGGTATGGGGTGGGTGTAATCTGCCCTCCCCATTATATTATATATATATATATATATATATATATATATATATATATATATATATATATATATATATATATATATATATATATATATATATATATATATATATATATATATATATATATATATATATATATATATATATATATATATATATATATATATATTTATATTTATATTTATTTATTTATTTATTTATTTATTTATTTTATTTTTTTAAAATTTATTTTTTTCTTTTTTTCTTTTTTTTTCTTTTTTTTTAATAACGTGTTTTAAAATTTTCTTTTCGCAAATGCGAATTGCGATTCGTTTTTTTTTTTCAATAAAGTTTTTCCTCTGTGAAATATGCAGCGTTTAATTTTATATGTATATATAGATATAGGTGCAAATTTAAAACTTATATGTAATTTAAGAAAACATATAATAATTTTCTTAAACAAGAAGGCTTCCCAAATCTCAAGTTAGAATTTTCCATTTCAACCTTCTTTCTATTTTTTAATTTAAATCCTTGTCAATCTAAATTCATAATTTTAATTCGAACCCAAACCCGATTTAGAACTAATTTCTTTCCTAATTGGAGCTAGGGTTTATCCTACTTGAGCTCTCTATTGATTTCTTCACACAAGGAGAGAATCAACATGCAAATCTAAATTAAACATTCATCACAAGTATTATCCAAGCAGTCATCTAGCAGACACGATGAAGACAAGAAGAGAAAGCGTGCAAAAAGGGAATATACAAAAATCACGAGTGCACCTGGATACTGATGCTAATTCCCTTCTCCTTAGAATCCGTAGAGCAAGCTTCCTTCCTTTTCCAACATTCTCGGGTCCTCCAAACACGCTCCAAAAGCTCTCCCTAAGCTTCTAAGAGTGCCTCATTATAAAGAACTCTCAGGAAGCACCTAGAATGTCTCTAGAAACAACCAGAAGGTGTTGGCAACTAAGAGTCTTTCCCAATCTTCTAGATGAGTCATAAGGTTGTAGACACCATGTGCTTAATTTTCTCGCCAACTTCTGTGTTGTTGACAACAGGTGCATAATTAGAGTGCAAACTCCTGTGTTCTCTACATGACAACTCTCGAGAATTCGCAAACTCCTATGTGAACAAATATTAGAATAATGCACATTAATTAATTTAATATTCACTTTACTCTTTTCAATTTAATTTATTAATTTTTAAATCTCATGCACTCACTTTAATAAATCCACTTATTTTATCTTAATATATTTTAATCACATGCATGCATCACGTGATCTAGAATCTTTTAATAATTTTAATATCTTTTCCACTTTTAAATTCATTTTCAAAACTTAATTGATAAATATTTATTAACTTAAATAAATATTATCACATTCCAATTTTAAAATTATAACTTTTATCTCCAAATTTAATTATTTTATTTAATTAGTTTCCTAATTAATTAAATAAAATAAATATTAAAATACCATATTAATTTTCCATTAAATTAAATCGTTAATTAAATATTTTAATTAGGCTTAATTAATAGAAAATACACCAAAGACTCATAAAAATAAAATACAAAAAACCCACTATAGCAGAACAGATACAAAATCAAATCAAAGGGTTTAATATCACGAATTACATCATCCGACATATTCGAAGGGTACTCAACTCAGATACTTGTCCTAGTTTCCAGTTAGGAAAAATGGCTTAAAGGGTTGGGATTTGGACTTGAGAATTTATCTCCCCTCTCTTACCATTGAGATAATGGGATAGGGTACGCTCATCCTGGCAATTCAGAAAAGTCGATACCCAGTACCTCCAACCTGCATAAAAATCATGCATGTACATACA
This sequence comes from Cupressus sempervirens, assembly GCA_028749045.1. Taxonomy (NCBI): domain Eukaryota; kingdom Viridiplantae; phylum Streptophyta; class Pinopsida; order Cupressales; family Cupressaceae; genus Cupressus; species Cupressus sempervirens. The sequence goes on along the minus strand of CM053790.1, from coordinate 75,143,485 downwards.
ATACATATATATATATATATATATATATATATATGCTAAGATAAACAGGTAATGGTAGGAAGTGGTGCATCGTGTAGATCCCAACTAGCAGGTGACTATGACTCCCTTCCTTAATCACATCAAAAATGCCATCCAAGAACAAACACACACACCATACACATGCAAGTATGGGGTAAGTATCCATAAGAAAACACATGTGATAATAAACCATCTAACTAATCAATAACTAAAAATAATGTAATAATCATCATGCATTCATGAAATGTAGAGTCTAAGTAATCTCATCACATATCAACTGAATCCATAGCACAATATCTGATAGTCTCAAAACAATGTTACTAACTATCAACATAAAACTAGCCCTAAAAGAGTTCGACAATGATAACAAAAATGTGACTTAGGGGCAGGCACTACACCATATTTGTAACCTATTTTATTCTTTTGACAAACACTTAGCTAGTGTCTACCAGGTTTCTATTTGTAGTGCCTACCCCTAGTTTGCATTTTGCTAACATTGTTGAACTCTTTTAAGAGCTAGTTTTATGTTGATGGTTACTAGAATTGTTATGATATTATCAGATATTGTGCTATGGATTCAGTTTATTATGTGATGAGATTACTTAGACTCTACATTTCATGTATGTATGATGATTATTTTTAGTGTTCGCAATTATTGATGATGATTATTACATTGCTTTCAGTTATTAATGATGATTAGTAAGATGATTTATTATCACATCTATTTTATTATGGATACTTACCCCATACTTGCATGCGTATGGTGTGCGTGTTTGCTTTTCATGTTTGCTTTTGTATGGCATGTCTGATATGGTTAAGGAAGGGAGTCGTAGTCACCTACTAGTCAGGATCTACACGATGCACCACTTCCCACCATTGCCTGTTTAGTTTAGTATATATTGTGCTTGTACATGCATGGTTTTTATGCAGATTACAGGTACCGAGTATCGACTTCCCTAAATTGCCAGAATGAGCATATCCTATCACATCATCTCAATGATAAGAGAAGGGAGATAAATTCTTAAGTCCAAATCCCAACCCTTTAAGCCATTTGTTCTAATTGGAAAATTAGGACAAGTATCTAAGTTGAGTACCCTCTGAATACGTTGGATGACATAATCCGTGATATAAACCTTTGGTTTGATTTTTGTATGTATTTTGGCTATGATGGGTTTTCATATTTTTACCTTGTGAGTCTTTGGTGTATTTTCTATTAATTAATCCTAATTAAAAATATTTAATTAATGGTTTAATTTAATAGAAAATTAATATGATATTTTTAATATTTATTTTATTTAATTAATATGGAAGTTAATTAAATAAAATAATTAAATTTGAAAATAAAAGTTAAAAGTTTAAAAGTTGGAATATGACAATATTTATTTTAATAATAATATATTTGGAGTTCATTTTTAAATAAATGACTAAATAATATTATTATTAAAGCTAATAAATATTTTAGCAATTAAGTTTTGAAAATGAAATTTAAAAGTGGAAAATATATTTAAAATTATTAAAAGATTCTAAATCTCATGTGATTAAAATATAAATATATTAAGATTGAAAAGTGGAATTATTAAAGTTAGTGCATGAGATTTAATAAATAAATAAATTAAATTGGAAAGAATAAATTAAATATTATATTAATATTTGCTCACATAGGAGTTGGCAAATTCTCGGGAGTTGTCATGTAGACAACACAGGAGTTTACACTCTAAGAATGCACTAGTTGTCTACACTTAGGAGTTAGCATTTTATTTGAGCATATGATGTCTACAACCTTAAGACTTATCTAGAAAGTTGGAGAAGACTCATGCTTGGTTGTCATGTTTATCTTCTAGTTGTTTCTAGAGACACTCTAGATGCATCTTAGAGGCCTTTAAATAGAGGCTCTCCTAGTGTGTTTGGACAAGCTACAAGCTTAAATGCAAGCTTCAAGCTAAAATGGAAGCTTCAAAGCTTACATGCATTGGAGAAGCTCGTATGCTCATATGTTTCTACATGCTTCTATGTTTTTTCAAGCACTTCTAGTCACGTGAGAATTTCGATTGGCTTGGATCTTAGAGGAATTTCGTACGAGAAGAAAGAAGGGACTTTCTATGGACTTCTGAGGCATGGCAAATTAGCATCAATGTCTAGGTGCACTCGTGATAATCACATATTCTATTTGCACTCTTTCTCTTCATGTCTTCATCGTGTTTGTTATGTGTCTGAAACTTCTCTATGATTGAATCCATAATTTGAAATTGGAATCTAGATATTTTATTTGGTTGAGAAGAAAAAAATGGAAAAACTCTAGTTCTAAATGAGAAAGAAATTAGATCTTAATCGGGTTTGGATTCGAATTTATATTGTGAAATTAGATAGACAAGATTTAAAATTAAAATAGAAATTCTAAGTTGAAAATTTGAATGGTTAGATGTAATCTTTTTATCAAATTATATTTTTAGATGCGTATGGACAAACCTATTAGATGGATGAATGGGTAAATTTAAACAATTACCTTTTAGGAGAAATTCTTAATTCATCACAAACTGCCCTATCGTTGTCCCTTGGATAGACCCAAACTCAGTCATTCATAACTTTTTAACGGGATCGAATTTATTCAATCGCTCCAGTCAAAAGTGGCACAACTTGGCCCTCTCCAACATATTTCAATTTCAACCCGATCCAACGGTTCATTAGGGAGATATGGCCCTCGTACTGGGACTATTTTATTCAAGGACAGATATTTCTCCATTTCCCATAACCAAGAGTTCTTTATGCTTAAACTTCACAAAAATAATATATCAAAGCATGGAAATGAATTCATGTTATCATGAATGAATTAAGTTGGTGATTATTATATTTAGAATCATTAAAGATTATTTTAGACAAATGATTTTCTTTGAGGTGCATGAAGAAAATTGTAAATTATTTATTTGATTATTTTAGTGACTCGTATAATGGGAATGTATCTTAAGGAAGTTATATTCAATTACTAGTGACATTGTTGTTAGCAAAATAATGAAGAATCTACCATCATAGATTTATTTTAATATAACTTGTTATTAGCTATTAAATTATTATTAATTCAAATGTTAATGAAATGGAATATAGTTGATTATCAATAATACGGGTTTGTTAAGAAAACGTTAATATACTTTTAAAAAAGTGACGAATGTGGTCATTATAGATTTTCTATAACTTGCTATTAAATAATAACAAGTCGTTATGAATATTAGAGATTTGAATTATAGTTGACTTTTAACTTACAAATTATAGTTAGTGATTAGTCAACTGATATTAATTGGAACGTTGTCATGGATATGTAATTATTAATTAAATTAATTAGAGTTAATTGGATTTAATTAATAATTAAGTTATGTAATAAAGTTTTAATTGATATGCTAATATCGATTCCTCTAGCAAAGTTGTGAAGTATGTATATCGAAGTTGACAAGTCGTACTCTCATGACTTGAATAATGACCTTAGATATATTAATAGTGAGACTTAGTAATATTTAATTGAGAACTATTAGAATGTTAATAGGTCATGGATGGTGTACCTATGTTAATTGATTAATTAAATTGATCATTTTAATAAAGTTATAATCTTCTTATTCGAAGATTGATAATTGATTCCCTTATAATTTAACAAATAATGATCCTTGAAAAGTTGAAGAGTTAATCAATTAGAATATGGATCATAGTTAAATAAAGAGAACAAGTTAATTAAGGGTCAATGATGATCAGATTATTGAGTAAAGTATTCACCCTTAAGCTATTCCTAGAATATTATTTGTAATGATGGAAAGAATAATGCTATCGGGGAACAAATGGGATGACGAGTAGGTCAAATGGTAAATCCTATACACTTGAAGTATACTTGCAAACAAAAACTAGAAACCCCTACACTTGATTCAACTATGAGATTTTAGCAAAACCAAAACATGTGTTTGCATCGTGTATTCTATATGCTTCTTGTTTTGGGTTTTGGGTTGACTAGTGTTGACCAGTCCTAGGTTGTTACTAGAGGCTCGGGGGTTATGAGATGTGATGGCATGTTGATCTTATTTGGTCTCGATCTTTATAAGCCCAACCATGGTAATGTGATTGTATGCTCTATGAAATGTTTGTATTTACTGATTGTTATTGCTTTTCAGTCTTCATGTGTGAAGCTGAGAGGTTTGTGTATGAGACACTTGAGCTCATCATTTTTGAGTCATCGATCAGTTGTCCTTGGATTGCTTTCTAGTTGCCATGATGGGACTGAAATGTGGATTTATTTCTTGATGATGTCATGTTGTGACATGTTTTGACTCAACCATTTTGGAGTCTTCGATTAGTATGATTTTGAGATATTCTTGGTTGCTTGTTGAGAACCAATGGATATTGTGATTTATTTTGAGATATATTTTCGTTATTGAGAACCAACTGATACTTATGATTATCAGTGATGCCTTCAGTTGCCAATAGAGAACTGTTGTGGTCATGATTTTCTATGGATGTTTTTTCAGATGCTCATAGAGATTTGATGATTCTTATTGTGGATATTTGATGCTTATATTGTGGATATTTGATGATTCTTTTTATGGATTATCTTTTGATTTGCTTTATAGTCGCTTGTATAGGATTGTGGTGATTTTATGGTTCCATGAGCTTAGGGTAGGTTATCTACTTGTAGTGTCAGGAAGTGGCTTGCAATGGGGGTCGGGGCCCTAAGTGACTGCCAGGGTAACTCATTGTAAGTTTGGTTAATAAGTGATAACATTTACACACTAAATGGAGATTAAATGAACCTAAAAAGATAATTTTTTTGGTTCTCACCCATCTCTTGAGTGCTTGTACAGGCTAGGATGGGAGTAGTGAGAATGCATGGTTGTGACCTTGCATTCCGTAGTATGCCTCATCAGTATGAGAGGATACTAGTGGCCGTATGAGATCAGTATGGACCCGTGGAGTTTAGCTAACTGCTAGGGTAACTTGTATGTGATAAATGCGATGACACTTTCCCACTTGCAGAGTAGGTTTCCTACATGTCATTGTTGCTTCTGGGAATTAGATGTCAGATTTTGTGTCTAGAACCTTTGAGTTAGTATACTTTTAGGATTCTTGGACTTATAGAGATTTATACTTTGTGGTTTTGATAGCCTGTATGGGACTTGAGATTATCTCCTTAGCACGGTGGGAGTGGACCACTTAGGTCCCACGCAGTCGAGTGGTAGTGTTTTTTCCACTCTAATCATTTGAGATCCATTGAGACACCGTGACTAGAGCATTTTGGGTTGGTATTTATCTTCATTATGTTCTTGGAGCATTATGATAGATGATATACCTTATGATGGATGTATTTACTGGTATGTTTCTTACATTGATGGTTTTCTTATGTTAAATGATGTTATCTTATGCTTTACTTTGCATGTTAGTAGGATGTTTTAGGAGTGACATTCCTACTATATTAATAGCCGATGATCTCTTCAATGCTTTGGAATGTTACGCATGGAGGGATGGCTAGGATCCATGATGGTCTAATGATGTTATTAACGGTTGGGAGGAACCGTGCCCTTAGTTATTTATGTTTGTAATATATGGTTATCTTTTATGATGGATGTTTATATCTTATGTGATGATGCACTATTTATGGTTTCATTATTGCATCATGGATTAGTATTGGATGATTATGTTCTTTATTTACACAGATGTATGTTCTTTTAAGATTTTCATACCCTGTGATATGTATGGTGGATGATTGAGCAATCTGAAAATGTAATTTATGAACATTGGATGTATCATTGTTATTTCATAAGGATGTGGTGTTAGATGAATAGTTAATTTAGATGTGACTCAATGTTAAGGGATTTTTAAAGAATGTAATCCGTTATGTTATGTTTACTTTCAGTTGGATGTTACTATCACTTCCGCAAATGTTGTGAATGGTTTATATTTCATGTTTAAAAAAAAAAATTGTTTGGAAAACTTAGTGAAATTCTTTGGATCCTTGGCGAGGCATTACACTATGAATCAAGGTATCAAGTTGTGGCTACTACATCTTGTTCTCAAAAAAAGACTTTATTCAAACACCTGATGGGGCATAAGCAATATCTTGAAGGATTGTAAGAGCTAACAAAAACTTGTGTTCAGGAGCATAATTTAGTGCATAGTCAAAAGAAAACATTACAAAGCAATAATTTAGAGGAGAAAAAGAAAACATTACAGAGCAATTGCTGGAGATGGATCACATCAGGCCAAGTTCTAGCTCTTTTGAATCATATGTGGTGCTTCTAAAGAGAAAAGATGGTATGTGAGATGTGCATAGACCACATGACCTTGAGCGGGAAAATTATTAAGAATAGGTATTTGTCTACCATCAAGAATAGGTATCTGTCTCTCATGATGAATGGCTTATCAATGAGTTGCATGGAGCAATTATCAATGATTTTCATGGAGCAATCTATTTTTTAAAGATTGATCTCAAGTTAGGATATCATTAAATCCATGTGTGCAATGAGGATGTGCACAAGACAACATTCAAATTCTGTTTTGGGTACTACGAGTTTTAGTCATGGCTTATGGCTGATAAATGCTCTAACAACTTTCTTGTCATGTAACTGTTGCTAATCAATAATCAAGTAATATTTTTTTTTTTGATGATATATTGATTTACACATAATATAGCAATACCATCTAAAGCATTTAAATATAGCTCTTGGAATAGTAGAGCAATAGGATATTTTTAAAGAAGTGGGCTAGTGCTAGGTTGGGGTTATAAATTTTCTCTACTTGTGCCTTGTTATTAGTGCTCAAAGTTTTTAGGTGGATTAATAAAAAATCCAAACCATTTTGGATTGGCCTCTTACTAATTGAATTGACATGGTTAAGGGATGCTTTGGCCTTTATAGTTAATGTTGGAGGTTTGTTACGATTTTACTCTCAACCAAAAACTCCCATAACTAATATGATTACAAAGTGAAAATTCTCATGGGAGTGACATTTCCCAAGAGGTCTTCAAGAAGCTCATAGAGGTAACAAATTCATTATCATGCATAATGAGAAAGAAAAAGAGACAAAAACTAGTGCTTCCCTAATAAAAAATTGTTTATAGAGAAAGAAGAAGAGAACATACCCAAGATCTAATGTTGCTCTTGAGAATGGTGACATTAACTTTAAAGGCTTCAGATAAAAAACTCCTCTTCTTAACTGATAACTCTTTGTGCGTGATACCTTCCTACCTACTACCAATGAACATGACATTGTAAGAAGACTCTAAACAAAGATAATATTTCATGAATATCACCATGTGTTTCTACACATTTTTCCAATTGATGATGTAATAATGCCTACAATACTTCACCATATAACACCAATCTTGCCTTTCATGCCATAAAATCTCAAGATTTTCAATCTGTGTGCATTATCCCTCAAAAAGGTTTCTCTTTGATTATATGAAATTTGATAATCTGTAGTTTCAGCCAAAGCTATTGTTGTTTTTTTATTGTACTTTTGACAGACCCATAAGGGCAAATAGGACAGTGCAAAGAGAGCTACTAGATTGCTGCATGTAATTTGCCAAAAAGCACAAACCTACTGAATCCACTTCATTTCTGAGTTTCCACATATCAATATTATCTCTTATAAAAAAAATGATATGGACCATAACTATTTAATTACTTTTAAATTTGGATGTTGTTTGTGAAAAGAGGATTTAATATAATACATAATTGTGCACTAATTCCATGTTTCCCATAAATTCTGTCCTGCACATAATAACAATTTTTAAAGATAGTAATAAGGAGGTCCTAAAGCTACCTGTGAGGGTTTAATAGAAATTGTATAGAGAGGGATTAACAACAAAGACTGTATTAAGAGGGATTGGAATTAAAAATAGAAAAAGAAGCATTTATATCTGTAAATTATCAGAGGATTGAACAAAGCCCATATAATTTTGGAGCTTCTGAGATGGAGTTCTAAAAATATAAAAGACAGTATCCCCACTTCCATTAGCAGATCTATGCACAAATATAAATTCTTGCTAAACAAAGTAGATTTTGAGCTTCCTCTATGACAGAGATAGATCATAGAATCATAGTTTCCAATACTTTGGTGGGTTTGAATGAGCTTGATCTTTGCACCAAACTCAAAAATCCATAAATGTTGTGATGAAAGAAATCAAATTGCTTTGCATGTAGATTAAATTTTCTTGAAAGTTGTGGAATGCCCTTTCAACAAATCCATTTTGCCTATATCATGCAAATCTACTATACACATTCCTTGCAAGTTGTGTTAAGACCAGTTTTCCATATTTTGCACTTCAGCAAACTATGGATGCGAACGGGATCAAAAACAAGCTAAGTGGCAATAGGATGAAGGAGAACTGCAACATGGTCAATGGAAAATAAATAAAAAGTTTGGTTGGATGAGAAAGGTCTAGATGTAAAAGAAAACTAATCAAGTGCTCCTCAATCAAACTAGTCACATTGAAAGAACTTACAAATAAGATATTATTAACCACAATTCAACAATTCCTTTTGAGCAATTATTTTTCATCATTGAGCCATTTTATTTTTAAAAATGGGTATGTCCAGGTCAAGATACTGACATATCAAGATGGAATATTCCCTTTTCATTTAACAAGCACTTATAAGACTAGGAATGTTAGCCAATCCATCTAAGCATATGGGTATTAAGGGTCAAGATATGTGTAGCAGTAGTCATGAACATTGCTTTTTATTTGCATTTTTTCTACATTTGATACTTTTCCTATAGGTGTACATGTCTATCACAAACATCCAACATGTTTATCCTTAGACTTCATGGCAAAAACCCTACAAACAACACAAAAAAATAAGGACATGAACCATCCAAACATCTCTAATAGCTTGTGGATATCCCAAAGATGCATAAGTGCATGAGTTGTGAAAACCAAAAAGATAAAACTAACTTGTATAACAAGTGAATAACCAAAATGATTTTATGTTTGTGTTATGTTTGACAATAATAATGATATTTGGATTCAAGTATGAGGAAATTTGTAAAAATAAATTCATTAAATATCATTTGAATACAAAGAAGATTTTAAGAGATTCAAGAGCATAATTATAAGCCAAATTTGTGGAAGACCTAAATCAAACCTAAGTGAACAGACATGTGAAGGCTTATTTTGAATATGATGAGCAGATCTAAGGCAGAATTTTTATGAAGGTATATTCCAAGTTTAGAGCATTTATTGAAAAACACTATTTCAAATCTTAGTGGATTATTCATAAGTACAAGGCAGATTTGTTGAAGACCTTGAAGGAGATCTAAGACAAATCTACCTACATTATAAACACTTTGCATTTCAAAGGCCAGTTCCTTCTGCATTGCAGGATTTGAGGTTGGTGTCTCTTGCTAATTGAGCCTCAAAATTTGTTTGAAGTTATATACATACATACATATGTGTGTGTGTGTATACATACACACACAATTCACCTACAAGGATTTCCATGCTAAATAGTATATGCATCTTGTCTTCTTTTTTTAGACATCAACTATGTGAATGCTTTCTACATTGCTTTCAGTTGACTAAATATATATAATAAAATATGTAGGTTTCTATGCCAAAATAACTCCAATGTGGAAAAATATCTACTAATTGGGATTTAAACTAAGCAAGAACTATATGTTCAAGGAACCAAAAGATGACTGCAATGAGACTACTACAAGCAAAAAAACTTCAATCTCATTAAAGAGAATTGGGATGTGTGTTTGGAGACTTAACAAATTTGAGCTTCACTTGGTTTCAAGATACTATAATATTCTCTACTTAACAAGGCCAACCATGTGAAGGTGGAAGCTCATCTGGCCTCACCCCCCTCCCCCTAACATCAATCTAAAGTACCCATTATCATCTAATTACATACTTCATTCATTCGTTCATCCATTTATGAACTATAACATTCAATCAATATAATCACATAACATTCATTAATATGATATAAAATTCATTAATACACAATACTAATCAAAACCTCATTAACACATAACAATATTCATTAACATAAAATAAAAATCTGTATTAATACGCATCATTCATACATAATTACTTAAAACAAAGTTTTTTCATTATCTAACAAGGTTTATCAAAGAAGATTTTTAAAACATCATTTCTTTTTTTTGTTTTTCTAAGATCTCTTAAGAAAAGCGCTCATAGGAGCATCCATATCTACTTCATTCTCTTCCTTTTCTGGCACGTGTAATGTCATATTACAATGGCTCCTTCTCTTTGGAGGAGCAGGAGGTTGCTACACTAAAGGGGGCTTTGTTGCAAGAACAAGTGAATGCGATAAATTGGCATACTCTTTTTATTTTTCTAACTGTTACAAGTTTGTAATTAAGTACAAGTACAACATAAAATGCATTTTTCTTACCTGAAAATGCCACATCATGTACATTAACATTTTGATCTGCCACTGCGTCAACATGTTGAACACTTGGAACATGGTCCACTCCTTCAACATGATGTTCAACATGCTCTAAAATATTCAAAAAAAGGGTACACGTCAAATTCCAATTGAAGATGTTAAATTGTATTCATAATTGCATAATTAATTTCCAATAGAAAATTAATACCTCCACCACTATAATGCACATCATGGCCTTCGTCAGGAGTAGGTTTTGTGGTAGGATATGAAGGCTGGAGTAAAATGTTATGCACATTGTTATGTAGTCAATTTATGTTTAAAACTAATACCAAAAAAGAATCTTCTCAACTATTTAATTTCATTTACTTTTCATCTGACCAATTTACCTATGAGATATCATTTGGTGCACTAGATTCTTGGGCAGGGCTTACAAATTCTTCATGTAGGCGTGCAACCACAACTTTATAGCCTTCCTTCAAGGCAATTTTTTTATCTTCATCTGTGACCTCCACATTGAAATCTATGCCCTATGTTTTTTGCTTGATAACGTCAGTTGTCCATGTATGGTTTCATTAAACAAAACTGTTTGCAAAATTATATTTAAAAAAAAAAACAAAATTCATTGCTTTACTTACAAGTCGAGACTATAGATTCATATAGCCACTAGAGCCAAGTTTATGTTGGCCAACCTTTTCTATTCTCGCTTTTGTAGCCACGGATGTGTCCTACAATCTATGAACAATTTCAAACATCTTAGATTATATATTTACAAATATCAATAATTAGTGCATGATTACAATGTACTTAATACTATAATGGCATACCTCTTTTTTCCCTGTGTTGCTTCATTATCTCTATCTTCACATAGCCTTTTCTCCTTTGCATCTTCTATTATTTCATTCCACTCCATCGGTGGAATCATAGGAGGATGGTCATACTTTGGGTTATCCTTAAGACCCCTTCTATATTGATCCCTCACAGTCTTTATATGCTTTGCTACTCTTTTCAGAAGTAGGCTAGTGTCAAAAATCTTTTTTCCAAATTTGTCCTCAATGGATGCAATCAGCTGATTTTTTAATTCCACAGCTTGTAAATTCCACCTTTTTAAAAACAAATAGATTGTTAAGTCAATAACTTTAATATATTACAATAAATAGAAGAAAAGAAAAATTATGTAGCAATGATATGAAACTATGTACCTTTTACGTATGGTGGGTCCAAATAGTCTCAATGTCATATGAAAAAGATGTTGTAAAAAAGCATTATTGCCTACAAAAACATAAAGGATTTATCAGTCCAAAATTAGTAATGTAAAAGTAAACTAAATTTACACTTTAAATAATATCAATTTTAAAGCACTTGGAAGCTTTTATTCTCTTAACAGAAACATAGTTTTCTTATTCAACAACAATGTCCCTTCATACGAACCAGTACTAATCACAGAAATTGCTCCAGGAAATGGATCAGCTTTAATAGTATTGTTCTCTGTTTCTCTATCAACTGAAACATCATAACAATTAAATGACAATTTTAGTACTGCTCTCTGTTGGTCTACCTCCCTGCCTATGTCCATGTCTCTCTATGTGTGGCTATATATATATATATATATATATATATATATATATATATATATATATATATATATATATATGTATGTATGTATGTATGCATGGTGTGTGTATGCATGTGTTTGTGTGTATGCAAGCTTCTGTAGACATCATTTAAGCACTAATATGCTACTTCATTGTTCATCAACTTGTAGAAAGACATTACAAAATATAGCACATTAAAAAATATAGCAAAATAAGGTTTTACCAGTTCTATTGGGCATAGACGATGATGTTTGCATAGTCCTTGTTGTCGATAATGCAGCAGACAATAGTGGACCACCAACCGAAGGAGGAGTCTGCACTTCATCATGAGCTAAAGAATAGATTATTGTTAGCAAAGAAATTTGCAATGGATAAAGATCAAATGGGATACTACAAGAAATGTCCACAAAAAAAAAGGTAAGTGTTATAATGTTGATCAAAACAAACAAAGTGTTACTTACACAAAGGTAATCCGCAACAACCCTGACCATGTTCACCATGTGACCTCGCAACTAGCACATATGTCTATACAAGAACACATAAAATTAGAGATCATGATTCATAAGATACTATAAAATATTAATATCTATTGAACTTCTATTATTGCTTTAGTTGAATTACTACTTACTTTCAAAGATTGGATTATACGATCCAATTCTATTCTCCGTGCCTCTTTCTCCTCACTTTTGTCACCCTTGATGATAATTTTAACAAGCTCATCAGTGTATCTTTGTGTAATTTTTTGGGTGATGAATACAAGGTCAGTACTAAGGCCAGTGTCATGTAGATATGACGCCCATATTTCAGATTGCATTTGATCAGCGATCATTGTAGCTTTTTCCTATCATTTGTGAGATCAAATATTCGTATACTTTTATCAAAATAACTCCAAAGCCATAAAGAAAAGAACATAATAATAGGAAATTTGTTACTATATTAACATTAAAATTTACAATAATTAATGTTTACCTCTACTGAAGGTGTCTGAGATGGTGCATCCATATCGCCCTGTGAAAAAAATTAGTAAGTCTTAGAAATCAGCAGTGAAATTAAAGTAATAGACTTACCAAAAAAATATTAATAATAAAGTAGATTGTATATGTAAATCATTTGTCTTAAGTTAAAAATTTAGCGTAACTAATGTTTATATCTAAAAAAATATTTGACATGTTCTACTTAATGTTTATATGTGCACATATGGTTTGGAAAGAAATATTTGGTCATACAACACCCCATCATAGTTGACATTGATTGTACCTAAAGATTTCATTGATCATCATGATCTTCATCCATGTCATCATCATCGTACTTGTCACTTTCATCATTGTCGTCACCACCACCATCTTCATCACCATCATCATCCTCTTGATCACTATCATCATCAAGACCATCATCACCATGATCATCACCATCTTCATCACCATGATCATGATCATCATCATCATCATTATCACCATTATCATTAGCATGACCAAAATCATCACCATCTTCTTCTTCTTCATCACTGGGTAACTGTGCAAAAGGTTTGGTAAAATCATTATTATCTACATAATGGAGACCATTGAACATGTAAAATCAACAATTTCTTGAGTACTTTGATTTGTATTATACCACATAAAATGTATGGTCAGCTTATATTCTACTAATATCTTGCAACTATGTCAAGTTGAAAATAAATGCATGCTCAAAAGAAACTATATTTCATATTGGAAAATAGAACATGCTTTCAAGTTAGTAAATGTCAACAAACCTCCTTGGCTAAAGGTTTGATCTCTCTTGGCAAGATAGGTTGAGGTGCCTAGTTCTTGTAAGGGACTTGATTTCCTCCTCATGAACCCTTACATGTATACTTTAATGGAGGCTAGTCATACTTTTGGATGAGTGTCAATAATCTTTGTTTTCAAGTTAAGATTTGGGCTCATTATTTGGGGAGTATATCCCTCTGATGTGTGTATTTCATTGGTCATTAAAGTTGTCAAAAATATTCACTTGTAATGGGCACCCCTAGATGTCCCAAAAAAACTAAACCAAATTGCTAAAAGGAATTATGTCAAACAGTTTGCATTCAACTTCTTATTTCTCCGTTTAATGTTTTAAACCCCTTATAACTCCAAAAATCAAATGTTTATTTTTTTTTTGTGTTTCATGCATGGAATTGGTATCATACAACATAAACAAGAAAGAAACTACAATAATATGAAAAGTGGAAATGAACTGCTGCTAATAAAATGTTATTTTCAGAATTCATAAAACCAAATACATGGCAGATTTATCAACTCACTAATTACTTCAGCAGTATTGACATAATACTCCAGCCCATGCTTTCAAACTTGTTGCTACAATACTTTGTCCTTCAATCAGTCCACTACCTTCATAATACCATTCCCTCAAAGCGGCATAAGCGACGGACAAGTAGTGAAGAAGATATGAGCAAAATACCGAATCTGCCTATAGTCAAAAATGCAACTAAACTACCTAATAATGAAGCCAATAACAAAGAATTCCAAAGGCCAAACCCCAAGGGAATGACGTCTAGAATGTTACAAGATAGGATAGACATCCTCAAATGCCAAGTCATATTCAACCTGCCTAATGAAGCCACAAATGCTTCCTTTTATTCTATTTCCAAGGGTCCGCTCAACTCATATCCAGGAAATGTGGGATAAAAGATGTGTAATTAATAAAACATATATTAAAATACCCCTTATGTCTCCCTTGGGTACACATAACCATAAAATAAATATTAAAGTAACACTTTAATATTTTACAATTAAATTAGACGTTACTTTAATAAAACTGCAGGCATTAAAATGTATTAGCAATCGGACTTCGAATAATGCGAGTAATAGCTCATCGGAAAGCTCTCACCAAGGAGTATCGAATCCAATCACCAAAATTGACCTGCATTGTGTCCTGTTGAATTACTAAAAATAGTAAGTATGCTTGAAACTGAGTAAATCAACTTCGTTTTGGCCCAAACTGGAAATGACTAGGCCAAAACACTCCAGGATCCCATTAAACCCTTCGTTAGCCCTCGGGACCATGTAGAACAAGGCTAATGCACACACACTTGGTCAACTGCTAAAATGGGGACATTACAGTCTGCCTCCCTTGAAATTTCTTGTCCTCAAGCAATCTCAGTCCAGCCTGCTGAATAACCTACTCACTCTCCCATGTAGAATCTTCCCCCGGCAGGTCTTTCCATCTGACCAAATACTCCTTCACTATCCTGTTTCTAAGCTTCCTCTCTCTGGTGTCCAGAATAGCCTCAAGTACTAACACAAGCTTCCCCTCCTCATCCAAAGGGGGTAAATCTATAGAAGGCACTACACTCTGACCAATGGCTTTCTTAAGCCTAGACACATGAAACACATTGTGCACTCGATTGCCCTCTGGAAGCTCAAGCTCATAGGTGACTTTGCCCACTTTGCGAATCACCCTGAAGGGACCATAAAATCTAGGTTTCAACTTTTCAGCTCTGCTCTTCTTGAGCAATGACTGTCTATATGGTTGTAACCTCAAGTAAACCATATCCCCTACCTCGAAGCTACGCTCTATTCGATGCTGATCAGCATACAATTTTTGTTGATTCTGGGCCTGTTGTATATTCTCTTTGAGCATTTTCAGGATGTCCTGACTATCTGATTCAGGAGCATCCAGAGGTATAAGGGGAATCCTGTGTCACCCAAAAAAAAAATGTACTTAGACTTAGTTTCTATTTTATGTCTTTACATTTTTGGATACCCATTTGGCTCAAATAAAGGTTCCAACTCTCATAGTTCAACTATCAGTGCATTTGAAAATCCCAAAAAAATAGGAGCATGCAATTTGACCATCATTTTGGTGACCTAGAAGGTGCAACTTGGCCAGATGAATGTAATTGAGATTTAGAGCATTCCAGAAAAAGAATCAGGTCAAAAGGCCCCACGGTTTGAAAGTTATTGCAGTTTTTCGGGTTTTGGAGACCTCTTGAGAATGCTTCAGAGTCAGGTTTGGGGGATTAAATGACCTCGAAAAGGGTCAAAAAATGGGGGATGAGCAAAGCTTGTCCATAGGGCTATAGAGCTCTTCGAGAGCTTTCTGAAAATGTAAACGGTTCGTCAATCGGAGCTACGGTTCAAAGGTTATGCCTCCTGGAAGTTCGGCTACCGTTTTTGGATTCTTCTAGATTTGCACCGACTTCTAACGCGGCTTCTGGAACCTTCTATTTTGTCGGTGGATGCCTACTAGCACTTTCTAGAATGTACTCCTAGTCCTAAACCCTCCGGGGTCTATTTAAGGAGATTTTGGCATTGTAAAAGGCAGTTCGGATTGGAGCTTGAGAGGAGGTGCTAAAAGGAGAAATATTCTCCAGATTTATGCTATTGTAAGCCTGCAGGGCATGTTTTGAAGTTTATTTTCTCTGCACTATTTGTATTGGCATATTTTCTAAGTTAATATAATTCCCCTTTCTATTGTGTCTATTCTTTTTTTGGGTTGTGTCTCCATCAAGTGGTATCAGAGTGGGTTTTCCTGAGTGTGTAGACAGAGCGTCGACTGTGAGGCAGTTTGCACCAGGATTGTGTGGTTGTGGGTTCAAGTTAGAAGATGCCTCCACGAAGAGAGCGTGGTAGAAGGGCTAGAGCTATTGATCCTGAGGAGGTTAGAGCCCTCCAGAGACAGGTACAAGCATTGCAAGAGGAGCTTCGTAGAGGAGCAAATATTGCCGCAGATGACAATAGTGAGGATGACAATGAAGAGGAAGTAATGGAAGTTGACGGGGAAGTCCTGAATCCTGTAGAGGAAAGGCTTTTTAGGGCCATTTCTAGGTTTGGGAAAAGACCTACATATGAAGTGGGTATATTTTCGAGAAATTTGAAACCAGATGAGTTGATCGATTGGATCAATGAACTGGACGAATACTTTGAGTATGAGGATATAAGGGACCCAAATAGGGTTAAGTTTGCAAAGGCCAAACTAAAAGGCCATGCCAAAATCTAGTGGCAAGAGATTCAACTGGAAAGACTTAGAAGAGGAAAGGAGAAGATCACAAGATGGGATCGCATGGTGGACAAATTGAAGAAGCAGTTCATTCCTGTGGACTACGAGCTTGATCTGTTTAAGAAGATGCATGGGTTAAAGCAAGCAGGAAGGTCAGTCCAAGAATATACAGAGGAGTTTTATCGACTCCTGATTAGAGCGGGGCATGCAGAAGCAAATAAGGAGAAGGTTGCTCGTTATATCAGTGGGTTACGACCTAGCATCCAGGAGGAACTAAGTCTGGTAAGAATGACCAGTGTTGAAGAAGCATACCAGTTTGCCCTACGAGTTGAAGAGAAGCTGAGTAAAAGGTTTGAAGGAAGACAAAGAGGTCATGGTCAAGGAGGAAGGGGAAGCGGTAGATCATCTGGAGGTTGCAATGAAACTCAAAAGAAAAATGAAGATGAGGGTACTAGCAGGAACCAAAGGAATGAGGGTTTCAACCGCTCCCGTGATCAAGACTTTGGAAATCAAAGAGGAAGAGGTAGAGGACGTGGACAAGGAAGAGGAGGCTTCCATGGTACCTGTTTCCATTGCAATGAAGAAGGTCATCGTGCCTTTGAATGCCCTCAACGACAAGGAAGGACAGATAGGAGAGCTGAGGGCCAAGCTAGGGTTGCTCATGTGGATGAGGATGCACAATCATCACATTCAAAGGATGCAGAAAGAGGAGAGGCCTTGGTAAATGAAAGAGTCCTACTAAGTGGTGAGAATGAACCAGGGCAACGGAGGAGTTTGTTCCGTACCAGATGCAAGTGTGAGGATAAATGTTGTGATGTGATCATTGATGGTGGTAGCACTGATAACCTGGTATCAGAAGAGATGGTCTCTAAGTTGAAGCTCAAGAGGGAGAAACATCCCCAGCCCTATCAGATTTCTTGGGTAAAAGATGATCATAAGGTCCTGGTAAGTGAACAATGTTTAGTAAAATTCAAAATTGGGAGTTACCATGATGAAGTTCTTTGTGATGTTATTTCGATAGATGTTTGCCATCTATTGTTGGGTAGACCATGGCAGTTTGATAGACATGCAATACATGATGGACATGCAAACACATACTCTCTAACAAAGGATGGAGTTCGCCACAAATTGAAGCCCATGAAAAAGGAAGGTGAAAAGGTATGTAGCAGTGCTAGGATTTGTCTTGTTGATGGAAGGAAGTTTTTAGATGGCATGAAACATCAGCGTATGTGCTATGCTTTGATTCCTAGGAAAGATAAAGAAGGTAGTAGTGAAATACCATTTGAAGTTTCAGATTTACTAGGAGAATTTGGAGATATTATCTCTGATAATGTTCCAGATGGATTGCCACCAGTAAGGCAAATCAGTCATCAAATAGATCTGATTCCAGGAGCTAGTTTGCCTAACAAGGCTGCTCACAGGATGACTCCTACTGAAACAGAGGAGCTAAATAGACAGGTTCAGGAGCTGTTGAGGAAGGGCTTGATTCGAGAGAGCCTGAGTCCATGTGCAGTACCTGCAGTACTTGCACCAAAGAAGGATGGAGAGTGGAGAATGTGTACAGATTCTCGAGCTATAAATAGGATAACCATCAAGTACCAGTTTCCTTTACCAAGGATGGATGATCTTATGGACTGCTTGAGCGGAGCTCAGTACTTCACAAAGATAGATCTGAAGAGTGGCTATCATCAGATACGGATTCGAGAAGGAGATGAGTGGAAAATAGCCTTCAAGACCAAGGAGGGTCTTTATGAGTGGTTAGTCATGCCCTTTGGATTGACGAACGCCCCAAGCACCTTCATGCAGCTCATGAATGAGGTACTTAAGAAGTTCTTGGAAAAATTTGTTATTGTCTATTTCGATGATATTTTAATTTTCAGCAAGACTTTGGAAGAACATTTACTACATATTCGTAGTGTCCTTGAAAGGCTAAGGGAAGAGAAACTGTTAATTAATCTAAAGAAGTGTGTCTTTGCAAAAAGGGAGTTAGTCTATTTGGGATTTGTTATATCACCTGAAGGTCTCAAAATGGATCCAGAGAAGGTAAAAGCCATCTTGGAATGGCCTACTCCAAGGTCGGCTACTGAGGTAAGATCATTTCATGGTCTGGTTAGTTTTTATAGGAAGTTTATTAAGAATTTCAGTGGCATATGTGCACCTCTAACTGATACAATAAGAGGGGATAGAAAAGAGTTCAAATGGACTGCAGCAGCTGCGAGAAGTTTTGAATTGCTGAAGAAGAAGGTGACTGAACAGCCTGTGTTGGCACTTCCAAATTTTAGAAAAGTATTCCAGGTGGATTGTGATGCTAGTGGTAGCGCTATTGGGGCTGTATTAAGCCAAGAAGGTAAGCCTATTGCATATTTTAGTGAAAAATTGAATGATGCAAAGAAGAAGTATTCTATTTATGATCAAGAGTTCTATGCAATAGTTCAGGCCTTAAAGAAATGGAGGCATTATTTATTACCAAAGGAATTTGTTTTGTATACTGATCATCAGGCATTACAGTACCTAAATAGCCAAGGTAAATTGAATCAGAGGCATATGAAGTGGGTAGAATTCTTGCAGAGTTATACATTTGTGTTGAAGCATAGAAGTAGAAAATCTAATCGGGTTGCAGATGCATTAAGTAGGAGACAGTTGTTGCTTACAACAATGCAGGTTGAAGTAGTTGGGTTTGATGAACTCAAGAATTTGTACCCTGAGGATCCTGATTTTGCTGAAGCATGGAAAGCTTGTAAAGAACCTGTGGCTGTAGATAGAACCAAGTGGTTAGACTATTTGATTCAGGATGGCATGTTGTTCAAAGGTAGTCAATTGTGCATTCCAAGGAGTTCCATGAGGGAAAATCTGATTAAGGAGAAACACAGTGGAGGGATGGCAGGACATTTTGGTTGGGATAAGACCATTGCCATTCTTAGAGAACATTATTTTTGGCCTCAAATTACACAGGATGTGAAGAAGTTTGTACAGAGTTGCCAGGTTTGTCAAGTTGCCAAGGGGTTTAGTCAAAATACTGGCCTATATCAGCCATTGCCTGTTCCATCAAGGCCATGGGAGGACATAAGTATGGATTTTGTTCTTGGAATGCCAAGGACACAAAGGGGTAATGACTCAGTATTCGTGGTGGTTGATAGGTTCTCCAAAATGGCACATTTCATTCCATGCCACAAAACTCATGATGCTGTCCATATTGCAGACTTGTTTTTCAAAGAGGTGGTAAGACTACATGGTCTTCCAAGGAGTATAGTTTCTGACCGAGATACTAAATTTGTGGGATATTTCTGGAGGACATTGTGGAAGAAGTTGAGAACAGACTTGAAATTCAGTTCCACGCATCACCCACAGACTGATGGCCAAACAGAAGTGGTAAACAAAAGTCTGGGCAATTTGCTGAGATGTTTAGTTGGAGATAAGCCCAAGGGATGGGATTTGATTCTACCACAGGCAGAGTTTTCTTATAATAACTCTGTAAATAGGAGTACTGGAAAATCACCATTTCAAATTGTATATGAGAATAGCCCAAGGACTGCACCAGAATTGAGGAAGATAGAACAAGGGGAGAGAACAAGTGTTGAAGCTGAAGAATTTGCTAAACACATCAAGCGTCTACATGAGGAGGTTCAAGCACACATTATCAAGATGAATCAAGAGTATAAAGCTAGGGCTGATGCAAGGAGAAGACATAAGGAATTCCAAGTAGGGGATCTAGTCATGGTGCACTTACGAAAAGAAAGATTTCCCATTGGTACTTACAACAAGCTGAAAATGAAGAAATTTGGCCCCTGCAAAGTTTTGAAGAAACATAACTCAGGAAATGCATATGAGGTGGAGCTACCAGATGGTATTCACATTTCTCCCATTTTCAACATTGCAGATTTAACAGAGTATCATGATGATGGTACAGATGAGGAGCTGGTTTTAGAGCCATGCCCAATTCCTGCTTCTAAGAAGGAGGAGATAGAAGACATTCTAGATCATCGTGTGGGTAGGAGTACCAGAAACAGGCAGTATGAAGAGTATTTGGTCAAATGGAAAGGACGACCGATCGAAGACTCAACTTGGATTTCAGCAGCTGAGGTTTCCCATTTGGGATTTCCTCTACCATCCATAAAGTGACAGGGTCACTTTTCAATCTACCTTGGGTGTCTGATGCAGGAGCATCCAGAGGTATAAGGGCAATCCTGTGTCACCAGAAAAAAACATGTACTTAGACTTAGTTTCTGTTTTATGTCTTTACATTTTTGGATACCCATTTGGCTCAAATAAAGGTTCCAACTCTCATAGTTCAATTATCAGTGCATTTGAAAATCCCGAAAAAATAGGAGCATGCAATTTGACCATTATTTTGGTGACCTAGAAGGTGCAACTTGGCCAGATGAATGTAATTGAGATTTAGAGCATTCCAGAAAAAGAATCAGGTCAAAAGGCCCCACGGTTTGAAAGTTATTGCAGTTTTTCGGGTTTTGGAGACCTCCTAAGAATGCTTCAGAGTCAGGTTTGGGGCATTAAATGACCTCAAAAAGGGTCAAAAAATGGGGGACAAGTAAAGCTTGTCCATAGGGCTATAGAGCGCTTCGAGAGCTTTCCAAAAATGTAAACGGTTCATCAATCGGAGCTACGGTTCAAAGGTTATGCCTCCCGGAAGTTCGGCTACCGTTTCTGGATTCTTCTAGATTTGCACCGACTTCTAACGCGGCTTCTGGAACCTTCTATTTTTTTGGTGGATGCCTACTAGCACTTTCTAGAATGTACTCCTAGTCCTTAACCCTCCGGGGTCTATTTAAGGAGATTTTGGCATTGTAAAAGGCAGTTCGGATTGGAGCTTAAGAGGAGGTGCTAAAAGGAGAAATATTCTCCAGATTTATGCTATTGTAAGCCCGCAGGGCATGTTTTGAAGTTTATTTTCTCTGCACTGTTTGTACTGGCATATTTTCTCAGTTAATATAATTCCCCTTTCTATTGTGTCTATTCTGTTGTTGGGTTGTGTCTCCATCACTATCCTGCAATAAGTTTTTGGCTTTGGGCACTCTATTGTCCCCCAAAACTAAATCCATGAAGCTAGGTGCTTCATAACCATAGAGTGCCATGAAAGGAGTCATCTTGATGGACATATGATAAGTGGTGTTATAACTATACTCTCCCATATGCAACCATCTAATCCAAGCCTTTTGTTGTGTAGTTACATAGTTCCTCAAATATCCTTTCGCCCATTTATTCACAATCTCTATTTTCCCATCTGTTTGCGGATGATAACTAGTGCTAGGTGTAAGATCTGTACCACACAACCTAAACAACTCTTGCCAAAAAATACTCATTAACTTATTATCCCCGTCACTGACAATGAATCTAGGCAGCCCATGTAACCTGAATATCTCTCTAAAGAAAATATATGCCACCTGTGTTGTTGTGTAAGTGGACGGAATAGCAAAGAAGTGAGCAAACTTCGTCAAGCAGTCTGCCACCACATAGATGCAATCCCTTCCCTGCACTCATGGTAAACCAGTGATGAAGTCCATCGAAATAATTTCCCATTTCCTATTAGGAATGGGCAAGGGCTGTAATAAACCTGCAGGAAATGTGTGCTCTCCCTTATTCTGTTGACAAACCACACACTCCCTAACATACCTCTGAACATCATCTTTGAGCCCTTTCCATGAAAATTGCTCTCGGATTTGCCTGTAGGTCTTGAAGACCCCCGGATGTCCAGTTGTGGGTGCATCATGAAATGCCTTCAGTATCGCCTCTCTCAAATGTGATGACAGAATCAAATAAACCCTGTCCTGAACTCTGATCAATCCATCTATCACCTCATAGAGATCATCCTATATGGTACCTGAAATCAATCTAGAAGCCAAAGCATCTTCGACATATTCTGCTATAATCTAATCTCTCCAATCTCCTAAAATCTCTGCCAGAGCACATAAGTGAGGTCTCCGAGATAAGGCATCAGCCACCACATTTTTCTTACCTTTGACAAACTCTATGTCAAAGTCATAAGCCTGCAATTTAGTCACCCATTTTTGTTGCTGGTCATTAAGATCACACTGGCTCATGAAGTATTTAATACTGTTATGATCAGTCTTGATCACAAAACATCCACCTACCAAAAATGATCAAAATTTGGCCAATGCATACATTATGGCCAACATCTCCCGGTCATAGACAGAATAACTTTTCTCAACTCCCCGGAGCTTCCTACTCTCGAATGCAATGGGATGCTTCTCCTGCTTGAAATGCTCAAAACACCTCTGTGTTGCCCCTGTCCACATGAAGGCTCCTTTCCTGGTAAGATATTTAGATTCCTTGGCATACAATGACTCTCTCTCCAGAATAGATAACACCTCCTCTAGATGATGTAAGTGCTCCTCCCAGGTCTTACTGAAGACCAAGATGTCATCAAAGAAGATCAAGACAAATATCCTTAGCTGCTTCCTGAATACCTAGTTCATACAACTTTGAAATGTAGCAGGTGCATTGGTTAGACCAAATGGCATAACCATGAACTCAAAGTGGCCATAGTGACATTGGAAGGCTATTTTCTCAATGTCCTTTGCTCTCATCCTGATCTGATGGTATCCAGATCACAAATCAATTTTGGTGAAGAAGCATGCCCCATACAACTCATCAATCAGCTCATCAATCCTAGGAATGGGATACCTATTTTTAATTGTTTTCTTATTCAGTGCCCTGTAATCGATGCACATGCACATCATCCCATCCTTCTTCCTTACCAATACTACTGCTGAAGCAAAGGGGCTCTTACTGGGCCTAATATGCCTCATCTCCAACAAATCCTTAATCGCCTTCTCTATCTCATCCTTGTGTTTCTTAGGATGACGATAGGGAGTAATCATAATTGGTTTGGCTCCCTCCTTGAGCTCAATAACATGTTCCATCCCTCTGTTAGGAGGAACCCCATGAGGAATATCACTAAATACTTTAGCCTGTCTGATGGGGACACAACCCAACAACCAGAATAGACACAATAGAAAGGGGAAATTATATTAACTGAGAAAATAAGCTGGTACAAACAGTGCAGAGAAAATAAACTCTAAACATGCCCTGCGGGCTTACAATAGCATAAATCTGGAGAATATTTCTCCTTTTAGCACCTCCTCTCAAGCTCCAATCCGAACTGCCTTTTACAATGCCATAAACCTCCTTAAATAGACCCCGGAGGGTTAAGGACTAGGAGTACATTCTAGAAAGTGCTAGTGGGCATCCACCGACAAAATAGAAGGTTCCGGAAGCTGCGTTAGAAGTCGGTGCAATTCTAGAAGAATCCAGAAACGGTAGCCGAACTTTCGGGAGGCATAACTTTTGAACCGTAACTCCGATTGACGAACCGTTTACATTTTCGGAAAGCTCTCGAAGCGCTCTATAGCCCTATGGACAAGCTTTGCTTGTCCCCCATTTTTCGGCCCTTTTCGAGGTCATTTAATGCCCCAAAACTGACTCTGAAGCATTCTTAGGGGGTCTCCAAAACCCGAAAAACTGCAATAACTTTCAAACCGTGGGGCCTTTTGACCTGATTCTTTTTCTGGAATGCTCTAAATCTCGATTACATTCATCTGGAAAAGTCACACCTTCTAGGTCACCAAAATGATGGTCAAATTGCATGCTCCTATTTTTTCGGGATTTTTAAATGCACTGATAGTTGAACTATGAGAGTTGGAACCTTTATTTGAGCCAAATGGGTATCCAAAAATGTAAAGACATAAAATAGAAACTAAGTCTAAGTACATTTTTTTGGGTGACACAGGATTGCCCTTATACCTCTGGATGCTCCTGCATCAGACACCCAGGGTAGATTGAAAAGTGACCCTATCACTTTATGGATGGTAGAGGAAATCCCAAATGGGAAACCTCAGCTGCTGAAATCCAAGTTGAGTCTTCGATCGGTCGTCCTTTCCATTTGACCAAATACTCTTCATACTGCCTGTTTCTGGTACTCCTACCCACACGATGATCTAGAATGTCTTCTATCTCCTCCTTCTTAGAAGCAGGAATTGGACATGGCTCTAAAACCAGCTCCTCATCAGCACCATCATCATGATACTCTGTCAAATCTGCAATGTTGAAAATGGGAGAAATGTGAATACCATCTGGCAGCTCCACCTCATATGCATTTCCTGAGTTATGTTTCTTCAAAATTTTGCAGGGGCCAAATTTCTTCATTTTCAGCTTGTTGTAAGTACCAACTGGAAATCTTTCTTTTCGTAAGTGTACCATGACAAGATCCCCTACTTGGAATTCCTTATGTCTTCTCCTTGCATCAGCCCTAGCTTTATACTCTTGATTCATCTTGATAATGTGTGCTTGGACCTCCTCATGTAGACGCTTGATGTGTTCAGCAAAATCCTCAGCTTCAGCACTTGTTCTCTCCCCTTGTTCTATCTTCCTCAATTCTGGTGCAGTCCTTGGGCTATTTCCATATACAATTTGAAATGGTGATTTTCCAGTACTCCTATTTACAGAGTTATTATAAGCAAACTCTGCCTGTGGTAGAATCAAATCCCATCCCTTAGGCTTATCTCCAACTAAACATCTCAGCAAATTGCCCAGACTTCTATTTACCACTTCTGTTTGGCCATCAGTCTGTGGGTGATGCGTGGAACTGAATTTCAAGTCTGTTCTCAACTTCTTCCACAATGTCCTCCAAAAATACCCCACAAATTTAGTATCTCGGTCAGAAACTATACTCCTTGGAAGACCATGTAGTCTTACCACCTCTTTGAAAAACAAGTCTGCAATATGGATAGCATCATGAGTTTTATGGCATGGAATGAAATGTGCCATTTTGGAGAACCTATCAACCACCACAAATATTGAGTCATTACCCCTTTGTGTCCTTGGCAATCCAAGAACAAAATCCATACTTATGTCCTCCCATGGCCTTGATGGAACAGGCAATGGCTGATATAGGCCGGTATTTTGACTAAACCCCTTGGCAACTTGACAAACCTGGCAACTCTGTACAAACTTCTTCACATCCTGTGTAATTTGAGGCCAAAAATAATGTTCTCTAAGAATGGCAATGGTCTTATCCCGACCAAAATGTCCTGCCATCCCTCCACTGTGTTTCTCCTTAATCAGATTTTCCCTCATGGAACTCCTTGGAATGCACAATTGACTTCCTTTGAACAACATTCCATCCTGAATCAAATAGTCCAACCACTTGGTTCTATCTACAGCAACAGGTTCTTTACAAGATTTCCATGCTTCAGCAAAATCAGGATCCTCGGGGTACAAATTCTTGAGTTCATCAAACCCAACTACTTCAACCTGCATTGTTGTAAGCAACAACTGTCTCCTACTTAATGCATCTGCAACCCTGTTAGATTTTCCACTTCTATGCTTTAACACAAATGTATAACTCTGCAAGAATTCTACCCACTTCATATGTCTCTGATTCAACTTACCTTGGCTATTTAGGTACTGTAATGCCTGATGATCAGTATACAAAACAAATTCCTTTGGCAATAAATAATGCCTCCATTTCTTTAAGGCCTGAACTATCGCATAGAACTCTTGATCATAAACAGAATACTTCTTCTTTGCATCATTCAATTTTTCACTAAAATATGCAATAGGCTTACCTTCTTGGCTTAATACAGCCCCAATAGCGCTACCACTAGCATCACAGTCCACCTGGAATACTTTTCTGAAATCTGGAAGTGCCAACACAGGCTATTCAGTCACCTTTTTCTTCAGCAATTCAAAACTTCTCGCAGCTGCTACAGTCCATTTGAACTCTTTTCTATCCCCTCTTATTGTATCAGTTAGAGGGGCACATATGCCACTGAAATTCTTAATAAACTTCCTGTAAAAACTAACCAGACCATGAAATGATCTTACCTCAGTAGCAGACCTTGGAGTAGGCCATTCCAAGATGGCTTTTACCTTCTCTGGATCCATTTTGAGACCTTCAGGTGATATAACAAATCCCAAATAGACTAACTCCCTTTTTGCAAAGACACACTTCTTTAGATTAATTAACAATTTCTCTTCCCTTAGCCTTTCAAAGACACTACGAATATGCAGTAAATGTTCTTCCAAAGTCTTGCTGAAAATTAAAATATCATCCAAATAGACAATAACAAATTTTCCCAAGAACTTCTTAAGTACCTCATTCATGAGCCGCATGAAGGTGCTTGGGGCGTTCGTCAATCCAAAGGGCATGACTAACCACTCATAAAGACCCTCCTTGGTCTTGAAGGCTTTTTTCCACTCATCTCCTTCTCGAATCCGTATCTGATGATAGCCACTCTTCAGATCTATCTTTGTGAAGTACTCAGCTCCACTCAAGCAGTCCATAAGATCATCCATCCTTGGTAAAGGAAACCGGTACTTGATGGTTATCCTATTTATAGCTCGAGAATCTGTACACATCCTCCATTCTCCATCCTTCTTTGGTGCAAGTACTGCAGGTACTGCACATGGACTCAGGCTCTCTCGAATCAAGCCTTTCCTCAACAGCTCCTGAACCTGTCTATTCAGCTCCTCTGTTTCAGTAGGAGTCATCCTGTGAGCAGCCTTGTTAGGCAAACTAGCTCCTGGAATCAGATCTATCTGATGACTGATTTGCCTTACTGGTGGCAATCCATCTGGAACATTATCAGAGATAATATCTCCAAATTCTCCTAGTAAATCTGAAACTTCAAATGGTATTTCACTACTACCTTCTTTATCTTTCCTAGGAATCAAAGCATAGCACATACGCTGATGTTTCATGCCATCTAAAAACTTCCTTCCATCAACAAGACAAATCCTAGCACTGCTACATACCTTTTCACCTTCCTTTTTCATGGGCTTCAATTTGTGGCGAACTCCATCCTTTGTCAGAGAGTATGTGTTTGCATGTCCATCATGTATTGCATGTCTATCAAACTGCCATGGTCTACCCAACAATAGATGGCAAACATCCATCAAAATAACATCACAAAGAACTTCATCATGGTAACTTCCAATTTTGAATTTTACTAAACATTGTTCACTTACCAGGACCTTATGATCATCTTTTACCCAAGAAATCCGATAGGGCTGGGGATGTTTCTCCCTCTTGAGCTTCAGCTTAGAGACCATCTCTTCGGATACCAAGTTATCAGTGCTACCACCATCAATGATCACATCACAACATTTATCCTCACACTTGCATCTGGTACGGAACAAGCTCCTCCGTTGTCCTGGTTCATTTTCACCACTTAGTAGGACTCTTTCATTTACCAAGGTCTCTCCTCTTTCTGCATCCTCTGAATGTGATGATTGTGCATCCTCGTCCACATGAGCAACCCTAGCTTGGCCCTCAGCTCTCCTATCTATCCTTCCTTGTCGTTGAGGGCATTCAAAGGCACGATGACCTTCTTCATTGCAATGGAAACAGGTACCACGGAAGCCTCCTCTTCCTTGCCCACGTCCTCTACCTCTTCCTCTTTGATTTCCAAAATCTTGATCACGGGAGCGATTGAAACCCTCATTCCTCTGGTTCCTACAAGTACCCTCATCTTCATTTTTCTTTTGAGTTTCATTGCGGCCTCCAGATGATCTATCGCTTCCCCTTCCTCCTTGACCGCGCCCTCTTTGTCTTCCTTCAAACCTTTTACTCAGCTTCTCTTCAACTCGTAGGGCAAACTAGTATGCTTCTTCAACGCTGGTCATTCTTACCAGACTTAATTCCTCCTGGATGCTAGGTCGTAACCCACTGATATAACGAGCAACCTTCTCCTTATTTGCTTCTGCATGCCCTGCTCTAATCAAGAGTCGGTAAAATTCTTCTGTATATTCTTGGACTGATCTTCCTGCTTGCTTTAACCCATGCATCTTCTTAAACAGATCTAGCTCGTAGTCCACAGGAATGAACTGCTTCTTCAATTTGTCCACCATGCGATCCCATCTTGTGATCTTCTCCTTTCCTCTTCTAAGTCTTTCCAGTTGAACCTCTTGCCACCAGATTTTGGCATGGCCTTTTAGTTTGGCCTTTGCAAACTTAACCCTATCTGGATCCCTTATATCCTCATACTCAAAGTATTCATCCAGTTCATTGATCCAATCGATCAACTCATCTGGTTTCAAATTTCCCGAAAATATACCCACTTCAATTGTAGGTCTTTTCCCAAACCTAGAAATGGCCCTAAAAAGCCTTTCCTCTACAGGATTCAGAACTTCCCCGTCAACTTCCATTACTTCCTCTTCATTGTCATCCTCACTATTGTCATCTGCGGCAATATTTGCTCCTCTACGAAGCTCCTCTTGCAATGCTTGTACCTGTCTCTGGAGGGCTCTAACCTCCTCAGGATCAACAGCTCTGGCCCTTCCACCATGCTCTCTTCATGGAGGCATCTTCTAACTCAAACCCACAACCACACAGTCCTGGTGCAAACTGCCTCACAGTCGGCGCTCTGTCTACACACTCAGGAAAACCCGCTCTGATACCACTTGATGGGGACACAACCCAACAACCAGAATAGATACAATAGAAAGGGGAAATTATATTAACTGAGAAAATAAGCTGGTACAAACAGTGCAGAGAAAATAAACTCTAAACATGCCCTGCGGGCTTACAATAGCATATATCTGGAGAATATTTCTCCTTTTAGCACCTCCTCTCAAGCTCCAATCCGAACTGCCTTTTACAATGCCATAAACCTCCTTAAATAGACCCCGGATGGTTAAGGACTAGGAGTACATTCTAGAAAGTGCTAGTGGGCATCCACCGACAAAATAGAAGGTTCCGGAAGCTGCGTTAGAAGTCGGTGCAATTCTAGAAGAATCCAGAAACGGTAGCCGAACTTTCGGGAGGCATAACTTTTGAACCGTAACTCCGATTGACGAACCGTTTACATTTTCGGAAAGCTCTCGAAGCGCTCTATAGCCCTATGGACAAGCTTTGCTCATCCCCCATTTTTCGGCCCTTTTCGAGGTCATTTAATGCCCCAAAACTGACTCTGAAGCATTCTTAGGGGGTCTCCAAAACCCGAAAAACTGCAATAACTTTCAAACCGTGGGGCCTTTTGACCTGATTCTTTTTCTGGAATGCTCTAAATCTCGATTACATTCATCTGGAAAAGTCACACCTTCTAGGTCACCAAAATGATGGTCAAATTGCATGCTCCTATTTTTTTGGGATTTTTAAATGCACTGATAGTTGAACTATGAGAGTTGGAACCTTTATTTGAGCCAAATGGGTATCCAAAAATGTAAAGACATAAAATAGAAACTAAGTCTAAGTACATTTTTTTGGGTGACACAGGATTGCCCTTATACCTCTGGATGCTCCTGCATCACTGTCTATCAAGTATCTTCTGGATATCTGGTGGATGACTCTTTTCTTGTGGCTCTGGTGAAGTTGGCATAATGTAGCACTCTGCCGCCCACTCTATGTCATCATGATGAAAAAGTCTCTGCATTCTCCTCAAGGACACTACTCTGCAACCTCCATCTGAAAGTCCTCTAAGTACCACAGTTCTGCCCTCAAGATGGAATCTCATCTCCAATTTTGCTAGATTGAGTGTGAACTCAACTAGTGAATCCATCCATGTCATGCCAAGGATGACATCATAATCTCCCATGTCCATAACATAAAACTCATCCTCCAACTCGTAGCCATCTCCAAACTTGATGCAAAGATTAGATATCTTCCGAGTGCATAATAACTTATCACCGTTAGCCACCATGACTCTAAACCCATCATGCTCCTCTATCTATAACCCTCTCCTGGCTACCAACTGTGCATCTATGAAGTTATGTGTAGCCCCAGTGCCAATAAGAGATATCACTTTCTGCCCCTAGATAGTACCCCTAACCTTAAATGTGATTTCCTTTTGGGCCCCTGTCAAGCGTGCCAATGATCTATCATCCTTAGGAATGTTGCTCTCCTCTATAGTGTTACCCTCATCTGAATTGGAGTGTTGATCCTCCCCTTCTGACTCTGACTCTTCTGCTGAAAAATACTCCATTTGATTTGCCTTAGCCTTGAGAGAACATTTATGAGATAAGTCCCAAGGCTCTCTACAATGGAAGCACAACTTCTTCTTTCAAAGTTCATTCAAGGTTTCATTGTCTAGTCCTTTTGATCCTTCTTTGGGTTTGCTATACTCTTTCTGAAACGATTTTTTGTCTTTGTCCTTGCGATAGGAAGAATCTGTTGAATGGTTTTTTCCTTTGTATACCGAAGGGGCTAAATCTCGTGCCTTTTTAGTTGCTTTAGCTAAGGTGGGTGGATCATGTCCCTTCACCCAACCTCATAATGGATCAACAAGACCATCACAAAATAACACCACCAATCTCCTAGGAGAGATATCAGTAACAAGTATAGACAAGCGTTGAAACTCGGCAATGTAAGCATCCACAAAACTTGACTATTTTAATTTTGCTAGCTCCTTGAAATTTAACTCGAGAATCTATGGTTCGTTTACTGGTTGAACCGGATCTCTAGGTGGGAAAGTGGGTAGAAGAGGTCTCGAGCTCGCAGTTTCTGCTGGGCGTGCAACGTGTCTAAAGTTATCAGCCTCATTCCCATTGTTGTCGTGTCCATTATTACCATTAATGTTATTCTCAAGACCATTGTTGTTGCCTTGGCCTCCATGGTTATTGTTTCCCCCGTTGTTATTGTTTCTGTTGTTGGCATCACCTGGATTAATATTGACACCCATCTGTCTAGCCATGAGCTGCAACATCATGTCCATTCGCCTATTCTGCTCCTACTGCATACGTTGCCCTTGCTCTAATGTATCCAATAACTGTCTGAATAGTACCTCCCCCTGATCTGGACCAGCATTTCCACCTCTGCCTAATCCTGTATTCCTGTCATCTCGATCACCCATATTATTGTCCTGATCAAAGAATATCTCTTCTATGTCTGTATGGTTGGATTCAATGTCCACCTACAAGGATGTACTAGACTATTTTCTTTGCAAGTCTGAAATCCTATTTTGTCTTGCTCTGGTATTGTGGAAATTATAAGACCCCTATCGCATGCTCAAACATAAATGCTTAGCCTGTGTTTTTTTACTTATTTCTGATTTTAGTGTTTTGACATTTCATCAAACACTTTTTCCCTCTATCTGACTGTTCCAAACTCCCTATAAGACCTCCACAGGATGGCAGGACTTATAGCTCTGATACCACTATAATGGGCATCCCTGGATGTCCCAAAAAAACTAAACCAAATTGCTAAAATGAATTATGTCAAACAGTTTGCATTCAACTTCTTATTTCTCCTTTTAATGTTTTAAACCCCTTATAACTCCAAAAATCAAATGTTTATTTGTTTGTTGTGTTTCGTGCATGGAATTGGTATCATACAACATAAACAAGAAAGAAACTACAATAATATGCAAAGTGGAAATGAACTGCTGCTAATAAAATGTTATTTTCAGAATTCATGAAACCAAATACATGGCAGATTTATCAACTCACTAATTACTTCAGCAGTATTGACATAATACTCCAGCCCATGCTTTTGAACTTGCTGCTACAATACTTTGTCCTTCAATCAGTCCACTACCTTCATAATACCATTCCCTCAAAGCGGCATAAGCGATGGACAAGTAGTGAAGAAGATATGAGAAAAATACCAAATCTGCCCGTAGCTGGAAATGCAACTAAACTGCCTGATAATGAAGCCAATAACAAAGAATTTCGAAGGCCAAACCCCAAGGGAATGACGTCTAGAATGTTACAAGACAGGATAGACATCCTCAAATGCCAAGAACGGAGCTGCAACTCACACACCAATTTCTTCTCATATTCAACCTGCCTAATGAAGCCACAAATGCTTCCTTTTATTCTATTTCCAAGGGTCCGCTCAGCTCATATGGGCAATGTGGGATAAAAGATGTGTAATATATAAAACATATATTAAAATACCCCTTATGTCTCCCTTGGGTACACATCACCATAAAATAAATATTAAAGTAACACTTTAATATTTTACAATTAAATTAGATGTTACTTTAATAAAACTTTAGGCATTAAAATGTATTAGCAATCAGACTCTGAATAATGCGAGTGATAGCTCATCGAAAATCTCTCACCGAGGAGTATCAAATCCAATCACCAAAATTGACCTGCACTGTGTCCTGTCGACTTACTAAAAATAGTAAGTATGCCTGAAACTGAGTAAATCAACTTCGTTTTGGCCCAAACTGGAAATGACTAGGCCAAAACACTCCAGGATCCCATTAAACCCTTCGTTAGCCCTCATGACCATGTAGAACAAGGCTAACGCACACACACTTGGTCAACTGCTAAAATGGGGACATTACATCACTCAATTTCAAGAGTGACCTTTGTTATGTTAATACATGTTGTGCTGACTAGTTTTATTATTTTAATTGTTGGCTAAGGTATTTTATCAAATGACTATACATTTTTTAATGCAATGGTTAGGTTTTAATTTACAACTATTTGTCCTTAAAATGGTACTAATGTTGTCATAGAAAGGGCACATTTATGAAAGACCCTCCCTGTATCACTTGCATTGTAAATGGAAACCTATGGAATAAGGCATTAATTGTTATACACTAATGCAATCATTTTGGTCTAAATTGTTATTCTTTTTTTTCTACCATGACTTATTAATTTTTAGTGGGGTAGGATTTTGTATGGTTACATCATTGTGTGCATGTCATTCTGTGCTCATCCCCCATACATGGATCATATCAAAATAGAAAAGGTCATTAGCAAAGCTAAGAAGCTCAGTGATGTGTCCAAGGTAGATTTGATGGATGATTTCCTTGAGATGGAGAGATTGGCTTCCATGGATTCAACTGGACTGGATCAGGCAAAAGTAGGAAATTTAGATGAAATAACTGACAAGAATGTTTCAGGAAGTTTTGATATTTCATCTAATCAAGAAGATAGAGCTTTCTTAGAAGAAGCTCTTGCAGAAAAAGAATCAAAGCTTCAAACTGTCAATCAAGAATGCTCTGAGTTGTTAAAAAAATTAACCATTTAAAGGAAAATCTAATTGTTCTGCAAGCTAGAAACACTTGGAATGAATTTGCCCTAGTTAGTCTCAAAGAAAAGCATGATATGATCCTTGTTGTTGATGTTGAGGGTGCAAACCTACACAAAATACTAGATGAGGTCAAATATGCCATGGAAATAGATGCTGAAAGTACTAGAGATTCTCAGACACATATCTTGTCTTCTATGAAAGCTAACTTCACTTCTTATTCTGATACTGGGATTAGAATTAGTTCTATTGATGTAGAGTTTGCAACTACTATTGTCAGCATCGTTAATTTCTTACAATCTATAGCCCAAGACCCTGAAAAGACTCAAAAAATTAAATCATCAGATACTAATAAACTAGTTTTTAGAATTCAAGAGTTTTCTCAGTTAGTGGATTACTTTTTGTAGTGCAAAGAAAACATTATAGAGTTGATTGTTGAACTGATATCTTTGTTATCTCAATTTAGGAAAATGTTTTCTCTTGGTTTCAGTGAAATCTTCCAAAATTAAGCCACAGATTTTGGCAACCAATTGCCCAACCTAATGCAGTCTAGTTTTCTTTGTAATTTGATTAGTACAGATAATTTCACAAGACAAGAAAGTACTCAGGATTTTTCAGGAGAAGAAAAGGCTAGTAGCCTACGCTTTCAACTAGCTGGTGGCAATTGATACATAATTAGGAAGCTTAACAGCATTCAAGTAGAAAAAACATCTTTGGAATCTAAGTTGAAGGCCTAGGTAAGAAGAATTGGAGGCCTAAACTCCCAAATACAAAGTTATGGTCAGTTTTCTTTATAACATATGGCTTAAGATAATAATGGAGGCCTGAACTCCCAAATAGTTAAGCCTTTTTTGGTACATCTAGAGTGGCCAAACACTTGGCAAGTCGAGGTAAGGCATTGTTATGGAAACGATTAAGGATGGGCTAAACTTGTGTAATCACTTAGTGATGGGGTTCAAGTCCATGGCTTTAGTTCTCCTAGGACTTCTTTTAATATCATGTAGCTTGATACAAGCCTACAGTCAAGGTAATCTAATGCATAAGTTGTAATATTGTCAAGTTTGAAATCTTTCAAGAAGTGGGTCATCTATGCATAATTCATGTTGTAGCAAGTAATAGTAAGCATATCTAGAAGTGATGATATGGTCTTCATTTAAATCTTTGTAGAAATGGATCTTCTAGTATAATTTATATTGTATTCATTGATAATAAGTGTTAGCTATATGAGATTTCTAAAATCTATAATATTTCTTTGTGTTGTTTGTGGACTATGTTTATTTGTATGGACATCTTAGATCATATCTATTGATCCAACATCAGGATCTTCAAGAGTTTATAAGTAGAAAGATGAAATTTGTATAGTTCTGATGTTGGATCATTGAATAAGATTTGAATGTTGATGGAAATAAACATACACAATCAAATCAAGAAATGATAGAAAGAAATTGTAAGTATATCTGAAACTGATGAAAATCTTGTAACATCATAGTTGAAATCTTCCTTAAAATAGATCCTTGCCTAACTTATGTTATAGAAAATGGCAATAAGCATGTATGAACTGATGAAGAAGTTATAATACTGTCTTAGTTGGAATCCTTCAAGAAATGGATCCTCTAGCATAACTTATCTTATCATAAACTGATGAAGAATTTAACCTACAATGATAAATTTTTGAGTTGGGTCTCTTCTCTTGCAAATCAAAGTATAAAGAAAGCATTACAAATGGACCATCTAGTTGCTTCTACAACCGATGAATCATTCCTTACCTCCTTTGGGAAGCAGAAGGTATTTATATGATATAAAGCTCTCTTATCTTTCTAGATGGGTACAAGGGTTTTCTCCTCTTTAAGTCTTGGGTGACTATATATAAGACTTCTATAAAACAAAATGAAGTCAAACATTGTGTTTGATACAACCTTAGATTCGTGTAGCATATATTGTAATCTGGTTCTTTTTTTTTTTTTGGTATAATCTTATCTGATTCATGATATGTTTTTCATGGCAAACGTTAAGGAGAAAAAAACTATTAGTGAAAGGGGAAGCATTGAGAGAGAAGAAAGTGGGTCGTAGTAGCAATAAGTCACCTTAGGGTAGCCATGCACAACCCTCCAAGATTGGGTTTGACGATGAGTTGACAGGTGCCAGTTTAAATCATAAATCTTCGTAAAATGAAGGGAAACATTTGGCTTCAAATGAGATGACTAAATCACCTACTCAAGTGCACATACCCCCTTAGATGTATGGGAAGCCTAATTTTAACATTGATTATAGTGGACCCCAAACCCACGGCCCTAAGAACCACTAAGTTAGTTTTGCAATATTTGTTTAAGCATCATCCAAAGAGGATATTACTAGACAAGAGATGGGATTAACATTTAGAGTTTGGATGTAAGTAGAAGTATATGTAAAATTAGACCAAGTAAAAGAGAACAAACAAATTAGGGCTTCTGTATAGATTTGTAAGACGCTCATGATTCAAAACTCAAACTAGTTCCGTAAGCTCCATCCATGGGGTCAAATGTATGAATTAGATAGACATAATAATATTCTATCATAGCTCTTATGAGATAAAGTTTGCACATTACTCTCTCTGGGGTGTGTGAAATTTGACAAAATTATCCATTTATGAAAACTTAAGTTTTATATATATATATATATATATATATATATATATATATATATATATATATATATATATATATATATATATATATATATATATATAAGATTTTTAATATATGATTGTATGTTGTTTGGTGTGTAATCCAAAGACTCAGTGCTTAGCACTATGAATATTTAAAAAAATGTATTGATTTTCTACAATCTATGAATTAATTGTAGATTTATTTTAGATTCAATTGTGTATTTGTTTCTATATTAATATTTTAGATTATATTCTATGATCTATCATCATTGTTTATTCTATTAATTCTTCTTCATCTTGATGATAGATCATAGAATA
The DNA here is from genome assembly GCA_028749045.1 of Cupressus sempervirens. NCBI lineage: Eukaryota > Viridiplantae > Streptophyta > Pinopsida > Cupressales > Cupressaceae > Cupressus > Cupressus sempervirens. Next base: position 75,106,591 of record CM053790.1, on the reverse strand, counting down.
TTATCTAAAAAGTTGATAAAGAAAGTAACACAATTTAATTTTAAAACAATCTATAATTAACATTATAATAACTTGAATGAACTGGTATTATATTCTCTTTGTTTTAAAGCTCTATAGTCTGGATCTTCAATATTTAAGCTTGAATTATGCTTGTCTACCGATTCTCAATTATGATCACCAAACTATACTTCATAGTTCAAGCTTGTTATTTTTCTTCTGATCTAACCGTAATATTGCATATTCTTATTTGTTTATGGGTGTTTTATGTATTCTTTAGGTAAGTTGGGTTTTTGAGGCTAGTTGGTAACAAAATCTGATGGACAATTGTTATTTCTTGTTGCAGAGAAATAGGCTTCTTCCATTTGGACAACTAGGGCAATACAAGTGGTCAATGAAGAGGACAAATCCAGCTTAGAGTTATTATATAACAATGTTATCTTTAGATTGGTTTTTCTTTTCTAATTCTTATTTCAAACTTCTATTTCATTTCATACTAAATCATTAAGATTAGGATTAGGGTTAGTGTTTGGGTTGAAATTTCACACCTATTGATAATAGTCATTTCATTTTATCTTAACAGACGAATGAAAAACAACACATGAGAACATCTTTGAAATCATTTATGAGCAACCTTCTCAAAACATTACACAAGAGGCCAGCAGTGCTAAAGGTCTCCTCCAAGAAGATGTCTAGTAGAACTCTTGCTTCTAAAAATGTCATTCCAGATTCAAATAGTGAGAGACTTAGCCTAGAAAGTCCACTTTCTCAAGAAAAGTCTCAAACATTCTTCAACTCACATTCAACAAAATCAACTGATTATGATGATAATGGAGAGATTACAAGAATGGACTACACTCCTACTCAGAGAAAACCCCCTATTCACAATGAGGCATTACCTTAAATGTAATCAAATCAATGCAAATAATAATACTCTTAATCACAACTTGCACCATCTTTTCACCATATAGAATTTCCCTACTATAAAAGAAAATTGAGACAATGTGTATAAGAGAGTCATATGTGTTATCTATAGATAAGGACCCATATTTTATGGTCTTGTAAGTTACTTCAAACAAGGGTTAGATTTCAAGCATAGTTACAATGCCATTGTGAGCTATTGTCCCAATGTCAATTTGTGATACTTCTGTTGAAAAGAAATACAATTAGTGTATTTTATTTATTCATCTTCTATGTGTTGAGATTTCCAAACATAACCTTTTTTTCCTTAAGCATGGAACATTCTTTGTCTCTCTATTCCTCACTGTAATAAGTTAACAACATTTGTCTCTCAAACATGATATGCAAGTTTGTTTTCTATTCCATCAATGTTGATGGGCTTCCATACCTTTACATTTAATTCATGTGGGCTTAATCTGGACTGAATAAAGAGGTCTGTAAGAGTTTGTTTTGAAACTTCCATCACTTCCATGTGCTGTGAAGTGGTCTGTCTATTTGGAAGAAAATATGATAAGCATGTGAAGATGATATGGGACTGGCTAAATGCCTTGTGATTTTCAAATTATATCATATATGATGGAGGAGATAGTATAATTAATGCAATCAATTTTGGTCGAATTGGGTCTAGATTTAGGTATTAAGACAAGTTGTCCTAATAATGAGGAATAGTTCTCATCCATTTGGGTGTAGATGCATGAATGGAGACAAGGTGTCCCAATGAAAACAATAGAAGTTCATTCCCTGGAAGTTTCAGAGCCATTTAATCATTCACCTAGAGGATTCACCTCCATTATTATCTTAAAGATGACCATCTCTCTTTCATGGGGATGTTGACATCTCAACTTTCACATGTGAATGAGTTGATCAACTTAAACACCTATACCTACATTCTTTTCTTATCGATGTACTTACTTCTCCAATGGATTTGTTCTAATCAACAAAAAGGGAAAATATGATACACTGATCTAAACTGCCCTTAATTGAATACCCATGCCTTTTTCATTTCTTGGTTTGGTGACATTTTGATCAAGTTGTTTTCATATATATATGACCATATATGTTGATATATTTTTGTATGAAATTTGGTGAATAATCTTATTTTAGTTTCATTTATATGTGTGAATCCTATAGGTCTAGATCTAGTTTTGGAATTTCTATTATTCATCACCTTAGTTTTGATTCATAGATGCAAAGGTAACTCATCCAACTTTGATACACAAATTAGAGTCCCAAAATTTAACATGTTTTGACATCATTTTAATCAGGTTGTTTTGTAAATTGATTAGATCTAAAGTAGGTGATTTTTGCATGGAAGTTGGTAAATAATATCAACCCAACTTCATTTACATGTATACATCAAAAAGGTCTAGCTCTAATCTTGCAATCTCTATCAAACATCACCGAAGTTTTGCTTCATAGATGCAAAATTGACCCATGTTATTTTCATTACTCATTTGAATCGCTTGCATTCACATCTCAAAATTTAAGTTTGACCCATATTCCATCTTTCCTACTAACTACTATGGGTTGCTAAAATATAAATTATTTTAAATTTTATCCTAAGATGATGCTTTAAATGGTATGCCCAAATTCATTATTATTAGCTAAGTAGAAATTCAAGAGTAATATTGATATAGTATAGAGGGCATAGCTAGAGTTTTAGCATTGCATCATCATAGGCACACTACATGGATTTTGATAGTATTTGATATTTTTCATTTCCATTGAATCAGCCCACTTTAAGGTTTGGCAAAAACATACTTCCTAACTAGAAAAATCTTCAATAATATTTTTAAACATTATTGGCCAATTTTTACATGCCAAAAATACATTGGTGAATAGATCATAGAAGCATCAAGAAGAGAAGTTCACATCCTCAACTCTATGTGCAATTTTGCATATTGGTTTTATTTTGTAATAACATAGATCATTTTAACATGAGTATAGAGGAGAATTGGGTAGTCATACAAAGGTTTTTAGTATTGGTAATGCATGCATGTAGAGAGCATAACTAGAACATTAGCATTACATCATCATAGGAACACTAAATGGATGCCTATTGTTTTGATCTTTGATCACTAACATTGAATTAAATCACTTTAAAATTTGAACAAAAATATATCCCCTATCTAGATACCTCTTCAAACATTGTTAGGTAGTTGTTATAAGTCACAAAAACATTAGTGAATAGGTAGGAGTCATCAATAGATGCTCACATCTCAACTCTAAGTATAATTTTCACATGTGTTTTATTTTGTAATCACAAAGATCATGACACACTCATCTAAACGAACCATTTTCTCATACCATGAAAAAATAGTATCTGTCTATCATAATAATTCCTTCTTGACTTTTGGAGTTGATTAAAAAATTTAATTCATTTAATTACTTGACTAGTTTTCTATATTTCTATGAAATTTGTAAGTATTTAATGTTCTCCAAGTTTAATAATATTTCTATAGCATTATATTTCATTTTAAATTTATAATTATGATATTATGGTAGCATGAATACATAGGATGGAATTTTGTTGCCGCATAAAGTACATAAGTTGAAGCATATTCTAAATTCATGCAATGCCATCATAAGTTAAAATGTTCATTTGAACAATAACGGGCCAAGGAGATATAATATCAAAGAACACCATATCATGGAGTCCATACTAGGTTTATATAATCAATGGTTTTTATAAATCTTCAAAGATTCATTATGTATTGAATCTTAGGGCTCAAGGCCTCAATGTATTATAATTATTTTTAGGCAATAATGAATATCATCTCAAACATAGTTATGTTTTGGTATAATGTATTAATTTCTATGATTTGTTTGTATTTCCATTATGCATCGGGCTAGTTGGTGTAGTGAAGTGAATTGGTTTAAGAAACCTTTAACTGGGTACTTTGATCTTTCCCTATATCATTGATGGTATTAGTGTAGGCATTTATGAAGTTTAAATTGTGTGTTCAATAGAAGAACCAATAGGAAATAATATATCTTAAAGGGTAACCAAGTTTTCTAAACCTATGTCCAAAATTTATATGCATAGTTAAATATACATAATTGCATAACTTGTTGTTAACATGCTAGTGAAAAGAAAGGTTGGAAGAAGTATACATATATTTCATTATATAATGAGAATATTGAAAGCAAAAAGTGGAGATAATATTTTGAAGGACATAATTCTTCAATTAGTCATCTTTTAGTAAATACAACCAAGAAAGTAATAAAGGAGATCATAAAAGGGTCATATACAGAGCATCGAGATAATATCAAGTCTAGTGAATGGTGAGGCAATTGACATTGCGTAATGGAGTAAATGAACGATAGCACAAGATATTATGATGTACATGCATCATTTAACTTTCCAAATGAATTGGGTATAAAATGCCCCACTTTTGTCTCTGAAATCTAAGAAAAAAATCCAAGCTATATATCACCTTGGTATTGTTGTGGCACACCCCCATTTTTCATTCCCATTCTAAGATTCTTAGGCACTTGAGTTGACCCTAGTTTATTAAATATTTCTTTAGATATCTCATGGTATAGCATCCCTCATTACATTTTAGGAACTTCTATCTATCCCCAAATAGTGATGGTGAATTTATTATGGCATCTAATCATTTTTAAAGAGGGCTTGGTTTTTGTTAGGGTGATTCAAGCCATATGTAAATAGAGCTAGGAATGTGCAACCATCCCCAAAATAGAAGGATTCTTGACATCTCTTAGAATTCTCTAGAGTTCCTAAAGTATCTTGGAAGTGTCTAGGCATTCTCTAGTTTAAACACCTAGGAACAACAAAAGAAAAAAGGAAGGAGTTGGGCCCAAAGGCTCCTCTACTTTACTGCAAATGCTTCTATTTGCAAGTGATAATGCAACCAGTTCTTGGACAAGGTGTGAGGGGTTGTAAAAATTTAACCTTGAAAAAAGGATTAAAGGTGGGCCTGATATGAATCACTATAAAGCTAGTTTTGTTGTAGGTAGAGATAGGTTATTGCCAAAAGATGATACTCAGCCTCAAAATAGTAAAGTAGATTTGGTATAGTCAAATGCTTACATATATGGGCTATTTATGAATCCTAAGACCTTAGAGATAGTTTAGAGGTGTGCAAATTCCTCACTTATCAAAACTTGTGAGCAATGGTGTAGATAAGAACCACTTACAATACTAGAAGATGATTTTAGTTAATGAATCTAGAATTCCCAATCCTAAAATTTAGGTGGAAAAATGTATTATAATGGAGGGAAAGAAAATTTCAATCAGCTTCAATGTTAAGCCAGGGACAAGAAATCTCATTACCTGCCAATCATATCATTGTGTCCCTCCTTCCCTGATTGATCTTCTCATCAACAGCAAGCACCAGCCGGGGATTGAAACGGTTTGTCGAGTAGGAAAGGAGGAATGAGAGGTAGGGGAAACCCTTATAGGTCCTTCACACACTTCATCTTTTCCTACCACAATGCAGAAGAAAACCCTTACAACTCCTTTGCGTGCTCTCAAAAACATACAATGAAATGCTCCTTCGTGCACTCTCAAACTGCATCAATGAAATGAAAAATGTTTTTCCATGTTGAACTTAAGCCCATGTTGGTCAAAATTTTGACCAACATAGGCTTAGATTTTTAAAAATTGATTTTTCCCTTCTCCAATTTGACCAACATAAAGCTTTTTAATTGACGGTCGCAATTTTTGGTCAAAAAATAAGATCAAATGTAGTAGTGTTACATGGTTTGATGTTATTGAGGTACCCTTGCACCATCTTGCCATCTGCCTTAGTGTCTTCTTACGGGATATTGAACAGGAAAAGCACCTTCAAAATGGCATAATCTAGCATTTGAAATTATATATCACCTTTAGCATCTAACATACAACATAAATATTCATAGATAGGAAAACATCCATAAGGTGATGGGTCTCAAGATAGCATGTCAAGCTCCAGCAATATATATCTCAAAATGTATACAGAACTAGAATTGTGGATCAAATAGGCATAAGGAGTCAGTGCAGTCACAACTTGAACCAAAACAAATAAGGCATGATAGGGATTTTGAATGGTGAGAAGAAATGTACAGCAGAAAGGAAGCTAAGCCTCAATAAGGAGAAATAAAGAAAAGGAAATACAAATTAATACCATAATCACCATACTACTAAAGGTGTTAGTGGATGGACACAAGAATTAGTGATACTGGTTTATTCAAGCTACTATAAGACAATATAAAATGGATACGGTATGTACCACATTTACATAGACAATAGTATATTAAGAAGGGGATCAACACATTACTATATGGGATAATTAATCAATGTGAAAGACAAAAGGCATGTATCAATCACACATTTTGTTGTATTTATTATTCTTCTCCTTTAGCTTCCATAGCATCTGCAACTTCCTCTAGGATATTGCTAACATTTTCCATGATAGTGTGTATTGAAGACTTTTGACTCTAAATCACTAAAATATATTTCCCACTTAGGAGAAGACAAACTAAACAAGAAAGGTTGTATGAGATTGCTCTTTTCAGTAATGCCTCTAATCTAAAAGAGATGTAATAGGCTAGTGGCCTTTTCTTTGGAAAGTTCTATTAGTAAGATGTGAGTATTGTGGTGTAGAAGCAACTAGGAACTAACTTTTGAAGGATTTCCTATTGAAGCTGGATATAATTCTGGACCTTCAAAATGGTTGATTGCAAAGAGAACTGTAGTGCGCTGATTGGAAAAGGAAGAAAAGAAAATGCTAAGAATGGAGGCACATTCACCATATGCCTTCTAATTCAAACATATAGACCTTGTTCCCCTTGAATGGTCTTAAACCAAATATATATAACCTTCCTACAAAGTTAAGTTTGGCTATCTTTGCAATCTTATATTCATTCAAATTGAATTCTATAGTAGTCCCTATGTACATTCCACCATTGACAAGAGTAAAGACTCAGACACTACAAGCCTAGATTGGGTTATTATGAAACAAGGAGGCCTATAATTTTTGGTAGGGAGTTAGAATGGAAATACTACAAATTTTGGGAGTGTAACCATAAGCAAGAGACTGAGTCAAATAGTTTATGCTCTCTCTATTCTTGTAAAGCTTATGCATCTATAGTTTTCACAATAGGAAACAAGAAAATTAATTGCAATAAGATCATCATACCTATGTAAAGATAAGCCATCAATAGTTTGTAAATATTATCCAGCACATAATGTTTTCATGGCCTATGCTAGTGTGTTTACATATAGCAAGTTGTTTCATATACAAGGCCTTAATTATCATGCAAAATAGTTCCTCACTTGCCAGGTATCAATTTACTAATTATTATATGTCAAATATTTGAAAGAAAATCAAAATTCCAATAGACTTCACTGGTAACCTTTAAGAAATTTTACCTGGAAAACTTTCTGCCAAATGCTTTCTTGTCCTGTAAATGCTAAAGGAAGATTAACCCTTTGAAGAGCCATCTAATCTATTTCCTTCTCCCATATTTCCCAATCCCACCAAACATAGGAATCTATATATAAAAAAATAAAATAGAAAAAGGTTAGAAATAAACCAACAAATTGGAAAAATAGAAAATCAAAAATAGACTTCAATCAATATCTCCTTTCTAGGCTATTAAAACAATGTTCCTACAATTCATTTTGATTTTGTCTGTCGAGTTAACAACATAACAACAAAAAATGTGTCAAGAAATATTCAACAAGATATCTATTCTGAACATCCAAAAACTTATTCTCTCAGATATTTAATATCCATGTCAGCACCCAAACCCTTCCCATCATATATAATACATTCTATGAAAAAATTGGTGTGTATAATATAAATATCATTGTGTGCAAAGACAAGCTACTACACAGAATCCTTATAGATGTAAACAATTACTTGACAAAATCTAATGTTACTTCTTTGTTTATGGATTCTATTGTGTAAGATTTTGTTTGCATCAATGTTTAGATAGCATGCCACTATCTAAAAGCCTCAAGTTCACCATGCCTCATTATATTGTATTTAGCCTCTTTGTAACGCCCTACCAAGGGATCCAAAATAATTAACCTAAAGTTTCACTAAGTTTTGTAGAATTTTTTTTTCTTTTTGAAACATGAAAGTTAAACCATTCACAACATACACAAAGAAGTGAAAGCGATAACAACATTCAACTGAAAGTATACATAAACATACATAATAGGTTACATTCCTTAAGGATCCCTTAACGTTGAATCACATTTAAATTAACTAGTATTCACTCCATCTAATACCACATCCACATGAAATAATAATGAAAAGTTGAACGTTCTTAAAATGATATACTTTGTTCCAAATGTCCCTTAGTAAATTACATTTCAGAATGCTCAATCATCTGTTATACATGCCATAGGGTATGAAAGGCTTAAAAGAATATACATGTGTGAAAATAAAGTACATCATCATATTCTAATCCATGATGCAAGTGCAATAAAGTAAATGAAAACATATTCCATACATCATAGAAGATATAAACATCCATCATAAAAGCTAACCATGCATCATAAACACAACTAAGTGCACGGTTCCTCCCAACCATAAATAGCATCATTAGACCATCATGGGTCCTAGCCATCCCTCCATGCATAACATCCCAAGTCACCAAAGAGATCATCGGCATTATCATAGTAGGAATGTCACTCCTAAAACATACTACATCATATACAGAAAGAAATCTAACATACTACAACATATGCATAAGAAATATAATCATGCAAATAAAACATAGGATAAGGAAATAACATCATCTATCATATGTTAATCATCAATATAAGGATACATGTCCACCATCGTAATCCAAGAACATAATGAAGTTTGATGCCATCAAGGAATGCTTTAGCCACAGAGTCTCAAACAGATCTCAAATGGTAAGAGTGAAAAAGCACTACCACCCGACCACGTGGAACCCAAATGGCCCACTCCCACCACGCTAAGGAGATAATCTCAAGTCCCAAATAGGATATCCAATTCACATAGCACAAGTACTTTCTAAGTCTAGGAATCCTAAAAGTATACTAACTCAAAGGTTCCAACATAAATCGACATATAATCCTAGAGGCACACAAGACACGTAGGAACCTACTATTTAAGCAAGAAAGTGTCATCACATAGATCACGCTAGAGTTACCCTGGTAGTCTCTCTATAGACCTTGGCCCCCTAGTGATCCCTATGCGGCCCCTAGTATCCTCTCATACTAACAAGGCATACTATGGAATGCAAGGTCACAACCAAGCATTCTCTCTACTCCCATCCTAGTTTGTACTAGCACTTGAGGCATGGGAAAGAACATACAATTATCTTGTTAGGTTCATTTAAGTTAGTATTAAGTGTAATGTTTTCACTTATTAAATAACTTAAAATGAGTTACCTTGGTAGCCACTCAGGGCCCCGGCCCCCATTGCAAGCCACTTCAAGACACTACAAGTAGATATCCTACCCTAGGCTCATGGAATCATAAATCACAAAATCACCACAGTCCTATACAAGCAACTGGAAAAATCTCAAAAGATAATCCACAATAAGAGCATCAAATCTCCATGAGCAACTGAAAAGCATCCATTGATAATTATGACCACAATAGTTCTTTATTGGCAACTGAAGGTATCATTGATAATCACAATATCCATTGGTCCTCATCGAGCAACCGAAAAGGCATCTCAAAATAAATCACAATATCCATTGGTTCACAACAAGCAACCAAAAAGTGTCTCAAAGTAATACTGATTGAAGACTCCAAAATGGTCAAGTCATACATATCACATCATGGTGTCATCAAGATCAAGTAAACACTTCAGTCCCATCAAGGCGACTGGTAAGTAATCCAAATACAACTGATTGATAACTCATAAATGGTTACATAAATCATAGCTTACACAAGAAGACTGGAAGCAATATCAATCAGTAAACCACACACACCATCAAGCATGCCATCACATAACCATGGTTAGGTTTTAAAAAGATCGAGATCAAAAGACATCATCATGACATCACAAATCATAAGCCCCGAGCCTCTGGTAGACATCCTATAACTGGTCAACAATCTAGTCAACCCAAAAAAAACCCCAAGACACAAACATTATACATACAACAATGTAAGTTTCATGTTTTAACTTAGCTTTGGATTCACAATATCAATTTACAGTAAAGTTTCAATTTTCACTTCAGTGTGAGTTTCCAAATTTAAAGAAATACATCTTAATCCCTATAGTTTAACCATTTTCCCATGCTAGAATGAAAGTCCAATTTTCCAACATGGTCAACTCTCTAAATTATACCATGAGTAAATTATGTTAATTTAATCATTAAATTTTCACTTATTGATTTTCAAAAGATTACTCCAAAGATTCTATCGATATTAAAACAATCTAACACATTTACAATTCAAGCTATCCTACCATCTTTATTAATTAATCATAATTAAATTACATTTATTCAGATCAATTAATAAATATATAATTCACAATATAAAACCCCAAATCGTTTTAATAATATCTTAATTAAATATTATTAAAAATTAAGTCTGTTAACTATTAACTAAATTAGCCAATAGTGGCATGTTGTGATGGTTAAGTTGTTGAGTTGTTATCCTTGCCATCAAGGTTCAAATCTAATGGGGATGAGGTTCCCCATTTGTGCCCTCACTAGTTCATAGCTCCAGGTCAAAGCGTTTATCCCTCTTTAATTTAAAACTATTAACTAAATTAAATATTATTAACAAATTACTAATATTAATTAATAATTATTATATAAAAATTAATATAAATAATAAACAAATTTTATAATACTAGAATAAAATTTTAAATATATATATATAAAAAGTCGTAGCTGCACAGTACCTGCAAAATATTTCATAGGCTACAGTCGCAGCACCATCCCATATGGGAGGCCTGTCGTGTCGTATAGCCTTTAATGGCTGTCGGCGGGTCCACTGTCATGGACAGTGACCACCTATGTGGGTGGGATGTGATTACCCGCCCTCACCAAAAAAAAAAAAAATTATTTTTTTTATAAAACAAAAGAAACGCCCATGTTTTTTATAATTTATAAAATGTTTTTAAAATAAACATTTTCAACATAAACACGTATATCCAATTTAACATCGACATGATAATATTTTCAGAGCTAAATATATATACATATATATATACATATACATACATACATATATATACATATATATATATATATGTATATATATATATACATATATATGTATATATATATATATATATGTATATATATATATATATGTATATATATGTATGTATGTATATGTATATATATATATGTATGTATATATATATATATATATGTATGTATATATATATATGTATATATATATATATGTATATATATACATATATATGTATATATATATACATATATATGTATATATATATACATATATATGTATATATATATACATATATATGTATAGATAGATATACATATATATATACACATATACATATATATATACACATATACATATATATATACACATATATGTACATATATATATATATACACATATATGTACATATATGTATATACATATATATGTACATATATATATACATATATATATATATACATATATGTATATATACATATATGTATATGTATATATATATGTATATATGTATATATGTATATATATTTTAGGTGTAATTCTGAAGGATGTGCACAGATTATTCGGATGAAGGAATACAATGTATTTTCCTTATTCTATCTATCAATTAAAACCTAGCCCAGTAAAATACTTGGATCTACACATGGAGCAGTTTCCTCATAAAATATTCAACATATGAAATTCTCAAAAAACATTTAGAAGACACGATGAAGACAGAAAGTGGAAGAAGTTGAAAATAACATATGCAAAATCACAAGTGTCTATCTGGACACTGATGCTAAACCACTTCTCCTCAAAAACTGCAAAGCAAGCTCCTTCCTTCTCTAGCATTCGCGGATCCACCCAAACACGCTCTCTGAGCTACTAGGAGTTCCTAAATATAAGGACCTCTCAAGAAGCACCTAGAATGTCTCTAGAATCAACCAAAAGATAAGCATTGACAACTAAGCACGAGCCTTTTCCAACCTTCTAGATGAGTTACAAGGTTGTAGACACCATGTGCTTAATTTGTGCGCTAACTCCTGTGTTGTAGACACACATGCATTGAAGAGGTGCGCTTACTCCTAGATAGACTTATGACTTTTATTTTAATTCTTTTATCATTATTATTATTATTTATTTATTATTTTATTATTATTTTTATTATTATTAATTTTGATTTCTTTTATTTATTTCTTTTACTCAATTAATTTCCCATTTAATTAATAAAAACAAGATATCGAAATATCATGATACTATATTAAATTTTTCAAAATAATTAAATCATTAATTAAATCTTTTAATTTAAGACTTAATTAATAGAAAAATCACCATAGACTTCCAAAATAAAAAATGAAAACCCATCAGAGAACAATCCATACAAAATCAGTCTAAGGGATTAAAATCATGAATTACATCATCTGATGCATTCGAAAGGTAAAACATCTCAAATACTTGTCCTACCTTTCTAGGACAAATGGTTTATGGGTTTAGGATTTGGACATGAGAATTTATCTCCCCTCTCTTACCATTGAGATAGTGCGATAGGGTATGCTCATCCTAGCAGTTCAGAGAAGTCGATACCCAGTACCTACAATCTACATAAAATCAATGCATGTATATACAATATATATATATATATGCTAAGCTAAACAAGCAATGACAAGAAGTGGTGCATCATGTAGATCCTGACTAGCAAGTGACTATGACTCCCTTCCTTAACCACATCAGAAATGCCATACATAAAGGAAAAAAAACACGCACACCATACACATGCAATATGGGGTAAGTATCCATAAGACAACACACACATATAATAATCCATTTAGCTAAACATCATCAATAATGGAGAATAATGTAATAATCATCATGCATACATGAAATGTAGAGTCTAAATAATCACATCATATATCAACTGAATCTATAACAAAATATCTGATAGTTTCAAAATAATGCCACTAACCATCAACATAAAATTGACCTAATAGAGTTCGGCAATGATAGCAACAATGTAGCTAGAAAAATGTAAACTAGGGCAGGCACTACACTCTTCCAATTTGGACTCACTATTCTATTTTTTCTCATTGACTTATTAACATTTCTCATCTGTATTATTGTTTCTCACTCACATAAATGCACTTTATTCATATTCACATCATCCAACATATTCTATTTGATAATGCCTATATGTCAATCTTTTTATAATCACTCCCTCGGGTGCCTAATTTATCATCACAATTGCAACCTAGTATACATGCACGATAAAATGTGTCCATGGCTGCAAAGATGTGTCCATTTTATCTAAAAAATTATAAACTGATATGTTCCCCTAGAAAGATGTGAAGGCTCTTCATGTTGTTTCCCTAACAATAATGAGTGATGTAATATCCCTTCAGATATTTATCCAATTCTTCACTTTCCTCTATTTTTCTCATAGTTCGTACACATAGATCGCATATAGAAATTTATCATGGAATCATTGATGTAGTAATGTATAGAATATTTCAATAACTTTTCACAAAGGTAGGAGGAATATAAATTATGAATGAGCATTTCCTATGCAACTTCATGATATTTAGGAAGTTCAAACATATTTGAGATGCATCACTGTGTACGTAAATAACAAAAACATGGGCTTTGACTTTATTCCTAATTTTTCATGATGCACTATAACCATATCTTCCCTTAGAATCTACTCATACTTTATTACAATCCATCCTCCAATTTCCTTGTTTCATATTACTTGTCGCTGACCAATTTTTTATCTTCATTTTATTTGCTAATTGTATTGTGATTGATGCATCTAATTTATATCTTCTTCTGATCCTCGAGGTTCTGTATTATGCATTCCATAACACAAGATTATCTTGCAGCACAATTGGGCATACAGAATAGGAGCTCTCAACCCATCCATGTCTTATCCCTTCTTCTAGAGCTTTTGAGTCTTCACTAGAGTGATCGTTGATGAATTGGAGCCAAACAATTCCCATTATACCTATCACTTACCACTTGTATTTGAATGCTATGTTAGTAGAAAAGTGGCATGCTGACTCTATGTGGTCATGTTCATATATATCTTCCCTCAGAATATTCTTCTAGATCTTCAGATGTGACTACATATCACTAAAAGTGGTTGGGTGTTTGTTGCTTCTTGGACCCTAAATGTAGGTGTTAAGATGACTGTAATCTACCCAAAAATAATGCTCTTATCAAATATGATGATTCTGCTAACAATTCCATGAATCCCTCCTAAATGCTAACTCTGTTATGGCTCAGTTATTGTCAATGCTTGAATGGATATGTCTTCTATAGTCTCAATCGAAATGAATTAGTATATCTGCCGTCAGATTTAGTAACCCATGTGTTTAGCTCATTTCCCCCCCTCTAACATCTGGTGCTTCTCTATTCTTCTTTCTTGCTAGGTGTATGATCTGAGCAAACCCAAAAAGGCTAAGCTCTGAAAAGATACCTCCCTTTATTCCTATATTTATATTTCAATATTCAATGGTTATGTCTTTTCATAGTGACTTTATATATTAAATTTTAATTATTATTATTAAGGTCTTATATTTATATTTATATTTATTTATTATTAGTAATAATGTTTGTTTATTATCAAATCTCATACTAACTATAATTATATTATCTATTTATTAATATTAATATTTTATTCTAATTTTTGTTATTTTTATAATTATGATTATAACTATATACATTATTATTTTATTTATTATTATTATTTCTTTCTTTCTTTATTTAATGTTTTATCAATTGATATAATATTATATTATATCCATTTGGTATAGGATAACAATAGATGATATATATTTAATATTTTTTTATTTTACTTTACAAATACAATCATAATTATAAATTATATTTATTGATTTATTTATCTTATATTAACTTTATTATTATTATAAAAATTGATCTTGGAAATGGGGACATTACAGTTGGAATGCTTGCAGGAGGGCTTGATTTGACTTCTCCATTTGATTCAGTATAGTTTGTTTGGTTTGGTGGGTTTGCTCCATGTATGTTCTCACTTCATTAGCCAATTCGTTCAATTATAGTTTTATTTTTCCTTCTCTCGTAAGTTTCCATAAGCCTTCACTCACAAGATGGCAAGATTATGCTCTGATACCACTATAATATCCCTTCAGATATTTATCCAATTCTTCACTTTCCTCTATTTGTCTAATAGTTCGTACACATAGATCACATATATAAATTTATCATGGTATCCTTTATGTAGTAATGTGTAGAATATTTCAATAACTTTTCACAAAGGTGGGAGGAATATAAATTATGAATGAGCATTTCCTATGCAACTTCATGATATTTAGGAAGTTCAAACATATTCAAGATGCATCACTATGTAGGTAAATAACAAAAACATGGGCTTTGACTTTATTTCTAAATTTTCATGATGCACTATAACCATATCTTCCCTTAGAATCTACTCATACTTAATTACAATCCATCCTCCAATTTCCTTGTTTCATATTACTTGTCGTTGACCAAGTTTTTATCTTCATTTTATTTTCCAATTGTATTGTGATTGCTACATCTAATTTATATCTTCTTCTGATCCTCGAGGTTCTGCATTATGCATTCCATAACACAAGATTATCTTGCAGCACAATTGGGCATATAGAATAGGAGCTCTCAACCCATCCATGCCTTATCCCTTCTTCTAGAGCTTTTGAGTCTTCACTAGAGTGATCGTTGATGAACTGGAGCCAAACAATTCCTATTATACCTGTCACTTACCACTTGTATATGAATGCTATGTTAGTAGAAAAGTGGCATGCTGACTCTATGTGGTCATGTTCGTATATATCTTCCCTTAGAATATTCTTCTAAATCTTCAGATGTGATTACATATCACTAAAAGTGGTCAAGTGTTTGCTACTTCTTGGACCCTAAACGTAGGTGTTAAGATGACTGTAATCTGCCCAAAAATAAAGCTCTTCTTAAATATGATGATTCTGCTAACAATTCCATGAATCCCTCCTAAACGTTGACTCTATTGTGGCTCAGTTATTGTCAATGCTTGAATGGATATGTCTTCTATAGTCTCAATCAAAATGAATTGGTATATCTGCTGTCAGATTTAGTAACCCATGTGTTCAGCTCATTCCCCCCCTCTAATATTCGGTGCTTCTCTATTCTTCTTTCTTGTTGGGTGTACAATCTAAGCAGACCCAAAAACACTAACCTCCGAAAAGATATCTCCTTTTATTCCTCTATTTATATTTCAACTTTCAATGGTTATGTCTTTTCATAGTGACTTTATATATTAAATTTTAATTATTATTATTAAGGTCTTATATTTATATTTATATTTATTTATTATTAGTAATAATGTTTGTTTATTATCAAATCTCATACTAACTATAATTATATTATCTAGTTATTAATATTAATATTTTATTCTAAATTTTGTTATAGTTACAATTATGATTATAAATATATACATTATTATTATTATTATTATATATTTAATTATTATTATTATTTCTTTCTTTCTTTATTTAATGTTTTATCAATTGATATAATATAATATTATATCCATTTGGTATAGGATAACAATAAATGATATATATTTAATATTTGTTTATTTTACTTTACAAATGCAATCATAATTATAAAATATATTTATTGATTTATTTATCTTATATTAACTTTATTATTATTATAAAAATTGATCTTGGAAATGGGGACATTACAAGGGATGAAATTCAAGTGCATAAGCATCAGTATTACAAGAAGCCTACTCAATGTGATATCTACCTCTTTGAGGATCCCCCATTAACCAATCAGTTTTTGAATCAAGATCATAACTATATTGAGCTTGCCTGTTGTAGAGTCCACTGTTTTGCATTCTTGGTAGGTCTGTTTGAACTGAATAGTCAGATTCCAAGCTAGACAAACTTATAGGGAAGCCTCTAGTCACTTCTACAAGAGCATATTCCTCATCTCTATTTGCAGACCGACTAAGTTGTATTCCTCTCACATAATCCTCTAAAGTACTAGTATGTAGCCTCCCAAAACCCTCACTACCACCAAACTTTCTATGGTAACCTCTAACATAGCCTTCATCAACACTGGGTAATTTTCCTTGGAAACCTCTTCTTATTTCTTGCCCCAATTCATTTGCTTCACTCGAGAGCCCTCTTATCTCGTATTCTCTATTACCACTATTAGGTCCTCTATCAAATGTTCTCCCCAAACCATTTGTAGCATTGATGTGTCCAGAACCCTATTCTTGCATATAACCATTATACTCAATCTCATCATGTCTATCATTAAATCCATTTTCTTTAGGGGTGGTGATGAAACAATTAGCTCCTTTTCAATCTTGCCTTTATCAAGTGCCTCTCTTTTTCTGTCTTTGTCAGACCTTTTGCTCTCAGACCTGGTCTTTTTAGACTTGTCTGCATCAAGTTTTCTTTTCTCAATCTTCCCTTTGTTGAACCTCTCTCTCCCTTGTTGAGATAATGGGTGTTGCACACATTGCATAATGATGTTATTTTATTATTTTATTTTATTATGTAATGTTGTACCTAGATGGACGTGCAACATGTAAAGATTCTCATGGAATATTCTTGATAAGTTGTATTGTAACATTGTGAAAATATTTTATGTAATTATTTAATATTGGGGAAAAGAATTAAATGCCCAATATTAAATGTGGGGTTAGTGGGTTAGGTAGCACATGGTTTTAGCACATGGTTTATGTAATACCACTTAGTGGTTTTGTGGGACTTGCTATTATATAAGCAGCCACAAGGGTAGTTGTTGTAGAGAAAAAAGAGAGAGAAAAAAGAGTGACAAGGAGAAGACAAAAGGCAAGAGTCGAGCGGG
This sequence comes from Cupressus sempervirens, assembly GCA_028749045.1. NCBI lineage: Eukaryota > Viridiplantae > Streptophyta > Pinopsida > Cupressales > Cupressaceae > Cupressus > Cupressus sempervirens. Next base: position 75,088,644 of record CM053790.1, on the reverse strand, counting down.
ACAAGGCTTGACAGGTTAGCCAAGGGAGCATTTGTGAAAGTTGAAAGCATGGCATGGGATGTGTGGATTCATGCTTGTTCACATAGTTTGCTCAGTTGTGACTATGGCCATGAAGGCTTTCATGGTTGTATGGCAATGGTATTTTTTGTTGAATAATACATAGTGATGGATGCTTTTGGAGGCTGGGTTTTTCCCTCAATGAGGGTTTCCCAGAGTATATCTTGTGTCACATTTGTGGGTATGTTGTCTATTCTCTTGCATGTGGATTTTAATTCCGTGTTTATTTTAGATTTATTATGGGTTATGTGGAAACGGTTATATTCTTTTTTGTCAAGTTTCCTTACAAGTGGTATCAGAGCTATGGTTTTATTATTGTAACCCTAGATTGAATCCATGGGAATGCATGAGAGGATAAAAGAAAAGGGCAAGATATATGAATGATTTATTACATATCTGAGGGTTTTGGATTTGCTATTATGATGGGATGTTAAAAGATTTGGGCATGTGAAATCGTTGGACAAAAGAGTTTTTCGGATGTTTCATTTAAAATGAGGGTTTTGGGGGGTAGCTTGCATAAATGACCTCCTGGGTAGAAACAGACCTCACCATTGGATCCAAGTCGACATTTCCATAAATTTTGATATATAATATGCCCTAGTTTGGCCATGTTCAGAGAAAATGAAAGATTTTTTTAGTTTCAGCTCATGATGGCCGTCAAATTTAATCCTGTCGGAATTTTCGTCACTGAAAAAATTTAAAAATGAAAAATCGTACTGAAAACGGTAAAAAGACTGTCTTAGTAAAACGGCCATAACTTTCTCTCAGAATATCAAATTTCAGAGTTCTTATAGGCATTAGAAAGCTAATTCAGAGCACTACAACATGGCATAGGTTTGGTTCTATGATTTTGAAATTTTGTTAGGTTTTAAGAGCCCTAAAGTCAGATGTTATTTATTTTGAGCACGGATTAGGGCATAACTTGGGCATACGGAGTCGGATTTTGGACTTCGAGTAGTCAACGGAAAGCTCTTGGAGAGATCTACACATTGGTTTATATTTGGTGTAGGTTTGGCATGATTTATTTATTGATATATTTATCTGAACTGTTTATGGTATATTTTGACTATGGTAACATTGTGAGTTTATGGCATTGGAGATTTAAGTTTTGATGTCATTGTATACTCAGTTCATATTTTAGATTGGTCTCATGATGATATGGTTATCAGTGTTTGATTTGGATATGCATGATGACTTGTTGGGTCTACAAGTTGTGCAGTGTTGTAAGCGGTCTATACTTACAGGTTGCATTTATGGCTTGGTTATGGGTTGTATTTGCCCATTGATCTTTCATTATTGATGCATATTTAGATTAGTGGCTTGAATTTGGGTTGTCTATGCCCTAAGTCACATGATTTTATCTTCATGTAGAAGGGATGAGATGTTGTTACCAAAGACAATCATGGTGGCGGATTGTGGTTGACTATTTTATGTTGAGAGGTTGGACATATTGAGAACCAAATGCTCGGTTCATGGATGTGATCATGGTGCCATGGATTTTGGCATGACATGATTGGATATACAGGTACATCCTTGATGTTCATTAGCTTGGATTTCTGATATAGTTATGGTAGTATATCTTCTTGGTTGAGGATCATGGTTATTTGGTTTCTTTTGAGGAGCTCATGATGTGCACTTTGAGTTCTTTGATGGTTTGATGCCTTGGTTGATTCTCATGGTTAGAGGATGGATTTGTTCATCATATGTCATGGATAGCTTGGATACATGGTTTAGTGGGAGCTTGTGACAGTGATGGGGTGACAGTGCAGGATTAGTTCCTGGTTTGGTTTATATCTTCTTAGTTTGGAGAGGATGGATTTTATGATGCCATAGGTGACTTGGTACCATGGTTGAGTGGGAGTTGTTGGCATTGATATATGTATTGAGTGTTTGCAGATGTTGGAGGTTTGTCTTAGATCCTGTTGCTGCAAAAGTGTCTTTGACATTTGCATGGTGCACTTGTTATCTTCATGGTGTATGAAGATGGTTAGATCTTTAGGACTCATGGAGTTCTTGGTTATCTTCATGGTGTATGGAGATGGTTCTTCCTAGTATGCGGAGATGGTTTTCTTCATGGTGTGTGGAGATGGTTACATCTTGAGGACTCACAAGGTTCTTGTTAAAGGTGTGGTTTATGCTTTTATTTGGCATGTTATCCTTGGTGTGAGGATGGTTTCATTATCATGTCATGGTATACTCTTGATACGCGTTTAGAGTTGTGACATGTTATTGTGTGTTCATGTGGAGCATGTTATCTCTTTGGTTGAGATGGTAAGATCATGTTGTCATGTTTATGTTCCTAAGGCCATGGTTGGAACTTTGACATTGATCTTGGTTTAGTTTCTTGGTATTGAGTACACTGATCATAAGCTGGATACTTCATGATATTGCTATGTTGCATTTGGAGTTGGCATGGATTGATTGGTTACAGGTGCTCATGGATACTTAGAGACGGTGGTGATGTTGATTTCTCTTGGATTAGAGAAGTATTTGTTGGGACGGTTGATGGTTTCAGCAGGAAGTCCGAGGGGCAGTCACCTAATATGGACTTGAGAGGAGATTGTTCTTAGATGAGTCTTGGTTGGAGACTTGGGTATCTTGATGAGCATTCTCATTCTCCACTCTTGGTCTACTCGACGGTTTGCTACTTGAGAGGTATAGCCCATTGTTTCTCTTAGTTGCATTATATTTATGCTTGTCTTTCATGGATATGGATCTTGAGCTATGGTACATGAGTTAGTTCTGGAGGGTTCATTTGAGAGATGGTTTAGCATTGGTTATCTCCATGTGCATATGTTGTTATGCTGGTTGATTTTGGGAGATGGTTTTATATTGGGCATTTTCTTTGGTTTAGGAATGGTTTTTTATTAAGTTTGGTCTTCTTGTGAGAGGCTTACATCCATGATGAGTTATATGGTATGGTTTGGGTGTTGTTGAGGCTTCTTTTTGGGGTCTTATGGAGGAGATCATACTTGCACAGTTTACATCTAGAGGTGTGTGTAGAAGGACATGATACAGGTTATGATTTGCATGGTTTCTCTAGTCTTGGTTATCTTCCTGGATGTTCAGTTTTGCCTACATTGGATTTGAGATTGGTTGGAGATTGTGATCATTGGTTTGTGCTCATGCATGTCATGTGAGAGATGACATGGTTATTCCTTTATCTCTTTCCTCTGTTGGTTGTGGAGAACTTGGGAGAGCATTGGAGACTTGTTATGAGAGTTATTCTTGCAGGATATTGGATTATGTATTGTGGATGTCTTTGATACTACATGGATTCACTTCTTTGAGATGTTGTGAGTGGATTGATTATAGATTTGACATTATCTTTTGCAGTGGGAGCTTCTTGGTATATATGTGGCAGGTATTGCTCTTGAGGCTTGTGATTGCAGGTTATAGATTGGATATGTCGGTGATATGAGATTCACTTGTTATACCTTTGAGGTATGGATAGTTGGATGGGTTTGGCACTTGCTGTGGGTGCTATTTCAGCTATGGATATTTTGACAACTATGGATACATGTGATTACCTTTGGATCAAGTTTTTGTGCATGGAATTTCAGTTGGTACAGGATTTTATGATCTTATAATGCGATAGGTTGGGTGGTTTTTCTCTTTGGATGGCTTCTATGTATGTCCAGTGGGAGTGGCATAATAGGAGGTGAGATCATTCATGTTTGAGATGCTGGATACTTTGATTTTGTTGCGAGTACCAGGATGGAGCACTTGGTGTATTTTGATCCATGATGGTGGATGTGCTGGGAGGGATTGTTCCCTTGTTCATTTATGTGGCTACGGATTGACCCTATGCAATGTATACAAGTAGTGGGAGATTGTTGAGATAATGGGTGTTGCACACATTGCATAATGATGTTATTTTATTATTTTATTTTATTATGTAATGTTGTACCTAGATGGACGTGCAACATGTAAAGATTCTCATGGAATATTCTTGATAAGTTGTATTGTAACATTGTGAAAATATTTTATGTAATTATTTAATATTGGGGAAAAGAATTAAATGCCCAATATTAAATGTGGGGTTAGTGGGTTAGGTAGCACATGGTTTTAGCACATGGTTTATGTAATACCACTTAGTGGTTTTGTGGGACTTGCTATTATATAAGCAGCCACAAGGGTAGTTGTTGTAGAGAAAAAAGAGAGAGAAAAAAGAGTGACAAGGGGAAGACAAAAGGCAAGAGTCGAGCGGGACAAGGCTTGACAGGTTAGCCAAGGGAGCATTTGTGAAAGTTGAAAGCATGGCATGGGATGTGTGGATTCATGCTTGTTCACATAGTTTGCTCGGTTGTGACTATGGCCATGAAGGCTTCCATGGTTGTATGGCAATGGTATTTTTTGCTGAATAATACATAGTGATGGATGCTTTTGGAGGCTAGGTTTTTCCCTCAATGAGGGTTTCCCAGGGTATATCTTGTGTCACATTTGTGGGTATGTTGTCTATTCTCTTGCATGTGGATTTTAATTCCGTGTTTATTTTAGATTTATTATGGGTTATGTGGAAACGGTTATATTCTTTTTTGCCAAGTTTCCTTACATCCCTATAGGTTCTTCTCTTCCCTTTTCTCTCACTGGTGACTTTACTTTCTTAGCATTCATATGATCATCTTTGCTTTTATCCAAAATATCTAGTTGATGTCCTAAAGATAAAGAATTAGTTTTTGATTCCATCACACTATCTTTGAGAACACTGGACTTGTTAATGGTCTCAAGTCCAAAAATAGTGGATTGCTGATCTTGCTTTTCATGTTCTCCTAAACCAAGATTCCCTTCAAATGACTACAAAGGTTTTGTTTCAGAAACCCCATGCTCCATTGTTATTGTATGATCTTTTAAATGTCCTTGCTTTACTGCAATTTCCTTGTGTACTGATGTCCAATTAGGTTGGCTCCAGAGATAAAGTAGTAGTGCAATTGTATTCCATTGGCTTAGTTGATTATTATCAACATCTATAGAACCTAGCAAATAAAATGACTAGAAAAATGCAAATCATTCTGATAAGAACATAACCTAAGAGAAAAAAAAATCATAATCTTGCACAATTTATTGACAAGTAAACAAACCTCATCTCCCAATAGCTTTGGATCCTCCCAAACAAGATCATATCTTTATGGTTTCTCATCTAGTTTATTTAGATAAGTTATAAACCAAAAAGATTAATTCTAGCCATAAAATTCAATGGCACGGGTCAAAGCTTGATTCAAGGTGTGCTTACTTTGTGAAATATAATTCATACATTGTAGAAAGCTTCTAGTATGTACATGTTCAATGAAATTTTGTAAAAAATAGAGATGACTAACCTTTTTGTTTCCTTCGAAACAATAAGTATGACTAATTTTGGAAGGAACGCCAAAGCCTTGTCAATAAATTTATTCGCAAGGGTGGCATGGACACCAAATGGAAGATTCAACCCCATTATTTGAATAAATTTGAGTTATAAAAAAATTAGAGGAAAACAAAGAATAACTTGGTGAAGTACACAATTCTTGACTACTAGACTTTCTTTTTTGTCCTATGTGATTTTATATAATTACATGATAGATCATTTTCGCACATTTATTATAGAGCAATAAAAATACATTATTGCATACCAATCTGGTATTTTTTATCAATTCATCTTTCATCATAGTCATTCAATCTCATTTCACAAACTCAAAATCATCTTGAAGATGTCAAAAATAATGCATACATATCAAACCAACATCATCATACAAGAATTATTCATTGTAGAGTTCACACTAAGAAATAAATTTAAGGCATAACTCTAAGATATGGAATCAGAGTAATTCATGAGGCAAAAAATTTCAACTCAGCAAATACTCAAATACAAATGATGCAAAAAAAATCAGCAACTTAGAAAGCAATATTATTTTAAAGAAACTTTTTATTGTAAACTTCAATTAAGAAATATATTACATAATAATTTGATAACTTGAAAGAAAAAATACATGGTTTAATAGCAAAAACATGTGAAAATTGCATTTTAACAAGCATTATAATTTTTACCAATGTTAGCATTTTTACCCGTCTTTTTACATCTATAGAAAAGCAAGAGTTAAAACTTTTGAAAACTCACTGAGCAAAAAAGAACACTCAAAAACTCAAAGGACTACTCAAGCATTTACAAACTATAATCATTGGCATCATTGGATTTTAAAGTGCAGGCCCTAAAACCTTACAAATGTTTTGCTTCCTAGAACTATCTTGGTCGGATAACAATGGCAAAGAGTGTGTTTATGGCCAAGCCAATTAACATATGTGTCAGGCCATCATGTTCCAGCACCACAAGTCATTTGCATGCAAAATATGAGTTGCACCATGTTATCCTTTATAAATTCCAAGCCTGTTCTTAGCCCTGAATTGATCCAATCAATAGTGTTCCTAGATTGATTTTTTAAAATGTGGAATAATCATCAATTCTTTCATGTCAATTCAAGAATAGCCCAACTAGCATAACTTTGTATGACATCATCACCCAAATAGCAGTACTTGTAAAGTTTCCAAGAGGGGGCAAATCAAACACCTTGTGGTATGGAAAAACCACTTTTTGGAATCAATTCTATTGTGAGATACCTACTTCATTCATAGTGAAAGGATTAGAGCTCTCAAATGTGTTTTTATGTTATTGTTTTGAATTGCAAACTTTGGTCTATTTATATTGTCAAAAGTTATACTGCAATTGTACTACACACTCAGATCTATTTGTATCATTGTCAAGCAAGTTATACTAGATAATTGTGCACAACATTCATCATCAGTACTAAAGTTAACATGTTTTGCAACTGATATGTTCTCCCACAATTACCTACAATGCAGACTAGTTGATTGGATAAAAAGAGTAACACTCCTGTAATCTACCTTTTATCCTTCAAAGCAACACTCCTGTAAGATGTGGAAATTTTGATAAAATGTGTACATGCCTACAAAAATTTTAATTTTCCATTTGATTTTATATTATTCAAAAGAAAAATGAGGGTGCAAAAATTTTCCATTTGTTGTCAGAAATAATTAATAAGAATTAAAATTGGAAAGCAAAGATTATAAATCTCACTATGGAGGAGAAAAAACACCTAATAAGTAATGATAGAAAACTTGAAATTGTATTCACATAAATGAATGGTAAATTAATGAACTTACAATGAATGATATGATTCCTACTCCCAAGCCTATCAATATCCTACCTCGATACAAAATTGAGGAATCCTGCACCCAGATAGCAATAATCAAATTAACATAGAAGTATATTATTTTTAGAAGCTGCATAATTTATGAGACTAAACTTTAAGTTTAATACATAGAGTCATAATTCTAGGATGATTTTTTGTGGATCATGCCTATATGACATAATTTTATTGATATAAAAGTATAACTTGCCTCTACCAAACAAATGGCTATCCACACTACAATGTTTGGTATTGAGGCTACAACCAATGCCTATGTATATAAAGAGAAAACTCAGAAAAATATCAGAATCCATACAAGGGGCATCTTACTTCAGTTAATATTGAAAGGAATAAGTTAGTTGATGTATCAAGCCATATTTTCCTTCAACAATCATGAATTCCTAAGAACGTACCCCTTTTCTTCCAATATGATCAGCAAGTAGCCCACTAATCACTTAGAAGCTCCTTTGTTTTTCAAAGATTGTTGATAGTACTACCACATTTATTTAGCTTTATATTTCAATTCATCATCATCCTTTAGTAATATCCCTTCAACACTCAAATAAAACATTTCTATGGTGTTGGCTTGTACTATGATTTTGAGTTCCATCTCTGTAGAAGTCTTTAATGGGTGTAGAGAATTATATGTACATTCGAGATCAATACTTATAGCTCTAACATAGTCCATCACTATATTGCTAAAATCATTTGGTGCTTGATTTCATGCTACTATTGAAATTAACAATTTTAATTAGTTGCTTCAGGGCTAGAACTAGACTTAAAATTCTCGTCAATCTCATTTGTTTTTGTTTTTTGATTCTGTCCACTCTTTAGATTGTCCTAACTTACTCAAAAGACTCTCAATCATGCATCAAGTTTCCCTTGACCTTGCAAGAATCACAACAATTGGAAATATCATTTCTTGGTTCTTCCAGTAGATTCCAACACCTTCCAATTATAGTTTCCATTGCTCTTACTTGTTTTGGTGCCTCTTGCATTGTCTAAGTAAGGCATCTAGTTTTTCTAGCTATACTAGAAGGTAATGATATATATCTTCTCATATTCAAACCTAGTTGAATTAACTTTTTAATTACTATATGTAGTACTTCATAGATTAGAACCTGGGGTAGAAACCTAGTAACCTTTCTTGACCTCTAAAGGAGGCTATGAGACATAGAGGGTAGAGCATCTACATCAAAATTGATGCCATGTCTCACTACCATCTTATAACTAATGAAATGTAAATATTTTCAGTCTTGTAGAGCTCATTATATAGATAAGTTAATCCATCAAGTGGGAGGGCTCAAGTGTTGTCCTTGTCTCCTCTAATGCATGAATGAAGATAGGACTTCAAGCACCTGAAAATGAGAAATATCAAGTTTCTTCCTATGAAAGTTTCCTTTAGAATCTTGTCCAACAAACTACAATTGAGAGTGTAAACAACACAATTGCATGCTTTCACCTAAAGAAAGGTGGGTAGTCTAGGCCATGGATCATGGTCTTTTTTTGTCTCTATAGTGGATTTGTGCTTCCTCTTTGCAGCCCCATTTTAATGAGGATTAGTGAACACCCTCTTGAGCTTTGCATCCAAACAAAAGGTGTCCAAGTTCTTGCATCTATTTTTAGATCTCTAAGGTCTCATCTCTGGACATCATGAATTGAATCCAGGATTTACAAGAAGAATCATTAATAAATGAAATATATTTGAATGAATCCAATTAAGAATCCTACTTGATCCATTTTCACTATAGGGAAATTGATCTTGGTATACTTGTCAAGTGCTTAACTCTTGCACTCTCATCTGATTGATCTTGAATTTTGGCAATGCCTGCAGAATGCATTTTATGAGAGGCAGTGGTCTATAGTCCAGGTGGTCAATGCTTGTGTCAAAGTTTTCATAGTTGGTGATAATTAAGCACTAGGTTTGCATGTTTGATTAGATTAGAAAGTGAGCTAAAAAGTCCACCATTCTACATTTATCGGGCTAAAACTCAGCAATATCTTTTTTACAGTATCTAATAATGACATTGATTTACAAACTCAACCACACTAGATACTTGTTCTTAGTTTACTCAAGAACATATGAGATATCATGGAGCTCAATAACATCACTTGAAGACATGTAGAAGGAAACAAACACTTTCTTTGTATCTAGATATGTGACGTAATCAGTCAACTTCACCTATACACTATCGATTGTTCCAAAATTTTGTGAAAGGCTTCTTGTTGAATGTCATGGCATGATGCTCCATTACCTACATACTAATTTAAGATATAAATTTTATTTAGTGGATAGATATGACACCATATAGAAGGTTGTCTCAAGATTGGATAAAAGCTCATCCACTACTAAAGCTTCTACACTCTCTGCAAATAGCTTTTGATGCTCTTGCCCTTCCACTTCTTCTTAGGACATTAAGAAGTATAGTTGTCATACTTGTGGCATTTGAAACACTTGATATGGCTAAAGTAATTATTCACTTATTGAGAACCAAAATCATCCTTTCCACTCTTGACCTATGGTACACCATGCTTTAAAGACAGGCAATGCAGGTTACAGAGGGATGCATTTCTAGGATGTTAGGGGAAGGGAAGCATTTTACTCAGGGATTGCAAGGGACAATAATTCAAAAAAAGGGTAAAACTTTAAAAAGATTAGGAAATTTTGATTACATATTAAAAAGGCATTATTATATACTTCATATATTTTATAAGTTTAGAAATAGCACAAATTCAAACAAATAGATAGCAGTATTGATCACAAACACATTTCTTCACCTCTCATCACATAAGAATATTATCTTAGTGTTTTGTTCAAACTTCTATTGGAGAAGATAAGGGGAGTATTCCTCTATAAATTTCTCTTTTGATTCTTCAATATTCATTGAGAATTAGTATTAATAATTTGAAGGGTTTAGTATATAAATACTAGATACCTAGTGAGTTGAGATTTACCATATGGACTCAAATATGATATGCATGTGTTTTTTCTTCACTCACTCATCATAGGAAATATACTTGTATCAGGCTTCTAGCATTTATGGTACTTCTGTAGTCAACTGATACCCATGAAGAATTAGGGGCATTTTTTTCAAATGGTCCATAGTTCATGAGTGAACTAATGAAATTCCTATAGTCTGATGACCTAATTCTTGATAATATTAGGGCATTAGCTATGTGGGCTTTAAGTTACCAATTTACAACAATAGCTGCATCCCAAGAGAGAAGTCGAGTGTTGAATGTTCCAAACATAGCTAGCAATGCAGCCAATCGTGTGTTTCTATTGAGCTTGCTCCAAAAGACTGTGATGTTATTGACTACAATAGAATCATGCCCGATTTCATTATTCGAAGGTGCTTTGTACTATTTCTTGGCCCATATTATTTCATCATTATCTTCTCCAAGTCCTACAAGAGAAACAGGGTTGATTCCAGCCCTTCTTCCTTTGTTAGAGGACATCAATCCTACTCACATGCATCTTGTTGTATGTGGTGTGAAGATTCTCTGTAATTTTATGGATTACAATAGTCCTGTAGTTACATTATTTAGGGACCTTAGGGGTCTAGATAATTCAATTAGAAGGCTAAAAATTGAGGTCAATAGGATTGTGGAGGTTCCTCAAGGGAGTGACATTACAACATCATCATCATACAATGAACTGAGATACAGAGGATAGATTTTATATTGTCAAAGGCATCTTAGTAAGACCTTGCTTAAGGTTATAGGGTTAACAACCTATGCACCAAGGATCATTGCAAGGGATCCAAACTCAAAGAGAGTTCTTTTTTGTCAAGGTTATCATTAATATTTTTCCATCACCATAAGTTTGGAGGTGACATCTTTTCTTCTAGAGTCACACTAATGAATGAACTTATTCATAAAGATCCAACTTGTTTCCCAATGCTTCATGTAGCAGGACTTCCCACTAATTTTTTGGATGCTATTTCAAAAGACTTTTTGTTACCTTCTTCAAAAGAACTTTGTTGTATCTATAATGGTCTGGATGCTCTATGTCTCAATAATGTTGGGTTGTAGGCAATTACTAAAAGAGACACTTTGTAGTTTCTTGTAGGTGTCTTCACATCAAGGAAGTATTTTTTTATCACTTAATGAAGGGGTTGCTCCTTTGGCTAATGCAATGGAAGAGTTAATGTGCCATGTTCCATCTCACAAAGTTGTATGACTCTATGTCAGCCTATTTGTAAAGGCTTTGCCTACAACAATTGAAGAGGATAGCAACTTGGAGGTGTCAGAAAATAATATAGTGAGACAAGTTGAGATTGAGACCCAATAAATTGCCCTCCTGGGAAATGCATATGCCCAAGCATATGAGTTACTACCACTTTCTACACTCAAACTCATCCCTAATCAATCCAATGGCAAGGAAGATCCTTGAAAATGATTAGCTAAAAAATAAAACCATTAATGTCATGGAACAAGTAATGTCACTATTACATCAATCTAGTAGGGAAAGCAACAGAGAATCCACATTAAGGATTGTGCATTTGCAACAAGAAAAGAAACATCATATATAAGCAACATTGTGAAATAGAGGAAGTGAATTTTGTTGAGGAAATTATAATGATGATTGCATAAAACAACCATATAAATCAACTAGACCACAAAATGAAACAAGAAGTCACATCACAATGTCAAAACAACACAATAACCTAAGAACCTAAGTTGCATGAGTTATAACACCTAGATAGTGTGTTTACATACCTCTAGATTCCTTGAAACATTAAAAGATAATCTAGCTACTGGATGAACTAATAGCTATGAAGAATAATTTGTATAAATTGATAACTCAAGCTCAAAAAAGGTACAACTTTTCTTCACATCTAGACTCTTATTGCAAAGATATCACACTCTTTTCAACACTACTAACTGATCCTCTATATCATCTTGGTGACAATTTGGAACCAACAACTTTTTTACACTATATACGATTGGCATAAAAATATCACATGGTAGTAGAAACTTTACTCATGGTCTCAAAATCAAGGGAATCGGTGACTTCTTTTTAGACTTTTGAGGTTTGTGATGTTTTAGCTACATTTACTTTGCCACCAATATCAATATCTATTTTATCCTCTTTTCATCCAAGTCAGCCAAGACACATTCTAAAATCACATAAATCATAGGAGTTATAGGAAATTTGAACCTTATGCCAATATTATGGAAATTTCCATTATTTCCCTGGAACCCACTAACATGAAACAACTTGAAATGTCTAACAATAGAATTCACCATCTATTATTGATTGCAGCAATTGGATATTTTACAAAGAATATAAATTTTAAACTAGAAGCTCTTACAATTAGTTGATAACAACGACGACCATTAAAATGGATCACATTTTTTCTTTATGAATTGATTAGCAATGATAAATTGGATGCATGCATTGTGGTTCCTTTTGTGATAGACTTAACAACAGACTGTGATTTCAATAAAAGTTGCAATTTGATGGTTGAATGATACCTTAATATTCTGAAGCTGAATGTTATGAATTTGGCTAAGATTGAATTACAGTCTGTCACACACATTGTTGCAATCCACTTTGTAACCTATGATTAAATGAAGAAGCCCTTGCTAAGGCTTGGGCTTATGTCAAAAGAAAGGAATCTCTAGGGTTTGCAACTCAAGAAGTTTTCTTGGGAAAGAAACTTGCCAAAATAAAATAAAAATCAAACACAATAGCATAATGAATGAGCCTCAACCCCTAGTTGATCCTTTTATAAAATTCTCCAACCAAAAAGCATTCAAACCCCTTCTTTATTTCCACCCTTCAAACCTAGGCATAAATTTATAATCACTTTATATTAACTAAATATCCACCATGGCACTCGCTAGGTGTAATAATGTTATAGCTTAAATGTACCCCCAACATTAAACATAATGAATAATTATATATATTTCAAAGAACTTCAACTTTTTGGTCTAATATTTAATTATTCCCTCATTTCTTGGCTGAAAAATAATATTCCCTCATTTTAGAAAAGTGTAGGCCTGGAGCTAAGGTATAAGTTTAGATATATGAGACAGACAGGGTCATTGAGGGATTATATCTAGACCTATAGATTATATATTGTTGTAGATGCCAGACTAGGCAGAGTTTGAGAAATTGAGTTTCTTCATAACTAGCCTGAAACCAAGTCTGATAGCAGAAGAGAGAAAGGATAGGCCTACTACGATAGAGGAAGTCATCGCCATTGTAGAAGTTCTTGATGACCACCAATTTGGACACAAGGAAACCAACAACAACGATGTTGAAGAATGACGAGAAGAGTAGTAGTACCACCAAGTCAACTAGATCTTCTTTGAGTACAAAGATGATAGGGTCGTCAAAACCAACACACAATAAGGACTTAGGCAAGGGGAAATCTGAGGAGTCTAAGACTAATTCCAAGCCTCCAATGACCAAGGGGTGCTTCATCTACAGAAACAAAGGCCATTAGGCCAAGGAATGTCCAAAAAGATAGAGGTTGTCTTTGACGTAGAATGAGGATGCAGAGTCGGCCTTACATTAATAGCTAATATGGGTGAATAAGAGTAAACCAAGTGTTCAAAGATAAGTGTTCAATAGTGATTTCCCATGTAAAAATAATCTCTCATAAACAAAGGAAAGAGAAAACTCATTGGGATAGAATTCTGCAGATTACCTCATTGTATATTTAATATTCAATCAACCCTGGTATTGTTGAAACAAGCCATCTTTTCTATTCTCTCTTGTGGAAGTTATTTTAGTCTAGCAAGGATTGTACGGGTATTGAGGAGTCACCAATCAACTCCTATAATTTCCATTCAGTTGTGTGGTGATTGAGAAAACTAAGAAAAAAATGTAAGATAAATGATAAAGAATTCCAGGTGAAAATGTTGAATCAGAGAAAGTTGGGATAGCTTCATACATTTCTATATGTTCCCCTCTCTCCTTAATGGATATTTTAGAGGAGACCTTATAATAGAATATCACAATAAGAGGACCTTTGGCCAGCTCAAGCTTTTTAAGTTTTCCTAACAATTCCATTTGCTTGAGGTTTATGGTAATTACCAACATTGTTTAGAGGTCTGAAGTCCATTTACTAAGAATGAAACAACAATAAAAGATGAAAGTAGACACATTATATGGGAATACAACAAAAAAACACTATCAAGACCAAATGATATAATAATAAATAAGATGTGAAGTCTAATAGAGTACTGATCATCAAAAGATAAGAATAATACCTTATGTTCCCCAATTCTAGGACAACAAGCTAAATCTTCCATGGAACCCCAATGATTCCTAACAATGTCTGCACATGTCAATAGAATTGATCAATAAAAGATAGTAGAAAGGAATAGAAATTTTCATTCATAAAATATAACAAAAATTTTGTTATATTATAATACTTATAGTTTAAGAAAATAAGTATAGATTGTAATTGTTGAAAAATAATTATAAAAATACATTACAAGATCACTATAATAAAGTTTATAAAGATTGATAACAAAATCATGTACCCTGAATGAAAATAGCATACAATAGATGTAAACCATTACCTATGATTTTCATGCATGTCATACTTGTTTGAATGAAGACCATAGTTATTAGAACCAATGAAACCAAGCTACTTCAAAATCTGCAAATGAGCTATTTGTTTTAAGATGATTCTAGGCTCCCCCATGGGTCAAGTAGTGATTTTGTTTAGTCTCTTCATGGCATATTTGCATAATAAGGGAACATGAATTGTCTACATTTTTATCACTGTATCTGCTCTCTTTAGTCACTACCAAATCTTAAAATATTTAGTCATTACAATTTATTCACTTATTTCCTATCTAATTTGTTGTGGATGATTCCAGTAGGATGCATTGATGATATTCTATAAAAGGCAAAATAGCTTGTTTAACAAGGAGTAGAAAAATTCAATCGATTCAATTCCTAAGCAGTGGTTGGCCTTTAATTTGCATATACAATGTGCAATGAGTGTAGTGAACCATGCTCGCTAATGAAATCTTGAAGCCAGTTGAGAGATGAATAACATGCAATAAACCACTTATAATATTGTGCCAATTGAAGAGACTAAGTAGAAATTCATACATATAATAATCACATTTGGATATCAATTTCCATTTTTTAACTAAGCCAAATAAGCCTAGCCTATTAAAGTGATGGAGACACATAAAAATTTGCTAACAACATTGTTTGAATGCATAATCTTGATCTTTTGAGACTTGAAGTTTAGCATAAAAGATTTTATAAGGTAGTTCTAGAAGGAATAATACCACATCTATAAAATCATGACATTTTTATGTATTAGTTCTATCTGCAATTATTTTATGGAATGGTGATTCTACTATTTTTCCTTTGTCATAGTTTACTATTCTCAAAGTTCTATTTGCTAATCTATTATGTTGTAAATATATGTTCAAGTGCATATAAAATCTTCCTAATGTTCTAGGCTTACGGTGATTGTGAGTTGTGCAGAGGAGAAAGAGAACGTGCTCATCTAAAGCTAATCTTTCTAGTTCTTACTTCATTGTAGGGTGCTATGGAATATAATAAACAAGCTCTAGCTTATTTTGAAGAAAAGGGGGTGTCAGTAATCTTCCTTCTTAGATGCCTTGATCTACCTCTCTTCTCTATGAGAACAATCGAAGAGCCCGACACATTGCCGAACTGCACATCAACCATAGCCCTCAATACACTTTCCCCACTTATGTTGCACAAGAAAATAAATAAAGAAAATCTATCGATTATATGCATATCATGCAGTTTTCATCTTCTTAGTATATGGAACTAGAAATATCTGATACATACACTATATGTTAGATACAACAATGATATATTTATCTAGTGACATATTTTGTTTCTTCCACTTATTAAAAGATGATTACTTATGTGACTAAAATTAAATTAGTTCTCATAAATGCAATAGGTGGTTGTTCCAAGCACCACCAATGAAACCCTTGGAGTCATGAAAATATTCAAAAACTCATCCACTACAGCATGTTGGGCTGCCTAATCTGAATTATATTAATCCTTGCCAAATCTTCAAAGTATTTGTAATAGTGATCTTATATATAAGCATGCTTCTTATATGTTACAATCAAGATGCATCACTATCCTTTTTTTCTTATGAAATCAAAAATCTAAAAATGAGAAATATTTTTTTCAATTTCCACTTTTCATGACGGTATATGAATTCTTAGTTGTTTGTTTTAAGCTCATTACATAATCATGGCATATCTATTTCATTTATGAAATAAATTCAAACAATCTTATGGTATAATCATAATAACTGGTAACTAACAATTCAAGGCCAATTGACTAATACTATACATATAAGAAAAAATATAATTGCAATTATTAGAAGGACCATTGTCTATGATTCTTTTTGTTATCTTAAATGGAAAATATCCTATAAAAAGAATGAGAGTTCCTACTTATAAAATTTTCACTAGGAGAAATATTTGGGATAGGAGAAGGAGAATGAGGAGGAGTACCCCATCAGGCTATTGTCACAGGATGTGAAAATTTAGATCAAAAGAATCAATTCAAATCTTTTCATGGTAGGAGGTCAATTGTGTTATTGCCACATGCATTGCTCATTATATTGCAAAATTATCCAAACATGAAGAGCATGTGGACCTTATAGTTGGAGAAGGGGCTATCCCATCTTTAGTTCAAAACCTTCAAGCACCTCTAAGTTGTGAGGGAGAGGGGCATATTGTGTATGAGTACAAAGTCAAAAAGGAGGTTGCATTTGCACTAGGGCTTCTTGCAGTGAAGCTAGAGCATCAACAAATAATTGCAGATGCTAGTTCTCCTTTTGGTCATGTTTCTTTACTAAAAAGGTACAAAAATGGCTCCAACAGTCATATTTTGATTGGTGTCCTTTGATGGGCTATTACTGCTATCACAAATCTAGCCCATGAAAATGGAGCTATCAAAACTCTTGTGAGAACAAAAGAAGGAATTCCTCCTCTTAAATATTTTCTTGAGTTGACTGACACCAAGGTGCAGCAAGAAGCAACAAGTGCCCTGTGAATTTTGGCATTAAAAAATGAACCAAAAAAGAACCAAATTGTAGAATGCCACTCACTTCCAACTGTTATTCTAATGATACATTATAAATATGTTGGCATCCATAATGAAGTAGTTGGTGTGATTGGGAATTTGGTGCACTCATCTGCTAACATAAAGAAGGAGGTTCTTGCTAGAGCTTTGCAACCTATAATTGGTCAGTTGAGTTCAAGGTGTGATGAGAGCCAAATAGAATTTGCTTTATTTTTGGGGCAATTTACTACAATAGATCCTAAATTCAAGGTGGACATCATCTAAAGAGAGGTTGTTTGACCTCTTTCAAATATGCTTCAGATGCCTGATCCCCAACTAAAGGAGATGGAAACTTTTTCTTTGGGTAGATTATCATTGAATTCAAATAACCAAGATGGAATTTTTCATGATGGTGGATTAAGTCGAATGCTAGAGCTACTTGATTCTTAAAATGGATCTCTTCAACATAATTATCCTTCTCTAATTGGGATGGTAGATAATGAGGACAATGTTTCTAATATTGCAAAGGAGGGAGGAGTAAAATAGTTGCAAGATGTACAATTGATTGTTCAATTTTCAAAGGATTGTGGCGCAAAGACCTTGAAAAGGCTAGAGGAGACAATTTGTGGAAGAGTATTGAAGCACTTGCTCTATTTGATGTGTCTATCTAAAAAATTGTTCAAGACATTTTTCCTTAACCCTTTGTCATCTGTGTTCTCTTGATGATCAGAGGATGATTTTTGTTGATAACAATGGTTTGGAAGCACTTTTGGGTTTTTTATCTCCAAGTGCAATCTCAAAATAACAACATGATGGTGTTGTTGTGTTGCATACTCTATCAAAGATGTCTCTTGCACAATCTCCAATAGATGTGACTCTTCCACCTCTAATACATTAGGTCTACTTAGGGGATAAATATGTAAATAGTAACACATTTTTAGATGTTACATTTTTAGTGGAAGTTAGGTGGTTCTATCCTCACAAGATTTCACTACTGGGATTATTAGATACATTTCATGTCATATTTGATGGAGGATAAAGGAAGAAAAGGCAAAGGACATTGAAATTCCAAATATAAGATGGGGATTTTTTAAACTAATGATGAGATTTGGTTACATAAGCATGGTTGATGGTACAATAGATATAACATAGGATGTTCTCAGGGTTGTGAATCAACATCTCTTAGAAAGGCTTAAAATTTTATGTGAATGTGAAATTGCATAAGATCTCAATGTGGAAATTTTGTAAATGTTTATGATCTTTCTTTGGCCTACCATGCAACTTCACTAAGACATACCTATATTTTGTGCTTCATTGAGAAATATGAACATATTTCTACAATGCTTGGCTATTATCTCTTGTAAAAAACATGCTCTCAGACATATGTTAGTACTTACTTCTAATATTATGTCCATAGCCTCAAGTTCCATCACAGTAGAAAAAAAATCATGATTATTTTTAGTAATTGGGGGCTTGGGCATGACCAAGATTGTGTGTAGTTTCATGAAATTTAATTTAGGGTTGAAAAGCTCTAAGGGACTTCTTGTCTGTGACCAACATTGCATGTAGTTTCATAAAATTTAATCAAGGGATGAAAAGCTTCAAGGACTTCTTATGTGTGACCAAAATTGCATATCATGCAAGATTTCAAGGAGATGAAATAACAAATACATGAATTTCTACAGAAGATAGGGTTTGAATCAACTTTTCATCAACAACTAATGTATGGGGATGTACAGAAATGAAAAGTTAAAGAATTTAGCAAATGATAGTGCTAGCAAGATTTTCAAACACTAAAAAGAACCTGGAAGAAGAATAGTCATCCAAGTTGTAGAGATCCAGGTGCTTTTTAATTTCCCCAAAAATGTTCTTATGAGATTCCTAAATTCCTTTCTCGTGTTCTCTTTTGTCTATGCATGCCCTATGCATCTATAACTTCATGTCCAGATTAGATAGAAGATTTTTCCATTAAAACTTTTCTATCATGAAGCATGGAAGACTTCAAAGGACCTATGTGGATGAGTTTCACTCCTGTTTCCTCTTCCACTGTCATTGTCGCCAATTATTCACACTGATTTAGCATTTTTTTATAATGCTAGATGTTAAAATGACATTTTTTTTTAATCTCATGTGTTTTTTATTATTTTTAATTAGTTAAAAATGTCACAACTTTAAATTAATTAATTTTTATTTTGTAAAATTATAATTATAATAAATAATATAGTAAATATTATGTATAAAAGTTCTATTATGTTTATTTAATATTTATTTTTTTATTTAATAAAATCTATATACTAGATAGTAAAGTCATTAAAGGCTTGCATAATAAGTCAAATGTAAATTCTTTGGACATGGTTGTGTCACCCACTTTGTGGATACAAATGTCCTTTCAATATGAACATTCTAAATTAAGCATATATATTCACCAAAATCTTCTTTGGGTAGGAAATTTGGAAAAACCTAATCAAAAGTTGCAATCAAGAAATTTACCTTGGCCAATATTTTCATGGTGAATTTCCCTTCAACCATAACTTGATTGTGAGTTGTTGATAAATATATGTTAAAATCACCTAAAATCTAAATTTCTAGAATAAGCTAGTTGTAGATGGATTTCTCATGTAATAATCCTATTAGGAGACAAACATTTCTAGTGAAATGGAACTTCTAATTTATATATTAGTCTATTATTATTTTATGAAATGTTATTATACATGAGTAATAATATTTTACTCATTCATTTTGTTTAATTGACTGATTATCAATGAGTAACTACAGAGTCATTTATTTTGTAATTTTTGTTAAGGTGACTAAGTATTAGTGAGTAATTTTTAGTCATCTATTTAGTCTTTTTTTGGTAGAGTGTTTAGTCACTTTTATTTGGTTTATCTTGTGATTTTACTTGATGACTAAATTAGTCACGTATTTAGTCACCTATAGTTGTAAATTACAAAGAAACATTAGAATGTGATCAATTTTAGTGACACAACTAAAACTTTTAGTCGCGTGACCAAATATTTTAGTGACATAGTCACATATTTACCAAAATGTACTAGTGACTTATCCATTACTGATAAAAAAAAGGGAAATAAAAACTTCAAAATGTAAGACCTATAAATAAATAGATGTAAAGGTCAAAACTGATAAAGTAATGGGTGCAAATGTAGAACAAGCTACAAATAGTTACAAGGTAAACCAAAACCCACAACTTGTTGAAAATAGATACAATTAGCATTTTGTGATAAATATTACAAGAGTTTCATGTCTCAATAGGATTTTGATTAGTGTCAAACTGTCATGTACAAAATATTTCAAAATAATATAGTAAAAGGCTCTATATCAATGAACATGCCAAGATGGACTATGTTTGATATTAACAATATTTAGTCCAAATTCACATTTGAACTTCACCTACATGTACTGATATGCACCCTTGCAATATTTTTGACAATTTTTGAATCTTGGCTAAGTTTTTCAGTATTATAGCATCTAAGAAGTACAGCTATCCCATTCTAAATTTTGATCAAGAATTGGAAATGCATTGTGAGCAATCAACTCCATAGTATATGCGCAATGAAAAACTTGAGAAAGGGACTATATCTTCTCAAAAATGAGTTGAACAATACGATAAACTTGACTATATCTTCTCAAAATTTACTAGCGAAATCTTGTCATTGGTATTAGATTTTCTCCATTAAATTTTGTTTTGTAATAGAAAGCATGTCGTTGCTTCACAAACACATTTTTCACTACCGTAATATAGTGTTTGATATGTTCTTGTAATCATAAAGCTTACCTATATATTTTCCTCTTTATAGAGGTTTTAATAATTGCTTTGAAGCACGTCCGTAGTTGTTTCATATCTATTAGTAGTATGCCAACTAGTTGCTATACTTATTGAGCACTCTCAAGAGGTTTGCCATCAACTAGTAGGAAATCCATTCTACTATAGTTATAGTTTAATGCAATTACTTGAAGAGATTTTGTTGTGAGTTAATTGTTCTTTTCAGAAGCTCAGTTTTGCATGAACAAGAACATAGAGTGATAGCATAGGATGATTTCAATCCATGTTATCCTCTAATTTTTTTTTCATAACAATAATTTATATTGCAATGGATTTCATTTCCTTCTTCAGTAGATACTAAAAGTATCCTACAATTTTCTATCCTTTTACAATGGAGTATATTTCATTTTCATGTGTCTTAATGTTAAAAGAATTCTGATTTCTGTGATTAAAATTAGGTTGTAATAATTAATTGCATCTTAAGAGTTAGGCTATTAAAAATCAAGCCAAATACACCATAGGTATTATCCAAGGTAAAGAAAAGCAACTAGCACACACACCAAATAAATCTTTGCAAGAGGATGAACCAATAGGCAATGTTTTGAATATATCCATTGTGGAACTCTAACATGTCTTCTCAATGTATGTAGGATGTTCATAGAATCCCACAAGCAATCTCTAGAAACTCTAACTACAACATCAACTTGTTGATACTGAAACTATGCTTCCTGCATATTCCTAGAATCGATAGCAACCAGTTACTAGATAGAAGATATTTGTATAGGCTACCCATTCCTTCAATGTGTCAGTTTCTTTATATCTATTCAATGCTCTAGTAGTTATAATCTGATGACTAGTCACCTTGGGAAGTGATTGAATAAAAAATCACCAAACTTCGTTGATAGCCACCCCACATTCCTGTTATTGCCATAACTTTCCTTACAATTTGCGATGATCTGTAGCATTAATGTCCTACCTTTCCCCAGAACAATTGAGACATGCTCTAACAATGGTGTAGGTTCTTCCCACAATCATTCACATCTTGCACAACTATCTTTTATTTTGGCACACTCAGCCTGATAATGGTTTGAGCATTCTCACACACCTTTGAATCACATACACAATCAAAAAATAGAATGGTCAAATCTTCTTGTGTATTCCAAACCACTATTAATGTGCTTAATTAGAAAGAACAATACTTTAACCTTCTACTCTAGCTTAAGGTTTCTATCATCATCATTCCTTAGATACTCTTAAGGATGCCTAGTTGTTCCCAATGTAATACATGTTTGATCCTAAGCCTACAATTAAGTTCTCGGGACCCAGCATATGAAGTCTTCAACTTTGTAGTAGAAATGACCCCTTTGAGATGACACAAACAACCATTGTTCACCATATTGCATACCACTATTACATGCATAGCATTAGTCCTTAATGATGCTCCATTCTTAACTAAAACATTGCTATTAGATTTTCCTATAATTCCCAGCCTCAATGGACTACTAATCAGAATGCAAACAAGTTTTATTTTATAATGAATTTGTAACAATATTGATAAGTTCTGACTTACCTATGTAAGACTGAATATAGATAGAGATTGAACCCTAAAAGGACTCTACACTGATCATTTTTGTGATTTCAATTTCAAGAGGAATAATATTTGAGTTTTGAGTAATCTAAAATCTCAAATTTAATTGGATCTTTCTTAACAAGACTCTTGCCCTTGTTAAATATGATTGAATTTCTTTCAGATTTAATCTATGTCTTTTCTATTTTCAAAATATCATTCTTGTAATTATTGTACTTCTTTGTAGATTATAATTAGAATATTGAATTTGATAAATATGAAGGTGATGTCAAATCAATATTGAGAAATACTAATGATGAATTCATAAGTCTAAATTTTTTTTAATGGTATTTGATCTACAAGAGAACAAAATTTATTGATTTTGATGTCTTGTTTAGGGGCTCGAATACATGGAAGAGACACATCTCATGAGCAGACATGTGTCCACAAAGAGGAGGCATGTCTGTTCATGAGTTGTCTCATGACTTGTGCATGTTCTTCTCAATTAGACACTCGATCTCTAATCAGGATTTGTTGTTTAAATGAAGATCCATATTTTTAGTATTGAAGCCTCATTCAAGTACTTTACAAATATCTTTATAAGTTTGCTTCCTTTTCCAAGGACCTAGTAACTATTTCTCTTTTTTAAAATTAGAAAAGCTTTAAATTCATTTTTGAATCAAATTAGGACCTTATTTTCATTGATCCTTTGTTTCATACTTAAAGATAAATGATTGATTGATAATACTAGTGCAATTACAATTCTCCATGGCTAAAAGAGATGGTTGATCAGGAGATTAATGCAAACCTTATTTGGAATATGGAGTAATGAAAAGGTGTTAGTGGTGTTGACATTTGAGTGCCAACACACTTAACCACTTTTGATCGAAGCACACTATGTATGTCGAGCCACAGCATGAGCCGAGTCCAAAAAATCCAACAGGTGCCGAGTGATCTTCAAGTGCTGAGCAACCTTCAGGTGCCAAGTAAAGATCAAGTGCCAAGTGACTTCAGGTGCCGAGCATGATACAAGTGCCAAGTAATATTTAGGTTCCGAGTCATAGATGATGGCGAGCAAAAAAAGAATGCAACAGGAGTCGAGTGAGATAGTTTTGCCGAGCATCAAGAATCAGTATGTGTCGAGTAACATAGAATGCATATATGAGTTTGAAAAGGCAAAAACTCGTATGTAAACCATTTTATGGCCAACATATGATGAATCTCAAAGGATTAAATAGATAAGATCAAATCTTTTTTGTTTCCTATGCAATCTGCATACAGCCAATAAGAAAAATGGAGAAGGCATGCAACCAATAATAAAAGTGCAAGGAATGAGTGGGAAATAGAGATTCAATATGGATCGTAGATCCACACCTAACCCTAAGTCTTCGAATGTGTTTATAAGGAAGACAAAATCTCATGAGAGATGGATGAAGAAGTGTAAAAAGGGGAAACTATAGTGGAATTAAGAGTGAAGAGTAAAAAGACTTAGAGGGAAAAGAGAAGAAGTGAGACATTCAGTTGATCAGAACAAAGCAAGGGATATGAACAGATATCAAATTTCAGGGAATCAAGATTGGAGAAAGAAGATCAAGTGCCTGAATTTAGCAATCAAGGATTGTAAGCTATCAGGTTTATCATACCTAATACTCTCTAGCTATTGTATTAGAAAGGAAATTCTATGTTGATAGGCTATCTTAATAGCTAGGTTATAGATCCTTTGAAGAGGTGATTAAATCCTTTAACAGGGTAACACTTCATGTAAAGTGTTTGTAAATCCTTTAACCAAGTCACTATTGACATAGTGTAAAGCCTTTAACAAGGCAGGTCTTTAATAGGGCAGACCATCAGAAGTGGTCAAACATTATTACAATAGTGATTTTGTGGGTATCATCCCCACCCTAGTTTTACCTTCTTATTCTTGGAGGGTTTCTGGGTTACCAAAATCTCAAGTGTTATGTGGTGATGCATACGTGTTTCTCATGATTGCTTAATGTTTATATGCGTGCATGTTCATTTCAATCATATGTTATTAAGGGTTTACAAATAGGCCAAAAGCTAGTAATTCTAATTCACCCCACCCCACCCCCCACCTCTTAGAAGCATTCTTTCCATTAAGACATTCCAACAATTGGTATCAGAGTTAAGTTCTCTCAAGAAGAAGCCTAACAGCTTGGAGGAAAAGATCTAAAGATGGTGTAAGGAAACTTGGAAACAAAGAATATAACAGTTTCCACATAACCCATAATAGATCTGAAATAAATACGGAATTAAAATCCACATGCAAGAGAATAGACAACATACCCACAAAATTGTGATACAAGATATACCCTGGGAAACCCTCATTGAGGAAAAAACCTAGCCTCCAAAAGCATCCA
This sequence comes from Cupressus sempervirens, assembly GCA_028749045.1. NCBI lineage: Eukaryota > Viridiplantae > Streptophyta > Pinopsida > Cupressales > Cupressaceae > Cupressus > Cupressus sempervirens. The sequence continues at coordinate 75,063,638 of CM053790.1, read as the reverse complement.
TCATCATGTATTATTTAGCAAAAATACCATTGCCATACAACCATGGAAGCCTTCATGGCCATAGCCACAACCAAGCAAACTATGTGAACAAGCATGAATCCACACATCCCATGCCATGCTTTCAACCTTCACAAATGCTCCCTTGGCTAACCTGTCAAACCTTGTCCCGCTCAACTCTTGCCTTTTGTCTTCTCCTTGTCACTCTACAACAACTACCCTTGTGGCTACTTATATAGTAGAAAGTCCCACAAAACTACTAAGTGGTATTACATAAACCATGTGCTAAAACCATGTGCTACCTAACTCACTAACCCCACATTTAATATTGGGCATTTAATTCTTTTCCCCAATATTAAATAATTACATAAAATAATTTTACAATGTTACAATACAACTCATCAAGAATATTCTATGGGAATCTTTACATGTTTCACGTCCATCTAGGTAAAACATTACATAATAAAATAACAATATTATGCAATGTGTGCAACACCCATTATCTCAACAATCTCCCACTTGTTGTATACATTGCATAGGGTCAATTCGTAGCCACATAAATGAACAAGGGAACAATCCCTCCCAGCACATCTACCATCATGGATCAAAATACACCAAGTGCTCCATCCTGGTACCCGCAACAAAAATCAAAGTATCTAGCATCTCGAACATGAATGATCTCACCTCATATTATGCCACTCCCACTCGACATGCATAGAATCCATCCAAAGAGAAAGCCACCCAACGTGTCACATTAGAAGATCATAAAATCCTATACCAACTGAAATTTCGAGCACAAAAACCTGATCCAAAGGTAATCACGTGTATCCATAGTTGTCAAAATATCCATAGCTGAAATAGCACCCACAGCAAGTGCCAAACCCATCCAACTATCCATACCTCAAAGGTATAACAAGTGAATCTCATATCACTGACATATCCAATCTGCAACCTGCAATCATAAGCCTCAAGAGCAATACCTGCCACATATTTACCAAGAAGCTCCCATTGAAAAAGATAATGTCAAATCTATAACCAATCCACTCACAACATCTCAAAGAAGTGAATCCATGTAGTATCAAGGACATCCACAATACATAAATTGATATCGTGCAAGAACAAATCTCATAACAAGTCTCCAATAGTCTCTCAAATTCTCCACAACCAACAGAGGAAAGAGAAAGAAATAACCATGGCATCTCTCACATGACATGCATGAGCACAAACTAGTGATCACAATCTCTAACCAATCTCAAATCCAATGTAGGAAAAATTGAACATCCAAGAAGATAACCAAGACCAAGAGAAACCATGCAAATCATAACCTGTATCATGTCCTTCTACACACACCTCTAGATGTAAATTGTGCAAGTATGATCTCCTCCATAAAACCCCAACAAGAAGCCTCAACAACACCCAAACCATACCATATAACTAATCATGGATGTAAGCCTCTCACAAGAAGATCAAACTCAATAAACTATTCCTAAACCAAGGAATAACCATTCCTAATCCAAAGAAAATGCCCAAATATAAAACCATCTCCCAAACTCAACCAACATAACAACATATGCAAATGGAGATAACCAATGCTAAACCATCTCTCAAATGAACCATCCAGAACTAACTCATGTACCATAGCTCAAGATCCATATCCATGAAAGACAAGCATAAATATAATGCAACTGAGAGAAAATAATGGGCTATACCTCTCAAATAGCAAACCGCCGAGTAGACCAAGAGTGGGGAATGAGAATGCACATCAAGATACCCAAGTCTCCAACCAAGACTCATCTAAGAAAAATCTCCTCTCAAGTCCATATCAGGTGACTGCCCCTCAGACTTCCTGCTGAAACCATTAATTGTCCCAACAAATACTTCTCTAATCCAAGAGAAATCAGCATCACCACCATCTCTAAGTATCCATTAGCACCTATAACCAATCAATCCATGCCAACTCCAAATGCAACATAGCAATATCATGAAGTATCCAGCTTATGATCAGTGTACTCAATACCAAGAAACTAAACCAAGATCAATGTCCAAGTTCCAACCATGGCCTCAGGAACATAAACTTGACAACATGATCTAACTGTCTCAACCAAAGAGATAACATGCTCCATATGAACACACCATAACATGTCACAACTCTAAACGCGTATCAAGAGTATACCATGACATAATAATGAAACCATCCTCATACCAAGGATAACATGCCAAATAAAAGCATAAACCACACCTTTGCCAAGAACCTTGGGAGTCCTCAAGATGCAACCATCTCCACACACCATGAAGAAAACCATCTCCACATACTAGGAAGAACCATCTCCACATACCATGAAGATAACAAGTGCACCATGCAAATGTCAAAGATGCTTCTGCAGCAATAGGATCTAAGAAAAACCTCCAACATTTGCAAACACTCAATAAATATATCAATGCCAAAAACTCCCGCTCAACTGTGGTATCAAGTCACCTGTGGCATCATAAAATCCATCTCCTACTTGAAGATCCAAACCAAACTAGGAACTAATCCTGCACTGTCACAAGCTCCCACTAAACCATGTATCCAATATATCCATGACATCATGATGAAAAAATCCATCCTCTAACCATGAGAATCAACCAAGGCATCAAACCATCAAAGAACTCAAAGTGCACATCATGAGCTCTTCAAAAGAAACCAAATAACCATGATCCTCTACCAAGAAGATATACCACCATAACTGAATCAAAAATCTAAGCTAATGAACATCAAGGATGTACCTATATAACCAATCATGTCATGCCAAAATCCATGATACCATGATCACATCCATGAACCGAGCATCTATCTCTCAAAGTGTCCAACCTATCAACATAAAATAGTCAACCACAATCCTCCACCATGACTATCCCTAGTAACAACATCTCATCCCTTCTACATGAAAAAAATAGTAAATCATGTGACTTAGGGCATAGACAACCCAAATCCAAGCCACCAATGTGAATATGCATCAATAATGAAATATCAATGGGCAAAGACAACCCATAACCAAGCTATAAATGCAACCTGTAAGTATAGACCGCTTACAATACTACACAACTTGTGGATCCAACAAGTCATCATGCATATCCAAATCTAAACACTGATAACCATATCATCATGAGACCAATCTAAAATATGAACTGAGTATACAATGACATCAAAACTTAAATCTCCAATGTCATAAACTCAAAATGTTACCATAGTCAAAATATATCTATAAGCTGTTCAAATAAATATATCAACAAATAAATCATGCCAAACCTACACCAAATCTGAACCAATATGTAGAGCTCTCCAAGAGCTTTCCATTGACTACTTGAAGTCCAAAATCCGACTCCATGTGCCCAAGTTATTCCCTAATTCGTGCTCAAAATAAATAAAATCTAACTTTAGGGCTCTTAAAACCTAACAAAATGTCAAAATCATAAAACCAAACCTACACCATGTTGTAGTGCTCTGAATTAGCTTTCCAACGCCTATAAGAACTCTGCAATCCGATATTCTGAGAGAAAGTTATGGTTGTTTTACTAAGACAGTCTTTTTACCATTTTCAATACGATTTTTCATTTTTCATTTTTTTTTCAGTGACAAAAATTTCGACAGGATTAAATTTGACGGCCATCATGGGCTGAAACTAAAAAACTCTTTCATTTCCTTTGAACATGACCAAACTATGGCATATTATATATCAAATTTTATGGAAATGTCGACCCGGATCCAATGGTGAGGTCTATTTTTACCCAGGAGGTCATTTCTACAAGCTACCCCCCAAAACCCTCATTTTAAATGAAACATCCGAAAAAAAATCCTTTTGTCCAACAATTTCACATGCCCAAATATTTTAACATCCCATCATAACAGCAAATCCAAAGTCCTCAGATCTGCAATAAATTATTCATATATCTTGCCCTTTCTTTTATCCTATCATGCATTCCCATGGTGACTGTTAGTGAACATGGAACACCACATAATTAACCACCTGTGGGCAAGGGAGTGCACCGCATCACCCAACAATCTCCCCCTTGACATGCATACCAGGTGCTTATGTGGGTCGGGAAGGTACCGAGGAGATTTGAACCCATGACCAGGCCAAAACCAGGCTCGGATACCAATTGTAAGGAAACTTGGCAACAAAGAATATAACAGTTTCCACATAACCCATAATAGATCTGAAATAAATACGGAATTAAAATCCACGTGCAAGAGAATAGACAACATACCCACAAAATTGTGACACAAGATATACCCTGAGAAACCCTCATTGAGGGAAAAACCCAGCCTCCAAAAGCATCCATCATCATGTATTATTTAGCAAAAATACCATTGCCATACAACCATGGAAGCCTTCATGGCCATAGCCACAACCGAACAAACTATGTGAACAAACATGAATTCACACATCCCATGCCATGCTTTCAACCTTCACAAATGCTCCTTTGGCTAACCTGTCAAGCCTTGTCCCACTCGACTCTTGCCTTTTGTCTTCTCCTTGTCACTCTACAACAACTACCCTTGTGGTTGCTTATATAGTAGCAAGTCCCACAAAACCACTAAGTGGTATTACATAAACCATGTGCTACCTAACTCACTGACCCCACATTTAATATTGGGCATTTAATTCTTTTCCCCAATATTAAATAATTACATAAAATATTTTTACAATATTACAATACAACTCATCAAGAATATTCTATGGGAATCTTTACATGTTGCACGTCCATCTAGGTACAACATTACATAATAAAAATAAAATAATAAAATAACAATATTATGCAATGTTTGCAACCCCCATTATCTCAACAGATGGAAGTTTTCAAACTTGGAAAGATTATTGAGAACCAGGTGATAGATGTGCATCTCGCTCTACACAAGGTAGAGGAAGCTAGGGAGGAATTAAGAAAATCCCTAAAAAGAAGAAAGGAGATAGCCATAGCTGAAAATAATATAAACTACAGGAAGATTGATACCACACAAGTGTTTGCCAATGGAGACACTAAAGAGTTTGATGCAGCAATAGCAGAACTGATGGAGAAAAATAGAGTTCAAGCAGAAGAGATAAGATCTCTCAAGATGGAACATGAATTGCAGGCCATAATGTTATGTGAAATCACTAAACAAAAGAAAAGAGCAGTTGAGGATGGAGTCATGATGGAAGATGACAAAAGGAATCTTGCAAATAGACTGGAAGAAAAATGTACTAAATTAACAAGGATCTCAAACATACAAATGGATACACTTGCCCAAATGATGAACCTTCATCATGAACTCAATATGAAAGATATTGAGATCTCTACTTTGAGGATGCAGAATGAACAACTGCAGAATGAATTGAACAGAGAAAAAGAGATAGCAGAGAATCTCAACAAGTCAAGTGAAGCCATCAAGTACTTTGAACAGTTTCTGAAATTCCCAAGATCAACCCATGATACATCAGGACTTGGATACAACAACACTAAAGTAGGGGAATCATCAAAGAGTGTTGAGCAAAGAAGTGACAAAGGTAAGGATTCTAAACCCACTTGTCATTATTATAATAAAAAGGGGCATATTGCTAATGTGTGTAGGAGTAGAAGAATTAATCAGCCAAACACACCCAAAAGCAAGGGTTATTGTCACAAGTGCAACATGCAAGGACATATGACACAAGATTGTAGGACTAAAGTCACAAGGACACAAAGATTTGATGGACATTTTCATAATTGCAAGAAGTATGGACATAGAGCTTTTGAATGTAGATCAAAGTCTATGTGGACATCAAATCAACCAGCAAAAACAAAAGAAAATCACTATTGTTGGGATTATAACACCAAGTATAGCTGTCATTATTGTTAGGAATATGGACATATACTCTAGAACTACATAAGAACACATTTCAAGGGGAACTATAAAAGATGGTTGAACCAAACCACATGTTTCAGTTGCTTGAAAACTAGTCATATTAGTAAAAACTGTCCTACAAGGTCCAAAGCACCAAAAACTGAATCCAACAAAGGAAAAGAAAAGATTGATGTCGAGAAAATAAGAGGGCTAATGAATAAGACATGGAAAAAGAAAAATAAGGCCAACACATCAAGTGAATGGATCACTTCACTCAATGGGTCAAGTGATCACACTTCATCAAACTAAGCATAAGAATGCTGCATGGGACTAATATACAAAGTTATATCATACACCAGTCCCAAGACAAAGAAGTACTAAAAAGAAGAAATCAGCATAAGCAAAGATGCCAAGTCATAATATGAAGATACTTACAAAACTGGCAAGTTACCCTCAGAGGCCGAGTAAAACTCTAGTGGGTGTCGAGTTCCTAATAGCGATCGAGTTGATAACTGATGCTGAGTTGAATAACTCCAATGGAAGCCAAGTGAAGTGGAAATGAAGTGCAAGCTGAGTAATGTTAAAAATCCTTCATAAGCCGAGTGGGTAGTTGAGCATTTAATGTGATGGAAATAGGGTATATTATTGTGATTTTAATCATTTTTCTTCATCGTGATCAAGAAGCAAAGAAGAGAAAGAAAGCGAAGTGACTTCATAGTAGAGAATCCAGTGTTCCAAGCAGATTCCAACCTCTTACAATGTTTTTTCATCGATCTTGAGGTATTTTTATTGTGCCGAGCTACACAGTCTCATATTTCTTTGTAAAGGAAACCCTAGTTTGCACAAATGGCTTCGAGTTCTAAGAAACCCCTTGAGAAAGAATCGTTTGAGGTCTAGCTATTATCTAATGAGGTTAAGCAGCCTAATTTTTGTCCCATCACTGAAGTTGCATATGAGAACGATCCTGCCGGAGCCCTTTCCCGCATACCCCCAAAAGTTGTAATGGTTCAGGACATAAGGAGATGCTATAACTGTAAGATAGGAGCCATAAGAGATATGGAAATAAGGGAAGCCTATGAAAATTTATGTGTCGATGGAGTTTTGAAAGATGAATATAAAATTGTTGAGAGGAAGGATTTAACATGAGCTTTGAGTTTTCCCACCGTATTTAAGACAGAATGGATTAGACTTGTGTTAAGCAAAATTCATGATGGTAGTCTGTGGCTAGAAGATGTTCCCACTAAGATCACGAAAAGAATCATTCATAGGGTAACTAGATATCCTACCCTAGATTGGTACAAGACCTTGAGAAGTGAGTCCAAAGAGGTTATCAAGAAAAACACAGCTGCCCAGTGGAATAAAAGAGGAATGACAATTCACACCATTCAAGATCCTCTTGTTGAATTTGTTGTTAGAGTTATTGCCCATAAATTCTATCAATACAATAGACTCAATAGTGTGCCATGTATTGTAGTAGATGTAGGTTACAAATTGGTGAAAAATGATCATACTTATGATCTTGCAGAACTGCAACTACAACAGATCAATGAAAACCTAGCAGCTATAAGAAGGACAAAGGGTGCCCAATGCAAATTTGGTGCAATTTTGGTTTGTGTATTCTTCTATGTTCAGAATGAATTTCCTTCTTTTGAAAAATTTGCATGGAGAAATGATAGAACTATCATAGCCCAAATTAATGAATATATAGAACAAATGGGAGATAATTTTGACACACTAATGACAAGTTATTTTGAAGATTTTAAGAAATCAATGAAGCAAAGACTCAGGATTCTAGTTTCTCTAGTGGAGAAACATGTAAATGATGTTTGTTTTCTTGTGGATATTGACTATACCTATATTCAAGCCTTCATACCAAGGGTGAGATGGTTGAGGCCTTTTGGTTACGAGATCAACATAGATGAAGCATCTGTAGCAATAACTGCATTATTGGCAGAAGCGATAGAAAAGAGTGCCCCACACTTTGGCACTTATGATGTGGTAAGGTCAAAGGTGAATATGGAGTTAAATATTGCCTCCACACTCAAGAAAAAGGATAAATTGGTTAAAAATCTAAAGGCAAAACTTGGTGAAGGCACAGCAGAAGGGGATGAAGAGGATGAGGAAGCAGAAGAAGAAGAAGAAGAAGAAGAGCAAGAGCAAGGAACACCTGCATTAACCCAAGGCATGGGTGAAGACGCTGGAGAAGAGGAAAGTGCAGAGAAGGATGCACCCAAGGCTGAGCCCAAGAAAAGCAAAGCAAAGAAGCAACCAGTTGCACAGACTAAGGCACAGAAAACTGTGACAAAATCTAGCCCAGCTAAGCTAACTACAAGGGTAGATATAAGGGGAACAGCCCAAGTAGAAAAGAAACAAGAAAAGAAGAAGGCAATAGAGCAAGGTGGGCCTGCAGAGCAAAAGAAAAGAAATTTTTTTGCACCACAGGAGTTGGAGGAAGAAGAAATAGAATTTGATGAAGAACAATTTAAGGTGGTAAGATACTCTACTTCATCTAGATTAGAAAGCATTTGTAATAATATTAGAGATAATGCAGATTTATCCAGTCTTAAGACCATAAAGTACGATAAGTTGTCTATAGAACAAGAAAATACAATTGAGGAGTCCATCTACACTATGATGGAAAAGTTCAAGACTACTCCACTTGAACTTGATGACTCAATACCCAAGGAGCTGAGCACATTAATTGAGAATAAGTGGCATTACTGCCTCAAAATGGAAAAGGAAATAAGAGAGTCAACTTTGGCTCGTGTAATGCCAAACTTTTCAAAAGGTCAAATCAGTAAGGTAAGCAAGAAATATGCAAGCAAATTTGTACCTAAATATCAAGCCTTCAGTATCTTGTAGAACCAAATTGAAGATGTTGTCAAAAAGTCAACACAAATATGGAAGGTAATCTATGGATTGACTACAAGAAAGGAGGGAGAAGAGGACCCTTTTGAAGGGAGAAATGAAGAAGAAGATATTGATGAAAGTGAAAAAGAGGAAGATGTGGAGAAAGATTCCCAAGTAGGTGAACAGGCAACAGCTGAGGAGCAGCAACAAGAACAGAGTGTCCAAGACACCCAATTGCCACCACCTAGTCCTCCACATATTGCAACTACACCTGTAGAATCTATAAAAATAAAGGATGTTTGTGACACCTCTTGTCAAAACATTAATCCACTCACTATAGAGGATCTCAAGAAGATTCTTCACCAAACAACATTGCAATCATAGTTGTGCACTAGCCCTGTTTTGGTGAGTGTAGATGAGTTATAGAAGGCAGTAGCTAAAATTACCAGGGCAAAGGTGAATCCACAAGCACCACCTTCACAAAGTCCTATAGCTACTAGTACTCAACCTAAAGAGCACAAAGTCAAAGATACAACTACTAAGGTTGACACTTCAGTGAGTACACCTGCAGGGGAGACGACAAAAGAGCAAACTAGATAGAAAGATACCTCTGTATCTATAGCACAAACACAAGGTGCATTTCCAAGGATAACTATCATTGATCAAGGTAGAAAATAATAGGACAAGGAAGGGGAGAGCCCTAAGGAGAAGGAGCAACAGGCAATTCAAACATTGGCCAACTTGCCTAGAATAGGGACTCCTACTGAAGCTTCACAACTGTCGAGCTCTGTAGTACCATTGCAGATATCTATACTAGGCTCGAGTTCTACCAAGGTTGCAAGGGTACTTCACTATGGAGACCCTACTCTTGATGAATAAATAGTCATTCCCAGGTATGACTATGACACCATGACCATTGCTCAAATGACTGAAGTGCAAGAGGCACTTGAAAGGAAGAAGAAGCAAGAGGTACTCAGGTATGAGTACAAATAGAGACAAGCATTAGTAGAAATTAAGGATATATTTCTAGATGCTTTCAATTTACAGGTACTTGATGAAAAAAAGCCCATAATGGAGCAACTAGCCAACATAGTGGAACAGGTACAAAGTGAAGACCAAGAGACCAATGTAAAACTCATGGAAAGGTCTGAAAAGAAATTTCAAGGGAAAGTAAATGAGAAGATTGCAAATGAAATAGCACCATCACAAGTTGAACTGGGTAAGAAAATTGAAAAGTTCAAACAGGTACTTGAGAATATATTCTCATTGTACAAAAAGTTGTGTGACTTCTCATATTTCACACAAGAGACCAGCCAAAAGACAATGAGCTTGGAGAGGAATCTGAATATTTCAAGCATGCAGCTACCTAAGGATCTAGCTCAAAGTGAGAAGCATTTTTCTCAAACACTTCACACCTAGAAAGAAGTAGTTGTGTTGACAGCAAAAGAGGCCACCATCAAGGTCAAACTGATACAGCTCCAATCCTCCATTACCCCACATTTGGAAGTACTCGATAAAGAATAGTTCTATGCAGAAACTATTCTCAAGAAAGATCCTAATCTTTCTACTTTAGATGGACTTATTCACCTTGCTGCGAAGACTGCCATCCAACACAAATCTCTTGAAATTGCTTTGAGTAATTGGGATGCTTCTCTTAGGATGATCATGGAGGTAAATAGTACATTTTTGGCAAAATATGGTCTTAACCCTTAGAACCCTTTGACATAAGTGTCAAAAAGGGGGAGATAAAGAGAATGGGGGAGATAAGATAAAGGGGGAGTTGATATAATACCAGCATTTAGTATATCAGCATTCAACATGAGACATATACAGCACAACATTATGGTTACCAAGATAGCACAGTTAATGGCACAATCCACTCCAAGGGAGTTACAATAATTTTGAGGTATATATATTGTAAGTTACAAAATTTTGATCAAGTTTTTTTTAACCTCTATATATATACCAAGCAGATTAGTGAATGTACTCATAAAGTCAGATAAATAATGCTTAGTTAAGCATTTTTGTCACTCATGTCAAAGAAGGAGATCGTTAGTGGTTTTGACATTTGAGTGCCAACACACTTAACCACTTTTGAGTCGAGCACACTATGTATGCCGAGCCACAGCATTAGCTGAGTCAAAAAATCCAATAGGTGTCGAGTGGTCTTCAGGTGCCAAGTGAAGATCAAGTGCCAAGTGACTTCAGGTGCCAAGCATGATACAAGTGCCGAGTAATATTTAGGTTCCAAGTCATAGACGATGGCGAGCAAAACAAGAATGCAACAGGAGCAGAGTGAGATAGTTTTGCCGAGCATCAGGAATTAGCAAGTGCCAAGTAACACAGAATGTGTATATGAGTTTGAAAAGGCACAAACTCATATGTAAACCATTTTATGGCCAACATATGATGAATCTCAAAGGATTAAATAGATAAGATTGAATCTTTTGTATTTCCTATGCAATCTACATGCAGCCAATAAGAAAAATGGAGAAGGCATGCAACCAATAATAAAAGTGCAAGGAATGAGTGGGAAACAGAGATTCAATATGGATCGTAGATCCACACCTAACCCTAAGTCTTCAAATGTCTTTATAAGGAAGATGAAATCTCATGAGAGATGGATGAAGAAGTTTAAGAAGGTGAAACTATAGTAGAATTAAGAGTGAAGAGTAAAAAGACTTAGAGGAAAAAGACCATAAGTGAGACATTAAGTTGATCAGAACAAAGCAAGGGACACAAATAGATATCAGATTTCAGAGAATCAAGATCCAAGAAAGAAGATCAAGTGCCTAAATTCAGCAATCAAGGATTGTAAGCTATCAGGTTTATCATACCTAATACTCTCTAGCAATTGTATTAGAAAGGAAATCCTATGTTGATAGGTTAGCTTGACAGCTAGGTTGTAGATCCTTTGAAGAGGTGATTAAATCCTTTAACAGGGTAACACTTCATGTAAAGTGTTTGTAAATTCTTTAACCAGGTCACTATTGACACAGTGTAAAGTCTTTAATAGGGCAGACCATCAAAAGTGGTCCAACATTATTACAATAGTGATTTTGTGGGTATCATCCCCACCCCAGTTTTACCTTCTTATTCTTGGAGGGTTTCTGAGTTACCAAAATCTCAAGTGTTATGTGGTGATGCATATGTGTTTCTCATGATTGCTTAATTTTTATATGCATGCATGTTCATTTCAATCATATGTTATTAAGGGTTTAAAAATAGGCCAAAAGCTAGTAATTTCGATTCACCACCCACCCCCCCCCCCTCTTAGAAGCATTCTTTCCATTAAGACATTCCAACAAAAGGTGGGGATTTCCAGCCCAACATCTCATGGCTTGTCAAAATTCCACCAAAAACCTTGGTCAACTATTGGTAGACAAAATCCTAGAAGGGTATTGTTCACTCTTCTTAATGATACATTTCTCGTTTTGATGTTGCTAGTGTCTGTTCTCTATCTTTACAATAGTATATGATATTATGTGATTTTACCATGCTAACTGTTTGAAAGATTAAATAGTACATAGAGTACTTATGCAATTAAATATTAAAATATCACTGGAGTTAAGACTTCAAGTAGGTAGACCACTATCCAACATTGTTGAAGTGTTTTTAATTAATACAACCATTTCTTAATATGATTATAGGTGATGGTAACTAAATTGTAATTTCTCTCATGTGAATAACACAAATAAAAATACACATCTATTTATAGATTCCATTTTCATCTAGTTTTATGGTTTACTAAGTGGGCATATTCTTTCTTTACTACTCTATATGGAACATGATAAGTCACTTAATACATGTTGGATACAATTGTTCAATTGTGTGTTGTCTTTGATGTCACACAAATTTCATTTCAATCATCAGACAGTGTCTACAAAGCTAAGAAGGTTAGCAAGGCAATAGGCAGTGTCTACCGAGCTTAGAAAGTTAGCAAGGCAATAAATAGTGTCTACCAAGCTCAAAAGGTCAGCAAGGCAATAAACAGTGTCTACCAAGCTTAGAAGGTTAGCAAGGCTATAGACAGTGTCTATCGAGCTCAGAAGGTCAACAAGGCAGTAGACAGCTGGTTACCAAGCCTTCAAGGTAATCAAAGAAATTTAGTTCTTATCAAGATCACTGAGTAATCGAAGAAAATATGACAGAAACAGTTCTTACCGAGTAAACTCAGTAGCCAAAGGATTTTAAGATATTGTAATGCTAACCGAGTCAAGAAGGTTAACTCTAGAAATTCCTAGAAGCAGTATTTATCGAGTAGGGTCGGCCAGTAAAGGATGTTTATTTGTTTAAGAATAATATTTGTAGCTGACTGATGAATGGTTTATTGATAAATGTAACATGTAAATGAGCCGACTTCACAATCTGAATGATATAAGTAAGAATTCAAGTTGCAAATTCAAAGTATGACATGAAGATATGAGAAGTTAATGTGATATAAAGGTTGATTATTGTGGAAGCAAATTTGAATAATGATCAGAGATCATTAAGGAGTAGCAGAGTCATATTTGATCAAGGAGGATCTAATGATGCTAAACAGAGACCTATATCTAGCAAATTCAATTGCACCTTGTTCAGGTCAATTCATTGTTACTTTCTAACCATTGTAGCAATGATTTCAAATCTCTTAACAAAGTTGGTTTAAAAGCCATTTTGTAAATCCTCTAACAAGGTAATAGTTCAGTTGAATTTTTCTAAAGACCTCTAGCAAGGCCACTCCTAACAGGGTGATTAAATCATCTAACAAGGTCACACCTAATAGTGTGTATTGTAACCTTTAATAGGGTTGGCTCCTAACAGGGCTCACTTTAGAAGAGTGAAAATTGGTGACTAGTTACTTGGTGATTTTTCCCATATTGGGTTTCCACATTAAATCTAGTGTCTCTTGTGTTCATTTTATTTTCAGTTACATGTATGAATGCTAAAGGATAAGTAATAGCTTAATTTACTGAGTTGTAGCATTTATTTACCAAGTATCAATAGTAACTAGTTCATTAAGACATATAAGGGATTTGTGGATTAATTTTTGTAAGTAACTGATTCACCCCCCTCTCAGTTACTCTATCTTTCATTCCAATAATTGGTATCAGAGCTTTTGGTGCTTACAGGAAAAGATTTCAACAATCTAAGCTAAAGATCAGGATGTCTTACAAAAGGAAAATTCCAAGACTTAATAGGGACAACTTCTCAGAATGGAAAGAATTGATGAGGCTTCATTTGACTTCCATTGGTGATACAGGACTACAGTACCTTGATGAAAAATATGAAGAACCTTTTGATACATTATCTGTCAAAGATATTGTTGAAAAGAAGAATCACAATAACATGATGATAGATATGGCATCTGCTTTGAGTTATGAAGAATTTGATGACATCAAGGATTGAAAAACTACCTTTGAAATATGGAATAAGTTGAAAGAAATCTATGGAGGAGATGATAATGTAAGAAGAGCCAAAGTAGAAAGTTTGAGAGGAAAATTTGATCAAATGAGGATGAGAGAGGATGAAAACATTGTAAAGTATGTTGAAAGAGTTAAAGCTTGTGTTAGTGCAATCAAATCATCTGGAGGAGATATCAGTGAGGAGATAGTTATAAGTAAAGTTCTTAGAACTCTACTTCCTATTTATGTAATCAGAGTTTTTGCAATTCAAGAAAGGAGATGTGAGGCAAATCATAAAATAAATTTAGAGGCCATAGTTGGAAGATTGACTGCATTTGAGCTAGACAACTATGACAACTATGTTCCAGCTGCCAAGAATGTTGAATCAGCATTTGAAGCCAAGCTTTTACTCAAAGAAAAAGGGAAAAAGGTGAAGGAACCACAATCAAAAAGTGATGAAGAATTAGAACAAAGTTCAGACAGTGATCTTGAAGTGATTGAAGCTCTACTAGCAAGAAAATATTCAAGAGGCAAAGGAAAATACAAAGGTAAAGTTCCTCTAATCTATTTCTCTTGTGAAGAAATTGGACATATTGCTGCTAGGTGCCCAAATAAGCAAAACAAAGATGAGAGGAAAGGTTACAAGTAAAATGGCAAGAAAGACTTCAAATTGTTCAAGGATAAAAGTAAGAAAACATGTTTTATGGAAAAAGATTCTAATGATTCTGATAATGAAGAAGAAGATGAAATCATCTACATTGATATAAAAGATGAATCTGATAATGATGAAGAAATGGCACTAATTTCTCATATGAGAAAAAATGATACATGGATCATAGATAGTGGTTGTTCTCATCACATGACCAATGATAAGACTAAGTTTAAATACTTTGAAGACTATGATGGTGGCAATGTAAGATTTGGTAACAATGAACCTTGTTGTATAAGAGGAAAAGGAAGAATCTCTCTAACAAAGGAACTTGTGTGTGATAATGCATATTGGGTAGAAGGACTAAAACATAATTTGTTGAGTGTGGCATAGCTACTCAATAATGGATTCAAAGTAGAATTCATACATGGAAAAGCAAGATTGTTGGATGGCAAAGGAAAATTGATTGGATTTGGCACTCAAACAAAAGGTAACCTATTTTATCTGGAACTTGGTGAATGTTCATGTTGCATTGCTCAAATTGAAGAAAGCCGGTTATGTCATAGGAGGTTGTTTCATGTAAACTTTGACAACTTAATAAAGATTAGTAAATTCAGGAAAGTAAGAGGTATTCCTGATATAAAGAAACCTGAGGTTGGTCTGTGCAAGAATTGTCAAATTGGTAAAATGAGAAAGACTAGTTTTAAAAGCAAGAACTATCAAATTGAAGAAGTTCTAAAAATTGTGCACACTGATTTGTGTGGATCTATTGGCATTGAAAGTTATACTGGTGAAAAATTCTTCATTCTGTTTATTGATGATTATTCAAGAATGATGACTATCATGTACCTTAGAGAGAAATCAGAAGCATTTGAAAAGTTCAAATGGTATCTAGCCAGAGTAGAAAAGGAAACAGACAAAAGACTGAAATTCTTAATGTCTGACAGAGGTGGTGAATTCATTTCACATGAGTTCAATAACTTTTGCATTAAAAGAGGAATCAAAAGATAGGTTTTAGCACCTAGAACTCCAGAACAAAATGGAATAGCAAAAAGAAGGAACAAATCTATAATGGATTGTGCAAGAACCTTATTGATTGAGAAAGGCATTGCTATAAAAAACTGGAAGGAAGTTATCAGCACTGCAGTTCATACTTTGAACTAAGTATAGCTGAGAAAGAACTCATTCAAAACACCCTATGATTTGTGGTATGGCTACAAACCCAATGTAGGTTATCTAAAAGTATTTGGAAGCAAATTTTACATTTTGAAAGAATCTAGAAAAAGTTAATTTGATGTAAAAAGTGATGAAGGAATATTTTTGGGATACTCTTGCAAAAGCAAAGCATATAGATGTTTGAACTTATCTACTCACAAAGTCATAGAAAGTGCACATGTGAAAGTTGATGAGTTTGCAGAAAGAACAGAAGAAGAAAGCAAGAAGGAACCTGAAGACTACAAAAGATTTGTTTACATTTAACTTGATACAATAACAAGTATACCTATCAATCATGAATCCTCAACTCTCGAGTCTTCATTAACCGAGTCGCAAGAAGTTCAAACCGAGTCAACATCTACCGAGCTACAAATAGAAGTTACTGAGTTACCATCTACCGAGCCCGAGCAACCTAAATCAAAACCAAAAGTTGAGATATAGAAGGATAACAATGCAAGTCATTCAAAAGGAAAGGAGCCCATGGTAGCCAAGTATGTCAGTAAGCATCATGCACCAGATCAAATCATTGGTGATAAATCAGAAGGAACATTGACAAGAAGTAAGTTGAAAGGCACTTGTTTACTTGCTGATTTTGAACCTAAAAATGTCAAAGATGCACTAGACAATGAAAGTTGGATTGAAGCTATGAATGAAGAGATAGAATAGATAGAGAAAAAAAAAACATGGACTCTTGTACCTAGACCCAAAGACAAGAATGTGATTGGAACAAAGTGGATATTCAGAAATAAACTAAATGAAGATGGTAAGGTTTCAAGGAACAAAGCTAGACTAGTATACAAAGGATACAAAGTTTATCAGATGGATGTCAAGTCAACATTTCTCAATGGCATATTGGAGGAAGAGGTTTACATTGAGCAGCCTAAAGGTTTTGTTGATCCAGACAAGAAGGACATGGTCTACAAATTGCATAAAGCATTATATGGTCTAAAACAAGCCCCTAGAGCATGGTATGAAAGATTGCATAACTATCTTATTCAAATTGGTTTTCGAAGAACTAATGACAAAAGTTGTTTTTACATAAAGGAAGGACCAGATAATAAGATTTTTTTGGCATAAATATTTGTAGATGATACTTTGTTCATAGGAAATGATGATCTTTGCAAAGAATTTTCAGAACAAATGAACAAGGAATTTGAAATGTCAATGTTTGGTGAAATCAAATTCTTTGTTGGTCTTCAAATTCAATAGAATAAGAATGGAATCTACATCACTCAATCTAAATACATCAAGGAGATACTGAAAAAGTTTGGTATGGAAGATTGCAAACCAGTTGAGACTCCTATGTGTACTGGATTAAAATTCACCAAGAATGATGAATCAAAGAAAGTGGATGAGACATTGTATAGATCTATGATTGGAAAGTTGCAATATGTAGTGCACACAAGACCAGACATTTTCCCTTGCAGTAGGAATTGTAGTAAGATTCTTAGCAAAACCAAAAGAAAATCACATGATGGCAATCAAAAGAATCATGAGATACTTGAAAGGAATTGAAGAATATGGATTATGGTATAAACTTGGAGGAAAATTGGATTTAAAGGTGTTTATTGATGCAGATTGGGCAAGAAATATTGATGACAGAAAGAGCACAAGTGGAGGAGCTTTCTTTCTTGGAAAAAGGTTGGTTTCTTGGACAAGCAAAAAGTAGAATTGTACATCTCAATCCATAGCAGAAGTTGAATATGTTACTGCAGCAGTAAATTGCTCAAACATTGTGTGGTTTAAACAATTATTGAAAGGTATGAAGCAAGAAATCATAGAACCAGTTGTTATGTTTTGTGATAACACCAGTGAAATTAACATCTCCCAGAATCTAGTGATGCATTCAAAAACCAAACATATTGCCATAAAGTATCACTTTGTTAGAGAATTGGTGCAAGAAAAGGAAATAAGATTGAAATATGTGCATATAAAGGAACAAATTGCTGACATATTCACAAAGCCTTTACCTAAGGATGCATTCTTGTATCTAAGAGGTAAGTTAGGGGTCATTCCCCTATCTGAAGCTCACTAAAATACAGTTTTAGTGATGCATCAACAGGAATAGAATTGAAGATCTATCAGTTGATGCAGCAAACCAATAAAGACATTGCATATGAATTAGTACATTAGGTACAATGCTATTCAGTTGTTTTGAGTTATCTTTTACATGTGTTGTCAATGAGGGAGAATATATATTGTCATATCTTTCTAAAATTTGCAAATAATAAGAGTTTGTGTAAGAGGGAGAGATTATATGTAAGAGGGAGTTTTGTCATTAAAAAAACTTGTTTTCAAATTTCATTCTGCTATGACATATTGTGTTTCCATCAATGCCAAAGAGGGAGATTGTTGGATACAATTGTTCAATTGTGTGTTGTCTTTGATGTCACACAAATTTTATATTAGTCATCAGATAGTGTCTACCAAGCTAAGAAGGTCAGCAAAGCAATAGATAGTGTCTACCGAGCTCAGAAGGTCAACAAGGCAATAAATAGTGTCTACCAAGCTCAAAAGGTCAGCAAGGCAATAAACAGTGTCTACCGAGCTCAAAAGGTCAACAAGGCTATAGATAGTGTCTACTGAGCTCAGAAGGTTAGCAAGGCAGTAGACAGCTGGTTACCGAGCCTTCAAGGTAATCAAAGAAATTTAGTTCTTACCGAGATCACTCGGTAATTGAAGAAAATATGATAGAAAAAGTTCTTACCGAGTTCACTCGGTCATCAAAGGTAATTTGGTAAAAGTAGTTATTATCGAGTAAACTCGACAGCCAAAGGATTTTAAGATATTGTAATGTTAATCGAGTCAAGAAGGTTAACTCTGAAAATTCCTGGAAGCAATATTTACTGAGTAGGGTCGGCCAGTAAAGGATGTTTATTTGTTTAAGAATAATATTTGTAGTCAATTGATGAATGGTTTATTGATAAATGTAACATGTAAATGAGCCGGCTTGACAATCTGAATGATATAAGTACGAAGTCAAGTTGCAAATTCAAAGTATGACATGAAGATATGAGAAGTTAATGTGATATGAAGGCTGATTATTGTGGAAGTGAATTTGAAGAATGATCAGAGATCATTAAGGAGCGGCAGAGTCATATTTGATCAAGGAGGATCTAATGATGCTTAACAGAGACCTGTATCTAGCAAATTTAGTTGCATCTTGTTCAGGTCAATTCATTGTTTCTTTCTAGCCATTGTAGCAGTGATTTCAAATCTCTTAACAGAGTTGGTTTAATAGCCATTTTGTAAATCCTCTAACAAGGTAACAATTCAGTTGAATTGTTCTAAAGACCTCTAGCAAAGCCACTCCTAACAAGGTGATTAAATCCTCTAACAAAGTCACACCTAATAGTGTGTATTGTAACCTTTAACAGGGTTGGCTCCTAACAGGGCTCACTTCAGAAGAGTGAAAATTGGTGACTAGTTACTTGGTGGTTTTTCCCATATTGGGTTTCCATGTTAAATTTAGTGTCTCTTGTGTTCATTTTGTTTTCAGTTACATGTATGAATTCTAAAGGATAAGTAATAGCTTAATTTACTGAGTTGCAGCATTCTTTTACCAAGTATCAGCAATAACTAGTTCATTAAGACATCTAAGGGATTTGTGGATTAATTTTTGTAAGTAACTGATTCACCCCCCTCTTAGTTTATCTTTAATTCCAACCAATACCAAGTGATTTAGACTTTCCAATCCCACCTGCTACCAAAATATCAACTAATCAATGAATGTTTAGTCATACAATTCAACTGTACTTAATGAGGTATTTGTAGTATCCAATCCCACCTACTACCAAAATATCAACTACAAGTTAATGCTCAATTGTTGTATGTAATGCCATGGATCCTTTAATAGCAATCTACACTTTTTTATCCCACCCACTATCAAAATATCAACTTTAAGTTTATGTTTAATCAATCAAGTAAATATCACAATGTTTTACAGCTCTTGCTCTCTCATCTGATGATGGATCACGTAGTGTGATTCGAAATGTTGATGAAAAAAATCTTTACACAATCTAATCCATAAACTTAGTACCATAACAATCAAGTAAATGCTTGGTCAATATCAAATATAAGATTTATTAGGCAGATTTAAGAACTTCATAAAGCATAACTAAGTGATAGCACTGATCATATTATCATTTGAGCTTATGTGCAAGGAAAATTGAGAATGAAGATTATAATGGTCATTCTATTACTCTTTTTCTCTATTATTCCTATTATTTTATCACTCTTTTTCAAAAAATTCATTGCTCGTTTCATTTCTTAGTCTGGGTAGGAGCCTAGTAATGTAATATGGCTTAGAAAATTAGAATTTTCTAGAATTTTCTAGATTAAATGTCAATGTTGAGAGGCATTTATAATTTATTTTTCAATTAAAAAGAAGTCTCTTTCATCTACAGCAAAGTCCAAAGTGGTTTTGTTTTTTAGATCAAGACTTATTTGTCCTGAGTGGAGCATTCAATTTTCATCTGTAGTGATTTTTATCAATTTTGTAGCAACATTGATTTTTCTATAATAAATATGCATGCGATGAAATATAAATTTAACTGGGGTTCTTCCAATTCAAATTCATTCTTTCACCTACTAGGTTGTCCTATTAAGTAGACTTTGCCTTCTTTACTTCTCTATTTTGCACTAAGCCCATCAACTAAGCATAACCTCCAAATCAACCAGGGAGACTTGTAGAAGTGGAGAGGTCAAAATACATCATTAGGTCACTAGACAAGGTGTAAAAGTTTAGCAAAACTCCTATTTTCCTTATCGATCTCATAGTTCTCACAATTAGGCCTTGTAGCCTTTTAGGCCTATATTAACCCTCCAATCCTAGTAATTAGGGCTCAAATCCCCAAACTTACAAACAACCCACCAAAATATTGTGCTTTCCATATAGCAATTTGGAAACTCCAAAAGATTTTACAGGTTTCACATACCCAAAGTGTTCATACATACCTAATGCAGAAAAAAAAAGGGTTTATAAGCTTTTATGAGGGTTTCTTAACCAACCATAGCTCAATGGCTTCCACAACACCAATATGAACTCAATATTTGATCCCACTTCATCCACACCTTATTAGGACTCTCACATACATCCTTGAACCATTGGTTTGGCTCATTCAATCACCCTCTATAGGTTTTTCTTCTTCACTATATGATTGCTCCTAGTCAGGTTACCATTCAACTCACCTAGAGCATAGTCTTAAAATTCACTAATCAAACCAAATTACAAAACATTGCCTCCTCTACAAAACCTCCAAAGGCCATTATGAACCAACAATGGAGATAAGAGAAATAGACATTCTTTCCTTAGTGTCCTAAACCAATCTAGTGACTATACAGAGACCTTGGGAATTATATTGAGCAGAGAAAACTTGTCAAGATCCAACTACCAAAAAAATTTAAAAATAAACAGCAATATATACAACATAATTACAATGAAAGATCTTCAATTTCAATCCACAAATGTTAAGATGCTCAGCTTGTAGCAAGAGTGTGCATGAAATTACTCAATTGTTCAAGCCTTTTTAATTCAAAGTCTTCATACAAAGCATCCAACCCTCCAAAAATGAGTTTGGAGGGCTTTAATATACATGTCATCTATTCCAACTAATTTCCCAATATTGGTAACTACTTGGCCCAATCTTATATTTTCTTGCAAAAAGTTGTCATTGACAACTCTTGCAAAATTGGGAAACTTTGAACATATAAATGCTTCCTTGCAATCCAAGGGTACATAAACATGTCCTAATACCTTTTCTAATCCCATCTAGCCTAAAAAAAATCCCTCCTAACACTTAGACACACATTTCACATACCTAGCTCAATTTGGCCTACTTGGCAACATCTTGGTCACATTGTGCATTGCTTGGCCAAACTTGACTCACTAACCATAATATATCTCACTGGCACACTCTAAGCTTTGCAACTAGCCTTTATTAAAATTTTGATTCATCGTAGGTCTTCAAGCCAAAACTTAGTTGGGGCTTTGTATTTCACCCTAAGATGCTCCTGCACAAAAACAAGAGGTTATGGTCTCAAAGTTAAATTAGATTCCCTAAACAAGGAAATGTGGATCAAGGAACAATAAGAGGAGCATTGCCAAAATGCATGTTGGTAATGTTGGGACTGTTGGTTCCCAAAATCGCAGGTTGTAATCCTACGAGCCTTGCCTGCTCGATGCTGGGATATCCAACTAGTTAAGGCCAACTTGACAGGATTGATCGATGCGATCTAAATCCCCTGCACTTTCGGCTCTGCAAGACCGAGGCAGGTGTACCTAATCTTGGACAAAATTCTTAGATCCAAGATACCTAAAACAGATCGATTAGAACACTAATACAATAAAAGCTTCCCAAATGACAAGAACTATAGGAAAACTTTAAACTTGCAATTTCTGAAGTGAGAACAAAAGTAAATGATTGAAATAATATTTAAATAAAAAATAAATATAGATTAATGCAATAGATGAATACATTAAATCCTCAAAGGCAAGAAATGAAACATTTGCCAACGTATGGATTATGAATCAAGAGTAAAAGACCAATGCCTAATTAAATGGGCAATCAGAGTCAACATTATAAGTTGAGACGTACAACTTTATAAAGTTCAATAAATTAAACTATAAACAATTTTAATAATTCAAATGCGATGGATCAATTATATAAATGCAATTTTAAATAACTCTAAAATGCACTTTAACTACCATGGAGACAAATTAGACATAAATACGAAAACAATAAAATATTTCACAATATTTATGTTTATCAAATTTAAAATGCAATTAATGACCCAATCCACTTATCCAAATATTAAAATATTTATAGAAAATAAATAAAAAATATTTACAGAGGACACAGCTTAATAATAATTTAAAACTCCAAATATAAAAATAAATAATAATGTTGAAAATAAAATCACAATGGAGACATCCCTTACAGAAGATCCATCTATTGTGAACATATCTGGGTCGCACAAAATCCACTCACTAACTCAAATCTATGGGCTTAGTTCAAAAGTTCATTTCTCCTCCAATTAGAAAAATATAATATATCATAAAACATAGGCAAAAAGAATTTTAAAATATGAATATGACTATCGTCATAAGTCTCTCCTTGTTTTGATTTTACATCATATATTTATAGGCGATGAAAGGGTGTTTGGGTGAATAGACACACCCATTCGGCATCAAATTTCTTCAAAATGATGCAACTCTTCATAACAACAAACTAAACGTAACTCCCCTTAAATATCTTGGAAGTTTATTCTTAATAAAAACTTTGTATAATCAGTGCCAATAAACTTTATCCGAAGATAAAATTAGTAATATGAATAATGCTCCATTTGGAATGTTTGATGGCTCCAGATTTTCCCACGCATGAAAACTCCCTCTATACATTTTTTTTTATGTTTCCAGATGGCTTCCCCTCAATATGTGAGGATCTTATGCTCCTGACGGCTGGTTCGATATGTCTTGTTTGAAGGTTTCCATATCTCCCATGCACCTGGACCATTGGGTTGATTTCACTACAGTATACAGGTATAATTAATGGAGTCCTCTCGACAATGACTGATAGCCTTCCAGTGGTTTATCTTGTGCATGTCCCTTCAGGTAGAGGTTCCTTTCATCACCATATATACTTTTCACCAATTAATTGCTGGAGAATTTGTGTCAATGCATATGTATCTGCTTTTTCTCTAGACATCTCCGCCTAAAAGCATCTCTTCCTCCAGTATGATGTGTTGATGCCTCCTATTTTCAACGTGAATCTTCAGAAGTGCTTCAGGATACTCCCAAAACTCATTGATATTTGATGCATGTATATACTCTTCCTTTGCTGATGTGATATTTTTGTGCATGAATCGACTTCAAATTCTTTATCTGGTGTTGAATATTTCATGTGCCTTTTTCAGCAACAGTCTGTGGTTGTAGATGGAGCATGTATTTTTAACTGGCATCAAAAAAATTTCGTGCCCTCCTCTCAAGTGTATGCTTTCAAACTCGGGTATCTTTCCATCGTGTCGAACCTGCAACAAAATGAAAACATTACATATTGATAAATATATAAAATTAATAATAATAAGCAATACTCCAGCAGCACCAGCAGTCTTAATTATCTTTTGATCCTCTGCATGATAGCTATTCTCTACTCTGAAAATGAAGCAGTTGTGGGAAGAACTGTGGAATTCTGAATAAGAGCAACATGGATAGTTTGTGGTGGTCACATCATTTATGATTCAGTATTGAAACAATATGCCCCAAAAAGCAATCGGCTGACTTCTCAACAAAGACATTCTCTAATCTATGCAAGAAGTTCTCAACATATATCGTTAATTAATAATTGAACACTGGAATTCATCATTCCTTGCATGAAGTAGGCAGTTCTGATGTGTCCAGTTTAATTTTCCTATTTCCATCTGGAACAGGCAACTCTTGTAATTTCATCTTTTTTTCTGATACACCATTCCTATTCCATTTTGAATATTGCATAAGCACTGCAAAAGCATTAATGGAGTCAGAAAATTTCATTTCCTTGGCCTAGGTGAGATTTTTCTTTTGGAAGAATCAGAATCTAGAATCTCCTGGTTAGAATTTAAACTTTGTTGTACTTTACAGATTGATATAAAACTTTCAAAAAGAGAAGAAAAGGTGTCATATAGAATTTTGCATCCTTCAACATAGTCTCCTTTGAGACAATTAAATCTTTCTGGATTCATATTGGGACCTAAAACATGGATCACATTAGTTATCCCTTCATTTTTGTATCATGGGCAACCGGAAGAAAGGGGCACAACTAGAGCACCCCTGGGCTAAGAACTTTAAATCATTTTTTTATGGTAACCCCCAACTCTGGACGTGCAGCCTTGAATATAGTTGAATTGACACCAACACCACCTGCCTTCAAATGCCTCACCAATTAGCAACATTAGCAAGTACACTACAATTTAGACCTCCTTCTGATTACAACTTTGTAATGTCTCCCACAAATGTATGAAATTTTGTAGAGTCCAATCCTTTTTCAGCTGCCTTTGAATGAACTCGCAATTATATCAGCTAGTTTCTTGTGATTAAAATGGAAGTTAGTCTGACATAAAACATGTCAAACTTTGTCTTTGAAAATAAATAGCATACTTGATTGCAAAGGCCTCCTTAGTCTAATAGTTCGCAAAGACTCTCCAGTATGGACATTAAAAGAAAAATGAAAATCTCAAATTTAATGACGTGCTGCTTTACAAATCCTTGACATCAATCATGATTCCATTAAAGTTCCATCAGGGACCTTGCCTGAGTTTTGGTGGCCTAGATGGATTGGCAAGGATGGGTAAAATATCAAAGTTGGTAATGTGGTCAAAAAGTAAGGGGTGCAAATAATTAATTGTGCAAAAGAGAGCTAACTGCCTATATCAAATAGGCAACCACATTCAAGTACTGTTCTATAGAATGAGAATATCTCTCAACTTTTCATAAATATTATTATACATTGAAGAACACATACACTTGTAAACACATTTGCATTTCCCTGACAATGTGATAGTTCTTCCATTATATATTTCTAAACTCATTTTTTGTAACATAAAACATGCTTGTGCTCATATACATTTGCTAAAATAAGAAAAATTGAAGAATTTTTTTCTAAATTTCTAGCTAGGACCTTTAAGTGCTCTATCTAAAACTAGCAAAAATTGGTAAAGCTCTTATTTGAGAAAAAATGAGCCTACTATTATTTATGGTTTACTTTTGTTCCTATAAGATTTTATATCCATTCAAATGGAGAATTGTAGTGGCCAAAAATTGTCAAAATATACATCTTGCATGAATGAGGCTTCATTGATGTTGTGAGGCTACCTTTATGAAGAGTTGCTAGGTCTATATCCTATAAAATCCAAAACATACAAAGTCATTAGCAAAGCAATATAAAGCACTTTTTTAACTCAAAAAAGTAGGTATGTAGGTGAATTTTAATGAATGTTCATTACCCTCCATAGATTACTAACTTTGGCAATAATTAAGGGGTGGAATCCAATGTCTTTCCAATGGACTATAATAGTAGCTCTTGATAAGCTTATGTTCCATAAAATTATAGATATACGGTAGTTGGCAAGTGGACCATCCCAGACCTATAATAGGATTCAAAATTAAATAGTGAATATAATTAAAGAAGAACAAAGACTCAAGTCTTTGGTAGGATGGATACCCCTTAGTCCTTGGCTCTTAGTCAAAGAGGTTGAGCCATAAGGCTTATGCTCCCGTATCGAGTAGCTAAAATGATTTCATGGAGGACCTCCATAAAAGGGGGGGGGACTTGTGTACCTCCTGATCTTCTTTTTGGCTCACTTTCCTCCCCTATACTCCTAGTGTATCTACATGGAAGAAGATTGTTCAAGTTACCATCTAAGATACCTATAGAAAGGATGATTCACCTATGTTGATGTAATTTTGTAGAATGTAATTAACTCAATCATGGTAAAAAATTCCATTTTGTTCCATTAAAGATGTATATTTTCCCTCAAAAATGTAGTGGATGGACCTTGATTTAACGCAATGATCTCTCCATTGCTCAGAATCTTTAAGGTCATATTATTCAAAGATCTAACATCACAACCAATCAAGGGTGGTGCCTAAACCAAGAAACAAAAAGAGATTTAAATAAATGGATCTTCTAGTTGTTTCTTGTCACAAGAAATTGGAATTTGATGCAATTTGTATTGGACACAAAAAAGGCTAACTCTAAGTTAAAATCCTCAAATCCTTTACAAAAGCAAGCAATGAGGAAAGTTTTTCTTTAGTGAATAGATTTCAATAACTGGCAAAGGTAAGTATGGAAAATTGGTTTTTGTAGGATACAGCATGATGATTACCTTCATAAGAGCCTAAATGTTGAATGTGAGTGGTAGTCCTCTTTGGCCATATTACCATTTCCAACCTATAACATATGTGGATTTAATGGATATGGTATATAATATGTTGGTAAGAGAAACAAAATAGATAGCCAATAACTATTACTCATGCTTTCAATTGAATGAAGATTGACCATTATAAATGTTGCAAGTACATGATCAATGATAGTATTCATGACAAAGAAGATTGGTGAATATGATTAAAAAAATTACAAATAGGAAACATAAACAAAAACTTAAGGGGATCAATACCATGGTAAATAGCAACTTAACTTCGAACCTAAATGAAATTCTTGACATCTATAGCAAATTACAACAAATTTCATGGCATAGAATGTTAATTGTTTGTTGGGATCATTGGGGTGGTTGTTTTAGTAGCCATGTTTGTTGCTCCCTTGTCTATAATGGGGAGTAAAAGATGATTCATACTTTCATTTTTTTTTATGATTCCTTCATTTTCATATTTTCCCCTTGGTATGGAAATATGTTCCATGCATGTGATTAAATGAGTGTATCATGTTGTATGTATGGCTGAATGATGCAATTAATATCCTATTGAACTAAAACATAGATATGGTGGTGTAATTTTCTATGTTGGTTTACTATTATATGCCTAATGTGGTTTTGGGAATACAATGTAGGATTGACACATGGGCTTTGTTCTGCTCAAATTTTTCTATTTGTGTGTCGCAATTAGTGTTTTCCTAAGCACATACACCTATAGATTATTCATGCACTTTTTTTGTGGGCTTATTTTAAATGGCTTATACTCTTCAATTACTTGGCCTAATTGTAGAAATTTATTTCCCCAAATATTGAACATTATTTAGCAAAGATATTTAGTATTCATCATATGCCTTACAGTATACATGGTTCACTTTAAATTTGATCATGAGGAGTATATTATGGCAAACTTATATTACCACCTGTGTACCCATATAAGCCTCTAGGCATCAGGTATCTTTCTTATCTTCTCCTATGAAATGTGACAACCTTCTACATAAAATTTAGTTGTTGATGAATGTAATTTAATAATAGTTGATTCCTTTTTTCAAGTGTTTTGAATTCACAATAAATTGATGCATTAATTACAATGTTTTTATTCATCTCCCTTGCAGCATGATTACACCAAGTGGGTGCTTTGCAACTCAAAAGAGGATATGCATGTCTATGAGTGATTGTAAGTTTTTATAATGGTTTTATACATGATCTGATTTTTTACAAACTTTTCTTATTCTTATGCTTTTTGGAATGTTACTAATTTATTTGGAAATTTTATTATTGTCTTTACTTGTTTATTGTCTAGTTCATCCAGAAATGTGGAATCCCATGTGGTCTATCTCAAGGTATATATTAATTTTGATTCAATATTATTAAATGATTATGTTCACATGAATTTTGTATGTGTCTTATTTGGGGAATCAAGTACAGTTCATTTTTGTGCCAATATTGTGATTAACTTATTATTGTTTACTAAGAAAACATGGGTGCAATATTCTAATAGGACTTCTTTCCTTCATGGTATGTTTAAACTTGGTTTTTTAATTTGCATGGTATTTCTAATCTTGCTTTGGAGTTCGTAGACATGTACTTAAATGTTGTGAATCCTAAATATTGTCCTAAGTCTATTGAGAAAATATAATATTTTGAAAATGGATGTAGTTTGCTATTTATTATCCTGTGGTTATATGATGCAAGAGCATCCAGAGGTATAAGGGCAATCCTGTGTCACCCAAAAAAAAAGTACTTAGACTTAGTTTCTATTTCATGTGTTTTCATTTCTGGATACCCATTTGGGTCAAATAAAGGTTCCAACTCTCATAGTTCCACTATTAGTGTTCTAGAATAGAGTATTTGAACACCTTGGGATACGTGTAAATGCCAAAAAAATAGGAGTATGTAATTGAGCCATCATTTTGGTGAACTAGAAGGTGTAAATTCGCTAGATGAATGTAATTGTAATTTAGAGCATTCCAGAAAAAGAATCAGGTCAAAAGGCCCCACGATTAGAAAGTTATTGCAGTTTTTCAATTTCTGGAGACCTCCTAAGAATGCTTCAAAGTCAGGTTAGGGGAATTAAATGACTTTTAAAAGGGCCAAAAAATGGGGGACGAGTGAAGCTGGTCCATAGGACTATAGAGCGCTTGGAGAGCTTTTCGAAAATGTAAACGGTTCGTCAATCAGAGCTACGGTTCAAAAGTTATGCCTCTCGAAAGTTCGGTTACCATTTTGGATTCTTCTAGATTTACACCAACTTCTAACATTGCTTCTAGAGCCTTCTACTTGGTCGGTGGATGCCTACTAGCACTTTCTAGAATGTATTCCTAGTCCTTAACCCTCCAGGGTCTATTTAAGGACATTTTTAGCATTGTAAAAGGTAGTTCGGAGTGGAGTTTGAGAGGAGGTACTGAAAGGAGAAATCATCTCCAGATTTATGCTATTATAAGCCCTTAGGGAATGTTTTGAAGTCTATTTTCTCTGTACTGAATGTACTAGCTTATTTTCACAGTTAATACAATTTCTCTTTTCCTGTTGTGTCCATTATGTGCTTGGGTTGTGTCCCCATCAAGTGGTATCAGAGCTGGTTTTCCTGAGTGTGTAGACAGAGCACCGACTGTGAGGCAGTTTGCACCAGGATTGTGTGGTTGTGGGTTTGAGTTAAGAAGATGCCTCCACGAAGAGAGCATGGTGGAAGGGCCGAAGCTATTAATCCTAAGGAGGTTAGAGCCCTCCAAAGGTAGGTACAAGCATTGCAGGAGGAGCTCCGTAGAGGAACAAATGTTGTCGCAAGTGACGATAGTGAGGATGACAATGAAGAAGAAGAAATTGGACTAGAAGAGGAATTTGATGGGGAAGTTCTAAATCAGGTAGAGGGAAGGCTTTTTAGGGCCATTACTAAGTTTGGGAAAAGACCTACAATTGATGTGGGTGTATTTTCAAGAAATCTGAAATCAGATGAGTTGATCGACTGGATCAATGAACTGGAAGAATACTTTGAGTATGAGGATATCAGGGACCTAGATAGGGTTAAGTTTGCAAAGGAAAAACTTAAAGGCCATGCCAAAATCTGGTGGCAAGAGGTTCAATTGGAAAGAAATAGAAGAGGAAAGGAGAAGATCACAAGGTGGGATCCCATGGTGGACAATTTGAAGAAGCAGTTCATTCCTGTGGACTACAAGCTTGATTTTTTTTAAAAGATGCATGGGCTAAAGCAAGCAGGAAGATCAGTCCAAGAATATACAGAGGAGTGTTATCGACTTTTGATTAGAGCGGGGCATGCAAAAGACAATAAGGAGAAGGTTGCTTGTTATATCAGTGGGTTGCGACCTAGCATCCAAGAGGAATTTTTGATTAGAGCAGGGCATGCAGAAGCAAATAAGGAGAAGGTTGCTTGTTATATCAGTGGGTTGCGACCTAGCATCCAAGAGGAATTAAGTCTGGTAAGAATGACCAGTGTTGAAGAGGCATACCAGTTTTCCCTACAAGTTGAAGAGAAGCTGAATAAGAGGTTTGAAGGGAGACAAAGAGGGCATGGTGAAGGAGGAAGGGGAAGTGGTAGGTCATCTGGAGGTCGAAATGAAACCCAAAAGAAAAATGAAGATGTGGGTACTAGCAGGAACCAGAGGAATGAGGGTTCCAACCACTCTTGTGATCAAGACTTTGGAAATCAAAGAGGAAGAGGTAGAGGACATGGACAAGGAAGATGAGGCTTTCGTGGTACTTGTTTCCATTGCAATGAAGAATGTCATCATGCCTTTGAATGCCCTCAATGACAAGGAAGGACAAATAGGAGAGCTGAGGGTCAAGCTAGGGTTGCTCATGTGGATGAGGATGCACAGTCATCACATTCAGAGGATGCAAAAAGAGGAGAGACCTTGGTAAATGAAAGGGTCCTACTAAGTGGTGAGATTGAACCAAGACAAAGGAGGAGTTTATTCTGTACCAGATGCAAGTGTGAAGATAAATGTTGTGATGTGATCATTGATGGTGGTAGCACTGATAACTTGGTATCAGAGGAGATGGTCTCTAAGATAAAGCTCAAGAGGGAGAAACATCCCCAACCCTATTAGATTGCTTGGATGAAAGATGATCATAAGGTCCTGGTAAGTGAACAATGTCTCGTGAAATTCAAAATTGGGAGTTACCATGATGAAGTTCTCTATGATGTTATTCCAATGGATGTTTGCCATCTATTGTTGGGTAGACCATGGCAGTTTGATAGGCATGCAATACATGATGGTCATGCAAACACATACTCTCTAACAAAGGATGGAGTTTGCCACAAACTGAAGCCCATGAAAAAATAAGGTGAAAAGGTATGTAGCAGTGCTAGGATTTGTCTTGTTGATGGAAGAAAGTTTTTAGATGGAATGAAACATCAGTGTATGTGCTATGCTTTGATTCCTAGGAAAGATAAAGAAGGTAGTAGTGAAATACCACTTGAAGTTTTAGATTTACTAGGTGATTTTGGAGATATTATCTCTAATAATGTTCCAGAAGGATTGCCACCAGTAAGGTAAATCAGTCATCAGATAGATTTAATCCCAGGAGCTAGTTTCCCTAACAAGGCTGCTTACAGGATGACTCCTACTGAAACTGAGGAGCTAAATAGATAGGTTCAAGAACTATTGAGGAAGGGCTTGATTCAGGAGAGCCTGAGTCCATGTGCAGTACCTGTAGTATTAGCACCAAAGAAGGATGGAGAGTGGAGGATGTGTATAGACTCTTGAGCTAT
Source organism: Cupressus sempervirens (assembly GCA_028749045.1). Lineage (NCBI taxonomy): Eukaryota > Viridiplantae > Streptophyta > Pinopsida > Cupressales > Cupressaceae > Cupressus > Cupressus sempervirens. The sequence goes on along the minus strand of CM053790.1, from coordinate 75,032,064 downwards.
AAATAGGATAAACATCAAGTATCAGTTTCCTTTGCCAAGAATGGATGATCTTATGGACTACTTGAGTGGAGCTCAGTACTTCACAAAAATATATCTCAAGAGTGGCTATCATCATATATGAATTTGAAAAGGAGATGAGTGGAAAATAGCCTCCAAGACCAAGGAGGGTCTTTATGAGTGGTTAGTCATGCCCTTTGGATTGAAGAACGCCCCAAGCACCTTCATGTGGCTTATGAATGAGGTACTTAAGAAGTTGAGAAAATTTGTTATTGTCTATTTGGATGATATTTTAATTTTCAGCAAGACTTTAGAAGAACATTTATTGCATATTCGTAGTGTCCTTGAAAGGTTAAGGGAAGAGAAACTGTTAATTAATTTGAAGAAGTGTATCTTTGCAAAAAGGGAGTTAGTCTATTTGGGGTTTGTTATATCACCTGAAGGTCTCAAAATGGATCCAGAGAAGGTAAAAGCCATCTTGGAATGGCCTACTCCAAGGTCTGCTACTGAGATAAGATCATTTCATGGTCTGGTTAGTTTTTATAGGAAGTTTATTAAGAATTTCAGTGGCATATGTGCACCCCTAACTGACACAATAAGAGGGGATAGAAAAGAGTTCAAATGGACTGCAGCAGCTGCGAGAAGTTTTGAATTGCTGAAGAAGAAGGTGACAGAACAGCCTGTATTGGCACTTCCAAATTTTAGAAAGGTGTTCCAAGTGGATTGTGATGCTAGTGGCAGTGCTATTGGGGTTGTATTGAGCCAAGAAGGTAAGCCTATTGCATATTTTAGTGAAAAATTGAATGATGCAAAGAAGAAGTATTCTGTTTATGATCAAGAGTTCTATGCAATAGTTCAGGCCTTAAAAAAATGGAGGTATTATTTATTGCCAAAGGAATTAATTTTGTATACTGATCACTGGCATTACAATACCTAAATAGCCAAGGTAAATTGAATCAGAGGCATATGAAGTGCATAGAGTTCTTGCAGAGCTATACATTTGTGTTGAAACATAGAAGTGGAAAATCTAATAGGGTTGCAGATGCACTAAGCAAGAGACAGTTGTTGCTTACAGTAATGCAGGTTGAAGTAGTTGGGCTTGATGAACTCAAGAATCTACACCCTGAAGATCCTGATTTTGCTAAAGAGTGGAAAGCTTGTAAAGAGCCTGTTGCTGTAGACAGAACTAAGTGGTTAGACTATTTGATTCAAGATGGTATGTTATTCAAGGGCAGCCAATTGTGCATTCCAAGGAGTTCCATGAGGGAAAATCTAATTAAAGAGAAACACAGTGGAGGGATGGTAGGACATTTTGGTCGAGATAAGACCATTGCCATTCTTAGAGAACATTATTTTTGGCCTCAGATTTCACAAGATGTGAAGAAGTTTGTACAGAGTTGCCAGGTTTGTCAAGTTGCCAAGGGATTTAGCCACAATACTGGACTATATCAGCCATTGCCTATTCTATCAAAGCCATGGGAGGACATAAGTATGGATTTTGTTCTTGGATTGTCGAGGACACAAAGGGGTAATGACTCAGTATTTGTGGTGGTTGATAGGTTCTCCAAAATGGCACATTTCATTCCATGCAACAAAAATCATGATGATGTCCATATTGCAGACTTGTTTTTCAGAGAGGTGGTAAGACTACATGGTCTTCCAAGGAGTATAGTTTCTGACAGAGACACTAAATTTGTGGGGTATTTCTGGAGAACATTGTGGAAAAAGTTGAGAACAGACTTGAAATTCAGTTCCACACATCACCCATAGACTGACGACCAAACAGAAGTCTAGGCAATTTGCTGAGATGTTTAGTTGGGGATAAGCCCAAGGGGTGGGATTTGATTCTACCACAAACCGAGTTTGCTTACAATAACTCTGTGAATAGGAGTACTGGTAGATCACCATTCCAAATTGTATATGGAAGTAGCCCAAGGACTACGCCAGAATTGAGGAAGATAGAGCAAGGGGAGAGGACAAGTGTTGAAGCTGAAGAATTTGTTGAACATATCAAGCGTCTACATGAGGAGGTTCAAGCACACATTACCAAGATGAATCAAGAGTATAAACCTAGGGCTGATCAAAGGAGAAGACATAAGGAATTCCAAGTAGGGGATCTAGTCATGGTACACTTACGAAAAGAAAGATTTCCAGCCGGTACTTACAACAAGCTAAAAATGAAGAAATTTGGCCCCTACAAAATTCTGAAGAAACATGACTCAGGAAATGCATATGAGGTGGAGTTGCCAGATGGTATTCACATTTCTCCTATTTTTAACATTGTAGACTTAACAGAGTATCATGATGATGGTGCAGATGAGGAACTGATGTTAGAGCCATGTCCAATTCTTGCTTCTAAGAAGGAGGAGATAGAAGACATCCTAGATCATCATGTGGGTAGGAGTACCAGAAATAGGCAGTATGAAGAGTATTTGATCAAGTGGAAAGGACGGCCGATAGAGGACTCAACTTGGATTTCAGCAGCAGAGGTTTCCCATTTGGGATTTCCTCTACCATTCATAAAGTGACAGGGTCACTTTTCAATCTACCCTGGGTGTCTGATGCAGGAGCATCTAGAGGTATAAGGGCAATCCTGTGTCACCCAAAAAAAAGTACTTAGACTTAGTTTTTTTTTCATGTGTTTTCATTTTTGGATACCCATTTAGGTCAAATAAAGGTTCCAACTCTCATAGTTCCACTATTAGTGTTCTAGGATAGATTATTTGAACACCTTGGGATACGTGCAAATGTCAAAAAAATAGGAGTATGTAATTGAGCCATCATTTTGGTGAACTAGAAGGTGTAAATTGGCTAGATGAATATAATTGTAATTTAGAGCATTCCAGAAAAAGAATCAGGTCAAAAGGCCTCACGGTTTGAAAGTTATTGCAGTTTTTCGATTTCTTGAGACCTCCTAAGAATGCTTCAAAGTCAGGTTAGGGGCATTAAATGACCTTGAAAAGGGCTGAAAAATGGGAGACAAGAAAAGTTGTTCCATAGGGCTATAGAGCACTTCGAGAGCTTTTTGAAAATGTAAATGGTTCGTCAATCGGAGCTACGGTTTAAAAGTTATGCCTCTCGAAAGTTTGGTTACCGTTTTGGATTCTTCTAGATTTGCACCAACTTCTAACGTGACTTTTGGAGCCTTCTACTTGGTCAGTGGATGCCTACTAGCACTTTCTAGAATGTATTCCTAGTCCTTAACCCTCTAGGGTCTATTTAAGGACATTTCTGGTATTGTAAAAGGTAGTTCGGAGTGGAGTTTGAGAGGAGGTACTAAAAGGAGAAATTATCTCCAGATTTATGCTATTGTAAGCCCTTAGGGCATGTTTTGAAGTCTATTTTCTCTATACTGAATGTACTAGCTTATTTTCATAGTTAATACAATTTCCCTTTTCCTGTTGTGTCCATTATGTGCTTGGGTTGTGTCCCCATCATTATATCTTGTTGTAAAGCTCAAAGATTTTTTTCTTTTGATGTTTGAACTAAAATATTGACTCAAGATTATTCTATCATAATTGAAATATCATTTTACTTCCTCTTAATAGGGAAAGTCAGGAAGTGATTTGCATATTGATTTGGAGGACAATGAATCCCCATGTAATGGGGAGTTATTATATGTTCTCTTTAGCCTATAGGCTAGCAAGATTACACACTTATACCACTAAAAGATCCCTTGCCAAATTCAGCCTCAAAATTAGAGACTCAAGGAACTTCATTAAATACATTTCAAATAATCTATATACATGTTGTTTCAATGTGTTAGTCTGTTAATGATTGCTTGAAATGATGTCAAATGTGTTTTAAATGCTCTCAAATTGTTACTAAGATGTCTATGTAAAGAACCATAATGTAGATGCAATTTTTTTGGCTTTTGAATGCATATAGATGATTTACACTATGTAAATATGCAGGTAGACATTAATATAGATAGTTGTCATGCAAACTAAATATGAGAGAGATAACTTTTGACATTTAAACTTCTTGTGACTACAATAATGTTAGAATGTGATAAAATTGCTTACGCAGTGAAATGACGAGAAAAAGGTCAACTTTTGGTTTAGAATGATGTATCTGATGCAATTACCAAACTCCATAAAATTTTATCTATTGATTTTATGAGTATCATTGCAAATGTAATAGCACTGCCATTATTCTTGGTATGTGTTTTTTAAATGCAACTATCAATATATTTATATGGAGAAAGAGTTAAATGAATAGACATGTCTCTTCAAGAATGTCTATTCATAATATTAACCATTATAATTATATATTATCTCTTTCTCTAATATATAAATAATTATTATATATATATATATGTATGTATGTATGTATGTATGTATGTATGTATGTATGTATATCTCAAATATATCAAATATATATATATATATATATATATATATATATCTATATATATATATATATATATATATATATATATATATATATATATATATCTTCACTAGAGTTTATCAGAACGAAGCTACAAAATATTAACACACCCTCTTAGCTAGGGAGGATAAACACAAGACATATATTACACCATTGGTATTACATTCAATATCATGAATATTAGTCTTCTAGAATATCAACGTATGATATCCACCAAGTACTCAAATAAGGTTTGATATCACATTTGATATCCCAGAATATTAATGATATTCACCAAGTACTCAAATAAGGTTTGATATCACATTTGATATCAAGAGTATTGGCCTCCCAGAATATCAATGATATTCACCAAGTACTCAAATAAGGTTTGATATCACATTTGATACAAGAGTATTGACCTCCTAGAATATCAAAGATATTCACCAAGTACTCTTTCAATAATAGCCTCCCATGATGTTGAGATGCAAGACATTCACCATTTACTCAAATTTAGATCTCATGATACAAGTTATTGTAAGATCATCACCTTATAGTAACTTCTGTAGATACAAGTGACATCATTTGAAAGTCATCACTTCCTCATGATGTACACAAGGGGTAGGCCATTGAAATCATGCAATCACACATATGGACTTTTGAACTCCCTCTGAATATTAATCTTTAGAATTCCTCATTCAATGTTGCTTCAAATCCAATGTCAAACTCCCTTTGAATCTAATAATAGTCATCCTTTTCCTACAATAACATTCTCAGAGGAAAAGATCAAGGAACATAACTCTTATAATACATATGAAATAAGAATGCTAACATTCTTTAAAATGTTAGTAATTTAACTCACGTGTGTGTGTGTGTGTGTGTGTGTGTGTGTGTGTGTGTGTATGTGTGACACAACTCTTCATTTCAAATTTTCAAAAATAAGAAATAAGATAACATAAACTCAATATTCACTTTCTATACTCACATAATAAATTATTTTGAAAATATATTTTACTTTATATACAAATATAATCATCATATATTTTCCATTATACTATCTCATATAATATAACTAGTCCCATAAATAATATTATAAAACATATACTTACCTCCAAAATCAATGTTGCAATGCTGGAAATAGCAAGTTTATATTTATATGAAGCCCGATGACATATTCTCCTTTATGGGATCAGTGCTTTTCCACCCTTAACCCTCTATGCCACCCCCAGGTCAAATGAAATTTAGTTTTTTGGACATCTTGAATGCCTCCATATCTTTAATGATTACATAGGCCCACACAATCATTTAAATGTAACTAAGTGTACATTTACCAATCCCTATAGATTCAACTAGCATATTTATTAAATTGTAAGACTTATATCATTTTACACATTGGCCTATCCATTACCATGATATGGTCAGCCACTTTTACACATTGGCCTTTCTAGTAGGTGATGGATTTGTATGGCCGGGTATAAGCCTATAAGTCTTCCATACTGACCCAAAAATCAATCTTTCTACTACAAATCTAAAGTAGATATACTCAACCAGATATCATGCAAGTATGTGCAAAACAAATACAAAATATATGAAAAGAAAATAAGCATATAACTATTGAAAACTAATAACTCCCACAATATTGTGAATTTGGCTTAACCATCTAAAACTAGAGGTGGCATAATAATTTCCCAAATGAGAAAATCATTTTGTGTAAGATTATTGGGTTGAAGATGATTCTAGGAAAAGTGAGATTTGTCCTTGATATGGAGCCCCCTACGGATGTTACTGAACTTAACTCTTTCTTGGACACACTGGGTACTTCCAAAAGCTCATTAAGAACTTTCCATAAAAATCATATTGGTTGGATAAGTTGACTCAAAATGGCAATCCATATGCATGGGAGATTGCACAAGGAGAGGCCTTTGAGGAGCTCAAACAATGCTAGTGCGTATGCCCATTTTGGCATATCTAAATTGGGACAAGGAACATAGAAATCCTTGTCCCAATTCAAATATGCCAAAATGGGCATAAGCACTAGCCTTGTTTGAGATCCTCAAAGGCCTCTCCTTGTGCAATCTCCCATGCGTATGGCTTGCGATTTCGAGAAAATGTATCCAACCAATAGGATTTTTATGCAAAGTTCTTAATGAACTTCTGAAAGTACCCAATGTGTCCAAGAAAGAGTTAAGTCTAGTGACATTTATAGGGGGCTCCATATCAAGGAAAAATCTTAGTTTTTCTAGAATCATCTTCAATCCAATTTTCATTTTTTTCAAACAAAGTAGGTTGGTCAAAAATTAGACCAATGCTGGTATGACTTGGTCAAAATTTAGACCAAGTCATCAAAAAGGATGTCATCATGGGTTTGGCATCTTGGTCGATCAAGGATGCTAACTGGTCAAAATTTTGACCAAATATTATCTATAATTTTTTTTTTAAATTTAAATTTTTTTGTTAAAATAAATTAATGTGGCATTTTCAACCAAACTTGGTAGAAATTTCGATGAAACTTTGCTAGCATTTCAACCAAGATTAGTCAATATTTTGAACAATGGCCACTAATAATGGTCATAGCAAATGTGGTTCATTTTGACCAAGTATTTGGTCAAATTTTTGACCAATTCAAGGTTTCATCAAAATTTCAATGAGAAAATTTGTGACGCACCACTTTCTCACAAATTCGACCAACATGGGTTGAAATTTCAACCAAGTTTCGTCGAAAAATGGGTCAAAATTTACTAGTGTATATGTGAAAAATATAATCACACTAACATTATCCCACATGCTCCATCAATGCTAGGATACTCCCCCATAGGAATATCATTAGTATTCATGGTAACAATCTCCCCCTCTAGCAACATAAATGAAAAAAATCTAAGTTCCAAGAATACCAAACATAGCACTATGTTGCAACTGCTCCATTGTTGTATTCATCTTCTTTTCAAATCCTCTTCATCAATAAAATCAATCTGTCATAGAAACATCTCTTCCTCATTTATATACTTCCATCAATATTCATCAAAATTTAAATATACCTCTCTCCCAATAATAGAAACAACTTCTCCCCATATCCAAAATATGTTATTCATGTACTTCTCTCCCCCCATTGACATCAATGACAAAGGCATCATTATGTCAATTTTTTGGAAACATATCTTCATCAAGCTCAAGTATCTAAAGACACTATTAAATATCGACTATCAAGAGTCCTTTATGACTCATCTCAAATATAGATGCTCCCCCATAGAGGAAGCATCAGTATCCAATCTAAATAAAAAATAGTGCTCTATAACTCCAAATTGATGCAATCTTTACATCATCTACTCCAAAGTAGGCAGGGGCATAACCCCAAGCATACCTCTCAAATACTCAAATGTATCCTTTGGTAAAGGATTTTTAAATATATCAATTATCTACTCCCTTTGTGCTGATATACTCTAGTTGAATCTCTTTCTCTCTAACATTCTCTCTCAAAACATGATATTTAATAGATGTGTACTTTGTCTTAGAATGTAACACAAGATTCTTAGACATACTTAATGTACTTTTCTTATCACAATGTATGATAACAAGCTATATAAAATTAACTCCAATTTCCTTCAACATCTTCTTCATCCACATAATTTGATTACAATTAATCATTGTTGCTACATAATTTGCTTCTTCTATGCTTTGTGAAATGCAATCTTATTTCTTGCTTGGAAAAGAAGCCAATCTTCCTCCTAAGAAAAGTGCCCCACCACTTGTACTCTTTCTTTCATCCATATTTCCTTCTCATTCTGCATCAGTATATGGACATAGAGTAAAGTCATTTGATTTGTCATACCACAACCCAAAATTAAATGTACCTTTCAAATATCTAAAAATCCTTTTTACTACTGCATAATGTGTTTCTTTAGGACCAGCTTGCAATATCACAACAATTCCAACTACATTAGCTTAATTTGGTCTTGTATGTGTTAGATTTTACAAACCTCAAATCATGGATATGTACTTCTTTTGCTCAAAAGTAGGTGTCTCATCTTTGCTAGATAACTTATGACCAGTTACCATAGGTGTACAAACAGGTTTACAACTTTCCAAACCAAATTTTTTCAATAAGTCCTTTAAGTACTTTTTTTGTGATAAGAAAATACCTTCACTACTATGTACAATCTACAAACCCAACAAATACTTCATCTCACCAATCATGCTCATCTCAAACTCATTTTTTCATTTAACTAGAAAATGTTTCACTTGCTTCATCATCTCCTACAAATATTATATCATCCATAAATACTTTAATAATCAACAAACCATTCTCAATTTTCTTCAAATACAAGTTACTTTCTGTAGTTTCTTTAGCAAATCCTAATTTTACCAAATATTTATCCAACCTTGCATACCAGCCTCTAGGTGCTTTTTTCAATCCATACAATGCTTTCTTCATCTTGCAAAACATATCTCCTTCTTTTTTCAAAGGATATCCTTCAAGCTACTCAATGTACACTTCTTCTTCAAGTTCTCCATTCATAAATGTTGACTTCACATCGATATGATACACTTTGAATTTCTTGTAGTCACATAAGCCAAAAACATTCTAATTGCTTCTGTTCTAGAAAAAGGTGCAACCGTTTCCTCATAATCAATACCTTCTTGTTGTGATTATCCTTTACATACTAGTCTTCCTTTATTTCTTACAACTGTTAAAATGTAAAGTCCACCAATATAACTAAGAGGGGAGCAGGGGTGAATCAAGTATCCAATTATTATCACAATTATCAACCTTATTAATTCCTTAACCATATGATTAGTATAATCAACAACCATAACAAGATACTCATACACAATAACACCAAATATGTTAACTAGGGAAACCCTTGATCAGAGGGAAAACACTAGTGGGGATGGTACCCACAAAATGATGTACTAATTCTTAATATTCCTTGTTAGAGGATGGACTCTATTAAGAGCCAATAAAATAAATTTAGTACATATTAGTCCTTATTAGGAGACTTTGAATCCTTGATAGGATATTCCAACTCTATTAGGAGTTGTAGAATGTAGATCGAGCCACTATCCAAACAGTTTCAAGGGCAAGACCAATGAACCCATTGTCCAAATGATCTTTGTATTATTCCTTGTAGAATAATAGAAATGAACTATACTTTTACTTCCTCTTCTTCTATCCTATCAACCAAACTTCTCTTCTTCTTCTAATCTTGATACCAAATCACTAACTTCACATCCAATAATCCCTTGGATCACTTATATGCATTTACCAAATACTCTCCTCTTGTTCACACTCTCTTGATTACAATGTTTTCCATACATGCTCTCAAACAAGGAAAACATCTTTCATTTATACCATGTCCTCAAAACAATTCCTTGAGTTAGCCTTGAGGCTTTCCCAATTAGTAATAAAAAGACTACATTAAGATAATTAATTATTTTGCTACTATACATCATTGTCAACTCACAGTCTTTCCAACTTCACACACGTGTGACTCCAGATTTTGCACACTCACTAACATCATCATTAGGTTGTCTTTTGTCACTATCTAACTTCATATATCATGATTCCATCTCTACTAGGACATACAATCCATTCATCAAAAATTTCTTCTTAGCTACTCTATTGGTATACTACTCTCTATAAATCATGCATATCTTCAACTTACTTAATGCAAACTTAACCTTGCCATAAAGACATAGTGTAGAACACGTCTTTGACCACACTTCACTTGAACATTAAACCTTAGTCTGTACAACCTCGATCCTTGTCTTCCACTTTTCCATTCTTCACATAAATCATATTATGTTGTCATCAATGAAAAACACAGTCATAAATTTAACATGTCAATCATGCTACCAATCTCCACATACTCTTGCAATGCGTAGGATACTCCCCCAAAGGAATACCATCAACATTTATGAGCTAACAATCTCCCCTTTGGCATTGATGGAAACATAGATGAAAAACATCCAAGTTCCAAGAATACCAAAATAATACTTCATTTTTGTTGTTGTTTTTCTCTTTCTTTCAAATCCTCTTCATCAATCAATATGAAATCCTCTAGAACGCTACTATGTTTTGCATCTTTTAGGATTCACATCAATTGTTCACACACTAAATAGCTCTTGACTTATCCCTCATTAGAGGGTCTTCTCCCCCATATGTGGTGCTTCTCTATGAAATCTCTCCCCCATAGTACTAAGGAGATGTTTTTCATGCACAATTATCTCCCCTATTGACATCAATAACAAATGCTTCATTATGTCAATCATATGCTACAAGTCTTTAATCAGCTCAAGTGTCCAAAGACACTATTCAAGAACAATTACAAAGAGTCCTAGACTTTTCTTATCCCAAATACTCCCCCATATAAGAAGCATCAATACTTAGTCTAGTCAAACAATAGTGCTTTGTACTACTAGACTAATGCAATCTCTACATCATCTACTTAGAAGTAGGCAGGGGCATAACCCCAAGCATAGCTCTCAAGTACTCAAATGTATCTTTAGGAAATGGCTTTGTAAAGATATCATCAATATTATCTTTAGTACTAACACACTCCAATTTGATTTCTTTCTCTTTGACTTTCACTCTCAACACATGATACTTAATAGATAGATGCTTAGTCTTGGAATGCAATACAAGATTCTTGGACATACTCATTGTGCTTGTGTTATCACAATGTATGATAATAGGATCTAAAAACTATATCCCAATATCCTTCAGCATCTTGGTACTAACAAAGTTGACTATGTGAAAGAGGATATATTTGCACATGTTGCAGTACATATATGGAAAGAGGAGAAACATTCCTTTGGCTGGAATAGGTATTTAGGTATAAGGATGGATAGGTCAAAGTAAATATGAAAGCATATATGTAGCAAAGGATGATGATGTTGAAGGATATAGTGTGGATGAGAGATAAAGGTGGTGGAATGAGTAGAGTTTATGAATTCTTCATTGTTGATGAACTAAGGATAGGGTGGGACTATATGTATGGTTTATATAAGGATGAGTGGATGGAGTTTTCAAGATGGTTTGAAGAAGAGTGAATATCTTGTATGTGATTATGTTTTTGATTCGTATGGATTTTTCAATAATGTTTCTAGTTGGTTTATTTTATTATAGAGGCTAGGAAAATTGGATTGGAGAAGACCAAGAGTATTTGTGTGTAGGTTAATATTCCTAACCATGGGGGTTGGGAAACCAAAGATCAAAATGAAATTTGGTGATCAATTATGGATTTCTTCTTGCATCATCAAAGTGAGAGGCTTACTTTTCAAAAAATTGGGTGTCTAATGCAAGAGCATCTTAGATTCTTGGTAATCTTGCATCTACTAAAAATATTTCCTTTTAAGATTGTTTATAGTTTGTTCCTATTATTTAGTTTTAGTGTTTTGGTTGGAAAATCTTTTATTTGGCCCATTATCTCATATGAACCTTATGGCATGATATGGACATCACACAGAATCTATAACTAGGTTTGCATCCTATTCCATTCTATCTTGGAGAAGATTTCTTAAGGATTGGGTTAAAACTTATGTTTTTTTAATGATAATGGTTGTATCCAAGTTATTGGATCTTGTGAATCTTCTTTGCGACTCACGGATCTAATTGGCACATTATTCTATGATCATATGTTGATGGTCAACCTACACATGTGATATTGCTTCATTCAATATCAATCTAAGGTGTTCTTATAGATATGGGTCTAACTTATATTTACTTCATTCTTACAGAATGTGATGAAGTGTGTTCCCCTTAATACCATGGTGCAAGGAGGAAAGAGATAACTAGGGCCAAGGGTGCACCAAACTATCCAAACCACCTTGCAGAGTAAACACAATGGAAGCAAACAATAGAGAACAACACCAAGGAGAGAGAGAACAAAATACTTTATTGATTCATCAAGTAATCAACATACATGTCTAGCTATAAGGCCTTATGGGTCATGATTATATACAAAATACATTCAAGATCCATGATCCAACTTCAAATTTACATTTCCTAACACATATGTATTCTACCTTTGAAACTCTTTAAGTTCTTCCTTTAATCTAAGCCTAAGCACTCTATTTATACTTGCCAAAATGGCTTACAAAATATTCTAAAACATTACACCAAAGAAAGGTCGACCCTAAAATGGTCAACACTCATCCCTAAAAAAGATCTTATTTTTAAACTCATGATCCAAATTAAATATGAAGGTCAAATCCAACTAAGAACCAAAACACAAAAATTCAATCAAAGAAGGACCTAAGCATTAGCAATTAATAGGTTCACTCAGCACATGAAAATACACTCAACCAACATAGGACAACTCGACAGTAACTAGAACTTGGTAGCAAGTGGAACTCGACACCAATTGGAACTCGGCAGTAAGTAGAGCAACTAGAACTCGATAGTAACTAGAACTTGGTAGTCATTGGAAACAAGAACTTGATAGCAATTAGAACTCAACAGTAACTAGAAACTAGAACTTGGCAACAACTGGAATTTGACAACAAATGGAACTTAGTAGCAACTAGAACTCGCCAATAACTGGCATTCAACAATAACTAAAACTTGGAAATAACTAATATAGTAAAAAAAAAGTGTAGGATTACAAGGCAACTCAGGATGCACCTACATCAAACAACCTAGGTTGAAAGAAATGATTCTCCTGAATCATGCAAGTGTCACAACCTAAGTTGAATCCAACTCAGATTGAGAAATCCATGTAGCATATTCCACTAGTTGATTCTTCCACTTTAGCAAATACTTATAGTAATCTTTCCCTCTAGTGCTTTTACCAACTCTCTGATCTAATACCTATTCAATTTCTTCAATTTGCTTCTTAGGATAATCATCTGATACAACAACTTCATCATTTGAATCATGATACTTATACAAATCAAAAATATTTAATATATGAGATATATCCATTTCATTAGGTAACTCAAATTTATAAGCATTACCACTATCAAACTTCTTCAAGATCTGACAAGGTCCAAACTTCTTGAAATCAAATAAAGGTCATTACTAGCTTCTATTGTCACTCATTCATCACTACCAAAACTCGGTCCTCTAGGAATTATGGCAAAACAACTTTCATTCTTCTTCACTTCCTTTTCAAATTGCTTCCCATTAACCATGCAAACTCTCATAGTAGTACAATTAACCTTTTTGGACTTTCAATCAAAGGCAATAATCTTTGTTTTCTCTCATTCACCTTAAGAGTATATTGATTCAATATTCCATCATGCATAGCATATCTATCATATTGCCAAGGTCTACCCAATAGAATATGACAACAATCCATAGGCATAATATCACACAAAACTTCATCAAAGCAATGTCCAATCTTGAACTTCACAATACATTGCTCACTTACCAATATCTTATGCTCATCCTTGATCCATGAAACATGATAGGGTTTACGGTGCTTCAACCTTTGCAACTATAACTTTGTAACTAGCTATTCTAATGCCAAATGTGTAGAACTTCCACTATCAATGATTACCTTGCAACATTTTCCAGCCATCTTACATTTGGTTTTGAAAAGACTTCTCCTTAAAATATGTTCCTCATCACTTCCCTTATTACATAAGGTTCTTCTTACCATCAAATTTTCTCTAGCCTTAGGCCCACTTGATGAAACCTCAATGTCTCCTTGAATCACAATATTTCTATTACCTTGCCCACTTTCAGAGGACCTACATTCAAAGGATCTATGTGCTTCTTTACCACATCTAAAACAATTACCATGAAAACCACCTCTAGAATGAGAATTACCTCTTCCTTAGTAAGAATTAGTGCCTCCTCGATAGCAACTGAAACTTGGTAGCAACTGGTGTATCACCTAATATCTAGTAGTGTAAAGGGAACACTAATACTAACAAAAGCATTAACAAAACTAAACAAAGTTAGCACTTAAGATAGGACTCAATAGTTATCACCACAAAAGGAAGCAAACCAAGAATGGTAGGCTCCTTATGGTATAACCCATGATGAAGTAGATTTGTCCCTGATAAGTAGAGATGTATGCTCACAATTGTACTCAAGCTTCAAGTGGATGGATGGTGTGCATGGAGGATGGTTTCAACAATGGAGATATGGAGGGATTTTAACATTATAATGGTATTTTGGTAGTTTTCAAGCTCTCAAAACAGCATTATAACATTGCATGAAAAGGTGGATGATCTTTGTGAAGGGAGAAGGTTTCATTTATAGGCCAAGGGGTAGAGAGATGGGTGGTCAAGATGCAAGGATGACAAAATAGTGAGGGAGGGTCAAGATGCTCAAAAGGGAGCACATGGATTGTGCTTGTTTAGGGCCAATAGGGAAGTGACACTTGTCACAAGGAGGATGAGTGTGAGAGGATAGGATAAGGGTTGGTCAAGGGAGTAAAGAGGGAGGTTGAGTATGTAAGAGGCATGTAAGAGTCGTAAAGGGGGATGTAAGAGCCATAAATGTTGGAGGGCGAGGGGAGGAGATATTTTGACTTTAGCTTGGGTTAGCAATATATATATATATATATATATATATATATATATATATAGTATTAGAGCCTGAGTTTCTACATTGGGAGCTCTAGGTATATTGGAATGCCACTACTGATAATTAGTTGAACAACAATAAAAAATTTAAACTATTATATGTACCTATATCAAACTAAAACTCGAACTAGTTGAACTAAAATAGGACTTAAACTTTTAGTTGTATATTTTTCATACTTCAACACTTAGACTTCAAAACTGAAATTATAATTAAACCTAAAAATAGGCAAACTGAAAATTGAAACTTATTCTATTTTCAAAACCATGTCTCTTATATATATATATATATATATATATATATATATATTATAGCATCTTGTATGATTTCCAATGAATTAGGGATGTTGATCCTTTGTTTAGAGTATTTAGGGGATTTATTTCAGTACATGCTATGTTGGATCAATATGGTTTTTGGTTTACTATTAAACCATAATCATATTGGTCTAAGTGACTGAAAGTAGTATGTTATATGGTTATCATAGTACCTTGTTATCTCGGATATTATTGTTGTAGTGTTCTGAACAGAGTCATATTCTCTTACAGGGGGAAAGGGTCCAATGGGACCCGTACAGTGAGCTCTTTAGTTTTACCTTTTTTGTAGGCTTCCAAGAGTAAGCCTAAGTCTGGGGGGGGTGGATGTAGTACCTGCCCTAGTTCACATTTCTGTTATCTTTGATGAACTCTTTTAGGCTAGTTTTATGCTTATGATTAGTGGCATTGTTTTAAGATTATCAGATATTGTTTCAGATTTAGTTGATTTATGATGAGATTACTTGGTACTCTATACTTTGTGTATGCATGATGATTATTAAAGTATTTTCAGTTATTGACGATGATTAGTTAGATGGATTATCATATGTGCTTTCTTATGGATACTTAGCCCATACTACATGTGTATGGTGTGCGTCTTTTTTTTCTTTATGTATGGCATTTCTGATGTGGTTAAGGGAGGGAGTCGTAGTCACTTGCTAGTCGGGATCTACACAATGTACCACTTCCTACCATTATCTATTTAGTTTAGAATATTGTGTTTGTATATGTGTGAATTTTATGCAGGTTGTAGGTACCGAGTATCGACTTCCTTGAATTGCCAAGATAAGCGAACCCTATCATATTATCTCAATGGTAAGAGAGGGGAGATAAATTTTTAAGTCCAAATCCTAAACCTTTAAGCCATTGTTCTTAATTGAAAATTAGGACAAGTATCTGAGTTAACTACCCTCTAAATGCATCAAATGACGTTAATTCGTGATTATAAACCTTTAGTTTGATTTTGTATGTGTTTTGCTATGATGGGTGTTCGTATTTTGTTTTATGAGTCCTTGGTGAATTTTCTATTAATTAAGTCTAATTAAAAGATTAAATTAATGATTTAATTTAATGGAAATTATTATGATATTTTAATATTTAAATTATATTTAATTAATTAGAAAATTAATTAAATATAAATAAATAAATTTGAAGATAAAAGTTATAAGAATAAATTTTAGAACGTGATAATATTTATTTAATTTAATAATAATATATCAATTAAGTTTTGAAAATAAATTGAAAAAGAGGAAAATATATTAATTTAATTAAAAGTTTTAATTTGCATGATGCATGCATGAGACTAGAGTATAAGAAATTAATTAAAAAGATAAAACAAGTATATTTAATAAAGATATTTTAATTGCATAAAGTGCACATGGGATTAAACTTAATAAATTAATTGAAAATGAAGTCAAGTGGAAAATTAAATGAAGTTATTTAATAATTAAATTAATGTGCATGGAAAAGATTAAGAAAAGTTAATATAGAGTTTGAGTCTTGTGAGCAAGGAGTCCTCTTGGGTGAATGCACAATTAGTGCCCCGATTTGAGGAGAGAAGTCCTTATCACAACTTAGAGGGTTCATTTTTGAAAACACATGAACTTTGACTACAAATTTTGGGAGAAGGAAGGAATTTTTAGAAAAAGAGAAGGCTTTGTGAAGAGGGATTTCTCTACAATTTTCTTGGACATGGCAATTAGCATTAGTGTCCAGGTAGACACTTGTGATTCTTCGCACAGTTTATTACGCTGTTATTTTCCTGTCTTCTTCTTGTCTATTGAATGGCTATCTAGATATTTATTAAGACTGGTGCTTTCAATTATATGATTTTTCCAGCATGCATGTTAATTTCTCTATATACATAGAGGTTGAAAATTCTTAGAAAACCTTGTCCGTTAATTTGGCATATTAGATAGTAAATCAGAGAGGGTTTGAGATTTAAAAGAAAATTTAATTTAGAAATTAGAATGGTTAATCGAATCTTCCTATCAGATAATTTGGGAAAGACTTGAAATTGAAAATGAAAATTTTAAAATCGAAAATTCAAACGGTTGATTATATGTTTCCTATAAGACTTAAATTACAATTGTTTTTTTTAAAATAATAATAAATATATTTTTTAAATTATATTGGGGGAGTGTTTTTGTAAAAAATAAATTATGAATTTTATAATTCATAAAATTTAAAAAGAGTAATTGTTTGTGTTTTTAAATGGGGTGGAGGATTGTTTAAGAAAATTTAATTATATATATAGGCTATCAAAAGCAGACCGCGACTGCCAATGATAGCCTGTGGTTGCCTTAGGCAGTCGCAAGGCTGATATATATTGGTGAGTATTTTTTTTTTAAAGTTAAATGTTTTTTTAAAAAAGAATTTAATTAATATGTATTTTAATTATTAAATGTTTAAAATTATTAAATTAAAACTATTAAATGGTTTAAATATTATTAAATATATTAAATGGTTTAAATATTATTAAATATATTAAATTATTAAATGTTTAAAAAAAATATTAAATCTATTAAAATTATTAAATGATTTAAAATTAATAAATCATATTATTATTAAATATTAAATGCTAGCTAATAATGATATTATTTTTTATTATTATTAGGATAATAATTATTTGTTTATTGATAAAATGTGTATTTAGAGAAGTTAACGATAATTAATTAAAAGATTTAATTAATTATTATTATTATGTATTTGGAGAATAAAAGAAACATAATTAAAGTTTAATAATGTTTAATTAGATTACTTAATTAAATTATTATTAAAATAAATTGGAACTGTAAGTTATGAATGACATTTTAAATTTATTAAATTATTATTTTAATAATATTATCTTAAATAAAGGGTAAATTATTTTACTTGATAATCAATGATTAATATTCTAATAAATTTAATAAATAGTGCCCCTTTTGAATATTTAGAAAATTGATTCTAACTAATGGGGGTAATTCTATAAATGAATAGGTTGACTTCTAGGGCAAACCGAGAAACATATGTATTTGAAACATACATTGCAACAAATATTGAAAGCCTTACATTTAACCTAACCATGTGTTTTCAAACCCAACTGTGAGACTATTATGTTTTGTGTGTTGTTTATATTTTTTACATTTCAAGATTTGACCTAGCTTTGACCAGTCTTAGTTTATTACCAAAGGCTTGGGAGTTATGTGAATGTGAAGTTATGATGTTCGATTTTGATCTTTCTAAACTTGACCATGGAATGTGATGGTATGCTTTATGATATGTTTGTATTTACTATCTGTTATTGCTTTCTAGTGTTTTTGTGTGACACTGAGGTGTATGTATATGAGATACTTGACTTAACCATTTTTGTGTCTTCGATCAGTTATACTTGGGTTACTTTTTAGTCACCTTGATGGGACTGAAGTGTTTGCTTTGATCTTGATGATGTCATGTTGTGACATGTTTGACTTAACCATCTTGAGCTATTGATCAGTATTATGGGGATACTTTTTGGTTGCTCGTTGAGAACCAATGGATATTGTGATCCATCTTTGATGCTTTCCAGTTGCTTGTAGAGAGCTGATGTGATTATTATGATTAGCTTTTGATGCTTTCCAATCACTTGTACAAGACTGAGGTGATTTTACTATGATTCTTTGATTTGTACTTTATGAGCCTAGGGTAGGTTATCTACATGTAGTGTCGAAAAGTGGCTTTCAATGGGGGTTGGGGCCCTAAGTGGTTACCAGGGTAACTCATTGTAAGTTGTTTAATAAGTGAAAAACATTACACTAAATGGGGATTAAAATAAACCTAATAAGAGTCTTTGTATGTTCTTGCCCATGCCTCAAGTGCTAGTACAAACTAGTATGGGAGTAGAGAGAATGCTTGGTTGCGACCTTGCATTCCGTAATATGCCTTGTCAGTATGAGAGGATACAAGTGGCCACATAAGGATCACTAGGGACCTTGGAGTCCTAAGAGACTGCTAAGGTAACTCCAACGTGATTCGTGCGATGACACTTGGTTGCTTACATAGTAGGTTTCCTATGTGTCTTGTGTGCCTCTGGGAATTAGATGTCATCCTACCTTAGAACCTTTGAGTTAGATTACTTTTAGGATTTCCTAGACTTAGAGAGTACTTGTAATATGTGATTTGATATCATGTTTAGGACTTGAGACTATCTCCTCAGCACGGTGGGAGTGGGCCATTTAGGTTCTAGGCGGTCGAGTGGTAGTGCTTTTCACTCTTACCATTAAGATTTGTTCATAGTCATTATGGTTGGAGCATTCCTTGTCTGCATTTACTTTCATTCTTTCTATGTATCATTATGATGGATGGTTATATTTCATGATAGATGTTGTACTTTTTTTTAATGATGGATGGACATATCATGTATGGTGGATGATTTCATTTATTTATTGTACTTGTATCATGGATCCAAAGAGGATGATGTATTTCTATTTCTACATATGTATATTCTTTTAAGCCTTTCATACCCTGTGACATGTACGGTGGATGATTGAGCATTCCGAATTTAATTTTCCAAGAGGCATTCAAAACAAATGTATATTATTTGAAGGACATTGGACTTTATAATTATTCTTTCATGTGGATGTGTTATTTATTAGACTTAGCATTAATTAAATTTAAATGTAATTCAATGTCTTTAGTTCCCTTGGTGGGGTGTTACATAGTAGTAATATGACCAACCTCATTGCAATTAAAACATATGATAGGTAACTTACTTTTGAATTTTCCTTTACCTCTATGAAATCTCCTTGCTAGTAGTGCTTCAAGTTATTTTACATCTTCCTCATCTGTATCACTGTCATTGGAAACATATTTTACCCTTCTCTTCTTCTCCTCATCAGGTTCCTCCAATGACAACTTGACTCTAAAAGCAGATTCAACATTGTCAGATTTGAAGTTATCAAAATTAGATAGCTCAAAAGTAGTGAGCCTACCTACCAGACCTTCAGGAGTCAGATTAGAACTTGGTACACATCTCAGTTCTTGTATTGCAGAAACTTTAATAGCATAGATGGGAAACGATGTTCTTAAAACTTTTCTTAGTGCAATCTTATCATCTATCTTACCAGTAGCTCCTCTTATTGCATTAACAACATCTTTTATTCTGGAGCAATATTGAACAACATTCTAACCTACTTGCACTCTCATATCATCAAAATTACCTCTAAGACTTTCAGATTTGTCTTTTAAAACATTTGGATCACCTCCATAGATGGTGTGAAGAGCATCCCAAATTTTCTTTGCACTATCACAACCCTTGATATCATCAAACTCAACATAGCTTAGGGAAAAGGAAATCTCCAACATTGTCTGGTTGTGTTCTTTCTTCTTTTTCAAATCTTCAATGGTTAAGGCTCTAGTAGGATCAACATGCTCAATAGCTATGGTAGATTGCATGATCTCCAAGACCTCCTAGGTGTAGCTTCATCAGACTTTGCCATGCAGGAAAGTTATCTCTATTAAATTTGGGTACCTCTCTTTTTGGCATCTTGATCTTTTTCTTCTAGTACCTTCAAACTAGTCCTCTTAACTAGATGACTCTAATACCAAATGTTAGAATTCTTTAGAATAATTGGGGGTGGGGGAAGTGAATCAATTATCCAAGGTCTAGATGTACAAATAAAAAATTTCACAGCTTAGTCAACCCATATCCATAAAACATATTCATCATGCATGCATCCATTAGATCATACAATCACTTAAACTTTGTAGGTTATTGTCAAATCAACTTTGTAGAAATGTAAGAATGAAACATTACAGATTCAATAATACATTTGACATAATGATTTTATGTGGAAACCCAATTTGGGAAAAACCATCAATAAAATGCTACTTATTCTCACTCTTCTGAAGTGATGCCCTATTAAAGGTTACAATGCACACTGTTAAATGTGACCTGGTTAAAGAATTTCACTCACCTTGTTAGGAGTGAGCCTTGTTAGAGGACTTTAGATCATTTGCTTGGAATGTCACCTAGTTAAAGAATTACAAATGACTATTAGGTCAAACTTAATCCAAAGAATTTACCTTAGACTGGTACATTGATTAGAAAGTAATAGTAAGGTTTGATCTGATAACAACTTACAACATACCCGCAGATTACAAATATATGTTTTCAATCCTCTATTATACTTGTCTTTCACACACTTAAGCTTTAATAGCGTGTTCACCCTTCAAGCATCCATACTCTTAAGCTTCTTGATTTGCTTTCCAATAGTAGTTTCTTCTCTTTGGTCACTAAATGAAGCAATACCTTAGACTCCTTGTCTTCCTTAGGTTCTCGCACATGTCAACCTTTGATTGTGACCAGTCATCTCTATAAATAGAAAATTAAGATCTTTTATTGTTCATCCTCTATCATCCATTTTAGGGTTAGGTTGGATTAGGTAGGATTCAATGAATCTACCCATCTTTTCATTTTATTCCCTTCTAGAAACTTCTCCTTCAATCCTCTTTGAATTCACCTCAAAATAGTTCATCTTGAATTCTGTTCCACCAGGTCAACAAGTTGATCTTTCATACAGTTCACACAATCCAAGAAATCAAACATGTCAGCTTAGATTCATCAAATTCACGATCTTTCTCATAATGTTAATACTTAGTATTAACTTGCTTTTGATGCTGAGGCATACTACATTTCTCGATATCCACTATCAAATCACTCGACATAAACTAAAGTTTACTAGTGCTTGAGATCAACTAAATTTTACTTGACTAACACTGTACCACTCAGCATACACTAAAATTTGACTTTTCTCATATCAAACTAATTTTCTACTCGACTTACACTAACTTTGCTCGACACCTACTGTGCAAATTGTTAAGCTTGTTAGACACAATTATATATAGTTGTTCTTTTGAACTTAATCAGTGTATCTATCATTTGCAACCTTAAGTAGATAATCAATGCACTATAATATCATTGTCTTAACTAATCTTTGTACTCCTTTTCTATATCATAACTCAACCTTTCCTCTAGGTGCTATTGTTACCTTATTTGATCAAATCCTCTTCATCAATCAAGCAAATGATAGTACTCAAATCATCTAAGTAATTGTCTTACTAGCAAGTAGTACATTTGACATTAGTGACAAAACACTGATTGAAATAAATTCTTATACTTGTATCTATCTGTTTTCAACACAACATACTATCTTGGACTATGAAATCAGACCACTTTGTCATGTCTAGTGTAATAGGTTCAAGACAAGCCTTCTAAACTTTTCCAAAATTTGGATCCACTAGATACAAACTCTTGGGTTCCTTGAATCTAACCACCTAAATCTACATCTATGTCAACAAAAGTTGTTTTCTACTAAGAGCATCTACAACTCTATTAGAATTCTCACTCATGTGTTTCAAAAGAAATGTATAACTCTACAAAAAATCAACCCACTTCAAATGTCTTTGGTTTAATTTTCCTTGACTATTCAAATATTACAAATCTTGATGATCTGTATACAAAACAAAATCCTTAGGAAGAAGATAGTGTCTCTAATTCTCCAATTCCTAAACTATAGCATAGAATTTATGATTGTAAACCTAATATTTTCTTTTGACATCATTCAACTTCTCACTGAAATAAGCAACAGGTCTACCTTCATGCCTTAAAACAACTCCTATTGCAGTACCACTAGCATCAAAGTCTACTTGAAACACCTTATTAAAATATGTAAGTGTTAAAATAGGTTGCTTTATAACTTTTTGTTTCAATCAATTAAAACTCTTATATGCCCCTATAGTCTACTTGTATTCTTTCCTATCACCTCTAATTATTTCAGTCAAGGGTCCACAAATACTACTAAAACCTCTGATAAACTTTCTGTAAAAACTAATCAGCCCATGAAAAGATCTTACCTCTATTGGACTCCTTGGAGTAGGCCATTCAAGGATAGCTTTCACTTTCTTAGGGTCTATTTTTAGAACTCTTAGGATTAAACACAAACGTAAATAACAATTACATGCAAATATAAATAATATCAAAATATAATAAATCACATAGAAAAGAAAACAAGACACCATGATTTAACGTGGTTCACCAATTCCTGGGCTACATCCACCAAAAAAGTCCAATATTATTACAATCCAGTGATTACAACCTAATTACAATTTGTAATCCCTTACAACTCAATATCGCCACAAGACTTAATCCCCCTCCTAAACATGTGCACAACTTTAAGCAAGGTTTGAGACTTGCTAACCCAAGCCAAAGTCAAAATATCTCCTTTATCCTCTTCCACCCTCACCTTCCAACATTTATGACTCTTACATCCCCCTTTATGACTCTTACATCCTTCTTACATACTCAACCTCCCTCATTAATCCCTTGACCAACTCTTATCCTATCTTCTCTCACTCATCCTCCTTTTGACAAGTGTCACTTCTCTATTGGCTCTAAACAAGTACAATCCATGTGCTCCCCTTTGAGTGCATCTTGACCCTCCCTCACTATTTTGTCATCCTTGCTTCTTGACCATCCATCTTTCTACCCCTTGGCCTATAAATGAAGCCCTCTCCCTTCTCAAATACCATCCACCTTTCATGCAAAGTTATAATAATATTTTGAGAGCCTAAAAACTACCAAAATACCATCATAATGTTGAAATCTCTCCATAACTCCATTGTTGAAACCCTCATCCATACACACACTTGGTAAAACCCCCATCCTTTGGAAGCTTGAGCATGTAAGCATACATCCCCTCCCATCAGGAACACATCCACTTCATCATGGGTTATACCATAAGGAGCCTACATTTTTGGTTTGCTTCCTTTTGTGGTGATAACCTTGGTCCTATCTTAAGTGTTAACTTTTTTAGTGGTGTGAATGCTCTTGTTAGTATTAGTATTCCTTTTACACTAACTATATTAGGTGATACATTTTGGCACGCCCCATGGGACTTCACATTTGGGTCACTATAATCATATTGTTTGTGTTTTTATATGCTAAACTAACCAAAAACATGTTTTGTGCTTGTGGATGTGTGCAGGTGGTTTGCTTATATTTTTGCAGGTAAATAGGTTTCCCATTGAAAATTGCACTCCCATCCATATAATCGATTTTCATTTTAAAACACTTCCAAACACATATTGTTCACAATCCTATCGCCCCAGCAACATGATCCTACAACATTGGGATTGCAACCATAAATCAGCAGGAATGCCAACTTGTGAAGACATGATCGCTATTTATCTCTAACGACCATCACCATGTGTCATATGCACATCCCCTGCATCCTCGCCAACCCTATTCCCACGAGAACACCATTTTTCACCAGCAGGATCACTAAAAAAACTTGCGAGAACACTATTACCTAATTGGTCAACCCCTAAACCCTAGTTTCTCCTTCCTCAAGCGAACCCGCTGATGCATCTTTTTGTGGGAATGCTTCCTCCCCCAAGAACCCGTGGGATCGTTGTTTTGCAGGATTACTCTGTAACTTTTTAACCCGTGGCCTATTTTTTTGTACACTTTTTCACCAATTCTCTGTACTGCAATCCTGATGCCTCTCACCTACATTCCTGCATCATAGGATCGCTATCCTATACTTGCAGGATCACTATCACCTACCTACAAGATTTCTCTTTTACCTACAAGATCACTATCCTAAACCCGCAGGATCATTGTTATTAAAAAAAAGAGTATAAATAAAATTCTGAATTTTGGTGGTTATGTAGGATAGGGGTAATTCTAAGCATTTTTACACCTATAAAAACGAACAAAAAAAGTTTTAAAAAAATTCCCCATAGTTAAGCTTTGGTTTTGGAGATTTTTGGGTGGCTAATCAAATTGATTTTTTTTTGTAGCATTGTAGGTTGGAGCATCTTAAAAACCATAACTATGTTTTCTTTTACAAATTTTTCTTAGAATGAACTTGCATGTTTAAACATATCTCTCATTGAATGAATGTTGCTCAAATCAATCTTGAACTCCATGGACTAAAATCAAGTTTTTCATTGGAATGCATGCTTAAAACAACAAATACAATCTTGAATGCCAAGGATCAAATAATCATTGCTATACCTCACACTTCAAATTTGGGCATAAAACACTTTAACTCAATCTTGAATGCCTAAAATTTAATGAACATTGCATGATTTTGACACACTTCAATGATGCTTGAATTTCCCTTTAGTTGACCAAGTCTCAATTTTCATTATGTTGACAATGTTGTAAAGTTGGAAAGAACATTGTATGTCATAAACATGAGTGTCTTCAATTATAGCTTACAAAATCTAAATCATCAATTAGAAAAGAATGAGTGTTTTTTTAAATGCAAGATCACTTATGTGATTCTTTTTTACACTTTTTAGGAGGCCTGCTTGGGGATTTCATCACCTCTTGGGACAACCTCAACTCTAGCATTCTAGCAGAGTATAAATATCGAGAGGTGAATCAAAAGACACCTCTCTTGGAAGCATAATCTTGTCACTCTTGGCTAAGCCCCAAAGAAATTTATATCTTTGGGAAGTCAAGGTGGAGATTTGGGTTACCATCTCCTCCTGGTTGTGTGACATTGTTTTCTTTCATCTACAGATTTGGGCCTCACATACTTTGTGTATATCAAGGACACCTCTAGCTACTCTTGTATATCCTAGAAAACATCTTATAAGGCTATTGGTGTGTTTAAAATGCTTGAGTGTTCAACACCCTCCCCATGTTTCAGAAAAAATAAAATCCTTTTACTAAAGAGATCACTTGCCTATCCTTTGAAATAGTTGTTAGCAAGTCCATTCACAACAAACCAGACATTGGTCAATCATTCAACCTAAATGAAAGGCATACTTAGCATCGTCACTGCCTCATCCGAGATTCATCCAAGCTTCCAAGCTTTCCTCTAGTACCATCATTCCTAAGGTCTTCCACAAAGTCTTCCATTTCTCTCCATGTCTTAACTAGTAACATTACATCCCTACCCAACTCATCATCAAAACATGATGTCACAATCCTATCACGATGAGTTTGGTCATCCCACCTTTTCTCTCACACCATCCTATTCCAATGATGATGACGATCTTATCAACTATGATAGGTATATTGAAATCCTTAGAGATATTGCTCCCAACATCCTCCAAAATGCAAACATTCCTCCAAACTACTCCATTATTCCTCTGTGCATACCCACTAGTACTCCTTACCATGCCTTTGATAAGGAAAATCCATTATTATCCTCATCCTCACCTCCTTCTTATATTGTGCCCACATATTCCTCTTATACATCAGTCATATATCCATCTTCCTCCACCTTCCTTTCTCAGTCTCCACCATTCCAAAACAATTATAGTAGCTACATCCCTAGTCCAAATCCACCATCCCAATATCCTCCAAACCACTTTCCAAATCCTCCAACCAATCCTATTTATACAATGTATTACCCTACTCCCCTTACTCTTCCCAGTCCAACACACTCGTCTCCAAGGAATTCTACAAGGAAACCTAAAGAAAATCCATCTCCCAAACCCATCACCCCTCTTACATCATCTTATTGCTATCATCCCTATTTTCCTATTTCCTCCACCCCACTTATCTAACTTGTTCCATCTCCTACCTCCCATCCATTGAATCCCTCCAAAGCCCATCTACATCTTGTCCTCCTAGCATTACCCAAATCCCATGTAATAAACCTACTAAGTCCATCCCCCATCAACCCATCCCCATTGCAGAACCTCCTACCCATCCATCTACCTCACTTGAAGAAATCATACATACTTCTCCTATCATACCATCCACTCCTATCCATTCCTATCCAATTCTTGTCCAAAGGCATGTTGAAATGTCCCATGATACAAATGAAGATCTCACCCTCCCACTTATTCCCCTATATGATCCACTTTTACCACCCCTTCCATATCTGAATCCTACCATCTTACCTACTCCATCTCAAGATCCATTTCCATCAACCCATCCAGATCAAGATCCTATCCTTCCATCACCTCTACTTCATGATCATACATACCCTATAATCCATGATGATAGATCCATAAAAAAGGATCTAACTATCATATCTGAAGCTTTGACTCATTCAGCTAGTAATAGACTCGCATCTTGTGTTCCAAATAAGGAACATCATAATGAAGAAAGAAGTAAAAGTATATCTCTAGATGTTGGTGTCCCTCCTACCCTTTCATGGTCCTAAGTCCTTTCATCTTCACCCCAAAGTTCCCATCTACTGCATTATACATCTATCTTGGGCTATTATCCTCTTACTCCTTTACAACTCTCCATTTTGGGTCCTTATATCCCTTATCTAAATCCCCCATCCTTTCGATCCATTTTGGGTCCTTATATACCTAATTTGAATCCTTTATCTCCTCCATATGTCTTGGGACCTACTCCTTCCTCATTTTCATCTATTAGGCCCATATCCTTGTTAGGAACTTGTGTGTTCCTTCTGTTTATTTTGTTACAGTAGAGTTGTTGGACGCATATGCTTTGTAAGTCGTCCCGTGAGTTTATTTTATTATCCCACATGCATAGGTAGTATTACTTTTCTAGATCGTACCTAGTATATAAGAATAGGTTGAGGCCCTTGATGGGCACGGACGAATTTATTGTATTGAGCTTGCTCAAAGGAGGTTACCCCCTCGAAGTGGCCTGCGATCAATAGATTTATTCTGAGTTCTGCTATCACTTTGTATTCTGTTATTTCGAGCATTCTCACGATATTGCTATAAGGAGGTTCTTCTCATCTGGTATCAGAGCACTCTCCTGGGCTCGCTGGGTGGAAATTACATCAAATTTTTTTCTGTCGTGGCCTTCAGGTTCCTCTCACTTCTAATATCTCTTGTTATTGCAATAACTCTTTTCAGTTGTTCTGTCTGTGAGTGAATTTTTCTAAGTCGACTGTTCAGGGAAAAAAAAAAAAAAAAAAAAAAAAAAATTTTTCTGTTTTTTAGTCGTAGCTTCCTTGTTTGCTTTCTGTTTCTGCTCATACTTCCGCAGAACGTCTGCAATATCATTTCGCATACTTCCTTCCTTGGCGATCCAACCCCAAATTTTACATATCAAAGCCCTAAATCCCTCATTTATCTAATTTTAGGGTTTGCCCTATCTTTTTCACCTCTCATCCAATCGCCACCAAACTGAGCCACAAGATTCAATTCCTCATTTTGCTCCCTTATCCCTCTTGGACTGTTCGCCTCATTTCGCCTCCCTACCCTTGAAACCCTCATTTTTCTTTTTCCCTTGTCCCCAGATAGTCTCCCACCACCCGTCGAACACCCATTTCCTATATGAGTTTTACCCAAATCCAAGTTTGCCGTAACTAAAAAAGTTTTTGTTTCTCATCTTCTACCCATTTCAAAAAAAAAAAAAAAAAAAAAAAAACCTTGTTTTATGGTTGTTACGCGTACAGGAGAAAAAATCATGGAAGAGGAAATTGCATCCCTCAAAACCAGACTTCAAGATCTGGATGACAAAATTCTGGGTCTTAACTTTCAGCAGTCAGCCATGAGCCGAAACCATTCAGGAGATACTGGGTCCTCTTCTGGCAATTTCCGTGGACCAAAGCTTGATTTTCCACGCTTCGATGGTTCTGATCCGACTGGATGGATCTATAGGGCAGAGCAGTATTTCAGCTTGCATAATACTTTGGATAACCACAAAGTCTCCCTTGCATCTTTTCATTTGGAACATGAAGCTCTTCAATGGTTCCGTTGGTACATCAAGGCTAATGTAGGCCCAACGTGGAGCGAATTGTGCACCCTCATTTTGGAGCGCTTTGGCCCTAGTTCCTTTGATGATTTCACAGGAGCACTCACTAAACTGCGTCAAACAGGCACTGTAAGAGAATACCAGACAGAGTTTGAAAAATTAGCTAATCACACAGAGGGCTTGTCTGATGAATTCTTCCGTAGTTGTTTTGTCAGTGGTCTGAAGGATGCACTTCGCTCAGAAGTCAAAATGTTTCGACCTACTACAATGATGGAAGCCCTTGGGTTGGCTAAGTTAGCAGAAGACAAGATTAGTGCTCTACAACGCTCCAGATCTAATTTTGTTCCATTCAGAAATACAGGTTCTCACAACCCTCCAGTCATACCAGCTCCCAGAACTACTCCGATCAAGCACTTGTCTGAAACAGAGATGCGAGTTAGGCGAGACAAAGGGCTTTGTTATAATTGTGATGAGAAATGGTCTCGGGGCCATAGATGTGTTCAGCAAAAGCTCTATCTCTTGGATGTGGATTCTCCACCGGAACTGGAAGAATATGTAGATGCTCAGGAAACAGTGGATGCTGAGGTTGAAACGACCCTCCTTCCTGGCTTGCTCGAACCATTGCCCATCCCTACACGGATTTGGACTGATATTTCTATGGATTTCATTGAAGGGCTTCCTAAATCCGGTGGCAAGACAGTGATCTTGGTTGTGGTTGATCGTCTCTCGAAATATAGTCATTTTTGTGCCCTCAGCCACCCCTATACTGCCTCCTCTGTTGCACAAATCTTCATGGACCAGATATTTCGTCTTCATGGACTCCCTTCTTCCATTGTCTCTGATCGTGATGCAACTTTTACAGTCATTTTTGGACTGAACTGTTTCAGAAAACTGGCACCAAACTGAAGATGAGTTCGGGCTATCACCCACAAACTGATGGTCAAACAGAAATTGTCAATAAATGCTTGGAAACTTATCTTTGTTGCTTCACTTCCGAACAGCAACATCAGTGGGCCAAGTGGCTCCCTTTAGCTGAATGGTGGTATAATACCTCTTACCACACTGCCTCTAAAATGACTCCATATGAAGCAGTCTATGGTCAGGCACCTCTAGTGCTCCTTCCCTATACTCCCAACAGCTCCCCAGTCCAGGCAGTTGACATAGTTCTCCGCAACAGGGATCAGATTCTTCGTACCTTACAGGATAATCTTCACATGGCTCGTAATCGGATGAAACAGCAAGCAGATCAACACCGTTCTGAGCGCTCATTTCAAGTTGGGGATATGGTTTTTCTTCGTCTACAGCCATACAAACAATCCTCCCTAAAGCTGAAAGGGCGTCATAAGCTGGCCCCAAAATTTTATGGGCCTTATCAGGTTCTGCAGAAGATTGGTTCAGTTGCTTATAAACTAGAACTTCCTCCTTCTTCCCGCATTCATCCAGTCTTTCATGTTTCTTGTCTAAAGAAAGTTCTGGGTACCACTGTCAGAGCACAAACTACTCTCCTTGAAATGGATACGGAAGGATCCATTATCCTGGAGCCGGTGGCAATCATTGACCAGCGCACTCGCCAGCTTCGCTCTCGCTCCATCTCTGAGGTCTTGATTCAGTGGCATGGCATGCAACCAGAGGATGCTACCTGGGAACCCCTTCTTCAGATGCAACAACAATTTCCACACCTTAAGCTTTGAGGACAAAGCTTTTTTCTAAGGGAGAGGGGATGTTAGGAACCTGTGTGTTCCTTCTGTTTATTTTGTTACAGTAGAGTTGTTGGACGCATATGCTTTGTAAGTCGTCCCGTGAGTTTATTTTATTATCCCACATGCATAGGTAGTATTACTTTTCTAGATCGTACCCAGTATATAAGAATAGGTTGAGGCCCTTGATGGGCACGGACGAATTTATTGTATTGAGCTTGCTCAAAGGAGGTTACCCCCTCGAAGTGGCCTGCGATCAGTAGATTTATTCTGAGTTCTGCTATCACTTTGTATTCTGTTATTTCGAGCATTCTCACGATATTGCTATAAGGAGGTTCTTCTCAATCCTTCATTCCCTCCATCCATTTTGGGCAATTATATGCATCCATATCCTGTATTCCAATTGCTCACTCCATCCCCTCACATCCACAAGCTAGATCATCGAAGGCACTCATCCTCGAATCCCTTCCAACCTTCAACCTCTATCATTCCATCCATATCCTCCATTCTCTTATTCCCATACCATGGCTAATAGAAGCATATTGGATGCCAAAATAAAAAAACATAAATCCACAAATCCACAAAAATCCAAGTATCAACATGTCCCTTCTAAATTACACGTTCCTAAAGAGAAGAATTTGATCCAAATCAAAGAAGGAGTCAAGAGACCACAAAGGCCCAAGCTGAAATAATCAAAAATCATGTGGATACCTAGGATGCTCATAAAAGAAATACATCTCAAAGAAAAATCTCAATTGGCATCCATCCTGGCTACTCAAAATGCCTCATTCGTTCATACTCTATATATACATCCTTCATCCCCCCACTCCACTCTTAGTCCATATGCTTCTTATCCTAAAATTCCCATCCTCCATCTTCCAACTTTACTATTAGTCCTTATATTTCTCTTCCTCCATTTTCTCCTTAAACCTCATTCAATACCATCTTTCCCACTACTTCATTACCTCTCAAGGTGTGTGTCAATGATGATCTTTCCCTTTTCCTCATCCATTTACCCACAAGTCTTATGTCTTCCCATCCCTTATTTTCCAACTCCCACTCCCCATTCCACTCCTTTAATCCAAACTTTTTCTCCCCATCCTACCAACATCTAAGTAAAAATGCATCGAAAAAGTTTTATTTTATTTTTTTTTTTTTTAAATAATAATAAAAAATCATCCACTAGTGAAAACTTTGCAATTCAAGAACCATGGATAAGTACCATGATGAAAACTTGGCAAAAAAGCATCATGCATAATCCCTCCATCCAAATGCTCTACACACTTGGGGGCATGTTCCATCACCCATCATACCCATCTCATCCCACCATACCAACAACATCATATCTATTTCACCCACCATCCTCCTTCGGATCTTGATAACAATAATGTCTACCACCAGATACATGATTTTGGTCATCCTTTTGACATACATTCCCCATTGAAATTTGTCTCCACCTATCCTTTCTCCACCCCCCCCCCCCCTTTCATCAACATAAGCCCTCCATCATCTTCATCCGCCAAATATTATTTTCCCCTATCTTCCTTGCTCATTCACCTTTTCTATCCTAGCTTCCTTCTACCTCATTATCCTCTTATCCTCCAACCCTCTATCCTATCACACCCCTCATATAACACTCCTCCTACCTTCCATATATCTCCCTTATCCTCTTATTAACCAATCTTCCACCATACCCCTTATACAACCTCCTCTTGAATAACATATAACTGGGGGCACTATATTCCTTGGAGACCATGTCATGTCCATTCTCCTCCCACCCCCCATCCTGTCCCTATTTTCATCTGGTCATCCCCAAATTGGTCATACCTTTTTCTCCTAACCTTGCACTTCTCACCATCTCTCCATCTTTCTATCACTTGGGACATCCCTTGTCATTGGTTTCTAACACTAGACTATCCCCATATCCTCCAATGTCCTCCATTCATATCCTAATGCCCCTAGACATCTCTTATCCACTGCACCATTCCATTGTACATCTTTTTAACTCATCCAATCACCTTCTTAATCACTTGCTCATCCTTGCTGCAAGCCTTGGTCACACCCCAATCATCATCATTGTGATCCATCCTTCTCACTCCCTATCTGTAGGTATCTCTCCTCATCCTGAGCTTCTCCCCAACTAATCTCCTCATCTTGAGCTTTTTAATTTTGCTATCCTCTCATCCTAAGCTTTTTACCTTTGTTATCTCCTCATCCTGAGCTTTTTACTCCCACTATCTTAAGTTTTTCACAAACTATCTTCTCATCTTGAGCTTTTCCTCCACTTTATCTCTTCATCCCGAGGTTTTCCTCTATCTCCTTATCCCACAATTTTCCTTTGTCTTCTCATCTTGAGCTTTTTATCTACTAATCTCCTCATCCCAAATCTTTCATCCACTATCTCTTTTTTCTTTATCTTTCCCACTGCTATCCTATCATGTTGAGCTTTTGTCTGATAATCCCTTGTACATACTTTGGTCTGTCAACTATATATTCCTTGCGCATTAGTCCTTAGCTTGGTCCCATTGTATATATCTCCTCTTTTTGTGTCATCTCATGCTTGATCACAAATTAAAGAGCTCTTGGTTATGCACTTTAACGAATCCTTTTATCAGATCCCTTGTCATCAAAATGTTGTCCTAAATTTTTTTGATTGCCTAGCTCATCCTAGTCCTCAATATTATCAATAGATCCTTATAGGATGCATCCTTCCTCTCATTTGATCTTGGTCTGTTAGTATCTAGTCCTACCAATCTCTTTGGAAAAATATTAACTTTTTCATGGATTTACATTTTCTTTCGATTTATTTTCTTTCCAGGATTTTAAGTTTGGTTCTTAAAGTATCTCTTACAAGTGATTTGGGTTGGTCCCTCCTCAAGGTCACCACGATCTTTTATATCGTGGTGTACTACAAATGGGGCAATTCAAGTGCAAGGTCTTGATCAGGTCTTTCATCTTTTCTTTTTTCTTCTTGTGGGTTACCCAATATCGTTCCCACTCTGATTCTTCCTAGATTCATGTATGATGTTGGGGCAATCCTTGTGTATTTATTTCACGTCAGTCCTCTATAATATTGGTACAAAGGTCTTGATGTTGTTAGTAACCTTGACATATCCCCAATATTCCTATACCAAAATAAGTGCTCACCTACATGGTGGTGCTCCCCTTTGGAACACCCCCACACTCAAGCTTTAATGGATTACTTCACACTCCCATCCTATCCAAGCATCCCAAACATCCTCTCCTATCCAAGCATCCCATCCTATTTAATCATCTCAAACATCCCATCCTATCAAAGCATCCCATCCTATCCAAGCGTCCCATCCAATCCAAGCATCCCAAACATCCCCTCCTATCCAAAAATCCCATCCTATCCAAGCATCCCATCCAATCCAACCATCCCAAACATCCCCTCCTATCCAAGCATCCCATCCTATCTATGCATCCCAAACATCCCATCCTATCAAAGAATCATATCCTATCCAAGCATCCCAAACATCCTCTCCTATCCAAGCATCCCATCCTATCTAACCATCTCAAACATCCCATTCTATCAAAGCATCCCATCCTATCCAAGCATCCCAAACATCCCATCCTATCTAAGAATCCCAAACATCCCATCTTATCCAAGAATTCCATTCTCTCAAAAAATCTCATCTTATCTAAGAATCCCATCCTATCAAAACATCTCATCCTATCAAAGCATCCCATCCAATTAATCCTACCATCATGATCCAACCAATCTATCAATCCCATAGTATCCAAATCTTGTATCAAATCATAATCATAGTTCATGCATCAATCATAATCATAGCTCTTGCATCAATCATAATCATAGCTTCTACATCAAATCATAGTCTTAGTCATCACCAATCCTAATCCTAGAATCATAATTTCTCGAACCCTACCATCTTCCCAATCACTTCCTTGGGCTCAATTTCAAAACAACCAATCACCCTCCCCCTTCCCCCTATAACTAATGTTCTTACCTATTGCTTATCCTTGTGCGCAAGGTTTTCCTTTGTATCATTCTCCCATAGTGAGAGTATGAGCTTCCTTAAAACCCCTCTCTTAGCCACTCTCTGTCCTCCTGCTCGCCCTTGATTCTTGTACTTTTCAAGAAGCTATTGAGCCTCGCATTCTCTCCCCGCCACCTTCTTGAGGGGACATCATGTAGTCCATTCTCTCCTCTTCTACTTAAAATTGGGGCAACCATGTTGCTTTAAGTAGTCTTCTAGGCATCGTTTATATTCAAGCTTCTTTGAAATAGTGTTGTCCCAACACTATGTCAAAGAGGGGTAAAATGTAGACACCTAAATCTGATTACATCACTAGGTAATCATATTTAGTTATCTCCTAGGACATTATTGAGTAAATATATATTATTTAATTAGTTAATTTTCATCCCCTGGTTGATTAATTAATTAAATTAACTATAGTCCAATTGATAAAATCAAATGATAAACCAAAATCAACTTATCAATTAAACCCCTATTCCTCTATTAAATTAAATGAATTCTCAAATCTATTTAATTTAATTCTATACCCTCATTTTATTAAATAAATCATTTGATAAAATATCTAAATCCCTAAAAGAGCCTTAAAACCTACCTTTATCTCTAATCCAACCCATTCACCCATACTAACCTCACTTAGCCACCTAACTAACCCATTCCATCAAAGCTAAGCCACTTGCACCCTAACCCCCTTTCTAAGCTAATCCTAATCCCCCTACTAAACATGTGCACAACTTTAAGCAAGGTTTAAGACTTGCTAACCCAAGCCAAAGTCAAAATATCTCCTTTATCCTCTTCCACCCTCACCTTCCAACATTTATGACTCTTACATCCCCCTTTATGACTCTTACATCTTTCTTACATACTCAACCTCCCTCATTACTCCCTTGACCAACCCTTATCCTATCTTCTCTCACTCATCCTCCTTATGACAAGTGTCACTTCTCTATTGGCTCTAAACAAGTACAATCCATGTGCTCCCCTTTGAGTGCATCTTGACCCTCCCTCACTATTTTGTCATCCTTGCATCTTGACCATCCATCTTTCTACCCCTTGGCCTATAAATGAAGCCCTCTCCCTTCACAAATACCATCCACCTTTCATGCAAAATTATAATACTATTTTGAGAGCCTAAAAACTACCAAAATACCATCATAATGTTGAAATCTCTCCATACCTCCATTGTTGAAACCCTCATCCATACACACACTTGGTAAAAAACCCCATCCTTTGGAAGCTTGAGCATGTGAGCATACATCCCCTCCCATCAGAGACACATCCACTTCATCATAGGTTATACCATAAAGAGCCTACCATTCTTGGTTTGCTTTCTTTTGTGGTGATAACTTCGGTCCTATCTTAAGTGTTAACTTGTTTAGTGGTGTGAATGCTCTTGTTAGTACTAGTATTCCTTTTACACTAACTAGATTAGGTGATACATTTGTTAGTATCATTCTATGTGATGCCTTATTTGGAAAACTGGCTCCTGGGATCAAATCCATCTGGTGACTAATCTTCCTCACTAGGGGTAATCCATTATGTACATTATCTAATACAAAATTAGGAAATTGTTAAAGTGGGCTTGTCGTTGCACCAAAAGACCAATCTGTGTATGTTTGATACAACCACTCAACTTATAGTATATAGGATGCGGTTAAGCCCTTGCCATGAATCTCGAGGGGAGCACTAAACAAAATTCCAATAATCTCCCCCTCAGCGTTACCTAAGGGTCTAAGGGTTTGAACCTATGACCATGCTCTGATACCACTTGTTAGAGTGGGGTTGCAGTTGCACCAAAAAACCAATCTGTCGATGCCCAATACAACCACTCAATTTATAGTACACATAAGGTGGTTAAGACCTTGTCACGAATCCTGCGGGGACTACTAAACAAATTTCCAACAGAAACTCTCCCAACAAATTTGCAACTTCTACAGGCACCTCCTTTACTTTTTCTTTACAATTTTTTGGGATTACAATAAAATACATATTCTCATACTTCATACCTTGGAGAAACTCCTTTGCATCAACAAAACATATTCTGGCAACACCACACACCTTTTCTTATTTTTCCTTCAATGACTTCAACTTATGTTTCACTCCATCCTTTGTCAGAGCATAGGTATTTTCTCACCCATCATTTACAACATGCATGTCATACTATCATGACCTACCCAAAAATACATGACATATGTCCATAGGTATGATATCACAAAGCACCTCATCATAGTAACCTCCAATCTTGAACTTCATTAAGCATTTCTCATTGACCATGACCTTGTGGTCATCCTACACCTAGGCAATATAGTATGGACATGGATGCTTTTGCCTCTTGAGACTTAACTAGGTGACCATCTTTTTTGATACCATATTTTTGGTGCTTCCACCATCAATGATCACATCACAACACTTATATTCACATTTATACCTTGTGTGAAACACACTTCTCCTTTGATCAAGTTGATTCTCACCACTCAGTAAGATCCTTTGATTAACTAAGACTTCTCCTTTTTCAACATGTTCAAAATGTGATGATTTGGCATCTTCATCAACATGCACAACCCTTGGCTTGGCCTTCAATTCTTATATCTGTCCTTCCTTGGCACTGGGAACATTCAAGTGCTCTATGCCCTTCTTCTCCATAGTGAAAATATTTTCCATGAAAACCTCCTCTTCTAGATCCTTTCCCTCTTCCTCTTCCTCTTCCTCTTCAATCTCTATTATTCTAATCATGGAAATGATTGGAATTATTTCCCCTTTGGTTCTGATTGCTATTGCCTACCTCATCCTTGTTCTTATGATCATCATTTTTGCCTCATAAGATTGTCTACCACATCTTCCACCATGACCTTTCCCACTATTCTTGTTATCAAACTTCTTGTTTACCTTTTCCACTATTCTTCAATAATGTTCATTCAAGCCAGACTCAACTCCTCCTAAATGCTTGGCCTTAACCCATTAATATAGCATGTGACTTTTATTTATAAGCTTCTACATGGCCAATTATGATGATAACTTAGTAGAACTCCTTGGCATACTCTTGAACAAATCTTCCTGCTGGCTTTTACCCTTGCATTTTCTTCAACAAATCAAGCTCATAATTTCTATGGGAATGAATTGTCACTTCAATTTAGCCATCATTTGATCCCATCTGGTGATTTTATCATTTCCTCTTCTATTCTGCTCCAATTGAATCTCCTGCTACTAGATCTTTGCAGGACCCTTCAGTTTGGCCTTCACAAATTCGACCCTATTAGGATCCTTAATATCTTCATACTCCAAGTATTCCTCCAATTCATTAATCTAATCAATCAACTCCTTTGGTTTCATATTTCCTGAAAATGTGGAAATCTCAAACTTAAGTCATTTCCCTATCTTGGAGATCACCTTCAAAAGTCTTTCTTCTCCAAGGTTCAGAACTACCTCTTCTTCAACATTTTCTTCTTCTTTGCCTTCATCCTCACTTTCATCTTTTATGACAAGATTTATCCCTCTATGCATTTGTTATACTAATACTTGCATTTGTCTTTGTAGGGCTCTGAAACCCTTAGGTGTAACACATGTGACTCTTTAACCATGCTCTCTTCATGGAGATAATTTTGTGCTTCCACAAAATCCCTACTACAAATTGCCTCACAATCGATGACTTGTCTACATGCTCAACCCAAACCACAATCCTGGTGCAACTGCCTCATAGTGAGCAATCTATTTACACACTCAGGAACTCCTTCTTTGATACCATTTGATGAAGGGTGCTACCTTTAATACCAAAAATACATAACATAAGCAAAGAAAGAACAATAATTTGCAAGAAAAAAATATAGGCTTCTGATTATCGCCACAAATGTAGAATTACAGAATTTTGAAATACAATATGAAAACCCACATGGGCACCTTCCTTACAATAGTTTGCAATACAGACTTGCATACTATTACCCAGAGTTGTCCTAGACAATGTACACACATTCCTTAAATAGGAATTTTTACACCATTCATAAATTTTCTAGACATCAAACCCTACCCTTGAGATCAACTAACTCTAAAATAAAATATAGAGTTGTCTTAATACACCTTTGACACTTATTTTGGAAATTTTAGTCAGTCCAATTTTGAAAGGCCATACCTTTCGAACTGTTGCTTTGATTGGCTATCATAACCACTTTTTAGAATCCTCAACTTTTGATCTACGAAGTCTGACTCATGCAATCTCTAGTCAATCCCATTTAGGAGCCCATTGGAGGCCTCTAAGGTCTTCAATGATGATCTTGAAGTTTTCATACCAAATTGCACACAAAAAATCTGCAATAAATTCATGAATACTCATTATATGGCATTGGGCCTCAATTGGTAGGCTAATATATCCAAGATGAACATCCACCTTCAAAATTCAGACATTCTAAGCTCGTATGATTGACTGCCTAAGTATCAAGCCTTCACAGAGAACAACTTTGCACTCAGCCAACCCTTGTTCAAGCAACAAAAAGCAAATAGTTTTGGATGATGTAAGATTGCTCTTACACACAGGATGCTCATGCATCAAAATGTGATCATCTTGGTTGACTTGTGACTTGTAAAATTATATATATTACAACACATGTTTCCTTAGTTAGAAATCTCCTAATAGTTAGGAATTTAGAGGTTAGCATCCAATATAAATCCAAATTTCTATATGTAGTCCAATGCATGTACCTTTGAATGTAATTCAACATCTTGTTGGACAAATATTATGTAAATCTTGATCTATTGTTAATGTGAAGGCTTGAATGTGAATGCTTACTATGCATTGTAGTTGTTACAATTGATTTTTTCCATTGTGTTGACTTACGATGCATGGTTGAGGCTACTTTCATAGTAGACAAGGACCATTATTTTATTAATATAGTTAGACTAAGAATCATGTGATTGTCAAAGCTCCCTTATGGTCAATATAGATGACACATATAAGAAAAAACATATACATACATATATACATATATATGTACATGCACATATACATGTAAATGAGTATATGTACAAGTACATGTATAGACACACACACACACACACACATATATAAATGTGTGTGTGTGTGTGTGTGTGTGTGTTCAACATGTGTATGCATACACACCCATATATAAACATCACTATATATAAATATACATATACATATGTGTGTATGTGTGTACATACATGTACTTACATACATGCATACATACACACATATCTATCTATGTGTGTGTATGTATACATGCATTCCCATCAGTCTTAGAAAATGGTAGTCTTTTGTTGAAAGTCAACAACACTTTCTTGTGTCTATACAAAATATTCACAATCTTAATTGTGGCACATTGCACTCTAAGTGACATGCTTGGACATCACTTCCACATCTTTTCATACTAAATAAAGGACAGCTAATGTATGAAATGAAGATTGGTCTTTTTGCACACAACAAGGTGGTGAATTCTAAACATGGGGCAAATCTTATTTGTGAGGGAAATGTTTAATTTCTCAATAAACCACCTTCCTACCCTATTGAGACAAAATTTAAATGCCCCTTTTTATTGATTTTGTATCACACAATTTATATATTTACAAAACTAAAAAAATATAGTATAATTCTTATGCTATTATCTTCACTTGGGTTTCTATAGAATGCAAGATGCATATCTTCCATCTCACAAATAAGTTTAATCTTCACAAAATTTGGTTGCATAATTAATTTACAATCTTCCCTTGTGGTATATGTTTAATCTTTAAGAGAACTAAAATGACATCTAACACAAACAAATT
Organism: Cupressus sempervirens; assembly: GCA_028749045.1. Classification (NCBI taxonomy): domain Eukaryota; kingdom Viridiplantae; phylum Streptophyta; class Pinopsida; order Cupressales; family Cupressaceae; genus Cupressus; species Cupressus sempervirens. The sequence continues at coordinate 74,991,709 of CM053790.1, read as the reverse complement.
ACACATTTGCAAAGTAGATTTTAAATATCCCCTACAAATTTTGTCAAGTGTAGAGAAATCAATTAGCCATCATTAAAAACCTTAATTAGTTCCTAACATAAGGGCACTTTCTAAGTAATTTTTAATTTTAATTTTAATTTATAATCACCAAGTAATTCCTTTGGATCTCATTCTAGGTCACGTGAGATTGTGGGAAAACAAATCCTTAAGGAAAGATCAAATGATATTTAATACTAGCAATTTATATATTTGTATCTCACATATTTTATTTATCCTCTATATATTTCATCAAGTATAGAGAGATCAATTAGTCACTAATAAGAAAACTCTAACCAATTCCTTGTGCATGGAAAATTACTCCTATTCCAAAATATAGAGGTGTATATCAAATTTTACCAAATGTGTAGTTGCACATTTCTATGGAAAGTGTAGTTAAAATAGGAACCCGACAATCTAGATGTAGAACATATTACCAACAAAATAAAGCATTGACAAATTTAAAAGTAATTTTAACAAACATTCTACTGATCTTTGTATACTTTTTTTATACTATAAAGTCATTGCAGTAAATCCACCACATTACCATTTGCCACCACTTCCTTGTGTGCAAGAAGACTTGGTGTATATGTATACATGTACTCACACGCATGCACACGTGCACATGGATAATAAAGACTAAGTCTTTTTGTATACAATAGAGAGGTGACAAACTTTAAAGACAAAGCAATTTTTTAGTTATGGGAGCAACTCATTACTTTCAACAAGCACATGTTTGCTTTATAGATACATCTCTCTTAATAGGATCTTTGACCAATTGTTGTATAGTTATAATTTTATCTTTTACAATGCTTTCATGTACTAGTGTATTAACTATGTCTATAATTTAGACCTCCACGACTAATGAGAATTTTTTATTGTTACATATGGTTTGTTTACAAGCCATATTTTTATCAAAATTTTGTTGTCATTGTTATAATCTTCAATTTTTTAGGGAATGTACTTTTCTTCTATTCTCACAAAATGCCCTCCATTTTGATTCATTTCTAATCAAAATCATTATATATACGCAAAAATGTAGAATTTGCAATATGTTTTTCACACTATTGTCTTTATTGTGTTTTCTACAAAATGTGAAATGCATATTTTCTCTCTCCAAGATAAGTTTAATCTTTACACAACTTGAATCTATAATGAATTTAGGTTATTATTTTATGGTAGCTAGTTAACTTCTTTGTACTTCATTCAAATGCTATATACTGCAAATAAATTATATATTTAATATCATCTATAATTTCTATCAAGTGCAAAGAAATGAATTGCTCAACATAAAAAAATGCTAACTAATTGCTCCCACATTTTGTAAGGGAAACACACGAGCTCAACATTTTAGGGATTAATGGAAAATTAATTAGAGTTTTTTTATGCTCAACAATTAATCTCCTTAAATAGTTGGTTGAAAGTGAACTTAAAAGGGAAAAAGGAATTTAGAGGTTTTTATCCATGCTCAATAGTTAACCTCTCTCTTTTACATTCAAAGTTATATTCAACCATGGAAAAAAGATCCTTGACAATAATATAAATAATTTTAACATTTCTTGAGATATCTTTTTTGTTACCATTGAAAAAACATAAAATGCCCTTAATTTGTACATTTATAGAGCACAATCACTTATGCTCTATAATTTTAATCGAATGTAACATAATTACTTGTATTCCAAATATAGAAAGCAATAAGAAAATTTACCTCATGTGGCAACAAGTTTATAGTGAAAGTGCATACATATCCTCTATCATTTTATTCAATTGCAGTATAGAGAGCCCTTAGAAAACTATACTAGCAATCAGGGTCTACTAAACTATAACTAGAATGTCATATGGAATGATAAGTTTTGAAAGAAAAGGTCTACACAAACAAGCTATCACAATTAGAGTAAAATAATGATAAATGTGAAAATAATTTCAACAAACAACCTTTCTTTTTATGATCAAACTTGCTATATGATTAGTTAACCTCTTTCTTTTACATTCAAAGTCATATTCAACTATGGAAAAAAGATTCTTGAAAATAATATAAATAATTTTAATATTTGTCGAGAAAAAAAATTGCTACTGTTAAAAAAATAGAAAATACCCTTAATTTGTACATTTATAGAGTACAATCACTCATCCTCTATAGTAATCAAATGTAACATAATGACTTGTATTCCAAATATTGAAAGCAATAAGAAAATTTACCTCATATGGGGCAGTAAGTTTATAGTGAAAATGCATACATATCCTTTATCATTTTAATCAATTGCAGTGTAGAGAGCCATTGGAAAACTATACTGACAACCAGGGTCCACTGAACTATAACTAAAAAGTCATATTACTCAATTACAATGTAGAGAGCCATTAGAAAACTATATTAGCAACTAAGGTCTTCTGAACTATAACTAGAATGTCATATGCAACGATAAGTTTTGAAAGAAAGCGTCTTGATAAACAAGCTATCACAATTAGAGTAAAATAGTGGTAAATGTGAAAGCAATTTCAACAAACAACCTTTCTTTTTAATTTACAAGAAGTGCAATAGATCCATTGCATTAAATTTAATTGATATTGTCCTTTTTATTGCATGCAAGGATATTCATCATTATCTATTTGCATGATGAAGATCAATCCAAAGATTCATTCACATAACATATATCAAACCAAATGAATTCATTTCATCCACCATTTTATTCTATAAAATGTCCACAAAATGAGTTGATAAAACTTTTGAACATTGAAAAGCCACTGATATCTAGTTACATCCAAGACATTCCCTATATGAAGAGGAGGAGCTCTATTTTTAATCCAACAATTGGCAATCTTAAACAGGTAATGACTACCATTGAAACAATATGTTGTGTCCATTATTTTACTAGTTTACACATCATTTTTCTAATTGCTTATGATAATCTTCCAACTGTCGGATGAAAAGGTACTATCCTACTATTGATGTAAGTAGAATAGGACAAATTGATGTTGAAATGTTCTCACACCTTTTCCATTTTCCTTCATAGGCGGTCGATGGAAATGATATTGTTCAAATCTCATGACCACACCCATTGGTCACAAATGCAATAACAAGTTTTAATTATTCATAGTCTATCTTATACACATCACGTACATAGCATCATATATTATATAGCACGGTAATATGAACAAATCATATAATTGCCACATGATATAAATGGCATAAGATTTAATGCATAAATGATAGATAAACTAAGCTAAAAGAAATGGAAGAAATTGACAATTTAAGAGGAGGATCACTTCATTATTTTACGGTCACTGTCGGACTTCATCCACAATCAAAACCATCACAAATGAGTTTGTCATGCCAAGCACACAAACACAATGGGGACCAAGCAAAAGATTTGATAAATGGTAATATCTCATTCATGCATAATGCAAATTGTATCTAGATAGAACATGGTTGAATTATGTCAACACATTAGGAATGTGCTTGGAAGTTCCCTCCCGAACTGCTTAGTTGTTTTTTGCATTAGCGATTGCCAGTGTTATATGTTCTAAGCACCTATTTAAACCCCTTCCTCTTCTTGCTTGTTCCCATACAACACTTTCATATCTATCTCTACTTTGTATTTTCCAAATATGTGCTCCCTTGTCGCATAAAATAGCTCTTTTTAGGTCTCTGAAGTTTGTAGTGACTTTATTGCTATAGGGGATGTCGTAGCTTGGCCCCTTTCTCAGTGGAGGAAGTTGTTTTCTCTAGTGGAAGAAGAGTCCCTTGTACTGCAATACAACAATGGCCCTCTCCTCACCACATCTCCCATTCATAACCTTCATCTCATTTGGTACAACAATTTCACTTCGGCTCAATGTGCAATTGTTGTTGACTTTGTGTAGTCTTTGGGAGTAGAAAGTAGCCTATAGAGGATTTGCCCCATCCACATTAAACTTGCAAGCTCTACCTTTGACACGAAGTTCTGGGGAAGTAGAAGCTGGACAAATCTTGTTAGTTGGGAAAGACCCTCAAAAGAAGTGACATTCCCAACTTGGTGAATGATGATCAAATCCAAAACATCTAAATCATTAGCCTATAAAATAAATAAGAAATTTAATAATATAAATAAAGCCTATCATCAATAGCTACAATTGACTTTCACTCTATATCTCAATATCCACACATACTCTATGTTCCTCCCTTCGTATGTCATCTAAGTCCGACATGCATGCAGATACACATAATACAATTTCCTCTCACTATCTATCATTGTCTCTCCCCTTCCTCTCTCTTCTAAGAAATTTTATAAATATGAATTTAAGAATTTTCCTCTCCCTATCTATCATTGTCTCTTCCCTTCCTCTCTTTTCTAAGGATTTTTAGAAAAATGATTTTAAAATTTATTTTAATTACTACGAGAATGAATAAATAAATAAATTTTTTATTATATTTTATATGAGTTAGTGAGAGAGAGAGAGAGAGAGAGGTAAGAGGTGAGGTGTTAATGACGTAGGATACAAAATAAAGTTTTCAGTTGATAACATATCCTACATATGTATATACAAAAAATAGGCCACAATTTTCTATAATTGTCCTCCCAATTAGGTAGGGTACAAAATAAAGTTTTCAATTGACTACATATATTGCACCTGTATACAATAAAATAGACCATACTTTTTCCTAATTGAGACCCACGCCGATTAGAGGTACCTATTGCACACTAGAGTGCTATTGCTAGTGTTAAATGAGACGATTGGCCAACTTTCCAAAAAGAATTAGCCTATCGACTAAATTAATATTGTATTCGAAAATAATGAAATGGCACCAGAGGCCAACGGCCATCTAATTTAAACCAATCGGCTCAATAGCCTTGCCACAACGGTCCAAATTAAGGGTTTGTCAGCATAAACTGATAGTTCGCTTTATGTTACCTCGACTTCGTTCCAGAAAAAAGCAGGCGGGTCATGAAGTCCTGTGCAATTTTGTTTGCATTAGGGCTCTTCAATAGTGTCTGCTATGGCGTATATTCTGATTTTCAAGATATTAGAGAGTTATCTGAATCCAAAAGTACGGTAGAATGGTTGAAATCCGTCAGAAACCAGTTACACGAATACCCAGAGCTCAAATACGAGGAAATAAACACCAGCGCATTGATCAGAGCCGAGCTGGATAAAATTGGCGTTCAGTACGAATGGCCCGTTGCGAGAACAGGCGTGGTAGCTACAATAGGTTCCGGGGCTCGACCTGTGGTCGCCCTTCGAGCTGATATGGACGCCCTTCCTATACAGGTATATTATTTTTAGAAAGCCTCAGTCTTTTATTATTTCTATTTTTTCGGCTAATGGTTAAGTATTGTTGTGGATTGCAGGAGCTGGTCGAATGGGAGCACAAGAGCAAAATTGAGGGCAAAATGCACGCGTGTGGTCACGATGCCCATGTGACCATGCTTCTAGGGGCTGCCAAGCTGCTCCACCAGCGGAGGCACAAGCTTAAGGTCGGTTGGGGTTTCGCCTCTGTTCTCCCGTTCGATCCCTGTTGAATATTTTATTGCAAAAATGAGAAGCTTACGTTACTGTGTTAAATAATGGAGTGCATTAGCTGCTTGTGTGGACTAGGGTTTTAAAGGTTTATATTATTAATTGCTCGAGTTAATTGGTATATAATTTTATTTAACCATTATCCTAATTTACTGTGAAAAACGTTTCTGATAAACAAAGAAGAGGCTGGCTTCGAGTCTGAAGCGAATTTGGTGGAAGGTTTAAGATGTAGAATTCAAATTGGTGGGGTACAAAAATATGTTAACATACATGATTGGTTTCTAGCTGGGTCATTGCTACATTGATTTGAATTATGGGACGGGGATGTCTTATATGGCATTACATGAACTAATCCCAATCAATTACCTGTTTGTTTGTCGGAATTGAACGGGAATTGGTATTAATTCCTAAAATTTCTAATCTGCAGTTTGGATGTACCAAATTGGAATGGGCATTTGAGTTTCGTATTCTCATTTTGGCCCAAAACGAGGATTTGTTGACTCCACCTGAGGAGGTTCCATTTCCTTTAATCCATATTTCATAAACATTTCGGGTCTGGAAGCCCTCTCTGTGCTTCTTGTTTTGGCTTACTGCTGGTGGCTTCTGCAATAGTTATGTCACTTTGATAGTGCAATTTATCATTTTTTTCAACTCTAAATTATCATATTAAACATTATTGCTCACACATTAGTAAAGGGATGTGGATTTCTGGATTTGGTTGATTTTTTTTTACAGCAAGTGTTTTTTGGTATGTTGCTCGATTCATATTCACTCTGTTTTGGTATAGAGTGTGTTTTTTAAGTGTCTGCAATGTATTTCTTTGGGATATTTTATTTACATGACAGAGTGGCATAGGCGGGCTAAAATGGTGTGAACCACATTTTCCAAACAAATAAAGTAAACAATTTTTTTTTCCTTTAAATCTTCTGGATGATGGTGGCTGTATTGAAACAAATTTTGAGGCACAGGTTTTCCAAAATTTTAAAATTGCTACTTTGATGGTCGTGGGAACTTTTCTTTGGTTGTACAGGAGCATATGTTGGATGCTTTCAACTGTTGTATGCTCTTCTGTTTCAAAGACTGTATTTTGCTCTTGATTTCAATGGTTTTCAATTGTTTACTTTGATTGGTTAATATCTTATAAATAAGACATTTCAATTTTCTTTTGCTCTGGTATTGTTATCTTTCAGGTGCCTTCTTCTTGGTAGTTATCTGAGGTTTAGGTATCATTTTAGTTTGTAGAAACATATGGTTTTGTGTTTCTGCATTGAGTGTATTTATTTCAAATGATATGGCCTGTGAGGCTGTTCAATTCAGAGGGACATATCACAAATGGGTTTTATACTGTCTTTGGGTTTTTATGGCTATTTCTTGCATATCAACACATTTTTGCAAAATTGTTTGACTTAGAAGATGTACATGCTTTTGATTTTAGTGGCCTTGTAGCCACAGAAGCTACACCCTTTTTTTAGCGGGGGATTACTTACAGTGCAATTCTACTCACTGTAAGACTATTTAGAGGGTGTGCCAGCTTTTATTCTTCATTCCTGTCTAATGTCTGGGCACAGACGCCTCAATTTGGTGAATTTTTGGCTCTTGTAATGCAAGCAATTTTGCCTTAAGTTTAATTTTGTGGGCTGCAGCCTCGTTTTACACCTGTGTTAAGCATTTAGCTGTACAATTCATTAGTTTTTCATTCCGGGAATCATGGTAGCATCTCTACAGAGCAACAAGTAGTATAGTCAGGCTCTTACATAGATTTCAAGCTATCGAATGCTGGCTGTTATTTATAATGACTTGTGGGTTTTGATCGTTTGCTGTTTGAAATTTTCTACCTCTTTTTAAAATGCCTTGACAGCGTGTCATGGTCGACATATTGAGCATGTGTTCCTTGATTTCCACCAGGGAATGTAGGCTTTCTTTTAGGATGTTTGGCCTCAAAATTAATAGAGCCTTCAGTGGCATCTAGGGTTGTCATAAGATCGTCAGGTAACCTTGTGGTCTCATGTAGCTAGAATGTGGATCTTAAATTTGTTTAGCTGGTATTGTTGAGATAAAATGGGATTCCTTAGATGTTTTGCTGAGATAACAAGGGTTTGTCCATATATATGAAGAGTGATTCTTTTTCTGTGACGTCTTTGAGGTTCTGATGTCTACTCTGAAAGTGTCTTACAGTTTGCCTCATCACAATCAACTCCTGCGTAAATAGAGATAAATATTTTTAATGTGTAAATCTGCTGCTCAATTACCTGACGACACATCTCTTCTTTTTAGAATCTTAACAATCAAAATATTTCAATTTTTTGTAAATTTGTTTTGGTATCCAACTTAGTTTGGACTGGAGCATCCCTAATATTTCAGAAAGACCAAATTTAATAATTTCAAGGCTATGAAAGTTTTTGAACATGGGAGTACCACTTTGTGTGAAAGACTAATTTTGTATCTTTTGGGTTAAAATTTGTTTCATAAAACCACGAGTAATTGTATTCCTTCTAAATTTCCCTAAATTATGTTAACTTATATTTTGGGAATTTATACAATTTTTTTCTTGCTGGCACTATATGAAATTGGGTCTTGTAAATTACAAAGATTTCAAATTTGTCTTCACTTTCTTCAATTTGCTTCATATTTGCTATTAAACTTCTTCTTGGAATGGTTTGCTGATTTATTGATTGAACCTTTTGGTTTTATTCTCTTTGTTAAATTTCTGGGCAAACATTAGAATGTCTTTGATTTAATCTCAAGGGGGATATATTAGACATAATGTTAGAATATGCTTTATAGATAGACATTTATTAGTTCTTCCCAAGAGAACCACATGCAAGGAACTACAATATTCAATTTGTCGTAAATTGATAATTGTTGAATTGAGAACTATAGGCAAGGAACATTACATTTGCAGTTTGTAGTAAAAGAAGCCAATTTGGAGGCTATTCGCCTTTTGGCATACTAGCCCACTTCCACAATGAGGTGGCTTTAGGGATTTTAAGGACACTGCATTGTTAAAAGCACCATCCTCTATAGAAGTAGTAAAGGAGTTAGTCACTTTAACATCTAGGAAAAGTGATTGGATTATGATATTAGATGAGACATATGTTCATTATTCTTATTGCATAACAAGAAACCGAAATTGGGAAACATATCCTTTTATGCTACTGCCTAAACAAGTAGGGAGAAAGAAAAGTTGGGCATCTATTAACAACTTCAGGGCATGGGTAATATGTTTCTCTACTGATAAAAGATGTTGGCTACTTAGCAACCATCCTGTCAGCGTAAAGATTGAATTGTGTTGGCTATCTAACAATCGCCGGGTAGGTAAGATGATATATTATAGAAAAACTGTTCAATAATTGTTGGATGGCTTGTGTCCAAATATAGTTGTGGCTGATAAAGAACCTACATTTTAAAAACAAATTGTTGACCAGTTAACAACCACTAATGTGAAACAATGAAGGTACATGCCAACTACTTAGCCATGTAAACTAATGAATACACATTCCAATAGCATTGAAGTGCATCCCACTATCCTATCATAAGTTGATATTGCTTGATAGATTACTCCATAGATAACTTTTTGATCTATAGAATAATAACAAACAGCCTGAGAAATAAAAAGTAAATAGCATTAGTTATGTAGGGGGGACACATTTAAATGCACCCTACTGAAAAATTGTGTTTGCTAGAGTGAGTATAGGGTTTGCGTATTGCGGTAAAACAAATTATCCCCATAGAAAAATGTTTTGGCTTGTTGGCAACCACACCCTTGTATAGAATGAATGACATTGGCTATTGAATAGCCATGCCCTCAGATACCACCCACAACCCTGTATTTGCTAGGTATATGACTTTGCTTATAATGCAACCTCAACCCAGTATTTGCAAGGTCTATGTAATTGGTTATACAACATCTGCAATCCTATATGTGGAAGGTCCATGACATTGTCTATCCAACAACCATAGTCCCAGGAGAGATGCAGATGCACTCCACCAACATTAGATTGGATCTGCATCGCTTCGCCTTATCATTGCTAGTCTATTGATAGATTGTTCGAGCATGTGTCATTGCAGAAACCCTGAATAAATAAGAAGTGGTGATGCTTACTAGTAGATAAATAATTCAAGAGGCTAGGAAGGTTCAATATGTGTCAAAGTATGTATCAGAGATATAGGCAACCGGAATTGGAGTGAGCCAAACAACTCCAGTCTAGTTGTTGACATTCTTGGCTGAAGAGTGGCAACCACATCCTCTTATAGAAAGAGCAAATGACATTGGCTATTGAATAGCCACACCCTCAGATACCACCCACAACCCTGTATATGCAAGGTATATGACTTTGCTTATAAAGCAACCACAACCCTGTATTTGCAAGGTCTATGTAATTGGTTATACAACATCTGCAATCCTATATGTGGAAGGTCCATGATATTGTCTATCCAACAACCATAGTCCCAGTAGAGATGCATATGCACTTCACCAACATTAGATTGGATTTGCATCACTTGGCCTTATTGTTGCTAGTCTATTGATAGATTGTTTGAGCATGTTTCATTGCAGAAATCGTGAATAACTAAGAAGTGGTGTTGCTTACCAATAGATAAATAATTGAAGAAGCTAACAAGGTTCAATATGTGTCAAAGTATGTATCAGCGATATAGGCAACCAAAATTGGAGTGAGCCAAACAACTCCAATCTAGTTGTTGACATTCTTGGCTGAAGACAATGTGCCTTCATGCAACTCTTTAGCCAAGTAGAACACTAGATTGGGAGAAATGACATAGAAAGCCATTCTCTCGAATGCTTCTGAAATGTCCCTTTTCTGATTTGATATGGTATTTCACACCTCTAATCAGATCTTTAAAATCAAACAACTAATATCCCAAAGATCCACCAAATTTCTCAAGAAACCCCAAATCGGGTATGCTGAAAATAGTGCCAAAAGCTTCACAGCTTCACCTATTATTAATAAATCTGAAAATGGACATTTTTACAGAAATTTCAGCAGCATAACAGCCTACAAAATGACATTTCCAAATCTATATAGCCTTTACACAGCAGCTCACAAATGTAGGACAAAAACTATGCTCATCGGGCTCCCGAAATTAACACAAAAATGCCCGGAAACACCACAAAAACACTAATAAACTATCTCAAAAGTTTAATCACGTCCCAATACATATATTCAGCTCTATTTTAACAGCTTAAAGTCTGAAATACAACAGCAACCAAAACTAATATGAAATGCTCAACTGAAAACACCAAACTCATGCAAAAAAACACACCTAAAAACCCACAAATCTACACTGTTCAGCACAAAGGCAAACTCTGTATGAGCATGCACATGGAATGGCTTCAAACTCCCGTCCTTAGCCTTCTTGGAAACCTACAAACTCCCGTTCTTGGGTCTCCCTGGAAACCTGCAAACTCTCGTTCTTGGGTCTCCTTCTCCACAGGTTTGGCAGCCTCTGAAGAATAACAAAGAAATCAACAAAATCAAGTTCTGGAATGAGCCCAAAATGCCTCCAAAACCCCTTAAAAGAGAGCATAACTGTAACTCACGTCCAAGAGAGGTTAATGAAACATATTTTAATAATAATTTTCATTTATTAGTCCAACGGTTTCCAAAGATTAACCCCCTTTTTCCGAAACTTCACTTTCTTGGGCCTGCCTGCCTTAGCAAAGATTATTATTTTTTAATTATTTGAAAAGGGGACATGACAAGTCCTCCCCTCCCAAACATTGCTTGTCCTCAAGCAATGGCTGAACAATAAACCAATCAATCCACCTGGATCCCAAATGTAGTCATGAACTATACTACTACCAATTAACACAGGCTCCTGCAATATCCTCTGCAATATGACCAAGAAGAATCCATAATCAAACTGACAATTATAGCTCAACCAAACTCCAAAATCACCACTACCACAGTCAAAAACCCATGAGACACAAACTCTTAGAACATTAGAACCCAAGTAAAGTGGACAAATCAAACTGCCAACACCATAAATACCATCAACGCATCCCACTGGCCTATACGGAATGTACAATCCAACTCTGCAACAATGGTGAATGCTCTCAAATGAAACTATACCAAGTATGGAGAATTCACACACTATACAACTCCTGCAGTCAACACAACTCTGTAGATCATCGGCCACTGTCTCATAACCATAACTCCCATGCACCCCTGATGGTGAAAAACCATCACAAGATAAACAAAAAGAAATGGAACCCAAACCAAATTTTCCTGCCATCAACTCCTCAACACAAGGATCATTTTCTAACTGATGTACATGCCCTGCAATATAATGTTGATTAAAAAAACCAACCTCAGTCAACAGCTCACCATGAACAAGTGATACAACCCACTGTGACTGATCACTAGCTAAGTCAAGAGATGTCATCGCCAAAGGAGTAGAATCAATAACAACACCTGCTAAAGCATCACTCCAAAACTCCTGCTCTAAGTCATGTATTATCAAGCTATCAATTGTAGGACCTATCGCCATGTCGTGCCCATCACAACTCTCATCCTGAGGCATCAAACTATTCCATAACTGATGATAAGCACTAGGAACCAAAGTACATCTCTGTATCATAATTTCATCAACATGGTCATCAAAGGTAAATTGATGAGCATACCTCACAGTGTAATGCCGATAGAATGCGCCAATCTCAGTCAGTGGCTCAAACTGTAATCCAGATGAAACTAACTGCAATTGATCATTAACCATGTTGGAACTAACTACTAGCTCTGGAGATATCACCAAGGGAGTAGTATTACTAGTAGGAACCATGCCAACTGTCGACTCACCAACATCACACATGATCTTTGATACATCTCTAGTCTCTGTGCCATCAGTACTAGAGGCCACCACCATGTCAGGCATACAACAATCTGCTACAACACCCAACTCAACTGAACCTGACTCTAGTGGGAATGAACCTGATATGCCAATGTTAGTATCAAGGATGGATGCATCCCCATCTCCACTGTCTCTGACAATCTCGGCCATGGACATCCTCGAATCACCAAAGACCATAGCTTGTGACTGTATAGAATCAGGTAAAGACTGTAGTCGCTCTAACTCCATGGTCACCTTAGCCAAATGAAACTGTGACTCCTTGAAAGCCAACTGTGTACTCTCAAGAATCTCAAAAGTCACCTCAAGCTGCTTAGTAAGCTCACTCACCTCATCTTCCTTGGCCAACAATGCATCATATGCTGTACTACCTCACTCCATAAGATAATCTCTGTCGGCTACCAACTGCATATAATTCTGTCTCAAAATCCGAATAGCCTCCCATAAAGAGTGGATCTCTGTCAAGGAAAGATAACTTCCTTCCTGCTCATCACTAGTAGGAGGACCCCATCCATAAACTGCTAACAACTGACAAGCAACATCAAAATGTTGGCAAGTGATAGCAATGTCTCGGTCACTAACTCTCAACTGATTAGACACATGATGGCACTGGCTTGACTGTCTCCTACAAACCTCCTCTGATGCACTGTCTAAAGGAGTATAATCAAAGTCACTAGTCTCTAGAGTATTACAATCCATATCCTGTGAATCAAATCTAAAGCTCATATCAACATACGAAGTATCAAAAACATTAGCACTGCTGTCAAACTCCTTTGCACCCAAAGAAACTAAGTTTTCAAAACTGCCCACTATAGCCTCCTGGATGTCATCAATGCCAATATGATCCTGGGACTCATCTGTACACACTGCCAAATATGAAAGATCATCAACACATTCCAGCAAATATGGTCGACTGGATATATGAACAAAGCCCAACATCAGTGTATAAAAACTAATACCAACATCAGACAAGATACTGGCACAAGAAAAGACAACACCATGTAATCTGCTAATCAAATCCATGATAGCACCCAAACAAACACTGCTACCAAAAAGTGTTAAAGATCTCCAGTCAACTGAATCCCAAATGCCAATATAACAATCTCGAGTCCATATCCGTAAACTAGAATCAACTGGTAACTCAAGAAAACTCCTCACCTGAGTAATATGACCAATACCAACTAACTTCACATACCTGTCATGATGAGATAATGAATTCACAATACTATCTTTGTTCACCTTCAGCTGGCTGGACAAATCATGTGAAGTACTACCAGCCTCAACCTCATGTGGTGAAGCATCTAACTGTGCCTAGTACTCTTTCTCAGCAAAATCATGAATGCTCAATGTCTGCTCATCTCTACCAGGTATCTCACCATCCTGTACAACAACATCCTCATAATCATCATCTGAACCCACTACACTGTAGTCACTGCCTATTGTAACTATACCATCCTGAATACCTGTGGCATCACCCTTTGACGACCTGTAAACAATTGTCTCAATTTGAGTATCAAGTTGACCATTACTATCAATCTGTGTAATATCCTTTCCCACCACCTCCTGTGGCAGAGTAGAATCTGAGACCTCTACCTGGCTATCAGCTAGTTTCTCAAACTCTTCATGCAAGTTCTTGGTAATTGTGTCATCTGCCCTGTGAGAAAATCTGCCAAATAGAAATCCAGTCAACTTATCCACCTTAGCTGGGTCGGACAACATGTCATTCATTATACGGTGGTGCTCAATCAACTGTTCAGACATGTCATGGCTTATTTTCATAAGTTTATCTCGAATGTCTAAATAACCATCCTTTCTACTGTTTTGACTCTGGATATCAATTGTCCAAGATCGTGTCCTCTGAGACTCTGTACTATACCTGTCCATTCTGGATAAAGTAGAGTGTAACCCAATAGGATATAACTTCTTCAAACACCAAGAACTAACATGCAAATGATTAGAAGTAGCATGCAACCATAAATTTTTTCATGCAGCTGATTAGAAGCAACATGCAATCATCAATGATGACATGCAAGATCTGGGTAGTTGTCAAAACTGACATGCAAGATCTGGGTAGTTGTCAAAACTGACGTGCAAACTTCTACAACCACCAAATTCACCAAGAACTAACATGCAAATGATTAGAAGTAGCATGCAACCATAAATTTTTTCATGCAGCTGATTAGAAGCAACATGCAATCATCAATTATGACATGCAAGATCTGGGTAGTTGTCAAAAATGCAAGATCTGGGTAGTTGTCAAAACTGACTTGCAAACTTCTACAAACCCTCAGGCTGGCAAGATCATGGCTCTGATACCACTGAAATGTCCCTTTTCTGATTTGATATGGTATTTCACACCTCTAATCAGATCTTTAAAATCAAACAACTAATATCCCAAAGATCCACCAAATTTCTCAAGAAACCCCAAATCGGGTATGCTGAAAATAGTGCCAAAAGCTTCACAGCTTCACCTATTATTAATAAATCTGAAAATGGACATTTTTACAGAAATTTCAGCAGCATAACAGCCTACAAAATGACATTTCCAGATCTATATAGCCTTTACACAGCAGCTCACAAATGTAGGACAAAAACTATGCTCATCGGGCTCCCGAAATTAACACAAAAATGCTCGGAAACACCACAAAAACACTAATAAACTATCTCAGAAGTTTAATCATGTCCCAATACATATATTCAGCTCTATTTTAACAGCTTAAAGTCTGAAATACAGCAGCAACCAAAACTGATATGAAATGCTCAACTGAAAACACCAAACTCATGCAAAAAAACACACCCAAAAACCCACAAATCTACACTGTTCAGCACAAAGGCAAACTCTGTATGAGCATGCACATGGAATGGCTTCAAACTCCCGTCCTTAGCCTTCCTGGAAACCTACAAACTCCCGTTCTTGGGTCTCCTTGGAAACCTGCAAACTCCCGTTCTTGGGTCTCCTTCTCCACAGGTTTGGCAGCCTCTGAAGAATAACAAAGAAATCAACAAAATCAAGTTCTGGAATGAGCCCAAAATGCCTCCAAAACCCCTTAAAAGAGAGCATAACTGTAACTCACGTCCAAGAGAGGTTAATGAAACATATTTTAATAATAATTTTCATTTATTAGTCCAACGGTTTCCAAAGATTAACCCCCTTTTTCCGAAACTTCACTTTCTTGGGCTTGCCTGCCTTAGCAAAGATTATTATTTTTTAATTATTTGAAAAGGGGACATGACAGCTTCATACCCTGCAGTAAGGCCATGATACTAATTAGAGCACCACAGAGGACCTATCTAGTTAAATATACATATAATCTAGATTCATCTCTCTCTCTCTCTCTCTCTCTCTCTCTCTCTCTTTTTGAATCTATTTGAAGCTTTCTATTTTTAGATAAATTATCAGTATCTGACTTTTGATAATTTACATGTCAAATGAATATATTAGCTACTAGTGATAGATTGACAACTAATTACAATGATTTAAATAGTAGATAAGGCCATTGGTCTCCCTTAATCTAGAAGTTCTATTGGACTTTTTTCGCCAGGTTAGGAAAAAATCTAATCTAATAAAACTAGAAGATTTGAGAAGGTTAAGTCTCGTTTACATGTTTATATTTTTTATGACAACATGCCAAACATTAACTCCATTATGTAGTTATAGGTCATTTGATGGATCCTATTAATGATATAAAAGTTTAGGGAGCCACTGTTAGGAAGATCGAGGTCATGTACATGCTGTTATTCTTGCAACTCTTGTAGTATTCATAGTAGCATCTTCCCAAGAAGCTAGAAGACACAGGCATAATTGAAGAAGAGTTGCATGTGTCCTTTTATAAGTGTATTATCTATTCCAATTAGATAGATCACTCTTGTAGTATTCATAGTAGCATCTTCCCAAGAAGCTAGAAGACATAGGCATAATCGAAGAAGATTTGCATGTCCTTTCATAAGTGTATTATCTATTCCAATGAGATAGATTGCCATTATCAAATAGGCATGAGTAGAGGAGTCGTCTTTCATCTAGTCAATATTCTAAGGCAAATAGAAAGCATTAAAGATACAATAAACATAACATTAGAAGAAAAACTAGGGATTTTCGTCCATATCCTTGGCCATAATCTAAGGTATCAAAAGATTGGCCATAAGTTTGGACATTTAGGAGAGATTGTAAGTCGATACTTCCGCAAGGTCTTGAAGGCTATCTTAGCACTCCATGCTGATTATTTTTTACTCATTTCTTCAACCACTTCGTTAGAAATTGTTGGGAAGGACTGTTTTGATTCGTACTTATAGGTAAATCTCCTAGTGGCATGTATTTGGTTCTTGAGTCTTAATTATATTACTACATAATTGTTAATAAATTTGCTTGCTATAGGGTGTCTTGGAATAATTGATGGATCCTATTTACCAATTACCATTGATGTGGACATACAACCAAAATATCACGATAGAAAAGGCAACTTGTTGTAGAATGATATGGGCATCTATTCATTTGACTATAAGTTTCAATACATTCTTGTTGGTTGGGAAGGGTTTGTTGTAAATAGACATGTTTGTTCTTCGACTCTCTCAAGATCAGTTTCCTCTAGTAGCTCTCCGAGGTATGTTAAATCATATTTTTTATGATTATATAGTGATGTTTACGAGATATGGGAGAGTGTTATGATAGTAATTTATTTTGCTTTATGCGAGAATTTTTTTATTTAGTTGATGCCGGATTTTCAAATGTACCAAGATTTCTTGCCCCTTATTGGTGTACGTGTTACAACCTTAAAGAGTTTTCCAAATTGAACCTGATCAAACTAAATCTCTTATTCAATTGTAATAAAAGACAAATAGCTAATTCATTAATTATGCCAACATGTAGAAAAATAATTAAAGAAATGCGATAGTGTAAAAGGGGCAACCATTCCATTATTTTAATGACCTAGCATTCATTGTGGAGAATGACATGGATGAAGGAACCTCAGCTACAACGGCTCAAGACATCGAAGAAGGTCACCTATTAGATGAGTTTGTTGATTTGGATGATGATGAGGATATTAGTACGCCTATGAATGCGACTGCTTATTTGGACGAAGATTTCTTTCAATCAAATAATTCGAGTGCATCCACTAGAGAGAATCCTTCTACACCATCAAGGAGGGAGGAAGGCAAGCATGATTGGTTCTTTGAATGTGATATGTGAAAGTATCCAAATGATATATGGGGGCATCGCTAAGCCTCATATTAATCGAAGTGGATAAATCAGATTTAGTGAAAGATCTTGAAAATGTGTATGAGGCCCTCAAAGCCATCCCCAAACTTAGTTAGTATACTATACTTGTGGCATATGACACTTTTATGGTTGAGCCTTGAGAGCCATAGGGTTCTTGAGAATGAGTTCAGAGGAGAGACTATGTTATATTAGATTGAAGTTTGGAGGAGCGTAGTTACTATAAGTTTAAGTTGTAGTGTTGTTTCATCCTTTGTGGCATGACTCTTTTACTTGGAATGCATTCTAGTTTTTGTGCTGGTTTGATTAACCAAAGAGTTAAAATTTTCAAAATTTATAATTGGAGCTCTTGTTTTTGTATCTAGTTGTGGATCTAGTTATATATGTTAAAAAACACCCAAATGACTTTGAATATTCTTGAGTTCTGCCCCGTTCACTTTAGCACATATCTATTGTATGTGCATTGGCTAAAAATTTGCCTTTGAGAAACAAGGGAATATATAGTTGTGTATCTAGTTATATATATGTTCAAAACACCCAATGGATGGTCATGAATTCTGCTCTGTTCACTTTAGCATATATCTATTGTATGTGCACAGGCTGAAACTTTGCCTTTGAGAAACAAGGGAGTATATAGCTGTGTATCTAGTTATAAATATGTTCAAAACATCAAATGGATATTCATGAATTTTGCTCTATTCACTTTAGCATATATCTATTGTATGTGCACAGGCTGAAACTTCTTTGGCTTGAAGAAATAAGGGAATAAATAGTTGCATTTAATGATAGAATTGAATAGTGTGGATAAAACATAACATGGGTCAATTAATCTCAAATTGTAAATATATGTGTTGTACATAATAATGAAGGATGATGCCATCTATCTGTATGATTGAAGATAAAAGTTGGCTAATGTAAACAAATAGTCATATCATGTTGCTGATATGAAATATTTATTTGTACTTTAAACTTGCTCTAATTAAATTTGTTCGTTATTTCTATAGGATTGATGTTTTTGGTTATTTTGCCAATTTTTGAGTGTGGTGCTGACCTTGTATCATTGAAGACCTCGTACACAACGAGTAATCTTGGATGTAAATTTTTGTGTTGCCTACATAGAAGAAAGATTGCTAATGAAAATATTTTTAATGTTTACCTTTAATGTAAGAACTAATTATTGTAGCAAGCACTAATGTAGATTTGGTATCGTAGGGTGGCAATGCATGTGGATTCTTTCGGTGGGCTAATGATGTCCCACCTACGGCTAATGATGTCCCACCTACATCTACTACATCTACATCTATAGTAGATAAAAGAAATGAGTGCAAGTTGTGCAAGGCACAAGAAATTGATACGTGCTACTGAGTTCACTTCCATGTCGAAAGTTAAAATCATTTTTCTACGATATGTTCTTTGTGTTGTAGTTGTTATAATCGCACTAGTTTGTTGGGACCATATACATAAATGTGGTTAAAAAATAGAGCAACTCTTGGAGATTGTAACTTTTTAATGATTTTTTATAGAAATGGTGGTCAAATTCTAGTAATAACATGACTACTTTGTTGTTTATAACTTGTTTATGACTAGTAATGTCCACAAGAGTTATTTAACCACTGGCACTCCTCCCTTAAGAATGTTATAGAGCATACATTTGGTATTTTGAAACGACGTTTTATTATCCTGAGGCATGCGATGTCCTATCATATCATGATACAAATAAAGATAGTTTTAGTATGTTGTATCCGAAGTGGAAATTGAAGAGGACGATGATCATGATGGGATAAATGTGCCAATTTTTGAGACTTACGAGATGAGTTAGCAAGGTAGAGATGATTGGGGGAATTTTTGAAATGAAAGAGTACGAAGGATGTGGGAAGACAATTTTGAGCTTAGTTATTCTAGAAAACATGTCCATTACATTTGCAGTTTGTAGTAAATTGATAAATGTATCATTGAATTCTGAAATGTAGTTTCAGATTTCAGGTCTTAGCTAGGACATGGATATAAAAATAGTAGGTCTTCACTTCTTTGGTATGAGTATTAAATGTTTCAATCATTCTCATAAGAAATAGACGGTACAAATCTTATCTCTTCACGAATGAAGCTTGTTCAAATTTGTCTATAGTTTTCTCTTTACTATAATTATTCTCTCCTCTCTGATAATTTCATTCCAAGTTTTCAAGTGGTATCTTCTACATATTATATTTGGTAGAAAGACAAATTTTTGTCTCTCTCTTTTTATCTGTATGTTTAACTGATACATGTTTTCATAGCTCTATTTGTTGCAATGAAAATCTTTGATTTTGCTAGCTTTGATTCCTTTGTTGACCTCTACCTATGTTTTAGCTGATACTAGTGTTGAGTTCGTTTGCTACTGGGAGAATAAAGTCTTATTAAAATGGCTGCCATAGTATATGTTTTTTGTTTCAAACAGATTGGAGTTTTTAGGGACTATAAATAGTTGCTGTCTTTATTTTTAATGAAGGTACGGCTCTAATACCACTTGATGTCGGTAAACTCTGATACCACTGACAAAGGGCCACACCACCCTTACCAACTCATGACAAAGAATGCAACAAGATCTCTCAAGATCCAATCCAAACCCAAGCTAGTCCAGATCCACACTCTGGTAGAAACCTTTGAGATCTCAACTTGTGCTCGCAAGCCACCAAGCAACCTCCTTGTTTCTAAACCGCAGTCACTAGCTCTTCTCACAAACTTAATCCAAAATCCAAGTGTAAACTGCCTCACATTCGACGCTCTGTCTACACACTCACAACTCCATCACAATCCTGCTGTAAACTGCCTCACATTCAACGCTCTGTCCACAGACTCAGGAAAACTCACTCTTCACTTTCTCCTTCTCTTTCACACCTTGAAGCCTTCCAAGCTTTCCAAGCTTCACCTTCCACAACTTTTACCTTTCCAAGCTTTCCTTCCAAAGTTTCTACTTCCCGAGCTTCTCCTTCTCAAGCTTCCACTTCTCGAGCTTCTACTCCTCGAGCTTCCACTTCTCAAGCTTCTCCTTGAGCTTTCACCTTCTTCTTGAGCTTCTCCTTGAGCTTCCACTTCTCAAGCTTGATTAGAAATGCTGATATGCCTTGCTTAAATGGGCACTTACCACCCAATGCATGACTTATCCACAACCTTCTAGAATTCCACCTACACAATATCCACAATCTTCTACAACTTCCATAACCTTCTACAATATCCACAACTTTATACAATATTCATAACTTTCTAGAATTCTTCCCACACACCTCGATAAATGGAATGACAACCATTTATTTTTTTAATTTTTTCTATTATGCCACCTATGCACCTCAAAAATAGAAATCTCCTTTTTCTTTCTTTTCTCCTTTTCCCCTTTTAAATTTTTTTATTATTTCTCCTCTAATTTTCGTCACTTTCTCTCTCCTCTAGATTTTTTTTTTTTCAATAATTTTCCCATGCAAGATGCTCCTGCATCAGACTCCCCCAGTAGATAGAAAAGTGTGTCCCACACTTTGATGCCAAAAAGAAAGGTCTACAACCATCTTCATTTCACCAAAGGTTTCCACCTCAACAGGGACAACAAAACCACCATGCAAATCTTCCACATATGCATTACTCTATCAAACACCAAAATCTCTACCATCCAATCAGCATGCTCACCCTCAGAAACAAACTGAACATAATTCTTCAAACCCTCATCCTCATCAGCAACTAGTGAATTCATACCCATAGCAATAAACCCCACATCAACAGCCACATGTAGATCTCCATCAACACATGCCAAACTCTCAACACCAGCAACCTCACTACTCACAACAAGATGCTTTGCAAGATGCTTTGCAAGATACAAATCACCACCAACATCAACCAAATCATCCACAACCAAGTGCTTTGTAGTCTCCATGTCAGACTCAACCAATTGATCATGAAAACCAACATCTGTCTCAACATCAACAACATTAGGAATATCTTCAGCAACAACCTCTATTTGCTCTACAGGTTCTGCATCAGGCTCCACAAACTGATCAGCAAAACCATCCTCTTCCACCTTGACCTTCTTAGCTTGATCAGCCAATCTAGCATCCAACCGAGAAATCATCTTAGAAAAATTCCTCTCCACTATATCATGAATTTTGGCAATCATCTTAGGGTCCAATCCTTTTGGAGCCATCTCCCAAGATCTTCGTAAACCCTCTGCAACAAATCCTTCCCACGCTTCTTGTGACAACCAAATTGTTTGCAAGTCAGATCGCAACCTGCCACCTCGCATGAACAATCAGGAACCACATCACAAGTCTAGGACAACGGATCTGCTATCCACTAGCTCCCCACAATCATGCCTCAACAAGTCCAGTCTTCCATCTCTGCATCCATCGATCAATCTGTATGTCCTTCCAAGGTCCTGGTACAAACTGCCTCAACTTCGGCGATCTGTTTGCACACTCAGGAACTCCCACTCTGATAAACTTCACCCAACCAAGGTCCTGGTACAAACTGTCTCACACTTCGGCGATCTGCTTGTACACTCAGGAACTCCTGCTCTGATAAACTTCACCCAACCAAGGTCCTGGTACAAAAAGCCTCATACTTTGGCGATCTACTTGTACACTCAAGAACTCCTGTTCTGATACCACTAATGAAGGTACGGCTTTGATACCACTTGATGTCGGTACGCTCTGATACCACTAATGAAGGTACGCTCTGATACCACTGACAAAGGGCCACACCACCCTTACCAACTCATGACAAAGAATGCAACAAGATCTCTCAAGATCCAATCCAAACCTAAGCTAGTCCAGATCCACACTCTGGTAGAAACCTCTGAGATCTCAACTTGTGCTCGCAAGCCACCAAGCAACCTCCTTGTTTCTAAACCGCAGTCGCTAGCTCTTCTCACAAACTTAATCCAAGATCCAAGTGTAAACTACCTCACATTCGGCGCTCTATCTACACACTCACAATTCCATCACAATCTTGCTGTAAACTGCCTCACATTCGGCGCTTTGTTCACAGACTCAGGAAAACTCACTCTTCACTTTCTCCTTCTCTTTCACACCTTGAAGCCTTCCAAGCTTTCCAAGCTTCACCTTCTCCAACTTTTACCTTTCCAAGCTTTCCTTCCAAAGCTTCTACTTTCCGAGCTTCTCCTTCTCAAGCTTCCACTTCCCGAGCTTCTACTCCTCGAGCTTCCACTTCTCAAGCTTCTCCTTGAGCTTTCACCTTCTTCTTGAGCTTCTCCTTGAGCTTCCACTTCTCAAGCTTCCACTTCTCAAGCTTGATTAGAAATGTTGATATGCCTTGCTTAAATGGGCACTTACCACCCAATGCATGACTTATCCACAACCTTCTAGAATTCCACCTACACAATATCCACAATCTTCTACAACTTCCATAACCTTCTACAATATCCACAACTTTCTACAATATTCATAACTTTCTAGAATTCTTCCCACACACTTCGATAAATGGAATGACAACCATTTATTTTTTTATTTTTTCTATTATGCCACCTATGCACCTCGAAAATAGAAATCCCCTTTTTCTTTCTTTTCTCCTTTTTCCCCTTTTTAAATTTTTTAATTATTTCTCCTCTAATTTTCATCACTTTCTCTCTCTTAATTTTTTTTTTTTTCATTTTTTTTTCAATAATTTTCCCATGCAAGATGCTCCTGCATCAATTTAAAAAAAAAAAATCCTCTATGTATTTTGCCACCATCCACATGGGCATTTGAGGGCTGCAATTTTTATGCTTGGGCACCATTGTGGCAATAAGGGCTTGAATTTATTGGGGATATCAATCAAACAAATGTGCAGATCAATTAGGCATTGCATATAATGATTTTCTGTGGATTTATTTTATCATGCAACCACCAATTTGTGCTGCCATAACTCTATAGTGTTTTGGATTTTGGGGGTATCTTAATGTGGTTGGAATTATGGTTTAAGATTCTAGTTATAGCAAAAGGAAGTGAGAAATGATTAGCATTTCTCACTTTTGATAGGTTTTAATGATTAATGTAGTGAAAGTGCAGATGATCCATGATTACTTTATAGTTGATAGTCCATGATTACTTTATAGTTGATAGTCCATGATTACTTTACAGATGATCTATGATCACTTGCTAACATTGCCGATTGAATGGTTATAACAGTAATATAACAACTGGTTATCTTGGAGCTGAAAACGTCATTCATAGATCTCTTGATGAGCATGGATGATGAGCCTTATGTGACCCTTGTTGCCTCATCTTTTGCAAAAAAAGTTATATGGACTAGAGAAATAGAGCGCAAGCTTCTAGACTGTCAAAGAGCAATTTCAGTTTTGAAAAAAAGGTGAAAGGGGTTTTATAAAAGAAGCTCTGGACCACTATCGAGAGGAGGTTCAATGAAGGAATGAAATTGAATCTCCTAGAGGAAAACTTCAAGAACAAGCTGAAAAAGTGGAAGTGGGGTTATAGAGTAATGAAAGAGTTGAGAAATATGAGTGGTTTTGCGTGGAGTGAGACTACTCAATGCATGAGTGTTGATGATAGGGTATGGGAAGAGCTTTTGAAGGTAATGTACTATTGAAAATATTTTGATTTATATAAAATATCTCTTATTCAATTGTAATGAAATATAAATATCTAATCTATTAATTATGTCAGCATGTAGAGAAAAGAATTCAAAAATGCCAAAGTATACAAGAGGCAGTCATTCCACTATTTCAATAATATTGTGGGGAATGACATGGCTAAAGGAACCACAACCGCAACAACTCAAGACATTGAAGAAGGACATTTATTGGATGAGGCCGTTGATGTAGATGATGATAAGGATATTAGTATGCCTATGAATGCTACTATTGATTTTGATGAAGATTTCCTTCAATCAAATAATTCTAGTGCATCTGCTGGAGAGGATCCTTCTACACTATCAACAATGAGGTCAAAGAGGAGGAAGACAAACATGGCTAGTTCTTTGGATGTGATATGTGAAAGTATTCAAATGATATATGAGGGCATCACTAAGTCTCAAATTATCAAAGCAGATGAATTAGATCTAGTGAAAGATCTTGAAAATGTGTATGATGCCTCAAAGCCATCGTTGTGGCATATGTCACTTTTATGGTTAAACCTACGAGAGCCATAGGGTTCTTGAGAACGAGTCCAGAGGAGAGAGTAAGTTATATTAGATTGAAGTTTGGAGGAGTGTAGTTACTTTAGTTTTTAGTTGTGGTGTTGTTTCATCCTTTCTAGCATGACTCTTTACTTGGAATGCTTTCCAGATTTTGCGTTGGTGCAACTAACCAACAGTTGAATTTTTCAACTTCTATAGTTAGAGCTCTTCTTTTTGTGTCGAGCTATGTATGTAGTTATATGTATGTTAAACACCCCCAAATGACTTTGAATATTTATGAGTTCTACTCTGTTCATGTTAAAACTTTGCCTTTGAGAAACAAGGGAATATACAATTGCATTTTATGATAGAATTGAAAAGTGTGGATAAAACATAATATGGGTCAGTTAACCTCATATTGTAAATACATGTGTTATACATAATAATGAAGGATGGTACCCTCTATTTTTATGATTAAAGATAAAAGTTGGTTAATGTAAACAAATAGTTATATCATATTATTAAAGTAAAATATTTATTTGTACTTTTAAACTTGCTCTGATTAAAATTGTTCATTATTTGTATAGAGCTGATGGCTTTGATTTGTTTGTTAATTTGTGAGCGTGGTGCTGATCCTGTATCATTGAAGATCTTGTACACAACGTGTAGTCTTGAGAATAAATTTTTGTTAATGAAAATATTTTTTATGTTCACATTTAACGTAAGTACTAATTATTGCACCAAGAACTATTGTAGATTTGGTATTGGAGGGTGATAATGAATGTGCATTTTTTCAATGAGTTGATGATGCCCCACCTACATCTATTGCATCTACATCTATAACAGATGAAAGAAATGAGTGCAAGTTGTGCAAGACTTAAAAAATTGTTATTACCACCGAGATTGTTTCCATGGTGGAAGCCAAAATCATCTTTCTATGTTGTGTTCTTTGTTTTGTAATTGTTATAACCGCATTAGTTTGTTCGGACAATATGCGTAATGTGGTTAAAAGATCGAGCAACTCTTGGAGACTGTAACTTTTTTATAATTTTGTATAGAAATGGTGAGCAAATCTAGTAACAATATATGACCATTTTGTTGTTTATAACTTGTTTATGATCGTGGAGATTGATTGTTTTAATAATTTTGTATAGAAATAATAGACAAATTCTAGTAATGTCATGAGTATTTTGTAGTGTATAACTTTTTTTTATTTTTCTAAAAATATTTTTAAAGTTTAAATTTTTTTAAATCTTTGAAAAATTAACCTTATTGAATAAAATGTACAAGTAATATTTTTAATAAATTACAATATTTTTTTTGAAATTTAAATAATTAAAAAATTAACTAATTCAAAAAAATGAAAAATGAAAAAAATTATTGGATTAAAACAAAGAAATACTTTAAAAGGAATTAAAAATTGATCTTATTCCAATTCCAGTTTTGTACAACCAAATGTAGGAAAAACATCTTCCATCTGTCAGATGCTGGATTTGTTTATCTGAAATTTGGTTTGGGATTATGATTGGACTTGTTTGGTTCACCTGGGATTTGATATGGAAGATGTTTTTCTTGTGTTTGGTTGTACATAACTGGAATTGGAACAAGATTATTTTATAATTTTATAATTTATTTTGAAGCATTTCTCTGTTTTAATTATTAATACTTTTCATCTTTTTGAATTGGTTAATTTTTTAAATAGTTTAAAAATAAAAAAATTGTTTTAGTTTTTTAATTTTCTACTTTAACATTTTATTGAGTGATGTTAATTTTTTAAAGACTTAAATTTTTTAAACTTTTAAACTTTATTTTGCGACAAAATCAGAAACAAGTTATACATAAGAAAATACTCATGACATTACTAGAATTTATCCATTTTTGTACAAAATCATAAAAAAATTCAAACTTCATAATCATAAACAAGTTATATAAACAACAAAAATAGTCATGTCATTACTGGAATCTGTTCACCATTTCTATATATAAAATCATAAAAAAATTATTGATTCAAAGAGTTGCTTTGTCTTTTAACAATATTTATGCATATGGTCCCAACGAACTAGTGCGATTATGACAATTACAACAACACAAGTAGCACATCGTAGGAAGATGATTTCGACTTTTGCCATGGAGACAATCTCGTAGTAGTAGCAACTTTTTGAGCTTTGCACAACTTGCACTCGTTTCTTTCATCTGCTATAGATATGGATGCAATAAATGTACGTGGGGCATCATTGACCCATCGAAAGAATGCACATTCATTGTCACCGTACAATACTAAATTTATATTAATGCTTGCTACGATGATTAGTTCCTACATTAAATGTAAACATAAAAAATATTTCCATTAACAACCTTTATTTCTTTAGGCAACACTAAAATTTACGCTCAAGATTACTCGCTGTGTGTGAGGTCTTCAATGATACAGGGCCAACACCACACTCACAAATTGACAAATTAATCAAAACCATCAACCTTATATAAGTAATGAACAAATTTAATCAGAGCAAATTTAAAAGCACAAATAAATATTTTATATTAGTAGCATCTTATAACTATTTGTTTATATTAACTAACTTTTATCTTTAATTATAAAGTTAGATGACATCATCCTTCATTATTATTTGCAAGACATATTTACAATCTGATTTTAACTAACACAATACGTTTTATCCATATTGTCAATTTTATCATAAAATGCAACCATATATTCCTTGTTTTATGTTTAAATGATGTCACCCTTTTTCACTGTATTCAGAAATCAAATGATACATTGCAGAGCCCACTCAACAAAGGCAAAGTTTTAGCCTTAATAATCCAGTGCACATACAATGTAATGTCCCCATCTTTTTAGCATCTTAGTGGAGTTATTAGCCTTTACATTCTTCGAAGGCCAAGTGGGGAAATAAGGAGAAATTGATTAAATTAATTTCTTATAAGTTCATTAAATAAATTGAAATTAAAAGGTGACTTTATATTTAATTAAAAATGACTAAAGTTAAATAAATAAATTAGAAGTATCTTCTAGAAGGAGGAATTAAATATTATTTTATTTCTTCTAGAAGGAGGTCCATCTATTGGAGCAAAAGAATAAATAGGGAGGGCAACCTTATTGTTGAGCATCGAATGTGTTGCCATCTACTCTACTAGATAACTTGTGGAGCCAAGGGTTTCTGCAATTGCTACATTGATCGTTGGGAAATAGACAGTTCCATTGATTTGCATAATTGAGGTGGTGAAATATTTTCCAAAGAGTTGTAGCTGTTGGAGAAGATAAATTAGTCTTTTCATTGTGCCAAATTTGTGGCCTAGGGCCAAATTTGTGGAGTAAGATTGAAGGAATAAGTCGAATATTGCTACAGTAACACTGCTACAGTAACTTGCTATAATATTGCTGCTATAGTAACTTGCTACAGTATTGCTGCTACAGTATCACTGCTATAGTGCCATCTTTACAGTTAGTAATTTGCTACAGTGTCGTTGCACAAGAACTCGCTACAGTAAAAATCCAGATTTCCTTGAGCAATTCTCTAGGTTCCTATCAATTTCATTTGTATTGTATGGAGGATAGATTTGAATATTTTAGGGCATGTGTAAGAATTTAGAAATCATTTTAAATCTGATTTATATCAGTTTTACATCAAAATTTGTTGCGCTAATGTCTTATTGTTGGAGATGCATATTTTCTTATTTGTAACTAGTGTTGTATGTTTCATAAAAATACAAAAGCATTTGCATCTTCATTGTTAGATGTTTTGGAGTTCTTTGCAAGCATATTTATTAAAGTTTGGCATTTAGAATTTAGATCTGCAATATATCCCTTGTGTGCAAAGTGTTTGACGAAATTCTTAGGTTAAGAAATCAGAAAATTAAAATCAGAATTGCAAGGGATATTGCATTGGTATCAAAGCTTCCTTGCGAAGTGTTTGACGAAATGTCAAACAATTGAATTAGAGAAAAATTTGGTGTTTGACAAAGTTATAACCAATTGGGGTTATTACAGACAATAGATATATGCTAAAATGAACATAGCATAAGTCATGAACATTCAAAGTCATTTGAGTGTTTTTAACATATATAAAACTAGAGACATAGCTAGACACAAAGAAGAGCTCTAACTATAGATGTTGAAAGATTCAATTGTTGGTTAGTTAAGCCAACACAAAAATGGAGTGCATTCCATGTAAAGGGTCATGTAAACAACACCACAATTGAAAATTAAAGTAACGAAACTCTTCCAAAGTTCAATCTAATATAACCTACTCTCTCCTCTGGAGTCATTCTCAAGAACACTATGCCACAAGCATGGTATATTGACTGTTTGGAGATGGGTTTGAGGGCATCATACAAACTTTCAAAATCTTTCACTGAATCCACTGATAATTTGAAAGTTAGTAATATCCTCATGAATCATTTGGATACTTTCACATACTACATCCAAAGAACCAACCATGCTTACCTTCCTCCTTTTTGGTCTCGTTGTTGATGGTGTAGAGGGATTCTCTCTAATGTATGCACTAGATTTATTTGATTGAAAGAAATTTTCATCAAAATCAGCAATAGCATTCATAGTCATATTGGGATGGCTTTGAGGGCATTATACACACTTTCAAAATCTTTCACTAAATCCACTTCGATAATTTGAGGGTTAGTAATACTCTCATGAATCATTTGGATACTTTCACATACTACATCCAAAGAACCAACCATGCTTACCTTCCTCCTCTTTGGCCTCGTTGATGGTGTAGAGGGATTCTCTCTAGTGTATGCATTAGATTTATTTGATTGAAAGAAATATTCATCAAAATCAGCAAGTGTTCATAGTCATACTGATGTCCTCATCATCATCAAGATCAACGACCTCATCTGGTAGGTGCCTTGTGTTGGTCTCTTGAGCTGTTACAGTTGTGGTTCCTTTAGCCATGTCATTCTCCACAATGAATGCTAGGTCATTGAAATAGTGGAACGACTACCTCTTGTGCTTGTTGACATTTCTGAATTCTTTTCTCTACATGTTAGCATAATTAATGAATTAGATATTTATCTTTCATTACAATTGAATAAGAGACACTTTACTTAATTAAAATATTTTCAAGAGCACATTACCTTCAAAAGCTCTTCCCATACCCTACCATCAACATCCATTCATTGAGTAGTCTCATTCCATGCAAAACCACTCATATTTCTCAACTCTTTCATAATTCTATAACTCTGCTTCTATGTTTTCAGCTTGTTCTTGAAGTTCTCCTTTGTGAGATTCAACTTTTTCTCTTTATTGAACCTCCTCTCGATGACGGTCCAAGCTTATTTTTTAAAACCACCTTCACTGTTTCTTCCAAGTTGAACATGCTTGTGGAGCAAGTCTAAAAGCTTGTAGTCCATTTCTATAGTCCATATAACTTTCTTCGCAAAAGGAGCAACAAGGGTCTTAGACAAGGCTCATCATCCATGTTCGTCAAGAGATCTGTGAATGACATTTTCAGCTCCAAGACAACCAACTATTATATTACTAATATAACTAGCATTATAGGACTTGACGAGTCCCAAGGTGAGGTGGGAAAAAGCAAGGCAAATTGCCTCTAGACTCGGACTCAACCGAGTCTTGGCTGACTTGCCGAGGCTGGTGCCTTAGTTGATTTGCCGAGTCTCGTCGAGATGCCTCGATTGACGGATAGTGTCCATATAGTGCAATAAAACATTTTTAAGGTTTTATTTGGTTTGTAAAGCATGAGTAAGACCTAAAAAGGTGATTCTATCACTTGCAAACACAAATAATAGAGAAAGAAGAGTTGAGGTAATAGTATTGGAGGTTTGGGAGATAGATTAGTAAATCGATTGGCTGTCATCTATAGATTGCTGATTGTTTGTGCCACTTTGTGGCTTGCATCTAAGCATTGAGAGGAGTTTAAAGAAGCATTTGGAGGAGACTTCTTCAAACTTGGGTTACAATTCCTTTTCTAGTGCAAATTTGAGGAGGTATACATTTTTATTGTGTTACTTTGCAACTTTTTTACATTCATAAATCTTTTTTAATTTGCATTTGTTTGGACTCTTTAAATTTGTTCCATTTTATGCTGATGAAAATGTGAAAAATAAGCAGCCCTAGTGTTTGTAAATTGAATTTTCTATATTTCAGAATCTAGATGCTTATTTATTTATTTATGGTATATTGTAGCAGCAATAACATTATGTCTAAACGTGAGGGTAGTGGAACTAGGCCTAAAACTAACTGTGATGTTAACCCCACAGCAGAAGAAAATGACATAGCTTGGAAACATGCCATTCTTGGCCATAAAATAGCAGTTGTGACATGTTCATATTATATGATAACATATAATGGGGGAGGTATTAATAGATTGAAATGTCATCTTGGACATATACCAAGGTGCGAGATCAAAGCATGCAAGGCAGTCCCCCAAAATGTTATGCGTGATATGCAAGCTCTCTTGGAGGAAGCTCTAGAGAAGAAAGAATTAAAAAAAACAAGAAGAGATGACACAATTAGCTAGAACTAGAAGTGTAGAGGGCTCATCAAGTTATCATGGACATGATCACCCTTCAGTTCCACCTTCTAGTTTTGTTGCATCTCAAAGTGTGAGCATTGGGCCTCAGGTGTGTAAGCAAAGATCCTTTGTTGATCCCATCTTTGTTCCATGCACAACTCTAGGTGCACAACCATTGCTTGAGAGCATGACTTGGAATAAGGAGAAGCATGAGCAAGCAATTTAATACAAAAAGGTACTTATAATTTTAATTTATAATTTGTATGTTATCTCTTGATTTCAAGACTCAAGAATTTGTATGTCTTCTCTTACTAGTAATTTAGTTAGTATACTTATTAATTATTTGGTTATTTAATTTATTTTAGGTTTGTTTATTGGCGAATTGCCATATTTGGTCCAGGGTTCAAAACCCCTAATGATGAGGAGCTAAAAGGTCCTCCTTTGGCCCATCAAGTTGCTCATGTAAAAGTTGAAACTGAGGAGCAACATAGAGTATGGGTTGCGAAGGGTTGCACCATCATGACCGATGGCTGGACCATTATGACCAATGGCTAGATTGATAGAAGAAATAGAACATTGCTTAATTTTCTTGTCTCCTCATCAAGTAATTCAATATTGTACTAAGAAAGTTAGAATTTAGTAAGTTAATAGTAAATTGATTGATCATTGTGATTGTACTAAATATAAGACCAAAAATGCTGAGTATCTCTGTGAGGTAATGGAGGAAGTGTTGAAGGAGGTGGTGAGGAGAATGTGGTCCAAATTGTGATAGATAATGCAACAAATTATGTTGCTGCTGGTAAACTTCTTATAGAGAGGCACCACCACTTGTTTTGGACCCCTTTTGCTGCCCATTGCATTGGCCTCATGTTGGAGGATCTAGGCAAAATTCCTTGGAAAAATAAATGTGTAGAGCAAACCACAAATATTTGTAAATTCATATATGATCATGCTTGGGTTCTCAACGTTTTGAGGCAACACTTAAAGAAAAAAAATTGTCTCGTTTAGTGGTCACTAAATTTGTAACAAAATTTCTCACATTGAAATCTTTTCTCAAGGCAAAGGCTAGTTTGAAAGGTATGTTTGTATGTGGAGGTAATTTTCCTTTTTCTGCTCATTTTCATTTCATTTCACTATTATTTTAAAGTTTTAAACACTTGTTATGCTCATTGACATTGACATTGTTCATTTTTAAAAAGGAAAACTTAAAGCTTAATGTTTTGTTTTTCACAATGATTGTAGTTCATAGAGCCTCTTATTGTTATCCTACGAATGGCTGATGGAGAGAAGCTCTCAATGGGTTAAATTTATGAGGGCATTGATAGGGCAAAAGAGACCATTTGAGATTTTTATGCAGGGAATTAGGATAAATATGATCCCATATGGGATTTCATTGATAGCCGATGGCACAATCTGCTTCATAGCCCTAAAATGCAGTTGCCCACTTTCTTAATCCAGTATAGCAATTCAGCCCAAAGTTCAAGGCTGATGAAGAGGTGTTGAGTGGCTTTTATGATTTTATAGTGAGAATGTCACCTGACGAAACTGTTGGAACAATTATAGTTTGTGAGATAGAGATGTATATGAAAGCATTAGGAGACCTATTTTATAGATGGCTGATGGAGAGAAGCCCTTAATGGGTTAAATTTATGAGGGCATTGATAGGACAAAAGAGACCATTTGAGATTTTTATGCAGGGAATCAGGATAAATATGATCCCATATGGGATGTCATTGATAGCCGATGGCACAAGCTGCTTCATAGCCCTAAAATGTAGTTGCCCACTTTCTTAATCCAACATAGCGATTCAGCCCAGAGTTCAAGGCTGATGAAGAGGTGTTGAGTGGCCTCTATGATGTTATAGAGAGAATGTCACCTGATGATATTGTTGGAACAGTTACAGTCCATAAGATAGAGATGTATACAAAAGCACTAGGAGACCTATTTTTAGGAGACTTATGCAAGAAAAACTGGACATAACTGATGCCTAGTAAAAATCTATGATTCCGAATTCTAATTTCTAATTTTATTACCACTTCAAAATCTGGAATCTACAATCTAGAATCCAAAATGATAAAGTCAAAGTTGTAGAACTGATTTAAAATTCTTTTGTTTCAGATCTATGGTGTTACGTCCCAAATTTTGCCCTAGTTTTAAAATTGATCATAGCCGTTGGTTTAATGAACTATTTTCATGTGAATTGAGTTAGTTGATTATAGACCTAATCATGTGAAGTGAGTTAGTTAATTATAGACCTGATCATGTAAAGTGAGTTAGTTAATTATAGACATTGTATGAATTTATTTCCTTCCTAATCATGTGAAGTGAGTTAGTTAAATTATATACGTTGTATCAACTGATAATGAGTTATTTCATTCATGATCATGTGAAATGAGTTAGTTATTATAGACATTGATGAAATCTATAACTGTTACTAGATGATCGACAATGGTTTTGAATTAACAATTAATATATCTTTGAATTAATGTCTTGGCGAGAATGTTTGTTCGGGTGATTGCAAGAAGAAGACTGAAGAGAGGGGAAGCATTGCTAAATGGGATCATTAGAAGGGGATGGTCGATTGGTCTAGTCATTTGAATCGACAGGTTTGAACTAAGATCACCTTGATAAGGATAGTGGGACTTGACAACATGTTGCATTATAGGACCACCTGAGCTATTAGAAAAACAATATAATAAAAATTTAAAATAAATTAAATTAAAAATAAAATTCATACCTTTGAAGATTATTATTAAATTTATTATTTAATCATTATTATACACCCTCAAATACGAACATATATATATATATAAGAATGAGGTGACATTAATAAATTATAAGTTTATTATTTCAATACGTACATATGAACGTGCATAAGGATGTGTAATAACAATAAAATAATAATTAAAAACTCTCCAACTTCTTATTTTCTTTTCCTCCTTTTCTTCTTTTTATAAATTTGATTTGAATGGCATTCAAATGGCTTCTTGTGACTGATGGTAGCCGAAGAGGCAAGCCTTTTTCTTTCTTAAATATGGAGTCTCATGATCGTATTTCTCATAACTTATTTCTCTCTGCAATCTGTGGCTTTCCTTCACCTGCTATACGTTTGAGAGAATCAGAGATTTTCACATTTGCTATGACTTATTTCTTTCCATATCCGTCAATCCATTTCAGCGTCTTTGACCGCGGGAATCAGTTCAAGGAGGACAGAGACTATCTTCTCCAACCGAGGGAGCAAGAAGACCAGATAGTTTAAACTCACGTAAGACATTCTAAGTTCTGTCAATCAAGTTTGAATCCGATTATGTTTATTTCTTAACACTTCACCAGTCAGTGTCCTGCCTTACACTTTATGTCATTAAATCCTGTTGTAAGTTTATATACAGACCGATAGGAGAATGTTTTTATATTTATTTTCTCAGATGGAATACATAGAATTTGTACCATGCCATTGTTGTTTTTTAATTTATGAATTTGTGTCAACCATGGTAAGAGAAATGGAACTATAATGATTACGAATAAATGATCCTGCCCAAATTTACTTCTTTTATTTTCACCATACAAATATTTTCACCATACAAAGAAGAGATCATGAAGTCCAAACACCGAGGTATTCACCGGCTATGATGCCATTAAGGGTGAAGAGGTGTAAAGCAAATTTAGTGAATATAGAACACCTAGGAATCACTGGCATGGTAAGCCTGAAATGGTGAGGTGTAGATAGCCTACACAAACAAGAATGAAATTAGATTAACTGAATAATAGACAAACTTTTAATAGCTCATGCGTATTCCTAAAATGAATTATGTTGTCAAGTTGAGTGGTGATCGGGTTTGCGAACCCAACTTTGAAATCCTTGGCCAAGGTAGAATTAGGCAGATGTCCCGAACTTGTGATCTTTATCTGTTTGTCTAGATGCTTCAATTATTTTGGAGATTGGGACACTCAAAACCCCTGATTACTCAGATGGTTGGGCTTATGAACATCCCAAGCCCGATCTTGAGGTAGGGAGGGCCGTTCTATTAAGTTAGGATGTGTGAGGATAATTAATAGTCCGCGGTTGGGAGGTTAAGCCTATGTCAATGCTTCTCTTCTCACTAATGCCAAGGCTTGGACAACGAGATAAAATGATTCTATTGTTAATACTGTATGTCTCTTTTACTTTTAACCCTTAAAAGAATAGATAGATATTTTAATTTCTAGATGGAGAAAACATTTACTTTTATGATTGTATAAGCATTTCAGTTGATATAATTAATCATTACTTTACTTTCAGATGAATATGATATCAGTTAGAAATAGTTAAATTGTTAGCAATACATAAATATTCTTTTTGTTTCTCGTGAAATCAGCTGAACATGAAAGTCAGTCAGATTGGAAAAAGAGTTTCTTTCAGTTATAATTAGTTGGTAGAAATCATTGTTATGTGAAATGGAATCAGTTACTTATAAAATTAGATTA
This sequence comes from Cupressus sempervirens, assembly GCA_028749045.1. Taxonomy (NCBI): domain Eukaryota; kingdom Viridiplantae; phylum Streptophyta; class Pinopsida; order Cupressales; family Cupressaceae; genus Cupressus; species Cupressus sempervirens. Next base: position 74,956,045 of record CM053790.1, on the reverse strand, counting down.
ATAGGAGACTAAAATTGGATATGAAAATTTGTATGTTACATATGGTGGGAGATGTTTGGCAATAAGGCGCCAAATCTACAAAGAATTGCAGTTCGTATCTTGAGCCAACCATCTAGTGCTTCAGGATGCAAATGCAATTGGAGTATGTTCGAGCATATACATTCGAAGAGGCACAATAAGTTGGTAGCAAAAAACTTGGATGATTTTGTTTTTGTTTCCTACAACCTTCACTTCTGTCACAAAAAGATTTTGGGCAGTGACACATCTCCTATTGTATTAGAAAAGGTTGATATACAAGCAGGGTGGAACACAGAGGTTGATGATCCTGTATTCAGTGATGAAGACTTGGAGTGGGTTGAACAGATGGATTGAGAGGCAAAGGCAATGGCGATGGCAGTGGAGGAGGCTAGAGCATGAGGAGGTTGATTATGATGAGCATGTTGCTAAGGTTTAACCTTAGACACATGGAGATAGGATGACTCTAGAGTCTTCTATGAGCATTTCTTTTGATATATGTTTGAACTTTTGATTCCATGGATTGCATATTCCATGAATATTGTAGACATTTGACAGTTACACAACACTATATTTCAGATTCTATTATATTATTTAGTTTAACTTTAAGTAATTTATTTCAAAAATTCGCATTTATACTTATGTGATCTATGAAAAGTTGTTATGCGTGCAAAGTAGCTTCTAGTAAACTCATATATTGTGTATTTGATGTTAATTGGCTAAATCATGCATGAAAAAACACTTAAAATCCTTCAATTTTTTTCAATTTCATTGGTTTTTTAACCTGTCGAGTCCGAGTTCAAGTTCGAACCCGATTTGGGCTTGGTGAGTCCAAGGCTGGTAACACTAAATATATCCATTCAATTGACAATTTTAACAAGTGATCATTTTTCATCTTTAAATAATCATGGATCTTCCTAACAATGGCTCCTTGATCTTTTATATCATTAATAGGATCCATCAAATGACCTATAACCACATAATGGAATTAACCTTCAACATTTTGGCATAAAAATATATAAACTTGTAAACTTGAAGAACATCTATTTGTTCAACTCTTACGAATACTATTGAGAATGATAATATATTAGTGCAAAGCATCGATATGCTGGTGGGAACTCAAATTTGTTCATGGGATTGGCATATCCATTGATTGGAATTAGTTGTCAACAACAAGAAACAAAAAACTTATTTTTATATTTTAATAGTTATATTATAGATACAATAGTAAATATTTAGAAACCTAACAAATCAATGCACACTATTTGGGATTGGGCTCAATCATCAATAAGAAGAAACTAAAATCTTATATTTTTGTAGATATCAACACATATTCAAAAATTGTGGAAACCATGCCCATTGATACAAATAGTGACCCACAAGAAGAAATAAAATGTTAGGAAATACCTTGGTAGGCAGTTAATTTACCCACCATGTCAAAAAGATAACCTTATGAATTTGAAGATGCATACAGGTCATTCTTGTAAAGTTAAATTGCATTGTCACTTCTGAACAAAATTGAGTTTATAACTTTATTGATAAAAAAACAATTCTATACCAAACTGATAAGAACTGTCAGCTTTCATGGATTATCCTATAGACTCATTTTACACTAACCAAAACCAATCTTGATTTTTGAATTATATGATAGCCCGGGCCCCAAAGTGATATTTGTATTCTTTTATGCTATAATTTGTTAGACATGCACTCACATATTGGACAACGCTCACATGGACATGTACTCACCTAAAAGACTATAACCTATTTGACTATATGCTAAACAAGGATATGCACTCATATATTCTAATAATGGGGAATGCACCAACAACTAGATTTCCATTGGGTCAGCAAGCACATTTTGGACGACAACAACTCATATGACAACAATAGTGATTGTAGAAGGGGTTTTATAATTGGCATGGAGTGTTTCATAATTGGAATGGATTTATGGCCCTACAATAATGATTATTTTTGCTGTGATAACATTCTATTCCTCTTGCTTGTTAGTAGATTGTTACAAGATTCTTGATCTAGTTATTGGACTCAACAAAAACTCTAAATATAGTTATTGTATCTAGGTTCTCTTTCTTCCGTTAACAATGTTGTTAACAACATTGAAGAAATGACTAAAGATCAAGTTATCAAACAAGTCTTAAATATGCTCATTGGTGTTGCTAGAAATGTTTGTGATAGCCTAGAACCCACCTTCTAGGAAAACTTTATTCAATAAGGAATTACCACGACAAGAAAAATTCTATTTTGAATGTTTGTTGGTCAGGATGACAATATCAAAAGGGTTTCTTTGAAAAGATTTACTATTGCTCGTCTTTGTGATACAACTAAGTTTGATGAATTTTGTGAATATCAGTATCAAAACTTCTATACCTTAGGAGAAACCATCAATAATGAATGGATGTATCATGAATTTCGTAACGGTTTTCCTCCTGATGTACAATAGTATTATTGTGGAAAAATATTAGAAAATTTGCATTGTCATTGTTGAAGTATAGCATCAGTCAAAGTGATATACTCATTGCGTCTCATATTATTAGTTATTTATTAACTAAATGGTGATTAACTATAGAGACATGTCTCTTCATGCCTCTTGAAGAGACATGCCTCCTCCTCTCATATTTATATGAGATCCAAATCTGCATTTGGAATCATCAATTAGGCCATGATTATACATTTGCAGAAACGATCTTAGTTACTCCAACATGGTATCAGAGCCAAACTGCAAATGTACAAGTGAATAAAAGAATATTCAGTTTCAAACTCCATTGTTTTCAAGTAATGAATCATCAACTATTTGATAGAGTGAACATGGGTTCCATGGCCTTTGACTCGCTTGAATCTTTCCATGAATGAGCAAGCGTGTTGTATGGAATGTACTCTAAATGCAACTGGTAATTAGAGACCTCCCAACAAAATCAAAGGCATTGAACCACGCAAGGACAATACTTTTGGGCAGTAAAAGAACAATTTATAATCGCCAAGCAATAATATTTTCCATCCCCTGACACTGCAATTAATGACAAAATTGTCATGATTTAGGTAATCGTAGAGGGAATGCCTAATGTCTTAGAGGTGTCAACTTTGCTTGGGAATCATCTTGTAATTGATAGTGGAAGGTTCGTAATGTGTGTATAAATAGGCTGTCCAGTGTCAAGAATGGCCCACTCTGGGTTTGCAGGCGCCTAGCATGATATCTTTTCTTTGGCTACAAACATAATCACTAGCAAAGACCTCATCTACCACATCATCGACAAAACCCTTGACTACACCTAGGTTGACTAGAATTTTAAATATGTCATTGTGAGTCAACTGCATCAGCTACAATCATTGATAAAGCAGTAGCATTATCCATAAGGAGGAGATTGCAAATAACCAAATGTTGTAACGTCATCGCCGATGAACAAGGAACTACTACAATCCGTTAGCCCCGATTCGTTGATGGACATTGTGATAGTTGCAATGATAATTAATTGGTTTGACTTGGATGAATTTTATCCATAGGTGAAGTTTATGTTGAAAAATCTCTGTGGAGTGATTGGTGTGTGGTCAGACATGAATAACAACAATTGGAATAGGTGACATTCTCATTCAAATCTTTTGCAGAGGCTATGTGGAATCGACGTGGTGCCTAGAGGAGGTGGCCTAGATGTGCAGAGCCGTTGGATTCATCATTCCCTTCTTTATCCCTTTGATGTTCGACATCCTCAAAGAAAGTGAGGTGTGTCTGCCAAGGCATTCCAAAACATTACAGGATCGACATTATGAAAATAAAGAGGAAGTCTTAAAGGGTGCTAGGTGGTGTTTCAATGTCTTGTGTACCAACTTGGCAGATATCAAACTACGAGCCAAAGTCATCAATTGGTTGAATGACACATATTACAGGGAGGCAGTTTCACGGAGCATCATATAATCAAGTGTGATAGACTCTTCTTTGAAAGTATAAGAAGCAACTAAAGTAGGAGCATTGAGCGCCTATAGAAACTAAAGCCTTGGTTATTTGGACATCGAGAAGTGTAAAAATCTTTAAGACATGCGAATAAAGAGCCCGCCACAATATGGACAAGGAAGAAATATAAAACATTTGACCCATATTAAAACTGAGATGTTCGTAAATGGTCAAGAGATACAAACAAAGAGTCTCGACAATAATTTCACATGTACAGGGGACCCACCACAAATCAAGTAGGAAGTAAATAATGTTGATATAGTATAACCACCAAGGTACATGTGGATGGAGAAAGGTAAAATCAGGTATCATTATGCTTGTTTGGTATATATCATTATATATAATTTAATTTAATTTAGAAACATAGCATTATCGTATTCCTTTATGTATATGATGAAGAGTTATATATATGTAATTAGAATTATATATATATATATATATATATATATATATATATATATATATATATGAAGAGTTAAAAGGACATATAATTGTTATTAGAATAATAACATTAATTTTGATTATTATCATTAAAATCATTCATTTTTAATTTGTATATTATGGTGAGATAATATAAACCTAAAATATGTGATCTCTAGTAATGGATATATATGTCTTTTGATTCCATATTCATTTTGATAAGGAAATATGTATATATGGAAATAAAGTAAGTATATGAAAAATTAAAAGCATTAAAGTGGATCAAGTATTGTCTCAAAGATATTATCCTTTGATTACAAGAGATAATTATTTTTCGATTATTATATGTTGAGAAATATCTTTCTTACTTATATAAAAGCTATGTGCCTTGATTTTTTCCTTCGAGAATGTTATTTCAGGCAACTTTGAAAGAGAGGGAGCAAATAGATGATATGATTTAGTCAATCTTCGGTGATCTCGATCATATTGATTTAGAAATGATCGATAAATTGTAACGGTAAAGAGGACTATAATTCATTCTACTATGTGATCTTAATGGACCTACCCCTTGTGTACATGATATGAAAGTGCAAGTTGGAACTTAGAAAGAAGTTGTCAAATTTGATGTGATGTGAAAGTGTTCAATGATATAAGAGTGGTAACTTTACATTGTGGGGTGAATAATAAGAAATGTTTCATTCCCGCTTGAACCATCAAGAAAAGGAAATATTCCATGACCCTCATAGGCAAAGAAGTACTTGTATCTTTTACATTTATTTATTCATTTATTTGTAATTCTATACATACTATAAGGGTTAGTTGCTTTGATCTTTTCCTTTATGTTTGAGGATATTCTTATAGAAAAAGAAGGTTGGTACTTTACATATGCTACCAAATATAGTACAGACTAAATCTAATGATAGTAGTTCCGAAGACCCTGATGAGTAAGATGGGGCTCTTGAAGAAAACATCTTTGATGATTAAGATTATGAGATTTTTCTACATTACGAGGGAGTATGACACTTCTTCGATGGTAATACAGGAGCTTAGAAGATTGATACTCAGAGGGAGTCTAGAAATACATGTGGGTGACTGCATGATGTCTATGGGCCTACTCCTATGTATATCATGAGGGAGTGATTAGTTCGACAGACATCCTTGGGTAAGGAGAGTTTTTGAGGAAGTAACTAGAGGACTTGACTTCCAAGGATTGATGTTTAGTGGGAGAAATTTTGAGATACAATCCTTTGTGGATGATATCTTCTCTTTGAGGAGATGTTCTAAGAGAAGTTCTTTATAATGCACTCTCCTCTATGAGAGAGAATTATGAGGTGAAAACCCTTTGTACCACCCTCTGATTGGGTTCACGGTGGCTACTATTTCACATATGATATGTAATGAAAGGTGACGATCTTTCATTGACATATATAAATAGAAGGTAACCATTATAAGATGACGATCTTATAAATGGTAGACCTGTTATCATGGTTCTTTGGGCCAGATTTTGCTGGACACCATGATAACGAACAAACAGGAGGTAATCTTTGTAAGATGACGATCTTGCAAATGATAGGCCTGTTATCATGAAAACTCTAGATATTGTTTCGGACAATTAAAGATCATTGATAACGAATGCCTTATGATTACTCTAGATATTGTTTCGGACAAGTAGAGATCATAATATATGTGTTATGATAGTGTTTATATCATTGTGATTGTAGTTATTTAACAAGTCACTATTTCAAGAGTGTTAAAGTTAGATAATATGTTGTGTATTGATACTGATATCTCATAAAATGTTTTCTTGTCACTTCTTCCTTGCTAAGAGGGAGTGTTGAAGTATAACATTAGTCAAAATGATATACTCATTACATTGAGTATTTGTATTCATGGTTTATATGAACATTGTTTTATGTCTCATATTATTGATAAGTGTATATATATAGATGTCGTCTATGTATTCATAATTACTTAACTAATTGGGCTCTTATGATCAAAAGAGACTATTGTGTTATGAAGTTCTTGAATGTAATTATTTCACCACCACATGTCTCTACGGGACATGACTTTGTTGCAGCCTCTATCGGATTGATTTTATCAGAGCTACCTCATTGATAATAAATTATCTTTTAGATAAGTATCTTATATATAATATATATATTTTATGTAATATAATATATATTATAGGCATTATATATCTTATATGTATAATATATATATTATATATGTAATATAATATATATTATGCATTATATATTCTTATATAATAATATAATAATATAATATATTTTTTTTGATCGATCAACGGCCAAGGCCATGATAATATATTATTATTAAAAAGAAAATTATAGTAACGTTCCACTGTTCAAAGGGGCACTGGTAGGAAAGAACGGGGAAAGAAAACCTCCAGTCTAGCTTGAGACTTTTGTCCTTTATTAATACATCATAAAAGGGGCATACCCCAGTCAGAATATCCAAATAATACATTACATCTTAAAAAATTGTTTTCATCAATATTGAAGTACAACTCTTTTGAGGCCGCCTCGTTCACTTGGCAAGAATTCCACCTCAAACATGGATAAAGCCCAAATGCGATTATCCCTGTCTCGTTATCTTGCATCAAAACTAGTTAATGAAGACTAATATAAAGACTAAGATAGTTATAACCTAAAATTGAGTCAAGAGTGATAAACACCTAGATAAAATGTAGAGACATTAATCAATATGTACATGCCTCCTATCTAAATCATCTGAATAAAATAAGGAATAATATAAAGGCATGAAGGAAATAAAATCTATATATAATCTACATTAACTAATAACAATAGAAAAATCTGCAATGTACATACCCTTAATTCAAAAATAGATCATCACAAAACCACTGATCAAACAATTAGAATCTAATCTAGATAGTTACCAATCTAATAAACCACAAACAACAATATAGTAATAATGAGAAGGCAGAATAAATAACAAAGAAAAAGAAGCATTAAGCCTAATCCCTAATAAAGAGGATGACTAATGATAACAATCCATGTATAAAACAATAAAAAGCTAATCCCTATAACTGGAGCTATCATCAGTACGCAGTAATAACCTTAAAATGGTGAAGTTGTAAATTGTGACAATCCATCCTGGTTTAACATCCAGAATACCGTTAACTATGAATACAATAGAGTATCTCCCTTAATTGAAATCAAAATGACAACCTCCATATGTCTGAGTAATTTTGAAGACGAAGTGAAATTTTGAGAAGCCAAAAATAGTCTATCTCGATAATTTATCTACTGTGGAGTAGATACATATAAATGAAAATTAAATACTGTAGTCTTGACCAAAGCTAACATTCATAATCTTATAGAATTTTCAGCGTGTAAACTTCTTTACTATCATTCACTAGCTGATTATCTAAACTAACGAAAATGGGTTCTAATAAATTTGATTCAAGAAACCGATAGAAATATATCAAGAATTTTAACAAAACCAGAGCCACCATCAATACTAAAACCACTATATAGATTAAGATAATATGTCAATTACATGCATGTAATAAAGAGAATACAACAACTACTGTCCTTCGTGATCCTAAAACCTAAATGAAAATACTTTAAACAACTAAATACACTGATTCAGTATCCTTATCGTCAATAACAAAAAACCATTAAATAGGGTACTTGCACGAAAAAACCAAAATGGCGGGCTTGTGAACCTACCGACATCTAGAAACCCTACTTCGGGAAAACCATAACTATCTCAGAGATGTTGTTAGGGTTTTCAACTTGAAAGTTGGGGGGAAGTTCAAACTCGGCTTTAAATCTACTAGAGTTGGGAGTGCAGAAGATCAGCGTGTCCAGATTATCAAATGATACTCTAGGATGAATATACGCATTAAAAACATTAGGATAATCTGTGAGCCAAACCCTATTCACCTCTTCCACAATGCTCCTCCAATGCAGTAGGAATTGGATACTTGCTGCCATCTTTGGCCACTCCTTGTAAAATGCAAGATTCTCACGAATAATTAGGGTTGGCTGACGATATGCCATTTCTAGCTCTGGGGACCTTGGTGGGAAAGCCATATACTTTTCTGGTAGCGGAATTCACAGCTTGTCATCAATACTCCTAACCGCATGTTCAAGGCCCTTTCTCCATGTTCCCTGGAAGATGTCACAACAAAGTTGTATACTGTTCCCATGCTCTACCCTAGCTCTAGCCAGGCAACCAATGAAGGATCTAATGATATCGCTGTTTGTCCTCCAGGTGTAGTTGTAGTCGAAGACTCCTTCCCCAATAACCCTACTCACAACAATCCTTGACATATCATCCAGTGGATTCAGTAATCTGTTCCAGCGCTCTAGTTTTACTTTACCACGAAAGGCCATCATTTAGGATTCCAAGGAGTGGAACACATAAATGTTGGTTTCCATTGCCGCTAAAAGGAAACAAACAAAAATTGTAGAAAGTGACAACAACAGATAAATCAAAACGCAAGAAGGGTCTAGATGGATAGCCTGACGTGCCTATTAATGATGATGACAACATTAGATCGAGGCACGAGGAAAATGAAAAAAGAAGAAATGGTGAAATAACCAACTTAAAACCCATCAGGGCTCAGGCAGAATGGGAAATAATCATCATAGAAAGATACCTATCACTATGATAATCTTAAGAGGAGGACATAAAAACGCCAAAATTAGGACCCATTAGAATCCTTTATAGATTACACTGAAGTCTTAAATAAGGATTGCTACCTAATAAAGGGCAAACATATAGAATAGAATAATAGGAAGAAAGCGCAAAACAAAGAAGAGAACAGAAGACAAAGGAGAATAGTAAAAACCGCTAGTATGAGATATATCTTATAGAGAAGAAATATCATTAACGAGATGGAGATTAACACCATCATCACCTATATTTGCTAGAAGATCCGCTTTTTGATTACTTTCACGATAAATGTGACGAATTTGACTGTCATCGAATCGATCTAGAAGATCGAGGACTTCACCTAGCCTAGAGTTGAGGACCCAGTTGGGGGTAAAATGTTTCCTGATCGCATTTAAGATAATCCGAGAGTCACCTTGTATGACAATTTTTGTCATCCCTACCTCGTGACATAAACACAACCCCTTTTCCAACGCTTCTAATTCAACAAGATTGTTGGTGGTTGGCTGAATAGACATAGCTTTTTTTGCTATCCATTTACCAGTATCATTGTTAATGATACATCCAATACCTGCCGTACTTGGATTGCCTATGGCAGCCCTGCCAAATTTGAGTTTAAACCATCCCTTCGGAGGGGGAGACCATTTACAATGCATTTTGGCTTCTTTGCTTTATTTGAGGCATACTAGAGGGAGATTGATCAAGTTGGCCCAATTCTTTTTCATGAGGCAATCCCAGATAGAGAAGGATTCTTCCTCTTTCATACACTTTCTGAGATGGGAGTTAGTTACTTCCACAATGTTCGTCTCAATTTTTAAGATTAACTCCTCAATTTTTAATTTAGAATCTCGAAAAATGTGCCTATTCCTCTCTTTCCAAAATTTTCAATAAATGATTGAAGGGCAAATGTTCCAAAGATTACTATAAACCCCTTTGACCGAATTAGTAGGCCAACCTATAAGGAGGTCACGGAAGGTTTTTGGCAACAGCGTGGACCATCCCAACCTAAGTCTAAGCCATTCCCAACATGTTTGAGAAAAAGGACATCTATATATTAGATGGTCCAAATCTTCGCTGTTTTGTTTACATAGCACACATTTGGATGGACCTTGAACTCCAAATTTGCCAAGCCTATCTGCTATCAAAATTCTATTTTGGAAGGCTAACCATAAGAAGAATCCTACCTTAGGAAGACAAGCCACATCCCGACATAGCTTGAGTGGGATATCAACTCTATTCCATCTTTGTGAATGTAATAAAGCTTTGTAGCCATCTTTCACTCTATAATTACCATCATTTGTAGTAGCCCAAATAAGTTCATCTTTCTTCTCCGACTACTTGACTCCCCTATTTGACAGAATCTTATCATAAGCTTCTACTTCCACCTGATCAGCTCCCATCCCTTCCACAGATTTCCAAGCCCATTTAACAACACCTTCCGATGTGTTTTTTGTCTTATAGTTATTAACTTTAATACATCGAGAGACTAACATATCCTTGAGTTTCTTAGGGAAGGGTCTAGAGACTATGGGAGGGTGACCCAAGAGTCTTCCCAAAATAAGGCCTCATTTCCCATGCCAACATCCCAGGTAAGAAACTTGCCAATTAAATCACGAGATTTCAGCATAAAGTTCCAACTTTCAGGACCCCTGGGAGGGTTTCTCATTCTAAAAATCGATATAGGATCATCTGCATTAAGATATTTATTATATAAAAGCTTTGCCCACTTTTGATCTCTTTCTTTGAAAAGTCGCCAAATCAGTTTTGCTCCCAAGGCTTCATTTTGCCATTCCAAGCTCTTGATCCCAAGTCCCTCCATATCCTTAGGTTTACAAATGTTTTCCCATTTGATAAGCGCCAATTTTTTGTCTTCTTCACAATCTTTCCAAAGAAAATTCCTAAGTTTGGCTTCGAATTTGAGACGATAACTCTTAGAGAGAGGGAGATAGGAAAGGGGATAGATAGGAATGGCAGAAACAACAGAACTAATTTTAGTGACCTTTCCTGCCTTAGAAAGCCATTTGTCTTTCCAACTTCCAATCCTAGCGTCCATTTTTCCAAAGGTGTTATGCCACAACTTACTAGATTTCAAGCCCTTCTCCAGAGTAATACCCAGATATTTGCAAGGAAATTGCCCTTTTTTATAACCCATGAACTTACATATCTGATCTTCTGATTCTTTTTTAGTATTTATAAAAAAGACTTCAGATTTGGCCTCACTTACTTTTTGACCGAAAGCCATCATATACGATTTTATGATGGTTTTGAATCCCGAGGCCTTTGAAATTGTACTTTTGCTAGGTAGAATCGTATTATCTGCATATTGTTGATGCATAATGTTAGGCATATTTCTGGCAACAGTAATACCTGAAATTTTTTGCTTATGGTAGGCATCAGGCAAAGCTTTCCCAAAGGCTTCTACCATAATGACGAAGAGGGAGGGAGATAACGGATCTCCTTGCCGAATACCCCTCGAGATTTCAAAAAATCCTTCAAGCATCCCATTAATAAGAATTGAAATTTTAGGTGTAGAAATAAATTTAAAATCGAGGTTTATCCATTGATGAGAAAATCCAAAAGCTTCAAGAACCTTACATAGGAACCGCCAATCAACCATATCATAAGCTTTTTGGATATCTAGTTTCATGAACATGCAAGGTTCTTTGTTCTTACCAGCATAGTGAATCGTTTCTTGAATAGTAATAATGCCATCAAGAATAGATCTACCAGGAACAAAACTAGTTTGTTCCTTGGAGATTAGCTTCGGGAGAAAACCCTTAAGCCTATTATCTATTATCTTGGAAAATATCTTATACAAAGAGCAATAGGCCTAAAATCCCCCATAGTTTCAGGATCATTTTTTTGGGGATCAATGTAAGAAAGGAATGATTAATTTCCGATAACAGAGCTCTGCCATTCCTTGATGCTTCAATGGCTTTCTATAAATCAATTCCAATGATATCCCAACATTTCTGAAAGAAGAAAGTCTGAAAACCATTAGGGCCTGGAGATTTATCCGGGTTCATATTAAATACTATTGACTTCACCTCCTCCAAGGTGATAGGTTTATTTAAAACCTTATTATCCTGTGATGAGATTAATTTAGGGATAAATTTGAGCATCTTATCTTGCGCCTCTCTATTTGATCCTTCGTAATTATTTAGAATTTCTTGGAAGTGAGCTATGAAGGTATCCGCGATTTCACTTGGTTTCTCAATTCGTCTACCCAAATGGTTTTTAATACTAACTATTTTGCCCTTTGATCTATTATATAGGGTAGAATTATGAAAAAATTTGGTATTTTGATCCCCTTCATCTAACCATTTTTCTCTAGATTTTTGTCTCCAAAACATTTCTTCTTTGGATAGTATATCCTCCGGTTTAGCAAGTAATTCTTTTTCTAACAAATAACTTTCATTGTTCATCCCTTTCTTAATAATGTTTAGATTTAGATTTCTTAGTTAATTTTCTATATCTATTTTTTCTTTGAGAATATTATTAAAATGTTCTTTATTCCATCTTAAAATTTGCTCTTTTAACAACTTCATTTTGGACACAAAAACAAACATCGTGGAACCTTCAAAATTGTCTTGCGCCCACCAATCTTTGATGTTCTTAATAAAATCACGATCTAAGAACCACATTTTTTCACATTTAAATGGATTCCTTATCGGTTTTATAGGTTCTATAAGTTCTAAACGAACTCGGTAGTGGTCAGACCCAGCAATTGGCAAAATAGATGATTTAAAATTAAAGTTGTTATCATCTAGATCACCTATAATTAAAAAACCTATCCAATTTTTCTGCAATATATGCAAAATCTTTCCTCCTATTATTCCAAGTAAACTTCCCATTATTAATAGGAACATTGATCATGTTGTGCTTATCGTACCATACTTTAAAATTTAAAGATGATTGCAAAAGATGTTGAATACCACCTGCTTTTTTTGATAAATCTAAAATAGTGTTAAAGTCTTCCCCTACCAATAAAGAATTATGAAGAGACTATTGTGTTATGAAGTTCTTGAATGTAATTATTTCACCACCACATGTCTCTACAGGACATGACTTTGTTGTAGCCTCTATCAGATTGATTTTATCAGAGCTACCTCATTGATGATAAATTATCCTTAAGATAAGTATCTTATATATAATATATATTTTAGGCATTATATATCTTATATATATAATATATATATTATATATGTAATATAATATATATTATATATATTATGCATTATATATTCTTATATAATAATATAATATTATATTACATATATGGTTAATATATTAATATTATATATATGGTTAAAGTTGAGTTATACATATAGTTATTTATTAACTAAATGGTGATTAACTATAGAGACATGCCTCTTCATGCCTCTTGAAGAGACATGTCTCCTCTCATATTTATATGAGATCCAAATCTGCATTTGGAAATCATCAATTACAATGGCCATGATTATACATTTGTAGAAGCGATCTTAGTTACTTCAACAATTATCAGGGAATCTCAATTGTAGATGTAACTTTCTCCCAACTATGTAACTACCTTAGAGGAATTAGTAATGATCTTGAAGAAGAGAAGTATGAACGCAAGTAGCGCAAGACTCTACAACCTTTTGTCAAAACCAATGTTTGTAAATGTGAATATTCAAGCTTTGGCTTTCTAAAGCATTCTCTAAATCCAAGTTCCATTGTCATAAATCTCACCGATCTAAGGATCACAAATCCACACCTATGTACAATAGTATTATAATGTGGAAAGATTTTTGGAAAATTTGCATTGTTATCAGGGAATCTCAATTGTTTCCTCCTGATGTACAATAGTATTATTGTGGAAAGATTTTAGAAAATTTGCATTGTTATCAGGGAATCTCAATTGTAGATGTAACTTTCCCCCAACTATGTGGCTACCTCAGAGGAATTAGTAATGATCTTTAACAAGAGAAGTATGAATGCAAGCAGCGCAAGACTACAACCTTTTGTCAAAACCAATGTTTGTAAATGTGAATATTCAAGCTTTGGCTTTCTAAAGCATTCTCTAAATCCAAGTTCCATTGTCATAAATCTTACCGATCTAAGGATCACAAATCCACACCCCCATTTCAAAAAAGGCATAAAAAGGAAAAATGCACTTATAAGCCCACTTGCTATATTTGTTAAGGACTAGAAACGAAATCCTAAATATAAGAAGCAAGTTCGTGCCATGATCAAGAATGGTCTGGAAGAAGTCGCTCTTTTCGAAACTGCTAGCTCATCTTCCATTTTTTCTACTTTAGCCTCTCCTACCAAATGACTCTAGGCTTTACATCTTTGCACTACCTCTTCGCCATTCAACTACACTTCTGACTTTGAGATTATCTTTTTTTGCCACAGTATTGAGGGTTTGCCCCCCTTTCTCCTCTTTATCTTGGTCATCCCCCTACTTCACAGACCGAGAGGTGTCCACTTCCACTCTTCCAATCCTTGTGCACAACTTGCTGAATTGGATAAATGCATTAACCACATTAACACCCAACTGGATGATGCTCCATCTTAGTCTTGTTGGTTTGTGCTAATTGCTGAACTCCAACGCCTTGACATTGAACACATGAATCTTGTAAATGAGCATCTTGACCTTAGTCCATTGTCTCTATGTCCTCCCTCTACTTCTTTTTCTCTCGGGCCAACTAGATCCGAGACTGCATTTGCTACCTTAAACAATGCACAAATATGAAACCGATCTTGAGCTTCACCACTTTGAACAAGAGCTAAATGACCAACCACTATTTGCATGAGAAAAGAATCTAACAACCTTGCTAAGATAAAAGGCTCCCAATCAACTCTTCCAAGGCTATTTGCCACAAAGAAGATGCAACTGAGACAGAATAGGGAAATATCAAAATGATATACCATAAAGGTCAACCTACTCCATTTATGACTATTATTATTCATATCCACGATCTCGGGTTTAGAATACCCTCGTCTGTGTGCCTTACTAGATTTTAGAGCCAACTTTAATGTAGCATGACCATCCTGCTTCCCGAAAGATGAACTATTCAAAGATTAAAATGAATTTAAGTAAATAGTTGAACAAAGATGGATTGCCCAACAAGTAGCTAATTTGAAGCTCCATGATTCCATACCCTTAGTTTAGAACATGTCAAAACCATTTCCGCTTTAGATAGCACAAGAAGTGCAAGCATGTCACAAGAGACATGGCTGTAAGTTACAATTCCTAGATTCACAAGTTGAAAGCGACAGATTCACCGAATGGTCGAAAGGACCGTCACTACAGGCTCACTTTCCTCTGCTAAGGGTTCAAGAATATGATAGTGTGACAAAAAAATGGAAGTTTGTAATATGGCCAAAGCTGAATCTTAGAATCAACCTGTAGGAAGTACAAACAATATTATGGATATAATTCCACCAGTTTTCAATTTTGACATTTTTAACGTACAACAAAATAAAAATACTATTGACAATTTTATGTCCTAGGTAAACAATGTTGTTTACAACATTGTAGAAATGACTGAAGATCAAGCTATCATATAAGCCTTAAATATGCTCACCGATGTTGCTAGAAATGTTTGGGATAGCTTAGAATCCACCTACAAGAACAACCATATTCATAGAGGAATTACCTTGGTAGGGTTAACTCTATTTCGAATGTTTGTTGGCCAGGATGACAATATCAAAAGGTTTGCTTTGAAAAGATTTACTACTGCTTGCCTTTGTGATATGGCCAAGTTTAATGAATATTTTGAATATCAGTATCGAAACTTCTATACCTTAGGACAAACCAACAATAATGAATGGATGTATCATGAATTCCTTAACGGTCTTCCTCCTAATGTACAACAATATTATTGTGGAAAGTTCGTATGAATATTATGAATATCAGTATCAAAACTTCTATACCTTAGGACAAACCAACAATAATGAATGGATGTATCATGAATTCCTTAAAGGTTTTCCTCTTGATGTATAACAGTTTTATTGTGGAAGGTCGTGGAAAATATGCATCATAATTAGGGAATGACAATTGTAGATGTAACATTCCCCTAACTCTGTGGCTATCTATGAGAAATCAATTATGATCATTGCCAAGAGAAATATGAACACAAGTAGTGCAAGACTCCGCAACCTTTGATCAAAACCAATGTTTGTAATTGTGAAAATCGAAGCTTTGGCTATTCTAAAGCATTCTCTAAATCCAAGTTTCATCGTCATAAATCTAAGGATCACAAATTTGCACGCCCATTTCATAAAAAGCATAAAGGGGAAAAACTCACTTTTAAGTCCACTTGCTATATTTGCGAAGGACCACATTTTGCTGACAAATGTGACCAGAAGCGAAATCCTAAATATAAGAAGCAGTTCCGTGCTATGGTCGAGAACTATATGGAAGAAGTCGCTCTTTCTCAAATTGCTAGCTCATCTTCCATTTCTTCCCCTCCAGTCTCTCCTACCCAATGACTCCAAGCTATATATCTTTGCACTACCTCCTTGACTTTCGACTACACTTTTGCCTCTAAGATTAGCTTTGTTTTTCCATATGCATCGAGGGTTTACTCCCCTTTCTCTTCTTTATCCTTGTCGTCCCCCTACTTCATAGATACCTGTCCAATTCCAATCTTTCAATCCTCATGTACAATTGGCTCAACTGGATAAATGCATTAACCATGTTAACACCCAATTGGATGATGCTCCATCTTAGTCTTGTTGGTTTGTGCTCACTATGGAACTGCAATGCTTTGACATTAAAGGCATGAATCTTGTTAATGAGCATGCTGACCTCAGTCCATCTTCTCTATGTCCTCCCTCCACTTCTTTTTCTCCCAGCCGATTGGATTCGAGACTGCATTTCCTTCCTTGAAGAATGCAAATATGAAATTTATAATGAGCTTCACCGCCTTGAACAAGAGCTAAATGACCAACCACTATCATCTCTAGATCATCTCTAGAACAATATCTGTGTGAGAAAGGATCTAATAACCTTGCTAAGACAAAAGGATCCCAATTAACTCTTCCCAGGCTGCTTGACTTAGAAGAACATACAACTAAGATAGAACAGGGAAACATCATAACGATACATTGTAAAGGTCAACCCAATCCATGTTCAACAATAATTATTCATATCCACATTCTTGGGTTTAAGAAATACCCTTTGTGTGCCTTATTGGATTTTGGAGCCGATATCAATGTAGCGCAACCATCCGGCTTCCCAATTGCCCCAATGAATCAAAACAGTTCCTATAATTATAGTCATAGTCCTTGTTCAGTTTGATCAACTTATAGAATCAATAACTTTCATTTTGATTCTAGTTGACTGGTATGATTGTATCAATGGAAGTACAACCCAACAACAATGGAGTCCATATACTATTATGGTAAATCGATATTGGTGTAGTTGTATTAAACAAAGGAGATGAAAGCTCCTTATATTGATTTACAAAGACGATGTTTCTAAAAGAAACAATCATGAACTAAAGACGAAAATAAGAACTTTTAGAATATATAGTCCACCAATATAACTGAGAGGGGGGGGGTGAATCAATTATACAACTAATATCACAATTATCAACCTTAATAAACTTTAACTATATGAGCAATACAATTAGAAACCACAACAAGATACTCATGCACAATTAACACCAGATATGTTAACTAGGGTAACCCCTTGATCAGAGGGAAAACCCCGGTGGGGATGGTAACCACAAGATGATGTACTAATATAAATATTCCTTGTTAGAGGATGGACCCTGTTAGGAGTCTATAACAACATTTAGTAACATATCAGTCCCTATTAGGAAACTTTGAATCCCTGTTAGGAGATTCCAACTCTGTTAGGAGTTGTAGAAGACAACTGGACAGGGGGGTGAATCAGTTATACAATTAATATCACAATTATCAACCTTAATAAGCTTTAACCATATGAGCAACATAATTAGAAACCACAACAAGACACTCATACACAATTAACACCAGATATGTTAACTAGGGAAACCCTTGATAAGAGGGAAAACCTTGGTGGGGATGGTACCCACAAGATGATGTACTAATATAAATATTCCTTGTTAGAAGATGGACCCTGTTAGGAGTCTATAACAACATTCAGTTCATATCGGTCCCTGTTAGGAGACTTTGAATCCCTGCTAGGAGATTCTAACCTTGTTAGGAGTTGTAGAAGACAACTGGACCTACTGTCCAAATGATCTCTAATTATTCCTTGCAGAATAATAGAAATGAATTATTCTCTATCCTGTCAATAGGACTTCTGCTCCAGATCTTGTAACTAGATCCAATAATCCCTTGGATTGCTTACTCACATTTACCAAACACTCTGCTCCTTTTTGCACTTTCTTTATTACTTCGCATGTGATACACACTTGATACATTTTACAAACAAGGAAAACATCTTTCCTTTATATCATATCTTCAAAATATTTCCTTGAGTTGGCCTTGAGGCTTTCCTAATTAATTATAATAGGATAATTAATTAATTCTCAATTATAATAGCACTGTTGGCTCATAGTCTATACAACTTCTCATAGATGTGATACTAGGGCTTGCGCATTCGCTGACGTCACCATCAGACTGACTTATGTCATTGGCTAACCATGCATCACTAGATTATATCTCTGTTAGAAGATATAATGCAAACATCAGAAACTGCTTCTCCGGTTTCATAAAACTAGCTCTATCTCTGTACTGCTCTTTGTAAATTAGGTACAACTTCGACTTGCTGTGTATTGAACCATGCCATCAAGACATAGTGTAGGACATATTCATGACCGCGCATCATTAGACAATCAGAACCTTGTTTGCTACTCTGTTAGTCTTCTTAGACTTACTGCTATGTTGACACCAATGACAAACACAATCATGAATGCAACATGTCAATACTTTCCAATGCTTAGGATACTCCCCCAAAAGAATACCATTAGCATTCATGCTAACAAAAACTGCATAATAAACTAAAATCTATCTAAGATGACCATTAAAGAAACATTATAATATTCTAATACCCTCCCTCAATGGTCGTTGTCTAATTGATGTCTTTTGGTTACAATTTCTTCAAAACATTTTACTGCTGCTGAGACCCTCCATGGATCTTCAAAAGGTTAATGACCAAGAAGCCAAAACTCATCCATGCAATCAAAACCAGACAATACAAAGCTTTGTTTTTAGGAAAAATGGTAACACCCACCAGATAAGTTTTGAGTAGAAAATTATAAACCCACAAAGGAATCGCATACAACTTTGCAAATTGCATAATCAAAAAGTTTTTGAGGGAAAAAATTATGAAAACCCATTAGAAAAACTTTTAAGCAAAAATTTATGAAAACCCATCATAAATATTAAAGGTGGCAAAAGAATACGAGACTTCACATGGTAAACCAGCACAGGCAAGTATATGCAACAAACATGCAAGTACATGCAAACCTATAAAATCAACTTTTGTTGCAACCAAGAAATTGCAGGATCAAAGTAGGATCAAAACCCTTAGCCAAGCTTGCTATCTCCAACAAAAATCCTCAAAGACGAATCACAAAAGTTTCATAAAATACCTCTAATGATTTTTATTTCTAAAAATTCGAAAAGCAAATTTCTAGAAAAGGCTCTAGAGCAATAGAGGCTTAACTTTTTCTTAAAAAAATGCCAAATTTTATGAAATCTCATTGACTTGCTTTGATACCATGTTATGGTAAATTGATGTTATTGTAGTTGTATTTAAAAAAAAGAGGTGAAAGCTCCTTATATAAATTTACAAAGAGGATGTTTTTAAAAGATTAAAAGAAACAATTGTAAACTAAAGACAAAAATAGAAACTACCTAATAAACTAAAGACTAACTAAGATGACCAATAAAGACAATTTGTGACATTCTAACATATACGATAGGGAAACCCAACATGTATATCTAATTTCCCCATGTGAAAAAGCCTTACAAACTAATGAAGCCCGAGCATACGATCCTGCAAAAAAAGAATAAAAAACAGGTCAACCTTGTTAGGCCCAAGAAACTCAGCCAGAATTGGCCCAAATCCAAGCTGAATTCAAAACCTTGGTAGTCACCAAATCTAATATGATCTTCCATTTGCCCTTGAAAAAGGACAACAAAGTAATGAAAATACTACCTCCATGGAAGGCAAATTATTTCTTGTTAAATAAAAATGAACAGGGACGATGCAATAAAGATATCAATGAGTTGCGCTTTAAAAATCACATCTCTCCAAGCAGAAGTCCTTTTTCTTGCCATGCCATGTATGTGCCAAATTATGACGAAAATGGAAATGAAAAGGAAGAGAAAAGGCCGGTAGTAAAACAAGCCTTTGAACATAGTCCTCCAATCCAAACAACATCCTTAGCCTAACAAAGATTACATTTGGTAAAAGCTTCAAGACTGTAATGTATTTAGCAAGTTTGACCTAATCTAATAGGATCTTCCATTTGCCCTTGAAAGAGGACAACAAAGTAATGGAAATTCTACCTCCAGGGAAGGCAAATTATTTCCTGTTAAATAAAAATGAACAGGGACGATGCAATAAAGATATCAATGAGTATTGCTCTAAAAATTTCATCTTGCCAAGCAAAAGTCCTTTTTCTTGCCATGCCATGTATGTGCCAAATTATGAAGAAAATGGAAATGAAAAGGAAGAGAAAAGGTTGGTAGTAAAACAAGCCTTTGAACACAGTCCTCCAAGCCAACCTACATCCTTAGCCTAACAAAGATTACATTTGGCAAAAGCTGCAAGACTATAATGTGTCTAACAAGTTTGACCTAACAAAGGGCTTTTGGAATGTATCTCAACAATTGTACCTCAATTGTATGAATGGAATGTATGTTTGGCAGAAGAAGATCCCTACCTCAACAATTGTATGAATGGAATGTATTACCTTTTGGTATAAAACAACTCCTATTTTTCAAGGATTCAACCTTTGAACACAGTCCTCCAAGCCAACCAACACCCTTTGCCTAATAAAGATTACATTTGGAAAAGCCTAAAGGCCGTAATTTTTTTAGAAAGTTTGACCTAACAAAGGGCTTTTGGATAAGGGCAAATACAGGATGTAGAAGAAGATTGATACAAGAATGCTTTCTCCGTACCTCAATGGTTGTATGAATGGAATGTATTACCTTTTGGTAGTAAAACAACTCCTTCCATTTTTCAAGGATTCATGGATTCTATTTTTCAGCCTTACCACAAGTTTATTCAACCATACATTGATGACATTTTAGTCAATGTGTGAAAAGTCATTTGATTGACCTTCTCAAATTCATAAATATTTGCTAGTCTTGTGAATTTTCTTAAAATCGAGTAAGGTCTCATGGTGTACTGATTCTCTTACCTTTATTGGCACACATGTTTCTTCTAGAGGGCAAATGTTTGTTCAACTACACATTCTCCAAAAAAATTGTGCAGTAGAAATCAGAGATAAAAAAAAGTCTAGAACATTTTGTAGGATACTTTGCAAAAATTGCACATGCACGTCAAGAATTGAATAAACTCCTCTGAAAAGATGCATTAACATGGACAACTAAACATGAAGATCATTCAACTAATCAAATAACAAATATCAAATTGCTCACTTTGTGATTTGCTGGATCTGGGGACAAAATTCTTGAAACTTGAAACAAATGCCAGTGATACTACTTGGGTAGCTGATCTCAAAGAAATGGTTAATGGGAAAGAAGAATTGGTCAGGTATGAATTAGGGAGTTTCAAACAAGCTAAACTCAATAACCATAGTATTTACAAGGAATCACTCGCAACTTTTTGAGCTTTTGAAAAATTTCAAATGTTCATAGCTGATAAAGAATTTCTATTGCAAAGTGATCTTCGCAATATGCTAGGGTTCCTTGAAAGAGTTTCAAAAAATAAGGTGGCAAAAGGAAGGTTACATCAATGGCAACAATTCTTCCAGTTTCGTATTGAACACGTCGAACGAAAGAAAAATGTGATGGCCGATTTCCTTTCTATAGTAGCGCCTAGCTCAACTAATCAAATAACAAATATCAAATTGCTCACTTTGCGATTTGCTGGATCTGGGGACAAAATTCTTGAAACTTGAAACAAATGCCAGTGATACTACTTGGGTAGCTGATCTCAAAGAAATGGTTAATGGGAAAGAAGAATTGGTCAGGTATGAATTAGGGAGTTTCAAACAAGCTAAACTCAATAACCATAGTATTTACAAGGAATCACTCGCAGCTTTTTGAGCTTTTGAAAAATTTCAAATGTTCATAGCTGATAAAGAATTTCTATTGCAAAGTGATCTTTGCAATATGCTAGGGTTCCTTGAAAGAGTTTCAAAAAATAAGGTGGCAAAAGGAAGGTTACATCAATGGCAACAATTCTTCCAGTTTCGTATTGAACACGTCGAACGAAAGAAAAATGTGATGGCCGATTTCCTTTCTATAGTAGCGCCTAGCTCAACTAATCAAATAACAAATATCAAATTGCTCACTTTGCGATTTGCTGGATCTGGGGACAAAATTCTTGAAACTTGAAACAAATGCCAGTGATACTACTTGGGTAGCTGATCTCAAAGAAATGGTTAATGGGAAAGAAGAATTGGTCAGGTATGAATTAGGGAGTTTCAAACAAGCTAAACTCAATAACCATAGTATTTACAAGGAATCACTCGCAGCTTTTTGAGCTTTTGAAAAATTTCAAATGTTCATAGCTGATAAAGAATTTCTATTGCAAAGTGATCTTCGCAATATGCTAGGGTTCCTTGAAAGAGTTTCAAAAAATAAGGTGGCAAAAGGAAGGTTACATCAATGGCAACAATTCTTCCAGTTTCGTATTGAACACGTCGAACGAAAGAAAAATGTGATGGCCGATTTCCTTTCTATAGTAGCGCCTAGCTCAATGATCTCAAACAAGTTTAAAGAATACTAGATACATATATCACGCATAATCCTACATCCTAGACACCTTATACAATTATCCAACACAATAATCAAATAGAGCGACTCCTAGAATTTGTTGAAAATACCTAAACACCTTAAGAAATTGATCTAGACAGAGATCCTAAGTCAGGACGTTGTTGGACTGAAGCCAGTATAGCTACCCTCATTCTAAATTAGATACAAACAAGGGAAGTCGCTAATCGAGTCCTTGTAATCAAAGGATGATTGCATTTTGTTGGAAATAGTGTTAGACAAGGGTCATATCAAGGAAATAATCAACTCAACATGATCATCAATGGCTTTAATTGGCATAGAGAATTATATTTCAATAGCCTCCAACAATTACTAACTCAAGGAGTAATTCGTCGACAACCATGTCTTGTTAGTGATCAAGAGATCAAAATACGCATTCTGGCTTGATATGGAATTGGGACTTGTGAAGTAGTCCCTGTTGAATGGCCAACCCGGGTCGGTGCATTCCAAATCAAATTGGGTGGATCTCTAATTACCAACATCTCTACAACAACTTGCTCATGGACCTGCTTATCATAATTTTTTTCTATTAATTATAATTGAAGTCTGCTGCAAGAGTAGAGTAACAAGTATCAACAAGCGTATACAGAATCCATCCACAAGTACTCGATCTGTGGTTCGTTCAGATTAGCCATTATAAGCTTGGAGCATTGAAAAATAAATACCTAGGATCAAAAAACCAGCTAATAACAAAATAAAGTTACCAACTAGTAAACTATTCTACCATCCATGCTACCCATGGAACCATCTTCCCATTTGAGTCTCTTGGCTCCATCTCTGAGAATAGTGGTAGGATCTTTCATTAGTGCTTTCCATGGCAGGGCTGGAGCAGAAGGAGCAACACTAACCATCAGGCAGGGGGGTCTTCCAGCATTAAAATCTGCAACATTCTCAGTCACAACAATCATGTTTGGAGTGTCAATGTTGTTTGCTAATTTATTAACAAAGTGGCTAATTCTTGATCTGCTGGTAACCAGCCTGTTTGTGCTGGTGCTTGGTGTTGGTTATTCAGTTCATCAAGCTCCTTTCTCAGCTTGATCTGGTCAAGCATATCTTTAAGCATGCTGTCAAAGTTGAAGGGCTCTTTATCACTTGTCCTAATTTCGTATTGCATTCTTTCCTCCTCAAGAATCTTGGTGCAGGTGCTGGTAATCCTTAGCAACTAATTTTCCTTTACTTTATATGTGATTGTGACTTGCATAGAAATTTTCTGCATAGTGAGTCTCCGCAGAGACTCAGTAAGGAGGATCCTATTCCTACCTTTAAATATATCATCATTCGTAACTATCCAAATAAACCAAAGCAAGATGAAAGAATGGCCCAGGATATGTTAAGCTCTTTGGAGATGCCATGGATGTTACCAGAGAAAGCTTGAAAAATGTGGATGTCATAGTTAATATGGATACCAAACCAGCTCCAGACCTCTTTGGCAAAGTTACATTCAGAGAACAGGTGGATAATAGATTCAAGCTTAGTTAAGGTTAACTGATGAAGGAAGGCTTGCCAGAGGAAACACTGGATTTTGGGTTCAACATTACGATGCCAGATAGAAGAAAAGTGCTTAGAACAATATTCGGAGCAAGGTGACAAGACCATTTGCTATTGAGAGAGTCAAAGACTTCATCACTATCAGACTTAGCTTTAATTGCAAAAAGAGGAGATCCATCTGGCCAACACAGACCACTTGCTATTGAGAGAGTCAAAGACTTACACTAACAGACTTAGCTTTAATTGCAAAAAGAGGAGATCCATCCGGCCAACACAGAAAGGGTAGCCTGCCAACTTCCTCCCCATAAACTCCTGGGAGATTGGCATTCTGTTGGGCATCTTTAAGAACAATATATGTTCTTTTGTGGGAGGAGGCTTGTTAAATCTGGAAGCAATTTCCTCCCATCTACAGAGTTCTCCTTCATCAATGAGGTCACTGACTTTGCTAATGCTTAATCTGTCCCAGGCCTTGGCTGAGAAGCCTTGTAGGAGTGCAAGGGGTTTTTCATGTCTTTCCAGATTCCACCAGGGCAACTTTTCTCCACAAATTCTTGATTTGCTATCCATGATCCTAAACCCTCACACCCAAAGCCTCACCCTCTCCAATGCTTTTTGTAAAGTTTTATGTTATGTTGTGATCTAGATTGGTGTAAATCTCAATTTTATTAGTCTTGAAATTGAAGATGTTTAGATACCGTTATTGATTACTGGATTGCTATTGAAGATTTAATTTCTTGAACTGGATATATATAGATTTTATGTATTATAATCTGCAAGTCAGAAGGTAAGATTACCGCTGTTATTGATCTACCTCTACTGCAGATTATAATCATATTATATATGTGAATTGGTGCAGTGAAGAGACGTGATGAAGAATCATGTATCAAACTGAATATACACCTACACATTCCTGGGACAGGTCACAGCGGTTTAACACATTGATAATATTGGTTAATAAGACCACGATGTATAATCTGCGGTTTGTTAAAGGAAATCAGAGTAATGCGTGAGAAGATAGATATCTTAATCTTTGGTGGTAAATGGTCTATAATAGCCATCGAAAGACAGTATTAATATACTAGCCATCGACAGTATTAATAGTCTTACTTACGTGAGTAACAATATTGTTATCGGCAGATGACAATATAGTGAGCTATCGGCAATATGAATAACTATGAACTAATTACATTATATAAACTAATCACAAATATATATATATATATATATATATATATATATGTATGTATGTATGTATGTATGTATGTATGTATGTATGTATGTATGTATGTATATAATTACGTAATCAGTTTAAAGTTTGAAAATAATCATAAGAAATTATAAATTCAATTTCACATAGGCTAACATTCTTAACACTCCCTCTTTAGCAAGGGAAATTGAATTACACAATAACATATAATCAATATTATGTTTTAGACTAAGGGAGAGAAAGAAGAAAGAAAAAAATAATGGATTTTCATGGTGTCCGGCTATCGCCCAAAAGACCCATGAAGGTTATCATTGTGTCCAGCAGAATTCGGCCCAAAGAACAAGGATAACCCAAACTTTCAAAACAATGGGTTTTCATGGTATCCGACTATTGCCCAAAAGATCCATGAAGGTTATCAATGTGTCCAGCAAAATCCGGCGCAAAAGATAACAACAATTTTAACCATTGTTTGAAAATAGATCAACTAAAATAAAGTCGTCACTTTATCATAGGATCAGAACACATGAAAGGTCATCACCTTTCTCAAGAAAAGTCGTCACTTTTCACAATACAAGCTTGCAAGCAAAAATTAGAAAATAATTGTATTCATGAATAACAAATTCATTTACAACAATATCATACCAAGTTTTTCTCGGAAGTACACAATTTTCAACTTCACAAGAGTTTTGGTGAAAATATCAGCATTCTGTTCATTTGTATTGATATAACTCAATTTAATGATATCTCTGCCGACCATGTCTCTTATGTAGTGATAGGGAGTCTCAATATGCTTTGATCGATTGTGGAAAATTGGATTTTCTGATAGCTTGATACAACTTTGATTATCACAATGGATCACAGTTGGTTTTCCAAATAGCCCAAATAGAAGTTTTCTTAACCAAACTGCTTCATGTGCTCCCATGGAAGTGGCTACATACTTGGCTTCGGTAGAACTTAAGGCAACAACTGGTTGTTTTCTACTGAACCAAGATACCATCGCTGACCCAACGCTGAAGCAACAACTTGTAGTGCTCTTGCGGGTAGAGGAACATCCTGCCCAATCTGAATCAGTATATCCTTCCAAATTTATCTCAACCTTTTCATATTTTAGTCCAAAACCAATAGATCCTTGTAAATATCTTAATATATGTTTTGTAGCCATAAGATGGATCTTCTTGGGTTTACACATGAAGTGACTAAGAACATTTGTAGCATAGCATATATCAGGTTTGGAATTCACAAGATACATAAGAGATCCAATTATTTGTCTGAAGAGAGTAGGATCAATGTCCTCAGATTTTGATGCTTCTTCTTTTAGCTTGTGTAAGTTTGTTTCCATTGTGGTAGATAAGGGCTTACTATCCATCATTCCAAATCTGGTCAAAATATCTTTAGTGTACTTTCCTTGATGTAAGAAAATGTAGTCTTCTTTTTGATTAACTTCTAATCCCAAGAAGTAGTGTAGTAACCCTAAATCTTTCATTTCAAATTCAGCTATCAAATCTTGCTTACATTTTTCAATTAATTTATCATCACCTGTTATCAACAAGTCATCAACATAGAGAACAAGTATTACCATTCCATCACTGGTGGTTTTGAAGTATATGTTAGAATCAGCTTCATTTTTTGAGTATCCGAGTTTGGAAAGGTAGTTATCTATCCTTTCATACTAGGCTTGAGGAGCCTGTTTGAGACCATAGAGTGCTTTCTTGAGTTTACATACATATAAATTTTTATCTTTTATGATGAACCCTTCAGGTTGTTCTATGTAGACTTCTTCATTAATGACCCCATTTAGGAAAGCAGTTTTTACATCCATTTGATGAATCTTCCAACCTTTTGAAGCTGCAATTGCAATGATTGTTCTTACAGAAGTGTAACAAGCTACTGGTGCAAAGGTTTCTTCATAGTCAATGCTAGCTTTCTGGGAGAATCCTTGAGCAACAAATCTAGCTTTGTGTTTTTCAATACTTCCATCAGCAGCGTATTTGATTTTGTATAACCATTTTGAAGATACAACTATTTTGTCTTTAGGCCTAGGAACAATATCCCAAACATCGTTCTAAATTATGGAATTGTATTCTTCTACCATGGCATCTTTCCATTCTTGTGACTTTAGGGCTTCTTTAGCTGTAGATGGTTCGATTTTGTTTATCTCAGTTATAAGAGCAGTATAACATGATTGATTTCGAGTTCTCTTGTTTTCTTTTGAGATCTCATCTGGTTCCACATTGTTTTCTTCAAGCATCTTCCTTGCCCATAATGGCTTTTTCTTTCCATTAGTTATATCTAGTTCTCTCTCTTCAGGTGTATGCTCCCTCTGATTTTTAGTTTGTCTAATTTCCTCATCATCTGGGATTGGTTCATCTTCTATGCTGGTTGAAAGTTTTAAAGCAGAATCCTCTTCAAAAATTACATCTCTACTTATTTCAACTGATCTTTGTCCAGGAATGTAGATTCTATAACGCTTGGAATTTTCACAATATCCTATAAATATACCTCTCTTCCTAGAAGGTTCAAGCTTAGTCCTCTTTTCTTTGGGTATGTGAATGTATATTGGACATCTGAATATTCTAAGATGACTTAGATCTGGTTTGATCCCTGAGAAGACTTCTTCAGGTGTGGTATTCTTTAGAAATGAATGTGGACATCTGTTTTGAATATATACTGCAGTCTTAGAAGCTTCTGCCCAAAATGAGGCATGCATATTTTGATCACGTAACATAGCTTTTGCAGCTTCAATAATGGTTTTGTTTTTTCTTTCTGCGACTCCATTTTGTTGAGGATTATAAGGTACTGTATACTCCCTCTTAATCCCAATAGAATTACAAAAACTTTTGAAGATGTCAGATGTATATTCTCCTCCATTGTCTGATCTTAATGTTTTAATCCTTTTGCTTGTCTGATTCTCTACTAATGCTTTGAAGGTTTTAAATTTTGATAGAACTTCATTTGATTCTTTGACTTTCAAGAAATAGATCCAAGTCTTCCTAGAAAAGTCATCAATGAAGGATATGTAATAAAGGAAAACTCCTAGAGAAGGCGTGGGCATGGGTCCACAAAGGTCTGAATGAACTAATTCCAAAACTGATTTTGACCTATGTTCACTAGAGGGAAAAGGTTTTTTTATGATTTTCCCTAGAGCACACCCTTTGCAAGTTCCTCTATGAGATGAGTCTAGTTTAGGAGTACCAGAAGTTATCTTATCTAAATTAGGAAGTGAACTAAACCCAATGTGCCCAAATCGTCTATGCCATAATTCATTAACATTGGATGTTTCGAGACTAAGAGCTTGAGTTTGAATGTTACTTAATCTATATGATGTTCCAAATCTAGACCCTATGATAATAGCATTTTTCATATTTGAGTTATTATGCCAATATAGTACTTTGTCTTTGTTGAAGGTGACATGATACCCATCATCTGTTAACTTTGAGATAGAAATAAGGTTCCTTTTTATACTTGGTACAAATAAGACATCTTTAAGATTAAGTGTAGTTCCATCCTTTAATTTTATAGAAAATGTCCCAATACCTTTTATAGGATAGGTAGAATTGTCTCCAATAGTAACTCCTTCAGTGATATGAGTTCCAAATGTATCAAACATATCTCTAAATCTGGATATGTGACGGGATGCACCACTGTCTACAATCCAAGCTTCTTTATTTAAATTTACTTCACTTGAAAGTGCAGAATAGTATAGTTGATTTTCATCTTCCTTTGTTTTAGCAAGGGAGGCTAGAATTTTTTCTCTTTCTGGACAGTTTCTGAATGTGTGTCCTATTTTCTCACACTTAAAACATTTAACATGAGAATGGTCTTTCTTAAACTTCTTTTTATTATTATTATTGAATTTCCTTTTATTGAATTTCTTCTTTCTTTTGTTCGAGACAGTGTGAAGAGCCTGATTTTCTCCCTCTTGATTTGAAGTGATCCCTCTGGAGATTGGCCTTGATTCTTTTGCTATGCATTCATTTTTCAATTGATCAAAAGTAGGAATAGAGGGTCTGCTTACAACTTGTATGAAGGTATCCCAAGACATTGGAAGCCCTCGCAGAGCTATTAATGAGAGTTCTTGATCATCAATTTTGTTTCCAATGGAAGATAATTGTTTCTTTGTTTCAGAGATTTTCTCAAAATAAGAGTGAATAGAGTCTCCTTTTTCGATTTTAGTATTCAGTAATTTGGATTTTAAGGTGATTAGTTTACTTGAGTTATTTATCTCAAATGTATTTTTTATGGTCTTGAATACTCCATATGCACTTTTGATCTTTGATATGGAAGGAAGGATGTGATCTTTAACTGAATCAACAATGGTTTTCCTTGCCTTGTTATTTCGTCTTTTCTAGGTGAGTTTTTCGGTTTCATCTTGAGGTATTGGAATATCTTTTTCAATGTTTTCTTCAAGTTCCAGTTCTTCCAGAATTGTAATGATACAGGTTTTCCAAGAGAAGAAGTTTGATGCACCTTCAAGTCTGTCTTCCACCCTCACATTATTTGCCATTATTTCTTCTTTAAAAAAATTGAGATTTCTCTACCAATTTGGCTCTGATACCATGTAAAGTTTTATGTTATGTTGTGATCTAGATTGGTGTAAATCTCAATTTTATTAGTCTTGAAATTGAAGATGTTTAGATACTGTTATTGATTACTGGATTGCTATGTAAGATTTAATTTCTTGAACTGGATATATATAGATTTTATGTATTATAATCTGCAAGTCAGAAGGTAAGATTATTGCTGTTATTGATCTACCTCTACTGCAGATTATAATCATATTATATATGTGAATTGGTGCAGTGAAGAGACGTAATGAAGAATCACGTATCAAACTGAATATACACCTACACGTTCCTGGGACAGGTCACGGCGGTTTAACACATTGATAATATTGGTTAATAAGACCACAATGTATAATCTGCTGTTTGTTAAAGGAAATCAGAGTAATGCGTGAGAAGATAGATATCTTAATCTTCGGTGGTAAATGGTCTATAATAGCCATTGACAGTATTAATATACTAGCCATCGACAGTATTAATAGTCTTACTTACGTGAGTAACAATATTGTTATCGGCAGATCACAATATAGTGAGCTATCGGCAATATGAATAACTATGAACTGATTACATTATATAAACTAATCACAAATATAAATATATATATATATATATATATATATATATATATATATATATATATATATATATATAAAATAGTAATAATGATATATATATATATATAATATTATATGTATATATAAAAATATGTATATAATTATGTAATCAGTTTAAAGTTTGAAAATAATCATAAGAAATTATAAATTCAATTTCACGTAGGCTAACATTCTTAACACTTTTCAGATGACTTTAAATACTATAGAACCTTATACCTTGATTTTTCACTTTCCTGAGAAGAGGTCATGAATATGTAAATTCTTCCAAGACTTCCCTACACCTTTGGTGGATATTGCAATCCATTTGACATCAAGGGCTATACCCTGCCACCTTAGATCCTTTAGTCCAAGGCCACCTAACTCCTTGCTTATTGCACACTAGTTCCACTTGACTGTATGCCTCCTATGCTCTCTACTATCTGGTCACAAGAAATCTCTAATAATCTCCTGCACGTAATTGATCTGATTCTGGTTGAAAAGCCAGACTTCGTAGTAATACATAGTATAGGCTGACAAGATTTTCTGACATTCTTGGACTCTACTAGCCAAGGACAGTTAATTATCTTTCCATTTGCCAATCTTACTCTCAATTTTACTTTTGATCCAAACCCACATGGCATTCTGATTGGTTCCAATAGAGAAGGGTATCCCCAAATACTTGACTATGTGAGTGGGACCGCCCCAGGAGAAGCCAAAGTTACTATACCAGTTGGGGGGTGTTCATCCTAGTGTTTCCTGATGCTTTTTGGAAGATATCATGTTTAGTGGACAGTTCAATGAGTAAGGCAAATATCAACAATAATGATACCTCTGAGTTTGGTAGGATTGTAACTCTAACTTTTGGAGATAGGATTCATCTCTCAGAATATAATGCAAGCTGTCAACAACAGTAACAAATAGGGAAGGGGCTAGTGGGCAGTCTTGTCTGATGGATCTAGAGAAGGGGAAGGGATTTGATCTGGAACCATTTATCTCCACTGCCGCAGAGGCATTTTCCATTTAAACGAGTACCATCTTAATGAAGCATTTTGGGAACCCCAAGCACTCTAGCATCAGTTTGATAAACTTCCATTCTACCCTATCTTAGACTTTTTCTCATAGTCTATGAGGAACATAGCTGCTTGTTGGCCTGAGCTCTTTGCCCAGTTCATAGCCTCCCAACAAGTGATGAGGTTTTCCAGGATATATCTGCCCTTTACAAATCCTGTCTGAGTCTGGTTGATAACATAAGGAAGAACATCTTTGAGTCTGAGAGCAAGAGTTTTTGCCAAGATTTTATATGACACATAAAGAGGGTGATGGGTCACCAATTCTTTATTAGAGTCTTGTCCCAATCCTTGGGTATGCGTTTGATTAATCTTGAATTGCCTCAACACCTAAGGATCCACACTCCACAGCTTCTTGATACCTAAGGTGAATTTTATAGAACTCCACAGGGATTCCATCTGGCCTTGGAGCCTTGTCATTACTCATTTGGGAAATAGCAAGAACAATCTCTTATCTAGAGATGGGTTGTGCTAACCTAATCTTATCTTGTTCTAAGACTCTTTCTCGGATTGGTTTTTCTGATTCTATTTCTCTCTCGTTCTATATTTGGACCAATGTCTGATGAGGTAAAGAGGTTCTTATAGTATGCTGCAAAGGTTTTCAATATCTCACTGCTCCTCTCAATCAGTCTATCCTCTTCTCTAATGACATCAATCTTGTTTCTTGCTTCCTTGTTCTTCAGGATTTGAAAGAAATATTTAGAGCCCTTATCTCCATGGTCAATCTAATTAACTCTGGCTCTTGTGTTTGCCCCCTGAATTTTAATCTGGTGAATCCTTCTCAAAGCATCCCTAGCCTCAGCTAGGGTGGTTTGCAGGTTGGTGCTCCTTGGATCAGATTGCAAGTCTGTTTCTGCTTTTACCAGAATGTTATGTAGGGAAACCTCTTCCCCTCTCATATCCTTGACTCTTTTTCTACCTATGGTCTGGAAAGCTTTCCTCTAGCTACTGATCATAGATGTCTATCTAATAGAGGCATCAGGGTGCTTAACAACACAGTGATAAAACCAACTCACCATTATAGTTACATTATTCAGGCCAAGATCTTTGAGCACAGATGTATTGAGGGAAAACCAAGTGGGTTTGGAACCAACCAAAGGTTGCTGGTTTAACCAGAATACAAGAGCAATAAATGCGTGGTGGTCAGATAAGGTGAAAGAATAAACTAGAACACTGGATCCTTCCTCAGAGTTTTGAAGACTAAAGGTGTTTCTATTCACTTAAAATCTTTCCAACGTACAACAGATCCTTTTGTTCCCCTTCTAATAGTTGGTCCAAGTATACTAGAGGCCATTTTGCTCATTCCTATTCCCAGCAAGGGGATCAAATAAAAGGTGTTTGTTGATCATTTTAGTCCAGAAGAACTTCTCCTCTCTGCATCCTCTCACTTTACGTTGCTGTCCCTCTATCACTTAAAAATCTCTGGCCAATACCCAGGGGATATCCTTCAACTGGGAGATCCAGTTCCACAATGAGATTCTATCCAAATGCTCATTTGGTGCGTACCTTGGTGATTGAGACTAAGCCATGCTGCTCTGTTGCATGGCGAGGTGCCCCATCATAATTTTGCAGAATTTCCTTGCAATTATTACCACTCCCATCTTACAAAAATCTTCTTTGACTCCAGTCACACCAATTATATAAAGTTTTGCTTAGTCCAACATTTCAGACCATAAAATCCTGAACTAGATGTTATTAACACCACTACATGGTTCCAAATTTGGCTTCAACGCAACGACCCAATCTGGAGCTTTGCTGAATACGCCTGTCAACCTGAGGCATTCTCTGATGAATACCATTCTCGATGGTCACGACTCTTTGTTCATCATCACCTATATAGGAGATGGCCTAATCCTTAGGACAATCCTCCCGAACATTGTTCGACGACTGACAATGTTGACACAAATTAACGTCATCACCATACCGGTAACCTTAGTTTGGTTTAAATAAAACTAGGAGTAGACCCAACTACTATTCAAAGGGGTTTAGGTCAATTCTTGAATAGACCTCATGGGTCCGTTTCCACAGTTAACAACAAAGAGGAATTTGTGTATTTGTCTTTGGATGTAAAGACCCTTGTGATGTGACATGCTGTTTTCACATTTGTCGGAAACTTTATTGCTCTAGTGGATATTGGGGTCAACTGAATGATGCTTATCCTTTGGATAAGATAGTCACATGGGCATCCATTTCAGTAAAGTTATTCTTGCCTTGTCAATATATTTTAGATGGATCTCAAACTCAATTGTAATTTGGTTGAGTTGCTTAAGGTATACTCCCTCTATATAAAGAGGCAAAGAACCCACATTCAAACAAAGTGTGAGTAAGGAGAGAATTGAGGTTGTCTCCAAGTTTGTGTTTCTTAGCCTGTAGAGTTCAGTTCTAAAAGGGCAGGTAAAGAGTATGCTCTCAGATCTTGTATCTGATCAGAAATCAGACCCTGTTGTTTAGTTTGGTAATATGTATAATGCGAGTCCAATCTCTATTGTAATGAGTGTGTTGTCTACAACTTGATTGTAATTTTTTTGTATCAGAGCCTTAAATAAATCGACTTTTCCTTGAAGCATTGTGTTCTTCTGAAAGTTTCACTATCATTTTATCTTGCTCCTTGAGTTGGTCTAAATCTTTCATCTTATTTTCCCGTGTAAGCCAAGGACTTGCGTTTTGGGACTTCGAAGGTGGTCAAGCAGTCACACTCCCTTACAGAGCAGATCGGATATCATGACAGCTGCAAACAATTTCTTGAATCACACATCAGTTTCTTCACCCCCAGAATAGGAAATGGTTAGTTTAAACTCTACATTAGATCCCAGGGTTGATCCTACTGTTTCTAGTTCTAGTTTGAATATTAATGTGCAATATGAAAAAGGTTGATAGAGGGGCATTCATAATGATGTGTGTAAGATCCACCTTTTCCTAATTGCACAGTCAAAAGGAAAATGACCCAGTTGGCTCAAGTAGTGCTAAGTGAGTGTAATAATCCTTCGTAATTATGATTATGATGAGATGGATTTGAAGTAGGATTAAGTAATGCAATATAGAAGACCAAATAGACAAAGATCAGGCAGACCCTTGCAACGAGCAGAGACAAAAACTATGTAGCAATATTGACCTATGGTTAAAATCTGAGGTTCGTTTTGAGGGTTGTAGGTTGCCTAATCACCTTGTACCTTACAATTTTGCTTGAAACATTCAAAGTCCATTCATCAGGTCCTATGCTTTCCAGATTTGAAATAACAACTTCGTCACTTGTTCTTGCACAAAAAAAAGGGAAATTGTTAGGTTGAAAGGGGTTTGCCCTGGTCAAACCCTTGCTCATGGATCAACCTTAAAATTGAAATGAGATTGCATGAAGGAAATCATGTAAGTATAAAGGTGAATATTAGATCTACCATGTAAGTGTTTATAACTTCATGAACAGATATTAAGATTGTACATATTTACGAAGATGCTTGTATGTTGGTTGATAGTAATTGTTGAACCTTGGAAAGTAGGAAGGAATCAAGGATCCCTTGTTTATGGATCAACCTTAAAATTGAAACGAAATTGCACAAAGGAAATCATGTAACTATAAAGGTTTAGATCTACCTTGTAAATATATATACCTTCATGGACAGATATTAAGATTGTACATATTTACGAAGATGCTTGTATGTTAATTGATAGTAATTGTTCAACCTTGGAAAGTTGAAAGGAATCAAGGATGCCTTTCACAACTGTATGGATCTATAATGCCACTCCAAGATCTTCAATTTTGTTATGCTTGATAATTCTTGCCTTGAAGAATGGATGAATGGATTGCATGTAGATGGACACAAGGAACTTCTTGCTTGATTGAGAAGTACTCTACTTGGTCCTCATAGGAGAGAATCTTGCTACAATGGAGAAGATTGCCTTCAAAATGTGTTAGGATGCATAAAGTATGCTTGAAACTTGATCTTGAAAACTTGAATTCACAATTGTAAAGGTGCACTTGAACTTCAATCTTGTCTTGTGAACTTGATTGCTCGTGGTTACCAAAATGAGGAGAGATAGACTACTCATATACATCTCACAAAATTTTGGGGGATCGTAGCCATCACAAGCCAATTGTAAATCTTGAAATCCCACTAAAACACCAGAATGGGCTACCTATTTAAATTTGGGCTTAAATGTTGGGGTATAAGTTGCCTAGCATCGGGATATTAGAAAATTTTGAGGAAGTGGAGAATAAAGAGAAGATGCTGGAAGAAAAGGAACTAGGTTGCTGGATCAAGCATAATGGACATAAAAGTCTTGAAATTGCCAAAATGGGGCATAATATAGGTGCTGACATTTTAGGACGGTACAATTAAGGTATACAAAAGCATGAGGGCTTTCTTCTTTCTTAGACTCGAATTGCCACAATTTCCCTTCTTTTGCATCCAACATTACTTCGTAATTTTCCTTTCTTTTTTCCTTTCTAATTTTCAAATGGCAGCTATCCCATTACTATTTTTGCAACCATTCATTCTAAGGTTCTTTTTTTCTCAATTGCTGAGAAAGTAGGCACCCCATCATATTTCCTTTGGATGGATTAGGGCTTTTCTGATTTGCCTCAGTATCATTTTATAAATCCAAATTAGTATGATTTGCATTGCTTTCAAAATCCCCAAACTCTGGTGTAGTAAATTGTAAACTATTCTGAATTTTACAAGCCATCTGAGAAAAAAATCTGTAGCTAAGCAGCTCCCTTGGAAGTGCTGTCTTTGCATTTCATTGGCAGTCATTTGGCATTAGAACTTGCAGCTGTTGTTTTATCCACCAACATTTTTCTATGAAAACCAAGGTATGTCTGCATCCCTTATGTTCCCAGGCAGGGTGGCACAGCCCATAATTGCGCAGAGGCATTGCCCTAGAAATACCGGATATTGAATGGATTTGTCATGGCTCCAGCCAAAACAGTGGCAATGTTGATGACCATTCCGTCGATGCCTATGTCACCATTGGATGGCACCAAAGGCGTTTGAGCGCCATGAAAGGGCTGATGTAATGGCCACATGCACTGAAATGAACACTAGATCTCTGATCTCATGCAAAACCACTCCGCAATAATGTTCACAGACGTTAGAACCATAGCATGGCATTGAGTTTCACAGGCAGGGCTCTTGGAAAAATGACCTTTTTCTACCACCACAATAATTTCCAGACATTACAACCAAATACATTGCATTGAGCTTCACAGCAGGGATCTTGGAGAAATGGCCTTTTTATGCCAATGTTGGAATGCCTGTTCTCTTCAGTGACATAAATACACCGCACAACTCTTTCTGTAATTCTTCGCTGTAGCACCTTACATATTTGCATTGCAGATTTTTACTGTCAAAATGCAAGTAATTACTCATGGTTTTTGTTTAGATAGACTCTTCCCACATGTATTGATTGTGGAAATCCTTTTGGCATCATTTTTTTTGTTGCAGATATTTCCTCAACAAATTATTATAACTGGTTGTTTCAGATGGTGATGAATTGTACAAAAGGGCTGGAAATTTCATGTTCAACATAAACACTGTTACAAAGAGCTCAGAAAGTTTCTCGGCAGCACCTGTTCAGAAAATTGCAGCAGTCCTCTCAATGAGATCATTACCACATTGAGCATCATAACTCTCAAGTGGGGGTTTCTTCTATTTGTCTTGTGGCTTTCCAGGATAGTATTTAGGAAAAAGGAAGTGCATCATATCAGCAAACAAATGCTGGAAATTACAACTTTTGTACAACAGAGTTACAAGTCTTATCCTATGAAAATCAGAAAAAAGTAGCATCTGAGCTTTTTTTTAAAGGGACGAAAAGTTTACATCTTAAAATAAACATTGAATTATAGCCGTGTGATGCACAGCCATATCTTTTTTGATAGCATTCAACTTTTGCAACTAGAATGGAAATTTATCTTCATTATTCTGTTTTTTGTATGTTTAGTTTTATTGACAAGCCTTATGCATTCAATCCATTTTAACTTATTTTGTACATGCAAAATGCAATGGTTGTGCCAATTGTGTTAACTTTTTATGTTAGATCAATCTGATAATGAGATAATTAGTTATCAATAAAGCTCTTAGATCAGTGCTCATGGCCTAGGAGGTGATTGATCAGCAAGGCAGGTCTCTGTTCAGGTTTGTATGTTTTTGTCTTAATGAGTGAGAATTTAACTCACTGTGAATGTCTTGGTATACTGTTGGAAACCTTTCTTGTAACTATGAGAATTTAACTCACTGTGAATGTCTTGGTATACTGTTGGAAACCTTTCTTGTAACTACCCCATGCCAGAGACTATTTCTAGGAGTTGAGGCTCTACTTGGTTTGAGAAAGCATTTATCTCACCACGGGGATCTTTCTCTAAGATTTAAGGTCTTACTGGTAATTATTCACAATGAGCATTTTAGTGAAGGGTTGTAAACCCTATTAATAAGTAGTAAGCATCTAGCCTAATATGTGGATCCAAATACAAGATGTTTGGGTCTGATAATAATAATTCAATGATTGCAGCTTCATTCTTATGCAACTTTTTATATGTGATCCATATTCTTCTCACATAAGCATAACTGTTGGAAATGAGTATGGAGACGTGGCCCATTTATTTGATAATTGGTGTTTGATTTGTTTAATTTCATATCAAATTTGTTTTTTTTCAAGTGGCAGTTTTAAATTTTATTGATATTCAATAATGAATGTGTTTGCTTCAGGGCACTGTGAAACTTTTATTCCAGCCAGCAGAAGAAGGTGGTGCAGGAGCTCTTCGTATGATTGAAGCTGGGGCTCTTGGAGATGCAGAAGCTATTTTTGGTCTACATGTTTCACCAAGTTTACCAGTTGGAAGTATTGGTTCAAGATCTGGGCCGATGCTGGCTGCATCATGTGTGTTTGAAGCTATTGTAGAAGGCAAAGGAGGGCATGCAGCAGCACCACACTTGGCTTCAGATCCAGTAGTAGCAACATCCTATGTTATTTTGGGTTTGCAACAGCTTGTTTCGCGGGAGAGTGACCCTCTTGATAGCCAAGTATAAATTTAATCTGATGCTTTTTAGTGGAAAGTAGGTCCTATGTTATTTAAATTTGAATAGAAACTTAATAATTTTGATAGTAATACATCTACTTTCTTATTAGAAAAGGAAATACGAGGAAAGATAAATGATAGATCTCACAACAGAACATAAGGAAACTGATTAAATATTTTCCAAATAGACACTTTGCTGAACAAATCAACATAATCTAAACAAAAGTCTATTTGTGGAGTTGCTTCTTCCACGGAGCCATGGGAGACTATAGAACTTTTGTTGATTTGATGTAGCAGAGACTTAGTGATTTTATTGTTAGTGGAAGCTGAACAACCCAAAAAAGTGAATGAAAGGTTATAATTCTAAAGAACAGAACATTCTATTTTTTTTTTTGTTGATTTTTTAAAATAAAAATTGAGGTTTTCAGTTTTTTGCAAATTTTAAACGAAATTCATGGGTTTTTGGCTCTACAGATTTCTTCACCATTTTCTCGCAATAAAAATGGAGTTTTCAAAGATCTGCAAGGGTTCTCTGTTCTTGTAACAAAGAATCTCTGGATTTTTTGATTAGCAGGTTTTTGTATGATTTTTTGTCCCAAAAATAATGGAGAGTTTAAATTTTTTTTGGTCTTTATGCTGCTTTTTGATGATTGTTTGACAAAATGGTGGGGTTTCACCTTTTTCTCTACAAAACGAAGGATTTTGATGATTTTTCCACAAAATCATTTGTGATTTCAATATTACATTGAAGGTTTAATGATTTTTTAACATAATCACAGTGCTGTTGTATAGTGGTTGCTTTTGACTTTTTTTTATAGCAAAATCATGGTTATTGAGTCTCTTCCTGATTATTTTGATCAATAAAAATCGACGTTTGAACTTTGCCTTTTTGGTAAATGGTCCAATCAATTGAAGTATTGTGATGCCAATCAGGTCTATGCAATAGGCTGCAAAATGGAATGATATGGTGGCTCATTGGTCTTCCTCCAACCAAAGTTAGTTAGAGCCTTAACTTTGATTATTTATAGGACATCCTCTTGCACCTTAAAGACAAACCACATCTAATAGACCACAGGGCGATTTGAGTAATGAAGCAGCTTGTAGGGTTCACATGTTAAGAGCACCTGATACTGGTCTGGTTTGAACTAGTACTGGTCTTGGTCTGAATCTCTTGTGGGTCTGTCAAAGGTGTGCTCCAGGTGAAGTGGTGTATCTTGGCTGAACCTGAGTGAACCCACAGCAAATCTAGATGTCTGGGTGCCAAAATTAGTTTTTTCTTGGTAAAATCTATTTTTTGTTGAAGCTTGAAAATGTTAAAAACAACTTCTAAAATACTTAAGGAGGTTGTCTTTTATCATTGTTTTGGTAAACAGCTGGTTTTCTCCTAAGGCTGAGTAAAAGCTTTGCTTCTAGCATTAAACAGAGGAAGTTGAAGATCAATTTTTGATACTTGAACAAGTGCTGCAGCTTTTTTCCTACTCATTTCTGAGCTTCAATTGGCTGAAAGGCAAGTTTTTTTTTTGTTATTTTAAATCCTGTTTTGTTTCTTAAACATAAACTTATTTGTTTTAAAAATTTAATGTTTAGTTTCCTATTTTCTTGCATTCTTTTGATTTTGTTTTAAACTTGTTCATCAAATTTCTTGCCATAGGAACTAGAGTGTCATCTACCTCTTCTCTGCAGGCACAAATGAACATCAATAATGCAAAATAGATCCAAGTTGTCCTCAAGTGGGGAGGATTTGATTGGAACTATTGGGATGTAGAACATAATAGTCATTATAGTTAGGTGGTAGCAATTTGTGTGGAATACGGGGAAGAGGTATTGAGAAGTGCCCTAGAAAAAATGGTGTGCCCATGCCACAACTGACAATGTATTATGGAACATGAAGAAGTACAAGAGAGGGAAACATGCAAATTAAATATGCTTATTCTTAGGGAATGGGGTGCCATCTAATTAGAATGTTGTGGTAGAAGACCACTTGTTTTTTAACCACAACTATGCTTGAAAGTGTAACAACTCCACTATACCTATCTTAAGAAAATAGGATTTTTTTTTCTTCTTGCATGGAAAGAAAATAACCTCAATATCATAACTGAAATAATTGCATTCCTTTTCATATGAACATGAATAAAGAATAATGCTAACTAACTCATAAGTAGTTACCAATAATCTTCATATGAAACAATTTTTATCCTTTTTTATAAAATGTAAACTGCCATTAGAAAGGAAACTACCATATTGTTATTAAGACAATAAATAACTGAAATAACTTACAAAATCAATTGCATAGAACTTGTAGTTTTAATTTTGACTGAAGTTCCAAGCTTTTGACCTCCTCGGGGAGGAAGAATATTGTAAGGGTTTTTTACTACCCAACTGTTGATCTTAGGATTGTTAGTTGCGACCATAACTTTTCCTGAGTTAGATGGTGAAATAAGTATTTCTTGGATTACACTATTAGCTTATGTTTCGACAATACCCAGATTGTCTATCTTCTAGCTACAATGTGCACCAGTTTCTGGCTTCCTTAGGCAACAAACTATACTAAATACAAAAACTATGGTGTACATTGCAGATAATGAAAGAGATGCTTATATTGAAGAGAGTAAGACATATAATCTAATCGAATGAAGGAAGC
Source organism: Cupressus sempervirens (assembly GCA_028749045.1). NCBI lineage: Eukaryota > Viridiplantae > Streptophyta > Pinopsida > Cupressales > Cupressaceae > Cupressus > Cupressus sempervirens. The sequence continues at coordinate 74,914,485 of CM053790.1, read as the reverse complement.
AAAAACCAAGTTCATTCATATTCATTCAATTCTCAATATTAGCACCTTCATTCCATACAATATACTGAGACTAAATGAACAACAAAACTAGAAATGGACTCAAAGACACATAGTAATCCCAGCTACAAGGGTTTGACCAAAGGTAATTTTTCCAAACTCATTAACTTCTCAAAAGCTTTCATTTATATGCCTTCTCAAAATGGTTGATTATAGTGAATGATTGCTTCACAGAGCATCTCTGAACAGAATAAACTAAAAATAGGACAAGCTTGAATCATTATCTGTTACAGAGACTAACAAAATGCTATGGATGGCTACAAAAAGAAAGAGGAGGGATAACGACAAGTGTTTGGAGAAGAGTTAGAACATCATGTCTTCTCAGGAGTAACTGATTTGGTTCTATAATCTTTCATGGCATTAGTTACTTTGTCCAATTCTTCGACATTTGGAATGATGATTTTATCTACTCAAACGATCTAGTAGTCATGCATCTCTGTCAGTTCATCTATTCTGGCAACCCTCAACTGGAACTTCTCTGTTTCTCTCCTTATGATTGCATCCTGTACTGAGAGTTCCTAGATCTTGGACACTTGAAAGTTGAGTGGGTCAACGACTTAGTCGACAAATGCCAAGAACGTTGATTTCATTCTCTCAATATCCACTAGCTTGCCATTAGTGGACACAAAAGACTCTGTATGCAATATCTTCAAGTATTGAAATAACTTATCAATAATCTTCTGCATCGGGTCATGTACATCCTTGAGCTCATTTGCGAACCTCATAGAGCTTTCTATAAAAAACTCCAAGGTTTGTTTCCAGTGAAATGGTGATTCATTGCCTGTCTTGAGGATCACATGAGTAATGGCAAGACTTGTTTTCATGTCAATTACTTCTTGTAGAAGGGCTATTTGCTCTGTTAGCTTGTCTGCTGCCTTTTGTACAATAGTCTGATGATTTGAAGCTGCCTCCCTGAGTTTGTGAGCATCTAACACTAGGCTTCCCAAGTTTTCAACTAATAGGGGACCTTGAGCTTTCATCTAATCTACCCCTGCTTGATCGACCTGCTCGAATTGCCTTTCTTGTTGCAGCTTTAGGAGTAGATTTTTGTTCTCCTCTGCATTTGGATCAAACTGGTTGGATGATGTGCTACCAAGCGCGGATTTAAGCTCTTTCAACTTATCTTCAATTTTCTCATTGGTAGACTTCTACATTTTCACCATGGAGTCATGAACGAGGATATTAAGATCCAATGTTCTAATCTCGAAGTAATCCTTTGAAAGCTCATGAAATGTGCCTTCCTTTTGTGGCTCAACGATCTCCACTAGCACCTGGTCAGTTGTTGAATTTTTAGCTAGTGCAGCAATTGTCTTCTTCTTTGTCTTCTTGGATGGCTGAGACGAGGTGACTAGTGTGATCAAGTCCTTTGATGGAGTTGCTTCCTCATAGCTCGTTTTCTTCCTATCAATGGTCTCTTCGAGCCATGACATTGTAGAGAGCACATTGATAGCCAACTGCAAGGTAGTGGGATCGAATAGCTTCCTCATAAATAAGGGAGTTTGCTTGCTCTGGAAGCAACAGGGTAGCCAACGACCTTAGTCATTGAAAGGGCTAAGGTATCCCCTTGTTGAGATGCATCTTGCTCCTGGCCATCCATGGGGTTGGTGTTGCCATCTAAATTGATTCTCTGAACAAGGGAGGCCGGAATATAAACTGATTTATCTGGTTCCTTCTCCTTTTCTCTGTCCTTTCCCCTTCCTTCTCTCCAACCTTTCTAGTATCAGGAAGAGAGCCATCTCCACATGTAGGAGTAATTGGCACGGTTTTATCTCGAGGCTCATCTCCTCCTTGCCCAATAGATTGAGCTGGGCCCGCTGATGTTGAAGTGGTGGCTGTAGTTGTCGTTGCTGCTGTGGACTAGGCAGCTCTAGAAGAGACTCCACCTGTAGAACCAGTACTGCCCATCCTCTTCTTCCTCACTCGGGTTCACTCCACCCATTTGTCTGTTCTTTTGATTATCCCCTGCATAAGTGCCTCCATGGTGTTTATGACTGGACTTGCATATGGGGTAGAAAAAATTGGGGTGCCTTTGATCTTCTCATAGGATGTGGGATGCATGTAGGCTCCATCATTTGCAATGTTAGAAATATCAACAGAGTCGTTATATAATTTAATCTCATCAATTGTTACTTGCGACCATAACTTTTCCTGAGTTTGGTACTCGTATAGACACCCGGACCAAAAGTCTTCAATATTCGGAATATGCCTGTAGGCATATCCCAACTTCAAGTGATCCTTTACAAAGTCAACTAGATCATATTGAGGCCTAAGTACCTCATAGTCTAACAACTTAATTTTGCTCTCAAAACTCTTCACTAGATTACGAGCATCCGATCTAGAAGCACATGAATACGGTCCAACCACTATATAGAAAGGAATCCTGACAATCTTCTTGACATTAAAACACAAGGTGTTCACTTCAAGGATGTGTTGACATAATTCGACTAGAAGCACCATGTCTTTTGGATATCTTGGAAGCCTTTTAGGGAAGAAATCGTAAGCTCCTATTCACAAATAGGAGAAACTCGAAAACTGGATGAATGAGCATCCGAACTGGCTTATGGACAAAATTGCCTCTAGTGAAAATCTCTTTTACGGGCATCCTTGCAATTCTCGGCATAGCCTCATTGCGAAGGCGTCATTAAAAACCACATACTCATAGCTTCTATGCAGTTGTAGATATGTGTAAAATTCATACAATGTGGTGTGCTCATTGTAGTTCTGAATGCTAGGGAGGTCGGGCCACATGTGGTGAATTTCTAGGGCATAAATTAGATAGGAAGACATGTAAAATTGCTTAAATTTTTTGCCGAATTCAACAATGAGGTGAGCTTATTGTTGATGTCAGTTTTGTATCATGTTCATTGTGCCGATATTGGTGTCACTTATTCGCCTCACTTTTGAGAAGAAGGTGGTCTTAAGCATAATGTCTTCCTTGTCTTTTTTTGGTATTCATTCCCTTTGGGTTCTTGCTTGCTCTAAGATCTACCACCCTAAACACTTATATCTGCTCTAACATCTACCATCCTAAACACTTATTTCTTGCCTCTCTAAATCCTATCTCTACACTTATCAATCTCCTAACTTCAATCCTAGGGGTGGGACTACCACTTATTTCTGCCTCTTCGTTATTTTAGGATGGACTACACTTACATCTTCCAACTTCAATCCTAGGGCGGTCTAGTTTATTTCTGCCTCTCCAAATGTCCTATCAGGAAATCTACACTTATATCTCCCAACTTCAGCCTATCAATGGAAATGATGAAGTGGTGGATGAATAGTGCAAGAAGAAGATAAGGGAAACGAGCCAAGTAAGAACAAGGAATAAAATCCCCCTTTAACCAATCACCACTAAAAATGAATGAGAATCTTACCTTAAATCTATCTTCTACCAATAATCGGGCCTCTTAAAATTCAGATCGGATCTTACAAATTTCAATCCTCCAAAATATCATGCCCTAGCAAATGAATTGCTTGCAAAAAAAATCTGCCCTTTTCGTTGAATTCTGACTTCTCAAAAACTGCCCACAATTGCCAAAAATCAGACCTTAAATTGCCTTGCCTCTTCACCAAATAAAATCGCCATAGCTAGAGGAAGAAATTCGCTGCCCTAGGAGAAAAAATCAGACCCCAAAAAAAATCGCCCAACCTTGCCAAAATCGGATTTGCTCCTCCAAATCGCCTTAGGGCAGAAATTGCCCATCCAAGGAAGAAGAAATCGCTCCCAAAATGTAAAATTAGATCCTCAAAAAATCGCTGCCAAGGAGGAATTTGTGCAGCTGGAGCAAAATATCACACAACCAAGAAAGAGGAGATGAAACGAATGAGGAAATAAGAGAGGAGGAAGCCCCTTCTTATACACTCTAGTTGATCTCTAAAGTGGGCCGACCTGCCTGGAGGGAAACAAAAAATTAAATTAGATCCTCAAAAATGGCCCAGATTCAAATGAAACATTAAAATAACTAAACCCTATAGCAAAATTCACCCATTTAATTGTCAGTTTGATCTAGGATTGCAAAATAGAAACAAGGTGAGGCTAGGAGATGTCAAAATTTTCATTTAACAACGTATTGAAAATTAAAATATCATTAAAATCGAGTCTAGCAAGCCAAAGTCAATTATCAATTCCAAATTACCAATTTTATTTAACATTTCTAAAATCCTCTAGGCAAAATTTCAACCAAATTAATGAGATTTTGCAATTTAATCCAATTTCAACTTTGCAATATAATTTCAACTTTCCTACAAAATAAATCCTTTTCCTGGCAATCAAAATTTAAACTCTAGATTCAATTTCACTACCAAAATTTCTGTTCACCAAAAAAATTCAAGATTTCCAAAACAACTAGATCTAAAAAATTCATTTTGAAAATGCTCAAGCTCGTACAATTATATCCAATTTTGAAAAATCCATCTAAGTCCAAAATTTGCAATTTTATCCTGCCAGATATCGTTTTAACCATCGAAAAAATGTTGTTGAATTCTGTTTGGCCTAAGGACAAAATTACCTGTTCTGGAAAAACAAGTTTAGCACTAGGTGAAAACAAACCAAATCAAATCCCTTCCTGGCCTGAAGGCGTCCAAGGTGTAAAATCGTCAATTAAAAAATAAACCTTTGGACAACTTTAAATTTGCTAAGGCAACCGAAAAATTCCCAAAATCTGCGAAAATTGCCAAGGCTTACCAGAAAAAAGGGGGTCCCAAAAAATTTTTGGGGCGATGGTGTGAAAACCTCACAACACTTATCACAGATAATTTGTGCCAAGTCGATTTGCATATCCTCAACATATTGCCTGTCCTAGGAAGAAATGGTGCTTGGTGAACTCCAAGACTTCCTCTTTTCCATTTAGTTTGAGGAGAAGAGTGAGGATATCCACAATCTCTCTTTTCAAATTTGTGCTGAACAGGGTCTCGGGCATTATGCTCTTCTTTGAGCGAGCAGTTTGGAACCATGTCCTCTGCATGTCTTCTTGTCTAAGGGTTTTCTTTTTATTGAACATAGATGCGGAAGTCATGAAATCAACGTCACATTACTGCTCCTTCACGGGAATGCCAAATGCGCACTGCATCAGTGCCTTGTTGATTGAAATGAAGATAGATTGATCAGGGAATAGGATTTACTTTTTCTCAGGGTTGTATCTCTCAATACACTCCTTTACAAGCTCAGGTGCATGCACTGCCATTGGAAAACCAACTGCCTCAACCAGCCCACTCTCCTTAAGCTTTTGAGTAATGGGATGAATTGGCTGAGAATTGAGTCTCCTATGAAGATCACCCAAATCATAGAATTTGAAAGTCGTGTCTATAAGATTCTTTAATTCACTCTCCAGGCCAATTAACTTATCGTAACTAGCAACTCTGATTGCCATTCTCTGTGATTGCACAGGATACAATTCTCGATAAATAGCCATTTTAATATACTTGAAGAAGCCAATTATAAGCAATTCCAATGAAATAGCTAAGAATTAGAACGCTGGTGCCACATGAACAAAATTAAGTTCAGCCAACAATTATAACTGCATAATTTGCATTTAATTTGATGAGTAATGGCTATTTAAACTTTCCGCTCATTTGCATGTAAAATATTAAATTCCCGAAAGCACTATTACTTCACTTAAAGTGATATGAGTAAAAATTACTTAGCAACACAAATGCTTTAGCTTTACAGGAAGTGCCTTACTTTGCTCCAGAATTTGGATTGCAGATATGCTTGATAATATTAACACATGTGGGAGAGAGAGAAACTTAGCTTTTCCACAAAACCACTTTCCTTATTCGGGATTGCAGCACGAGGAGTGATCCTTTGTTCGCTTACACACTTCATTCTTCAACTTTTTGCCTAAAGCTTTTAACATTGCATGTTCTTTTTATTAGGGTCGCACTCCTACTGCTGACTTCTCTAGAAGTATCTTTTGAGAATCTCTGAGGAATATTCATACTTTAAATTTGCTAGTGTTTCTATATGCTAAACCTTTGGATAAGTAACCTTTTCATTACCTTGAGACGGAAAACCTTATCACCAGTTCTCGGATTGGGGTACAACTAACAACATTTCATTCCTTTTACGTTAATCTGATGGCCTCAAAGCTATATCTTTTACCAAAAATGTAAAATCTACACACCTCGCCCACGAGTGATAACATGGACCCCCTTTGCACTTGCAAAGCTCCAAAACCAAAATTGCTCTTCCAGCTTGTGAGGTTTTCACACCATCGCCCCAAAATTTTTTGGGGACCCCCCTTTTAGGCCTTGGCAATTTTTGCAAGTGTTGTAAATTTTTTGTTTGCATTAGAAAATTTTTGGATTGTTCAGAGGCTTTTTGAATTGACGATTTTACACCTTGGATGCTTTGGGCCAGGAAGGGATTTGATTTGTTTTCACTTAGTACGAAACTTGATTTTCCTTGGGCCAAACAGAATTAAAAAACAACATTTTTTTCGATGGTTAAAATAATATCTGGCAGGACAAATTTGCAAATTTTGTAGACGGATTTTAGAAAAAATTAATATAATTGTGTAAGCTTGGGCATTTTCAAAATGAATTTTAGATTTGGTCGTTTTAGAAAATCTTGAAATTTTTTGGTGAAAAGAAATTTTGATAGTGAAATTGGATTTAGAGTTTGAATTTCGATTGTTAGGAAAATGATTTATTTTGTTAAAAAATTGGAAGTGTATCGCAAAATTGCAATTGGATTCAAATTGGAAAATTTCATTAATTTGGTTCAAATTTTGCCTAGAGGATTTTAGAAATGTTAAAGGAAATTGGTAATTTGGAATTGAAAATTGATTTTGGCTTGCTAGATTCGATTTCAATGGTATTTTAATTACCAAAATGTTGTTAAATGGAAATTTTGACGTCTCCTAGGCTTACCTTGTTTCCATTTTGCAATTTGGATCAAATTGGCAATTAAAACGGCCAATTTTACTGTGGGGCTTAGTTATTTTAAAGTTTTATTTAAAACTGGGCTATCTTTGGGGGTTTAACTTAATTTTGTTTCACTCTAGGCAGGTTGGCCCACTCTGGAGAGAAATTGGACGATATAAGGAGGGGCTTCCCCCCCTCTTATTTCCTCATTCATTCATTCTTTCCACCTCCTCTTGCAAGATTGAGTGATTTTCTTCTAAAGGGGCGATTTTGGGGTTTGATTTTCCATTCTTTGGCAGTGATTTCTTCCTTTAAGTTGGGCGACTTCTGCCCTAAGGCGATTTGGAGGAGCAGATTTGATTTTTGCAATATTGGGCAATTTTTTGTGGTCTGATTTTTTCCTCCTAGGGCTTCGATTTTATTTGGCGAAGAGGCAAAGTGATTTAAGTTCTGATTTTTGTCAATTGTGGGTGAATTTAGAGGGTCAAAATTCTGATTTAGGGCAGACTTTTCTGCCCTAGGGCACTGATTTTCCTTCAAGTTGAGTGATTTTGGCAACGAGGTCAAAATTCTTATTCAGGGTAGATTTTGCAAGCAATTCATTTGCTAGGGCATCCTATTTTGGAGGAGGATTGAAATTTCTGAGATCTGATATGAATTTGAAGAGGCCTGATTATTTGTAGAAGGCAGATTTAAGGTAATATTAACATTCATTTTTAGAGGTGAAGATTGATTTTAAAGGTGGATTTAATTCTTTGTTCTTACTTTGTTCATTTCCCTTATCTTTTTCTTCCATTATTCATCCACCACTTCATCATTCCATTGATAGGTTGAAGTTGGGAGATATAAGTGTAGTCCATCCTAAGGTAATGAAGAGGCAAAACTAAGTGGTAGTCCCATTCGTAGGATTGAAGTTTGGAGATTGATAAGTGTAGAGATAGGATTTGGAGAGGCAAAAATAAGTTGGATTCCATCGATAGAAAGAAGTTTGGAGATTGATAAGTGTAGTCCATATCATTTCGAGCGAAGGAGCAGAAATAAGTGTTTAGGATAGTAGATGTTAGTACAAGCAAGAATCCAAAGGAAATGAATACCAAAAACAATAAGAAAGACATGATGCTTAAGACCACCTTCTTTTCAAAAGTGAGGCAAATAAGTGATACCAATATCGGCACAATGAACATGGTACAGTTGAAGGATAGATTGAAGGAAGGACAAATTCTCCATGACGAAGAAGATCTACAAGAGTGGAATTGTATATATGGCGACTTTCCCTCCTACCTTGCCTTGTTCGGAATCGGTAATGCAGTGTGCATCCCGGTTTGATATTGTGACCAAGTCCATCATTTTTGATGAAGGGAAGAGAGTGTTGGCTAACATCAACGGACAAGTGGTCAAAGAAGTATTCAATATTCTCCAGCATAAAGGCATGGCAGTGGTAATGATGGATCAAACAACCAAGTTCTTTCAGGATAATCAGTAGGCCTACTTTGTTCATCTAAAGCGGAATTGGTTACACGAAGGCAAGAAGGGAGTTACCAAGTTGTCGAAGCTCACCAAGTCGGATTTCAAATCAGAGTATGGCGACCTTATTGTGCTTCTTAGCCGAATCATGGGCGTGGCTCAAGGTATGCAATTCGAGAACTGGATGTACTACTTTATTGATGAAATTGAAAATCGAAAGAGAAAATTTGATTGGGCTAGAATTATAAGTCAAAATTTAGAGTTGCAACTAAGGACAATACAAATTCAAAAGCAATTCTATATGGGATCCTATCTTTTCTATCTGATTGCGATACTATATGAAAATCCTGGATTTAAGGCCTTAGGAGTGACTGGGAATAGGTTGGGGCAATGTTTGGTGCATGCGTGCTATCCATAGCTTCATTTGCACAACACCAAAGACTATAAGATGTTTTATGATGCCTTTTTCATGAAGATGGTAAGGATATTACAAGGGACACTTGCTAGGAGGCTCTCATTGGAAGTGGAAGTTGGTTCATCCAATTTTCGCAATTCACATATATTAGAGTAGCAGGAAGTATAGTTTGTCCCAAGAGACTTCCAAGGTACCCACCTGACAAGATAGTTTTGATGGAGTTGGTTGGGCAACTTGAGAATTACGACAAAATGATGAAACTTAAAGGTGAGACAAGGATTACCTTCTCATTTGGAATAGGCAATGATACTTGCCCCAATCTTGTAGCCTTCGCAGCTATGGAGGAGTTAGAATGGTATCATCTAGGATGGTATAGAACAAGACAAGGATTCGATCCTAATAGTCTTATCAAGGCATCTCACGAAAACACATTCAAACATATTGCTACTATAGAAGATTTTTGGGCCAATGCACAGGATGACTTTCATGTGAGGAAGCTAGGTTTCTCAAGATTTTTAGTGGGCATGATGAGGGCAATCAGTTGGAGAGGCCTTGATATTCCCAATCAATTGGAAGATGATGAAAATGTGCTAAGAGAGGATTATGACACAGTGGATGGAACAAAATTGGGTCTAGTGGATTGGGATGATCATCAGGATCCTTCCTTAGAGGCTGATCTATACTCTAAGTTGTGGTACAGTGAGAAGCTAAGACAACTACAAAGTTGGAAAGTACGCCTTATGAGAAGATGAAATCGGAGGAAGGTCCAACAGAGTCAGTTGGACAAAAAGGTTGGGGGCAGTAGCTAGCAAAAAAGAGTAGTTAAGAGCAAGAAGAGAAATTTGGAGTTTGAGAAAAGTAAAGAACATCATGAGCCTCCAGCAAAGAGACAAAATGTAGCACCATCAAGGGAGAGCATAATTGAGGCTAGGAGCGGAGAGGTTAATACAAGTGGACAAAGGGTCTTGGTAGAGGTGAGTTCTGATTCAGAATCAAGTGGTTACATTGATAGCTCCGAATACTCTCCTCTCTTGGAGAACCAACATGGAGATGATATGACAGTCACTAGTGAAGAAGAGGATAGACCAATTGATACTGAGGAAATAAGCCAGGTGTCTGAGGCTGTTGGTGATGCTTTGCTAGTCAAACCAAATCTAGATTTGGGAGATGCACTCCACCGCTATTTTTAAGGCAAATGCTTATGCCAAGAGGCGAGGTGGTGACTGTTCGAACAGTTGAAGATATTCAAGGGTTAGTGGAAAAGGAAGATAGTGAGAAATAAAAACAAATTGCAAAAATGGTGGCAAAGTTAATCAGGAGTGATGATGAGGGTTACTAAAAAGTTTAGATTGCTATACCAAAGGTTAACAAGGTAGTGGATGAGATTGTAGCCTAGGAGTATGAGTAGAGCATAACTTGGGAAGAATCACGGATGACATGGAATGTGAGGAGATCTAGGAAGGAATGGTTTCAATTAGAGAAAGGTTGAGGAAAGCAAACAAGAGGATTGTAAAGTTGGAGGCCGAAAACAACTATTGGAGAGATTCCTAGCCTATCCAACAGTTGCATTAGGCAGCCCTTTCACAAGACAATGGGAGCAACATAGAAGAGATATTGGCTCAGTTGCATGAAATCAAAGATTGGATTAGTGATATAATTCAAGATCAGAGAAATCTCTTGCCTTCCTTTGTCTCAACATTTAGGTCATTGGTGGCTATTAGAGACAAATTCAGAACATTTGAAGGGGAGTGGAAGAATTTCCTTCCAGTCAAGGACTTAGCCATTCCCAGGCTACGGGCATTTATTGGGCTACCAAAGAGATATTTGGAAAGAACCAAGTTGGTGGATGAAGGAGGGAATGAGTACGACGGAGTCTTGATATGTTGCCTTGACCATCATATTGAGGATACTTGAAGAGATATGGAATGAGATTGCACAACACAGCCTAGGCATTGACACTTCCATTCTAACCATGATGAGCGATGTTGGGGCTGCACTTGATTTTGAAGATATCAAAGAGGAGAATGTCAATGGGACAGAGTTTGGGTCGAGATTGAATGAGTTGGGGAAGGTTGCCATCAAGAAGCATTTGGGCACCCTTGCCTCCCTCAGTGCCTTTATCGGATATGTGAGAGAATATGAGAAGGATCATGAGAAGACATTGCAAGTAGCAAGCAACATGATGAATTCAGCTAAGCTCAAGATGAAGCACACGCCTTGCCCTCCTATGAAGGAAGTCAACAACAGGCTAGCCAAGTTCATTGCCTTGGCTAAGAAGATGAAAGAAAAGGGTAGAATTATATTAGAAGATCATTTGATGTAAGCCCAAGTGGCAAATTCTCCTTTCTTTTCGGGTAGGATAGGCGGATTCTGATTGGCTAACATTTTGGTGCCTTCTCATTGGTTGCCACTTTTTCTTTTTTTCATTGGTCCATCGATGAGGTGGCATCTTCTCATTGGCCAATGGGGTGGCAACCCTAATTAGGGTTTCTGGGGTTTGATCTGGATCGTCGATTTTGCCTCTTAATCTCTACTGTTGGTTTTAATTTTGGCCTCTATATAAGGCCATTTACTCTCATTTGTAAAAGGTTGAAGAAAATTGTTGCTTAAGATAATACCAAAATTGCTTCTCTTATCATTGTTGTGTCTTGCATGGTGATTAAGAACACTTGTTGTTATTACATGGTTTCTACTTCCAATAGTTATAGTTAAATTCCATTGAAGTTGTTAAAGTAGATTTCATTTCAAGAAAGTTGTTAAGCAAGAGTAAGAATAGATGGATAGTTGTATGGTGATATTAGTGGATGTTTGATAGGGATCTATAAACTAGGTAGCTAGCATCCTAGCGGCTTGTTAGCGTGGTAATCTAATCTTTTTTCCCTTGAATCATTACATCTATGGAGGTAGAGCCGCTGGTAAGCTTTTATCGCATTTGATCCCCGTCCATTTGCCAATCTTTCCATTCATAGGAGTAGAAGTAAAGCAACAAGTAGTTTAGTAGTTGGAGTTCATTCAAGAATAAAGTTAGAAAAGTATAAGTCATTTGAGAACACACCCTCCATCATCACCGTCAACATCATTTGGCGCTACATTACAAAGCTAGATTTCATCGTCATCACAGCAAAAGTCCGACATCCTTGAAAGAACAATGTAAGCCCACCTACGCAATTAACCAACAAATCACATTAATATAACTGAGTTAGTATCCACAAGTGTAAGGAACCTTGGAGTTTTTATCATTTTCTTCATGAGTATTTACTTTTCAAGAGAGGGTTGAGTGTTTGATATTCCATATCACGTATTCAATTGCTATATATTATGTAGTTGTACAAAACTGACATCAACACAACTGAGGGAAGGCAAATGATCCCAAGTCAAATGACTTGATGCAAATTAAACTCGAGCTCTCTCAAAACACCTAAACTAAATGAATGAAAGGAAACTTAGTCTAACCCATCGGAAAGAAACCTACTCTAAACAACTGAAAGGAAACTTAATCTAAACCACACACGGAAGCAAACTAAACTACTCTCCTGAACCAAACAATCCAAGACAAACCTACCCTAACTATATACAAGACTCTAAAGGGACAACACTAATCGATCTAATATATATACTGGATCTAACATGGTTTCTCAAGATGTTCAGAAGTAACAAGGTTTGGGTGATAGTTCTCAATCTCGCAAAGTCATCCTTATACTCTGAAAAAAATTTGGTCACCTCAAACTCAACCTCAAGAAAATTATCATGTAAGATCAACAATTGAGGAAATTCATTAGGACCATGATCAAAACACAAACAAGTTTTGTCTCCAAAATTTCCACAATCAAAATAACAACTTTTACAATTTTGAACATTAAGAGCTGGGATAGAATCAACCTGGCATGACTCAAATTCAAATGGAACCTGCAAATTCTCCACGGCCTTAGGAGGTTGATGTTGATGGTGGACTATTCCAATAGCATCAACACCAAACCCGTGAGTGATCAAGGCAGGGTCAATTGTGAAGTCAAGGCCTTGAAATATCTTTCTAGGGGGCTCGTCCTTGTGAAACATGAACCATGCATCCTTGTGAATCTCCTCAAGTGTATCTTCAAAAATTAAGGATTCCTTGATATTCTCCCCATCAAACACCTCTCCAAATTGTTCGAACACAATATACAACTGTAGCATTAACCCAAACTGTTCTTTTTTTTCCCTTTCTATGGGAGCAACTTGATCACCACTTAACAATCCTTGCATATCCTTACCAATAGGAGCTTCATCATCTAGCATGTAATTTCCATTTGAACTCTTTTTAGAAACATCTTGCAATTCTTTATATGGATTCTCACCAAACATAGCACCTTCAAGACTGATAGGAGAACCATCATACATCCTTGTGAGTTGCCCATCAACTTCCATTTCAAGTGGCAAAATTTTTGGAGGTCGAAGTTGATGGTGAATCATGCCACTTACAACAACTTGATCACCTTGAAAGGCTTTGGGCAATGACTCCTTTGTATTTCTTCCATAGGATCTTCAGGCATCCCCCCAAAGAACATAGTGGAGATAGCGCCTTGTATTGGTTTATCAAAATTTTCCTCATATTTGAACTCTCTTGTGATATATTGTAATTCCTTGTTAAACTCACCCACTTGATTATCTTCCTCTTTAAGGATATTTGAAACTTCTTGCAACCCATCCTCAAGAGTCAGCCCTTGAATTATATATTGTTAAATTTTCCTCATATTTGAACTCTCTTGTGATATATTGTAATTCCTTGTTAAACTCACCCACTTGATTATCTTCCTCTTTAAGGATATTTGAAACTTCTTGCAACCCATCCTCAAGAGTCAACCCTTGAATTATGCATGAAGGCTCACCAAAGATTTCCTTTTTGTCCACCTTTTGATGTTCCATTTGTAGTTCTTCGTGTGCCATCACATGTTGGCCTTTGCCTACCATCCTTTCTCTCTCTTGGATAAATTCAATTGTTTCCTTGATTTTCTTGTCAACCTCTCCACCTCGTGATATAATGTGTGAAGGCTCATCCACTTGGTATTTTGAACATTAGAATCAACCATACCATCTTGATATATCATACCCTCTTCATTCTTTGGCATCCAACTTAAAAGCTGAAAGAAATCTTTACTATCCCCCATTTATATTTCCTCATACCAACCCAATTGAAACTTGACCAAGTCAATGGTGTCTTGGCAAGTAGATTCTGAATGTGAGAGACTGTGTACATTGCACGAAGAACTTCTTCCATATATGTTTTTTTGGTTCCCTATTGATATCTTCTTTGAAAACAAGAAAATATTCCTCCGAATTGACAAGGACCGCAGGCTCATGTACTCGTGAAAAATAAAATTTTCCTCTTAATGCCAACTCCACTCTCAAGAGAAACACCAAACAATTCAACTCCTCATGATCTATAGTACCATGTATCCTACACTTCCCTGATGTTGCAAGTTGAGGCAAATCCCATGGAGGTAACCTTTTGTTGAAATCAAACCAAATGGGAAAAACATTCGCTTGCCTATCCATTGAGAAACCTTTCTTTTTTTGAATTTTTTTTTTGATTTTCACTTTAACAGAGATCTCTTATCTCAAATCTAACTTTGAAAGCTCATCCCTCTTCAATCTTTGCTTTGAATTTCCAGGTTGATCCAAGAATGAAAGTCATTCATGCCCTCCTTCTAGCACCAAATAATGTTGATGTCAGTTTTCTACCATGTTCACCATGCTGATATTGGTGTCATTGCCTCACTTTTGAGAAGAAGTTGGTCTTAGGCATCATGTCTTCTTTTTCTTTTTTGGTATTCATTCCCTTTGGGTTCTTGCTTGCTCTAACATCTACCATCCTAAACACTTATTTCTGCCTCTTCGTTATAAATGATTTGAACTACACTCATCAATCTCCATCCTTCTTTCTATCGACAAAATTTAGCTTATTTCTGCCTCTCCAAATCCTATCTCTACACTTATCAATTTCCAAACTTCAATCCAAGGGGGTGAGACTACCACTTATTTTTGCCTCTTCGTTACGTCAGGATGGACTACACTTATATCTCTCAACTTCAATCCTTGGGTGGTCTAGCGTATACTTGCCTCTCCAAATGTCCTATCATGAAATCTACACTTATATCTTCCAACTTCAACCTATCAATGGAAATGATGAAGTGGTGGAGAAATAGTGCAAGAAGAAGATAAGGGAAACAAACCAAGTAAGAACAAAGAATAAAATCTGCCTTTAAAACCAATCTTCACCTCTAAAAATAAATGAGAAACTTACCTTAAATCTGCCTTCTACCAATAACCGGGCCTCTTCAAATTTAGATCAGATCTCAGAAATTTCAATCCTCCAAAATAGGATGTCCTAGCAAATGAATTGCTTGCAAAGAAAATCTGCCCTTTCCATTGAATTTCGATTTCCCAAAAATCATCCACACTTGCCAAAAATCAGGCCTTAGATTGCCTTGCCTCTTCACCAAATAAAATCGTCATACCTGGAGGAAGAAAATCGCAGCCCTAGGAGAAAAAATCAGACCCCAAAAAAATTGCCTAAATCTTGCAAAAATTGGATCTGCTCCTCCAAATTGCTTTAGGGCAGAAATCGTCCATCCAAGGAAGAAGAAATCGCTGCCAAAATGTAAAATCAGATCCTCAAAAAATTGCTGCCAAGGAGGAACTCACCCAGATGGAGGAAAAAATCGCACAACCAAGCAAGAGGAGATGAAACGGATGAGGAAAGAAGAGGGGAGGAAGCCCCTTCTTATATCCTCCAGTTGATCTCTAAGTGGGCTGACCTGCTTGGAGGGAAATAAAAAATTAAATTAGACCCCCCAAAAATGACCCAGATTTAAATGGAACACTAAAATAACTAAGTTATATAGCAAAATTGGCCCATTTAATTGCCAGTTTGATCCAGGATTGGAAAATAGAAACAATGTAAGCCTAGGGGATGTTAAAATTTTCATTTAACAACGTATTGGCAATTAAAATATCATTAAAATCGAGTCTAGCAAGCCAATTTCTTTAACATTTCTAAAATCCTCTAGACAAAATTTCAACCAAATTAATGAGATTTTGTAATTTAATCCAATTTCAACTTTGCAATACAATTTCAATTTTCCTAAAAAAAACTCCTTTTCCTAGTAATCAAAACTCAAAATCTAAATTTAATTTCACTACCAAAATTTCTTTTCACCGAAAAAATTCAAGATTTCCAAAACAACTAAATCTAATAAATTCATTTTGAAAATGGTCAAGCTTGTACAATTATATCCAATTTTCAAACATCCAAGTCCAAAATTTACAATTTTTATCCTGCCAGATATCGTTTTAACCATCGAAAAAATGTTGTTGTTGAATTCTGTTTGGCCTAAGGACAATTACTTGTTCCGGAAAATCAAGTTTAGCGCTAGGTGAAAACAAACCAAATCAAATCCCTTCCCAGCTTGAAGGCATCCAAGATGTAAAATCGTTAATTCAAAAAAAACCTCTGGACAACACCAAATTTGCTAAGGCAACCAAAAAATTCCTTAAATTTGTGAAAATTGCCAAGGCTTGCCCAAAAAAAGGGGTCCCTAAAATTTTTTGGGGCGATGATGTGAAAACCTCACAACACTCATCATAGATAATTTGTGCCGAGTCGGTTTGCATATCCTCAACACATATTGCTTGTATTAGGAAGAAATGGTGCTTGATGAACTCCAAGATTTCCTCTTTTCCATTTAGTTTGAGGAGAAGAGCAAGGATAACCACTATCTCTCTTTTCAAATTTGTGCCGAATAGGGTCTTGGGCATTTTGCTCTTCTTTGAGCGAGCAGTCTTGAACCATGTCCTTTGCATGTCTTCCCATCTAAGGGTTTTCTTTTCATTTAACATAGATGTGGAAGTCATGAAATCAACATCACAACAAATGCGGATTGCATCAGTGCCTTGTTGATTGAAATGAGGATAGATTGATCAAGGAATAAGATTTGCTTCGTCTCAGGGTCTTATCTCTCAATACACTCCTTTACGGGCTTAGGTGCATGCACTGCCATTGGAAAACCAACTGTCTCAACTAGTCCACTCTCCTTAAGCTTTTGAGTAATGGGATGAATTGGCTGAGAATTGAGTCTCCTATGAAGTTCACCCAAATCGTAGAATTTGGAAGATGAGTCTTTAAGATTCTTTAATTCACTCTCTAGGCCAACTGATTTATTGTAGCTAGCAGCTCTGATTGCCAGTTGCTGTGGTTGCACAGGATATAGTTCTTGATAAATAGCCGTTTTAATATACTTGAAGAAACCAATTATAGGCAATTCCGATGAAATAGATTTAAGAATTAGAATGTTGGCGCCATAGGAATGAAATTAAGCTCAGCCAACGATTATAATTGCAGGATTTGCGTTTAATTCGATGAGTAACGGCTATTTTAACTTTCCGTTCATTTGCATGTAAAATATTAAATTCCCGAAAGCACTATTACTTCACTTAAAGTAAAGTGATATGACTAAAAATTACGTAGCTTTATGGGAAGTGCCTTACTTTGCTCCAGAATCTGGATTGCAGATATGCTTGATAATATTAACACATGCGGGAGAGAGAGAGAAACTTAGCTTTTCCACAAAATCACTTCCCTTATTCGGGATTGCAGCATAGGGAGTGATCCTTTGTTCGCTTACACACTTCATTCTTTCACTTTCCGCCTAAAGCTTTAACACTACATGTCCTTTTTATCAGGGTCGCACTCCTACTGCTGACTTCTTTAGAAGTATCTTTCAAGCATCTTTGAGTAATATTCATACTTTAAAGTTGCTTGTGTTTCTATATCCTAAACCTCAGGATAAGTAACCTTTTCATTACCTTGGGACGAAAAACACCTTTCTCAACAAAATTTCCCAAATTGGGGTACAACTAACAACACTTCATTCCTTTTACCTCAATCTGATGGCCTCTGAGCTAGATCTCGAGCATGCCATACTGATTATGAGTCCAAACGAGTCATTCAACATTGTGTTCACACTAGTTGATCATTGGGACTGAGATTTGACTCAAGTTTATACAGTTTCGGGAACAAAACAAAACAACTTCGCTTTCATGTGTATGCAGTAGAAAAGCCATAGACCTGTGTTCCCTCGTAGCACTTGATTTTACCGATGTAAATTTGAATGGGATTTAATCTGGCTTTGATCCATAGTTTCGTTGGCCTTACTACCATGACATAATTAGATTCTCGACTTGTTATTCACTATTACGGCTTCATCCTTCAGATACACACTCGATATAGTTCACTCAAGGGGAAAATCATCTTGAAAGCTCTAAATCTGTAGGAAAGAGGGAAAGCTCTGAATCTGTAGGAAAGAGGATGCTAGTGCAAGATAACAGATTGTGAAACTCGTATAACTTACTTCTCATCAGGAAGACACTAGGACATCCCAACCATGCCTAGATCACCTACACCCTTTGTGTACCGGAAAAACAACAAACTTGCACAGCATGATTAGGAGACCCGAAAAACAAAGAAAATGAGGTACTCAGGAAAGATGAGAAGTAACCTAAAGGATGCTTAGACTTCACATTTAACACAGACTCACTTAAATACCAATAAGTACAAGCTTTTAAGGGTAAGACCAGAACTTGGCAACAATATGTCATTCATCTCAGTTGATGCAGGGCACTTCTCATGCTTCTTAAATAGCTTTGGATAGGGGTATCACCCCTAGTTTACCTTTTAGATACTCATGAGCATCCTTAGGTAAAGCTTTTGTGAATATATTAGCTATCTATTATTTGGTATTCACATATTCCATCTTCACTTCTTTGTCTTGAATCAACTCTCTCAAGTAATGATACTTGATAGCTATATGTTTAGTTTTTGTGTGCATCACAGGGTTCTTAGATATGTTTATTGCACTTGTGTTATCATAGTAGAGTATAATAGGTTTAATAATTTCCTCCTTCATTCCTTTGAGTAGCTGTTTGATTCATACAATATTGGTACAATTCACTACAGCAACAACATATTGAACTTCAACAGTAGATTGTGATATGCAATATTGTTTCTTACTAGTCCATGTAACTAGTCTCTTTCCTAAGAAAAATGCTCCACTACTTGTACTTTTTTTGTCATCAACATTTCCAGCCCAATCAACATCTATATATGCTCTCAATTCAATTTTTTTTATTTTTCTTGTAGTATAGACCTAAATCTTTTGTTCCTTTTAGATATCTCATAATTCTCTTAACAATCATCAAATGATTCTCCTTAAGATTTGCAGAAAATTTTGCAACAATTCCAACAATTAATGCAATGTCAGGTCTGCTATGAACTACATATTGCAATTTGTCAATCATAGACCTGTACAAAGTTTAGTTTACTTTAGCAGAATCATCAGTCTTTGATAGTTTATGTCCTGTGATCATAGTTGTGCTAACAGGTTTTGAATCCTTCATACCAAAAGTTTTCAACATTTGCTTCACTTACTTGGACTACGTGATGTGAATACCATATTGGATTTGATACACTTGCAAGCCAACAAAGAATTTAATCTCTCCAAACATGGACACGTCAAATTCTTGCATCATTTCATCAGTAAATGTCTTACACAATGTATTTTGTCCTCCATATATGATATCATCACCAAAAAATTCAGCTAGTAAAATACCTTTACCACCTTTAGTCTTCAAATAGATTACTGTTGTCATCAATTTTTTCAAAACCAATCTTCACAAGATAGTTATGAAGTCTCTCATACCATGCTCTAGGTGCTTGCTTTAAACCTTATAAAGCTTTGTGTAGTCTACATACCATGTTCTTGTTGTTTGCATCAACAAATCCTTCATGTTGTTCAATGTAAACCTCTTCTTCTAATATACCATTCAGAAATGCAGATTTTGCATCCATTTGATAAACTTTGAAACATTTGTATGCAGAGTAAGCAAGCAGATTTCTTACTCCCTCCAATCTTACAATAGGGGCAAATGTTTCTCCATAGTCTATTCCTTCTTCTTGTGCATACCCTTGCAAACTAATCTTGCTTTATTCCTTGTGACTTTGCCATTTTCATCTAACTTGTTTTTGTACACCCACTTGGTTCCAATAACATTCTTGTTCTTTGGTCTGGGTACAAGTGACCAGGTTTTGTTTTTCTCAATTTGCTCAATCATTTCTCTCATGGCTTGATTGCAGTGATCCTTTTCCAATGCATCCCTAACTAATTTAGGCTCATGCATGCTTAGCAGACATGTATCACTTCTCAACTTGTTTCTTGTCATGGGTTTGGCCTTTTTATCTCCAATAATTTGCATAGTGGGGTGATGTCTCTTGACATATTTTGACAATCTTGGTTCTGCTCTGTTTTCTTCTATAAGTCTCTCAACTTCAGAATCACTGTGTGCTTCTCTATAAGGTAATTCAACATTTCTTTCATGTGTACTGATCTCATTATCATAATGTACCTCAACTTTTGTTTGCAACTCGGCACCTAAATGCAGCTCGGTTCCTGAATGCAGCTTGACATTTATTGTATGTGACTTGGCAGTCATTGAAAGTTGCTATTGTTGATTTGCAACTTGGTTCACAACTTCATCATCTTTATGGAACTTAGATCGATGTTCAAAGGGAGAAATTTTGAGATGCAATCCTTTGTGGATTATATCTTCTCTACGAGGAGCAGTTCTAAGAGAAATTCTTTGTAATGCACTCTGTTCTATGATAGAGAAGTCTGAGGTGAAAACCCTTGTTCAACCCTCTAGTAGCAGCAATGGTGGGTCCACCCTCTAACTTGGTTTATGGTTGATATCACGTGAGTTACTAGATGATGCTGTTGTGATTATGTCATGATTGATGTATATATTTAGAGAGGAGCTATTGAATGTTGACGATCTTATCAATAGTTGGACCTGTTAGCATAACAGACTACATTAAGTTGTTGTCTCAGAGTGCCCAAAGTTATGATAATGAACATAAGGTAAATATTGAAAGGTGGCGATTTTATCAATAGTAGACCTATCTCCTAACACCAAAATGTGTTGGAGCAAGTGTTATCATGGTTCTTCAGGCCAGATTTTACCAGACCCTTTGATAACCAACTCATCATAGTTCTTCAAGCTGGATTTTTCCGGACACTATGAAATTAAATTATTATGGTTCTTTGAGTCGGATTTTGTCAAACACCATGAAATTAAATTGTTATGGTTTCTGGTCGGATCTTGCTAGACACCATAACATAAATTTATTATATACCACACTTAAGGTGGTGTTTAAACTTATATTGAAGTTATAGAAATTGCTTTAATTTCCTCTTTGCTAATGAAGAATTGTTGAGAAATTTAGCCTCATTGTAAATCGAAGCCAATTCCACATATAATATATGTAATATATATGTGTGTGATGATGGATTTATGTTGATATCCTTAAATATGGCATTCTAGGAATATCATATTGAGATGATGTCGCTTCATATAATCAAGAACATAATATGTTCTATATCAATCCTTCCAAACTAAGAGGGAGTGTTTAGTTACTGTTAGATTGATATGATCATGAGATTCATTATTGATGGTAAATCATCATTAGATACATATTCTCTTTTATATATATATATATATATATATTACATATATTATACTATATATATTTTAATTTGTATATTATACATATGGTTATTTATATTATTAATATGCTAACTAATGATGATTAACTAGACATGTCTCCTCTCATATTTATGGGACCTCAAGTCTGCATTTGGAAAATATCATTTGCAGAAACGCTCCTTGTTACTTAACATTGACAACTTGGATTGTGAATAATGGGATCGTTGTTGTAGGTCTAGCATTCCAACATCCAGAATTGATTGTAGTGTGCAAAACATTATAGTCCTAGAGATATAACAATCATGGATTCAAATGGAAACTTCCTTGCAAACTTCTCTCCAAATCCATAGCTGAAGCATTTGGAATTCTCTCACCTTTGAGAATGGTGACAAAAACAAAAGATAAGGTACTCAGTGTCCACTACGAGGATGCAATTTTGTGTGGAAATCATTTATAAAAAATGGTTGAAGAAGAATAGGTCCCACCATTTAAGATTCTCAAGGAATTGGTACGGCTTGACTTGTAGCAGGAGTATAGTGACATGGTAATTATGCTTAGTCATATTTTTTGGATACCTCAGTCCCATAGATTTGAAGCATGGATGTGGTACTTCATCAAAGATGTGGCTAGAGATGTTAGTAGGATAGATTAGGCAGGACTTATTAGGGACAACTTGAATGAATAACTAATAAATTTTGAACAAACAAGGAAATTTTATATGAGCTGTTATGTCGTCTATGTGCCAGCTTGAATGATGAACTATGATGGACTAAGATGCAACAGGCCAATCAGGAGCGGAACCCAACATTCGAAAGTTCATGAATGCTACCCATAGATGCATTTGCATTTCCAAGGATCACTATGTCAAAGTCAATGATGCCTTTGCAATGCATATTGTTAGGTTCCTACAAAAGAAGCTGCACATGAGGTTGTTGGTTGGAGAAATGAAGCTTGTAGATGATTACGAAGTTGCTTCATTCAATTCCCTACCTTTTCATACATCTGTGTTCATGGATTTTCTTTGAAGCCATACAAGTTTCCAAGGTACTCAATGGATAAGCTGATCTTGTTGGAGCTTATTTGGTAACTTACAATTTATGATAAGATTCGCAATGGGAAGAAGAAATCGAGATTTTGTTTCCCAATTTCCGTAGGAGAAAGTATGCCCATGTCTAAAGGTAGTAGAGAGATGATTGGATAAAATTCCCTTCTTCCATCTACCACTTTATCCGGAAAAGACAGATTTCAATCCCTACAACAAGATCAAATCAGTACTAGGATCAAAGTACCAACATAAAACACACCTTGAGGATTTTAGGGAAAATAGAATAGATGAGAACGAAATCAGAAAGATAATGTATTAAAGATTTCTTCTGTACATGATAAGAACATGCAACATATTTGAAGTACCTGATTAGATGGAGGAAGACTTAAATGTAGTACAAAAAGGATTGTAACATCCAAAAATTTCAATTCGTTAATTACTCTTTATTTTAACAAATAAAGTAATCTAGCTTCCTATTCACATGACAAAGGATCAATGATTATAACAGATTAATTGCATTCTCGTGATAAATCTTAACTACCAATTTAAATTAACCAAATAAATTACAAAGATAAGTGTGATATTTAACTGAAATATCTAACTGCCGTTTCATGTAATCAAGAATTAACTGTGTAATATATGTAGCTAAACGAAAGCAAGATACAAAACAAAATAACAGACAAGGTTACCAACAAGATTCACTTAGACCATGCTAAATGAAATATAATTGATGTCTTGTACAAGTCTTGGCATTGAAGGAGAGGAGAAGCATTGCTAGAGGCTTAATCTCCCAACCATGGACCTAGTGTGCCTCCACCCATTCTCAACTAAGAATGGCCCTAACCTACATGGGATAAAGCACGTGTACACCATTTGGCCCTGCCCCCTTAGCATTCTGGTGTTAGAGTGTCAACTACACAGCCAACTAGACCGTGAAACCCTCCTTACAACCTATTGGTTCCCAAAATTGCAGATTGGAATCCTACGAGCCTTGCCTGTTCGATGCTGGGATATCCAACCGGTTAAGTCTAGCTTGATGGAATTGAATAATGTGTTCTGAGCTCCTTGCACTTCTAGCTCTACAAAACCAAGGCAGGTGTACCTGATCTTGAACAAAACACTTGGGCCTAGGATGCTTAAAGCGAATTGATTAGAATGCCAATATAATGAAAGGTTTTATTGTGAGGTTTTCACACATCGCCCCAAATCTTGGGCCCCCCCCCCCTCCCCCCTTTTTTTAATCGCCTTGGCAAATTTTTGGATTGCCCTAAAAAAATTTGAGTTTTGAAAATTTCACGCCTTGGCATCTTCAAGACAAATATGGGGAGGCTTTCAACTTGATTTTCCAGAGCTATCAATTTTATCCGTAGGCCTAATAATTTTCTAAGTTAATTTCAACTTGGCAGGATAAAATTGTGAATTTTGTACTTAGACGTCTTCTTTTGAAAATTTGGTTTTAATTGTGTAAATTTGGATAATTTTCAAAAGGGAAATTTTAATTAGACTTGAGTTTTTGGAAAATCTCAAATTTTTCTTTGGTGAAAATTTTAATTTTGTTGAAATGAGGAAAATTGCAAAAAATCAATTTTTGGTTCTAGATGCAATTTTATTTTATTTTAAATTTTAGCTTGGCAAAATCGATTTGGTAGAAAATTGCAAAAAATTGGCTTTAATCGGATTAATTTGCCTTGAAAGCCTTCAGTTTTTAATGAATTTAGTAGTATAATATTAAAAAAAATGGCTTTTGGTTAGCCAAAATCCAAATTTAATGACGTATTAATTACTAAACCCTCATTAAATAGAAATATTTAACACCCTCGAGGCTATTTAATTTCGTTTTGCAATTTGGAGCTAATTGGCAAATTTAAAAGTGCAATTTCCTTTTCGCAAAATTAATTTTTGAGCAAAGCACTTAATTATGGGCCATATTTTGGAGTTAATTTTGGTTTTTTTGTTCTCCTAGACGAGGTCGGGCAGCTTTGAGGAGAAGAAGATTGGGTATAAAGGAGACCCCAACTCCAATTTCTTCTTCACAATTCACTTCTTCCTCTCCATGCATGGACGAATTTCCTTGAAGGCAGATTTTTCCAGACTTCGGCAATTTTGTGGAATGCAGTTTTTTGCATGCTTGGGCGATTTTTTGTTTGCATTTCTCCATTTTCATGCTTGGCGATTTCTCGAGGGGCAGACCTTTTGCAGATTTTGGTGGTTTTCTCCTCCATTTGTGGGCTGCGATTTGTGCCCTAGGTGGCATTTTGGGCAGATTTCAGATTTCATGCTTGGGCGAATTTGAGACAAAGGCAAAATTTTCCATTCTTGGCATTTTATTGAGGCAGATCTGATTCTGATTTTTGGATAATTCATGGTGAAGGTCTGATTTTTTCCTATTTAGGACTGCATTTTTATACCAGATTTTGGCAATTTTGTTGGGAGAAGAGATGCATATGAAAGTTTGATTTTTACATAGAAGGCAAGTGTTGGATAGTTTTAGAAGTGTAAATTTCTAATTTGCAAAGGGATTTGAACTTCTTGAAAGTCATATCCTAGGTTCCGAAAAGTCGTTGTAAGATTATTGGTTAAGGTGAATTTTCATCATCTAGAGTTGCAAGGAGTGCTTAAGCTGACATCCATCTTTCATTCTAGTCTAAGGATTGCTCTGCTTGGTTCTTCTTGCCTTCTGGTCCACCACTCTACCATCCCGTAATAGGGCGACGAGCATGGAGGATGGTAATGCAAGTAAGAATCCCAAGCGGGCGAACACTAAGAAGACAAAGAGGATATGACGCCCAAAACTTCCTCCTTCTCGAAAATGAAGAGAATAACTGACACCAAGACATGATACGGATGAGGGACAGACTGAAGGAAGGACAATCCCCCTTGGCAAAAAGGATATACAAGAGTGGAATTGTACATGCGGCAACTTTTCCTCCCACATTGCCTTGTCTAGAATTGATCATGGAATGTGCATCCAGATTTGATCTAAACAGTAATTCCATCATTTTTGATGAAGGGAAGAGAGTGTTGGCCAGCATTGGCGAACAAGCAATCGAAGAAACATTCAACATTCCCCAATACAAGGGCATGACGATTGTGATGATGGACCAAGCAACTAAATCATTTCAAGATAACCAAGAGGCCTATTACACGCATCTAAAGCAGAATTGGATACACGAGGGAAGGAAAGCAGTTAATAGATCATCGAGGCTCACAATGGCAAATTTCAAACTAGAATATGGTGATCTCGTTGTTTTGCTCAATGTGATCACTAAGAAGACAAAGAGGATATGACGCCCAAAACTTCCTCCTTCTCGAAAATGAAGAGAATAACTGACACCAAGACATGATACGGATGAGGGACAGACTGAAGGAAGGACAATCCCCCTTGGCAAAAAGGATATACAAGAGTGGAATTGTACATGTGGCAGCTTTTCCTCCCACATTGCCTTGTCTAGAATTGATCATGGAATGTGCATCCAGATTTGATCTAAACAGTAATTCCATCATTTTTGATGAAGGGAAGAGAGTGTTGGCCAGCATTGGCGAACAAGCAATCGAAGAAACATTCAACATTCCCCAATACAAGGGTATGATGATTGTGATGATGGACCAAGCAACTAAATCGTTTCAAGATAACCAAGAGGCCTATTACACGCATCTAAAGCAGAATTGGATACACGAGGGAAGGAAAGCAGTTAATAGATCATCGAGGCTCACAATGGCAAATTTCAAACTAGAATATGGTGATCTCGTTGTTTTGCTCAATGTGATCACTAAGAAGACAAAGAGGATATGACGCCCAAAACTTCCTCCTTCTCGAAAATGAAGAGAATAACTGACACCAAGACATGATACGGATGAGGGACAGACTGAAGGAAGGACAATCCCCCTTGGCAAAAAGGATATACAATAGTGGAATTGTACATGTGGCAGCTTTTCCTCCCACATTGCCTTGTCTAGAATTGATCATGGAATGTGCATCCAGATTTGATCTAAACAGTAATTCCATCATTTTTGATGAAGGGAAGAGAGTGTTGGCCAGCATTGGCGAACAAGCAATCGAAGAAACATTCAACATTCCCCAATACAAGGGTATGATGATTGTGATGATGGACCAAGCAACTAAATCGTTTCAAGATAACCAAGAGGCCTATTACACGCATCTAAAGCAGAATTGGATACACGAGGGAAGGAAAGCAGTTAATAGATCATCGAGGCTCACAATGGCAAATTTCAAACTAGAATATGGTGATCTCGTTGTTTTGCTCAATCGGATCATGGGCCTAGCTCAAGGGATGAAATTTGAAAACTGGATGTACTTCTTCATTGATGAGATTGAGAAAGGGAAAAGAAGGTTTGATTGGGCCAAGATCATAAGTGAGAACTTAGAATTGCAACTCAGAACCATGCAAAACCAAAGGCAATTCTACATGGGCTCCTATCCGTTCTACCTAATTGCTAGATTGTACAAGAGTCCGGGACTTATGGCCTTAGGAGAAGTTGGTAGCGGACTGGGACAATATTTGGTACATGAATGCTATCCGCAGCTCCATTTGCACAATAACAAGGATTACAAGATATTTTGTGATGCCTTCGCCATGAAGACAGTAAGGGTATTACAAGGGACACCTACTAAGAGACTTTCATTGGAAGCAGAGGCAAGAATTAAGAAGTTTGGGACTTGGTTCATCCAATTTCCGTAGTTTACATACATTAGAGTGGCAGGAAGTACAGTTTGTCCCAAGAGGCTTCCAAGGTAGCCACCTGACAAGGTAGTTTTGTTAGAATTGGCTAGGCAACTTGAGCACTATGATAGAATAATGAGAAACGAAGAGAAAACATGCATTTCATTCTCAATTATAATTGGCAATGATAGTTGCCCAAATCGGGCCTCCTTTGAAGCCGTAGAAAAGGAATTGGAATGGTATCATCTAGGATGGTACAGAGCAAGGCAAGGGTTTGACCCTAATGGTCTTATCAAGGCATCTCATGGAAACAAATTTGGGCATGTTCCCACCATAGAAGACTTTTGGGCCAACGCCAAAGATGACTTTCATGTGAGAAAGCTAGCTTTCTCAAGGCTGATGGTGAACATGATGAGGGCTATTAGATGGAGAGGCCTTGATATTCCGGATCAACTGGAGGATGATGGAAATGTGTTGGGAGAAGACTATAATACAGGAGAAGGAACAGAATTGAATCCAGTGGATTGGGATGACCATCAGGATCCTTCCTTGGAAGCAATCACAAGGGTAGTGGATTTACATACCGAGTCGTGGTATAATGAGGGACTAAGGAAGCTACAAAGACAAAGGATTCCCCTTACCTATGAGATGATGAAACCAAAAGAGAGACAAGCAAAATCAGTCGGACAAAGGAATGAAGGAAATAGCCGGCAACAAGAAATGATTAGAAATAGCAAGAAGAAAGTTTTGAAGGTAGAGAAGGGCAAAGATTATCTAGAGCCTCCAGGCAAGAGACAGCATGCAGTGCCATCAAGAGAGAGTATAATTGAGGCTAGAAGCCAAGAGGTCAATTCAAATGATAAAAGGGCCGCGGTGGAGCTGAGCTTTGATTTGGAATCAAGTGGCTATAGTGAAAGCACCGAGTACTCCCCTCTCTCGGAGAACTAGCAAGGAAATGATATGGAAGAAACTAGTAGAGAAGAAGATGGACCAATCGACATCGAGGCAATAAGTCAGGAACCCGAGGCCATTTGTGATGCTTTGTTAGTCGAACCAAATCTAGACTTGGGGAGATACATTGCACCACTATGGTTAAGACAAATGCTTATGCCAAGAGGCGAGGTGATAACGACCTATACAGTTGAGGACATACAAGGGTTAATAGAAAAGGGTGATAGCAAGAACCAAAAACAAATGGCAAGAACGGTGGCAAGGGTAATCAGGAAAGACAATGATGATCACCGAAAGGTTCAGATTGCTATTCCAACAGTTAACAAGGCAATAAATGAGATTGTGGCCCAAGAATATGAGATAGTGGAACATAACTTGGGAAGGAATACAGATGATATGGAGTGTGAGGAGGTCTAGGAAGGTATAGCATCAATTAGAGAAAGGTTATGGAAGGCAAACGAAAGGATAGTAAGGTTGGAGGTCAAGAACAAATATTGGAGAGATAGCCAGCCCATCCAACAGCTGCACCAGGCAACCTTTCCTCAAGATAGCAGGAGCAATTCAGAAGAGATATCAGCTCAGCTGCACGAAGTTAGGGATTGGATCCATGATACAATCCAAGATGGGCGAAATTTCTTGCCTTCATCTCGACATTCCAGTCATTAGTGGCCGTTAGGGACAAGTTCAGATTATTCGAAGAGTGGAAAGGTTTCCTTCCCATCGGAGATTTGGCTATTCCTAGGCTACAAGTGTTCATTGGGCTACTAGAGGCATATTTGCAAAAGGCCAGATTGGTTGATGAGAGAGGATTGAGTATAGTTGAATCTTGGTTTGTTGCATTGACTACCAGATTTAGAACACTCGAGGAGATACATAATGAGATTGCACGACACAGTCCAAAAGTCGACACTTCTATTTCAACCATGATGAGCGACGTTGGGGTGGCACTTGATTTTGAAGATATTAGAGAAGAGGATATTAGTGAGACAGATTTTGGAGCAAGACTAGATGAGTTAGGAAAGGTTTCTATTAAGAAAAAACATTTGGGCACCCTTTCCTCTCTTAGTGCTTTTATTCGATTTGCAAAGGAATATGAGAAGGATTACGAAAAGATACTACAAGCAGCGAACAACGTGGCGAAGTCAGCGGAACTCAAGGTGAAGCACACACCTTGTCCTCCTATGGAAGAAGTTAACGAAAGGCTAGCTAAGTTCATTTCCTTAGCTAAGAAAGTGAAAGAAAAGGGAAGATTTATATTAGAAGATCATTTGATGTAAGCCCAAGTGGCAAATTTCCCCTTTCTTCTAGAATAGGACAGGTGTCTATTTCTGATTGGCCACCATTTTGGTGCCTTCTCATTGGTTGCCACTTTTTGCAATTTTTTCATTGGTCCATTAATGAGGTGGCAGCTTCTCATTGGCCGATGGGCTGGCAACCCTAATTAGGGTTTTGAGGATCCAATTTGGATCGTTGATCTTGTTTTGATCTCCACTGTTCGTTGTATTTTTGGCCCCTATAAAAGGCCATTTGCTCTCATTTGTAAAGGGTCAGAGAAATTGTTGCGAAGATAATACCAAAATTGCTCTCTTTTTCATTGTTGCGATTTGCATGTGGATTAAGAACATTGGGTGTTATTGCATGTTTTCTACTTCCACTTACTTAGATTTTCTTTCAAGTTGTTGAAGCAAATTGCATTTGAAGTTGTTTAAGTGAAGTTAAAGTAGATAGATAGTTGTATGGTAGCATTGGTAAATGTTTGATAGGGATCAATGCTAGGCCACTAGCATCCTAGTGGCTAGTTGGGAAGCTTTGTGTGGTAAACTAGTTTATTATTCCTTCGAATCATTGCACCTGTGGAAGTGAGGCCGCTGGTCAGCTCTCATTAGGTTCGATCCCCATCCATTTGCTAACCTTCCATTCATAGGAGTAGGAGTAGAATAGTGAGTAGTTGGGTAGTTGAAGTTTAGAGAGGAGAAAGTTAGAGTAGATCAAGTATCAGAACGCATCCACTCACCTTCTACCACCGTCACTTTACCATCAACGTCACCATTGGCAGACACATCCTCCATCATCACCACCATCAACATTATCTGCTTTCGTACATTTCACAAACCGAGCCACCATCACCTTCATCCCATCAAAGTCCAAGTCATCCTCAACAATTTACGTAAGGCTGCCTACGTGATTATCAGCGAATCACATCAATAAAACTGAGCGAGTATCCAACGGTGTAAGGAACATTGGAGTTATACTCATGTCTCATGAGCATTAACTTTTCAAGAGAGGAGTTGCATGTTTGATATTCCGTATCGAATATTCAAATCCTAATATGTTATGTAAGTGGTACAAAACTCGCATCAACAGGTTTCAAAATGGCAAGAATTATAAAAAATTTCAGACTTGCAAATTATGAATTAAGAACAAAAGTAAATGATTATATAAATAAATGTAATAATGTTTTTTAAATAAAAAATGAATATAACACATGAATATATTAATTCCTCAATGGAAAAAAATGAAATAGTTGCCAGCATATGGATTCTGAATCAGGAGTAAAAGACCAGTGCTTAATTAAATGGGCAATCAGAGTCAATATTATAAGTTGAAACGTACAACTTTATAAAGTTCAATGTATTTAAACTATAAATAATTTTAACAATTTAGAGGTGACAGATCAATTATTTGAACGCAATTCTAAACTAGTCTAGGATGCACTTTAACTCTTGCGGAGACAAACTAGACATAAATACGAAAACAATAAAATATTTCACAATATCTATGTTTATCAAGTTTAAAATGCAATAATGTTCAAGTCCACTTATCCGAATTTTAAAATATTTATAGAAAATAAATAAAAATATTTATAAAGGACACAACTTAATAATAATTTAAAACTCCGAAATTTAAAATAAATAATTATGCTAGAAATAACATCACAATAAAGACATTCCTTACAGATGATCCATCTATTGCGTATGTATCTAGATCGCACAAAATCAACCCAATAATACAAATCCACGAGATTTGTTCAAGAATTCATTCCTTCACCAATGGAAGAATAAAATATATCATAGAGCCTGTATATGTAAAAATTTTAAATATGAATATGAATTGTTGTTTGATTTTACATCTATATAAATGTATAGATAGTTATACGGTTGTCACCCAACCATTGTGTCTTTTTGCAAATGACGTTTTGTGGTAGCGAATGTTTCCAGCGGCTATGGAATCAAAGGAAAACTTCACTGGGCATGACAATAAAACTATTCAAAACTGTCAAATAAGTCACCACACCCAAGGCTACTGTACAAACTTCTGAATGCAATTCACTGTCTCTTGCTGATTACACAGCATTTAATCTTCATGATACCGTGAATGTCACTATGCTATTTGTCAGATCCCTTCTTTATTGATGTCGTTTAATAGTATGTCAAACATCTGTCGGAAATCAAATAAACGTCACTTTCATTATATCTGATTTAATTAGTGAGAAGAGGGCAGCACATATAATTAAACTGTTTCAGATACTGAATAATTATGTAGATTAACACGTGTTTCAACACCCATTTTGTTGAGTGCTAATGCCGCAAATCTCCTTTGCTGGTAAGTGAATGAAGTAAAATTGCTGATGAGATCATGTCTGTTCCAAACTGTTGTATTGCCGTAGGTCACCAGTCTTTGATATAATTGTTATCTGAATTGTTAAAGCCCATCATGGATGTATTTGACTTTATGCGACCACTGCTGCTACAATTTCCAGACTAATATTTATTATACAGATTTAACTCCTTTGATTATAACAAATACCATACACACGTGGAACAACTTTGACTCCTTCCAGGTGCACAGGGATTTCTTTTCCAATCCCATCTGCAGATTAGCCAAACCTAATGGAATTTAATCACAATAACTGCTTACTTTGGACATAGATCATTCCCTTGCTTAGCCATTTTTTGAATTTTGCTGGTTACTTCTCTATGTATTCTGAATGTTCAGACATATAGTATTAGCCAAAGTCAAGTGTAAGTGAGGTGTATTTCCCTTCAGGACTAATGTCGGTTGTTTAAACAGGTCCATTATGACCTTATAATAATACATTAAATCTATTTCTAACATCCACATCTGCAATCATTGCTTATGAACCAGCAAAAAATCCTGTAGCTGATGATAATGAAGTTCATAATGCAAGTACTTCATTCAAGCCATGAACAGTGGAGAATAGGCTTTAGGAGCATTAATGAAATTCATCTAGAGACAATGAATAAATAAAGTCATGTGCTTACGAGAATAATTTGGTTTGAAAAATGTTTTTCTGAGACTTTCCTCCTTATTTCCTGTAAGTCATCTGTTTGTTCATATATGCTTCAAACTATGTATTAAAATTTTCTGCACTTAATCTATCTTGAACTATAATGCAATAACTACAATGACAATTTTCATTTTGGATCTCCACCACTATTTCACAAATGGAGGCCTAAAAATTAGAGCTCCATCACAACCTATCCATCCGACTGTGAGTTATCACGATCTCTAGTTATCATAGCATTATCATTCACCGCTAAACCTACCTTGGCCAAGTATTTAAATGGACACTATGCGCCTGGTCACCCACCACTCAACCTTACAAACAAGACAACACCCAAACCTCCCACCACAAGCTAACTAGATTATTGTTTTCAGATTACAATTTTATTCGAGTTTTGATGTAATTTTCTGTTTTATGCAGAGTGTTGAACCATCCAATTCACATAGATGAGACCACACATCTCTACCTTACATGGTCATCTTTGATGATTCTTGATGTAATTTTCCAATGTATATTGTGTTGGTTTGATTGATGCAAAGAGAATATCAACATTCTTTTCAAGAGTTTTCTTGAATAAGGTCAAGTAAATAAATTGTTAAGCCTTTTTCAGTCACTAACATCCCAACTGGGTATATTTCCATGCTCTTAGTGACATATGGAAAGATGTCACTGTATCAGGAAGTGTGTGGTCTCACATGATCGCCTTCTCATTATCACACTAAGCTTCTAGAGAACAAAGGAAAGAAAGGAGTTGCAAGCACAGACTTGAGCCGACGACTCACACCATGATTGGCACGTCGATTCAACAATTAATTTCAAACTCTGCTTATATGAAACTTTACGAGTTCTTTTGGACCAATTAGAAAAGGAAAGAGCGAACAGATGCATGCATCCAATCTTATGGATCCAAGCCACGAGCTTCAATGTTTGAATTTACTGTTTGAAATTATGTATTTCTGGGCTGGGTATAATTCTTGATATGAACTATCGCAGAATGCTAAGAATTACAAGCATGAATTAAGAGAAAGCCCCTGAGTGGCTGCGATTCCCATTTTATAGAATAATGCTCGCTTACAGAGGAATTGAACCCGAACAAGGAATTATGTGCATGAAAATACGCAAGGTGGTGAGCATGAACTTGAGTTTTTGACAAAATATGAATAGTAAAGGTGACCGAATTATTAAAAGAATATAAGAGGTCACTAGACTTCATGAGATAATAATTTAATTTCTTTTGCAAATGGTCTATTCCCAAACTATTATAGATAATACTCATATTATCTAAGTGTAGTTGTACCTAATGTCTACACATACATACATACATACATACATACATACATACACATATATATAGAATGAAATACACACAATTACACCTAGGTACTATGGGTATTATCTATAACAAGGCATACTCATCATCAGATGGAGCAAACTTCCCAAGTGATATTCAAAGGTAACAATTTTATTTCTATTTTATTTGTTCACGTGAAATATAAATATGTATATACATTTGGTGACCTAGTCAGCTAATGCTGGACACTTGACATTGTCTAGTTTGTCCCAATCTATTTTTCCCTTGACCACAATGGTTTAGACGAATACTTGCTATTCCCTTTCTGCCAATGCTTGCCCTCTTCACCGCGGTCTTGCAAGAAGAAAATAAAATGGTTAAAACATATTTCCAAATCACTCCAATACAATTTAGTTGCCATAATTAATAACCATATTAACTAACCATTTCCAATCCGTGTAATAAAATAACAACTTATCAATATCATCGATTTCACATGAAACATAACAAATAACCAATATTTCCAGTTTACATGAAATCAAAACAAGTAACTAATTCAACCAATCATTTCTGATGCTTGAAGTCATCTAGCTAAATAAAATATTTAAAATTAACAAAATAGGGGGATGTGATAGGGATTCAATCTAGAAAGGGTGGTTCATCCATATGAGTGGTAAAGGAAGGAGGTCACAGATCTTAACATATTATCTTAGCCAATCCTAGGTTTCACAAGGTGGTGGATTAATCGTCAACTCAACAAACTAGTTGTGCCTGAGAATGGATTCACATATCGATAAATTGGTCATCAAAATCTTAGGGATGAATGACCAAGACAAATATTCGAAAGAAGTATTGGATAAATAGAAACTCTAGTAGGAAGTGTAAAACATAGGAAACAGAAAGAGGTAGCTCAAGAAAGGCAACCAAGGAGTAGGCCACACATTTAGGAACCTCAATAAAAGAAGCAAAGGTTTGGAAATGTTCCTCTGCCAAGTCACACTCCTAGTGTACGAGAGATAAATGTCTTTGAGAGACAGGAAGTGGGGACAAGTGGAAGGAGATTTGAGTGTGAAGAAAACTTGGCAAGGCCAATACATGATATGAGTATAAATACATATGAGAAATCTGCACAGGGAAAAAGTAAAGATGAAAATATGATTACAAAGGAATGTCTTGTTGCAATATTAGAGTTTGACATGTTGGAAGCTGAGGCTAATCCAGGATATGAAGAAGTTTTCACAACAGTGACAAAGATTCCAACTATAGAGGTTTTATTTCTTGAAATAATAGTGGATAGTCCAAGGGACGAAGAAAAAAGAAACATTCAAACAATCTAAGGGAAAGATTAACAAATGATACAAGGAGATCAAAATATTCCTATTCCAAAATGGTTAAAGCAACGTGTCTAGAAAAGTATAGAAAAAGAGGTTGACCCGATTGTTGAAATACAAGAAATATTGAACCAAGTCAACCAATCTGAGAGAAAGGGAAAAGCTAAAACTTCACTAAGGTTGTTAGGGAAGAAACATTGTCTCCAGGGTTTTGCAAATTACATCTCCTACAGTTGATAAGACAAAGGATCAGATAACCCTATTTGAGTACCATGTCACAGAAATCAATCTTGGTCACGACCCTCGTGAACAAATAATAGAGGATTTTGATGATTCTACTCAAGCTTTGAAAGAAAGGACGAAGAAGCGAGAAGAAGGATACTAGAAACAAAAGAAGGAAATCAAGACCTTGTGTCAATTCATAAACAACTTGCCTCGTCCAGTGAGAGAAGGTGGTCCATCTTTTTTACTTGTGCGGGTGTTTAAACTAAAGTAATAGATGATATTGATATGATCGAGCAGACTTCCCAAGGTGAAAAGGTTTAGGGGAAAAGAATTTAGGAAGAAGCATTCAAGCATGTAGAAGAATTGGTGCAAGTTCATATTAGGGCATTGGGTGTATTCTTCAAGATCCAATGCATGGATGAATCATGGGAGGATGAGCATATTTAGTAGGATGAGAGGATCTCTGATATACAAAATTTGATGGAGACCCCCAAGCCTGACATTGATTGATGGTGGACTTGTTGGTGAAGGTGATGACTTCCTCTGATGGTATATTGCAACAATCACAGCCAAGGAAACATTTGAGAGCTTCACCAGGAATCTTCTCAATGGAGAAAGGTAATTGACAACGTTATACAAGGGTTTTCCAATATAGTTGCATCCTTGTTGTCACAAAGATTGGTAGAGAATGAAACAATTAAGGACAACTTGAAAGGCAAGTTAGAGCTCTTTCAGTTGAATATTTTCAAGAGATGATTTTGAGAACTTCTTTATTTCTCAAATACCATGTACACCACTCAGGACTTGTTACCCAATTGGGAGGAAAGTTTAGGAAAAGTTAAAAGGGTAGTGGCAATTTTTGAGTTCAAGCAAGAATCAACACCAAACATCAACACAAAAGAGTTAGAGACAATGTTGGATCGATTCCATGCCTTCAGGCAACAGAGTCAACGATAGATGCATTTAATGCATAGTGGGCATTAATTACCTATTATAGTAGTGGATTCCATCCTGCATTAATGTAGATTCCATTTTATTTTCCCTAACCCTAATTAAGGCTAATGTGGCATGATCTGGGTCATTGGTTATTATTTGTGGACCTATATAAAGGTCTCTCTTTTCATTTGTAAGAGGCCATTGTAATTGAGGACCTGTATAAAGGCCTCTCTTCTGATTTGTAAGAGGAGGATTTTTTGAAATTGTCGCTACGAGTCACTAAGACAATAAAGAGTTACTGAGACCAGTGTAACGAGACTCGGACTTGGCTCGGACTCGGCAAGGGTAACTTGACTCGTGACCCGGCTCTGACTCGTGACCCGGCTCGGTGGTGACTCGGCGGTGACTCGGCAAAGTGAAAAAATCTCAAAATTTTGAGATTTTTTAGGATTTAAAGAACATTCCATGCACCCATTATTGAATAAAGCGTAAAGACACAATAACATCATTAAATAGAAGATAATTTGATCATAATGCACATGCCACATACTTGAAGTTATAAACTTAAAACTTAAAAGTCAAACATCGATTACATATGTACAATACTACAAAGTTACAAACTTACAAAGATAAATTGCTAAAAGTAAATACTATATTACTAGTAATTAAAGTCAAACTAAGATAAATCCATGCAAACCATCAAAATGTATATGTATTTTCATTTATGCATTATGAAATCCAACACATCACTATAGACTGTTATGGGAGCCCTTTTAGGGTTATATGAGTTGTTTACCGCATAGGGTAAGAAGTTAACACATGTATAACACGATTCAATTCAGAACAGGTACTTTATTCATGTATGCACTTGCAGATTACAATCCGATTCCAATGACTACGATGATCTATCGATTCTAACTGATGATTCCAAAGTCCATCTCGGATATGTACATATACCTTTCCGAAGGGGTGACTTAAGCATCACGTGCCCGTTCGGATACTGATCTACCCGTCAGCTACACTATACATTTTACTGACAACATCATCCCCCCACAAAAGAAAGGTCGTCTCCGGACGACAATTACACAATATCTGAGACAAATTAACAACAAAATATATTAATTGACTAACTACAACAAGATAGATCTGTTTTTGTCGCATCACTTTCACATTCATCCCATGCCTGCACCAAACTGGTCTCGAAACCACGTTGCATTTGTAGCGTCTGCTAACACAATACTATCTCCTTAGCTGACCTTGATAGCCACCCGTGCTGCTTTCTCTGTTTCCAACTCCTCGGTACCCTGAGCCAAGTGTCGTTGCACTGCCTCCAACTGGATGATCAGCTCCTCCCAAGCTCTCTACGCATCCACCAAGACAGCCTCACGAGCAACACCTACTCTCAGTGCCTCTGGTACATAGACACTCCATGCCTGTAACAGCTCCAATTCTTCTCAATTGGTCAGACTCCCACGACTGATATCCACAACGACTAGGGGTCCGGGGGGCAACGCTCCCGGCAGGGTCGAGGGGCAGCGCCCCCGCGGGGTCCTGGGGCAGCGCCCCAGGTGCGCTCCCTGTCGCAATGCAGGGCGGGGTCGAGGGGCAGCGCCCCTCTTTCCTGTAGACTTGCTTTGTGAATTGACTACAACAATTCCTCTTCCTTTCCTAATACCCTTTGTCTCTGAAACGTAAAAAAAAAACATTAAAAAAACATGTAAAAAGTTATATTTTAAAGGCCCGGTTTCAAGCCTGTCGTGGTCGAGTCAAGGAGGCCGGGTCACGCGAGTCACTCCTCGTGACTCGCCGCTCGCGGGTCACGAGTCATTGTGACTCAGTGAGGTCAGCGCGGCTCGTTGACTCGCGTGACTCACGTGACTCGCCGCGAGTCACGTTACCCTGACTGAGACAATAAAGTTTTCATTGAAGCTTGGTGAATACTTGACATCTTTTAGTGCTTGGTTCTCTTAAATTTTCTCATTTAGATTAAATTTACTTTAGATAAAGTGTTGTGATTGCAATGGAAATATGATGGTGTTTTGATGAATTCCTTGGTTCATACTTTGATGTTTTAGTGATTCTAAATCGTAGTGCAAAGTTAGTCTGAATCTCATTCATGTATATGCCCAACTTCTACCATTCACATACATTATTCTTCATGTTTTCTGTGATGGTATACAAATCTTTTGCACATCTTTGAAGATTGCACAAGTTCACGCATAGTTGTAGTATAACTTGGTGAAGTGGAGCTTGGTAATTAATGAATTTGTCCACCAAAGTACCATCTGTTGTTATTGCTGCCCCTTAGGAGTTATACTACCCCTTAGGATTAGAATAGAATTTTTGAACCCGATTTGCTTTCATTTTTGCATATTTCATGAAAATCCCCAAGATTACTTTTCATTGCAAAACCTTTTGATAGTTCCCATATCCAACATGATTTGAATTGAATCCACTCAAATACATGTAAGGCACTTCGTAATCACATCAACCACCAAGCTTATCCATAGTCAAGACCTGACATTGAAGGAACCTTGGAGTTATCATATGATCTTGCAATTCTAGCATACACAAAACTTTGTTCAAGAGAGGATAAGATACCTTAGTATTTTGTTCTACTGTTTGGTGGGTCATAAAACACACATCAGGAAGTAGTAGATCTACTGTTATTACGCCATTATCCACCTTAAAATATGTTCCAAATGCCTCAAATTGGTTAGACTTCCACCAAGCAATGAGAATAGAGCCCAAAGATGAGGCATTTTAGCCTCAAGAGGACACATGACTCTATGTATGACGTGTGGATGTAAGTGATGGTACAGTTGATGCATTAATTGCTGTTTGTCATATTAAATGTAACCAAAATCAAGTTCTAGTATTACTTTTCCAATCTGCACTGAAAGCCTTTTATCTTTCCATTTTCCATTAAATACTCTTGAACCTTGAATAAAGTTCACAAATCTGCTCACTTGAAACCTGATTAATAATAGCTGCCAATGATGATTCACATGTCTGCAATGAATAAGCATCATATATATGCACAAACACTTGATATTTCTACACCTTTTTGGTCCAAATAGGACTCATGAATGAAGCTCTCTCAAGCAATAATATCAGCTGGTATCTCACAGCTTCAGAATTACAGAAATATTGAAGAAATTCATTCTCCAATGGCTGAAGATGACTGAAACCTTGTGTATTTCTACACACAACTCATATTGTTGATTTGCGGTGATTGATAAGGAAAGTACTCTACACTTGAGAGGTACATCCAATAAATGTTTACATTTTGGAGGCTCTTCTGTTGGTTACAAGGCTATGTTTTCTCAGATTTGGTTGGGGATTTAGATATTAGGAAAAATACTACTAGATATGTATCCACTACAGAGGCAGAGTATGTTGTTGTTGAGGCAGCCAAGGAGATTATACGACTACATTTATGAAAGAGTTGGGACACACATAGACTAGAAAGTATCTGTATATAGATAGTCAAATTGCTATTCATCTTGCCAAGAATTCTACTGTACATTCAAAGACAAAAAACATTCAGTTGTGGTACCTTTTGATTTGATCAATTTTGGATAATGGATAATTAAAGCTGGAAAAGATACATACAAATTACAATCTAGCAGATATGTTTAAAAAGACGGTGCCCCATTATAAGTTGAACTCTTCTTTTGCTTCAGTTAGTCTCCTAGACTAAACATAATAAAAGAACAAAAAAGTCCATGATGCATCAGTCTAGTAGGAGCTTCAGGGGCAGTGGTGTGGCTATAGAATTAGTCTCCAAGTGGGAGTTGGTTTAATGTGGAACCTGATTAGTCGTGAAGTGGGAGATTGTTGATTTGTGGCGATCGATCAGGAAAGTACTGTACACATTTTATATGTTGTGGATTTTTATTTGGTTAACTCCTCAAGTATTTTCAAGTTGATTCATCAATCATTTCCCAAGGTTGACTTGTCAAGTATGTTTAGGGATAAGTTAATAAGCCAACATAAGTCATGTAATATAAGCTTAGGGTTGGGGTTTTCTAAAGTGAACATCTAGCTTCTTGCAATGGTATTGAGTTGTAAGGGAGCTTGAAGATTGTAAGAGGTTGTAGTTACTGGATAATAATATTGGACTCATTGTTTGGTGGATGTAGCCTAGAGATTGGGCGAACCACGTTAAATTTTTATGTATTTTAAAGTCATCTTCAATTTTAGTTGGTCTTCTAGACTGAACATATAAAAGAACAACAGAGTCCATGGTGCATGAATCCTATGGGAGTTTCAGGGGTAGTAGTGTGGACAAGTCTAGTCTCTTAGTGGGAGATGGTTTGATGTAGAGCCCAATCAGTCCCTAAGTGGGGAGATTGTCGATTCGTGGTGACTGATCAAGAAAGAATTGTATAGTGTTCTAGTTGTGGGAATTTTTTAATTTGCTTAACTCATCAATCATTTTTGAGTTGACTCATAAACCATTTCCCAAGGTTGACTAGTCAAGTATATTTAGGGTTAACTTGTTAAGTCTACATAAGTCATGCAATATAGGCTTAGGGTAACGGTTTTCTAAAGTGAAAATCGAGCTTCTTGCAACGGTATTGAGTTGTAAGGGAGATTGAAGATTGTAACTGGTTGAATTTATTGGATAATAATATTGGATTTATTTGGTGGACATACCGTAGGGATTGGGTGAACCATGTTAAATCTTTATTACTTGCGTTTGTTTATGTGTGCTTTATTCCTTTGTGATATTGGTTATATTTGTGTGTAATTGTTATTTTCTATCTAACTAATCCTAACAAGTGGTATTAGAGCCAAGTTATTTTAATTACCCTTTGTAGGAAGTTCTCATGGTTGAGTGGGAGTCTCAGGGTTAAGTGAGAGTAATGACAGATGAGGGTAAGCAGAAGGCTGAGAAGTTTAATGGGTAGAACATTTAGTTATAGAAAATGCAAATGCAGGACTATCTTTATCAAAAGGATTTATGGCGGCCATTAGGAGGAAATCCAAGAAGATCCAAATATGTTAGATGAAAACAAAGATATTTTGGACAAAAAGGCACTTGGAAGTATATGTTTATGCCTGTCACAATCGGTGGCATTTAATATTATAAAAGGCCAAGACAACTGCAGAGTTGATGGAAACCTTAGCAAAGTTGTTATTCTACTTCAAATAAGGTATTTCTTATGAAGTGCTTATTTAATATGAAGATGGTAGAAGGTGGGTCTATTGTTGAATATTTAAATGTGTCTAATATGGCTACCAGTCAATTATCTCTTGTAAATGTCAATTTCGATGAAGAAATTAGGGCTCTTTTAATTTTCTGTTCTTTGCCTAAAAGGTAAAATGGCTTGGTAATGGTTGTTAGCAACTTTGTTACTTATTCAAATACACTAAATTTCGATGATGTTGTTGATGTATTTTGAGTGTGGAAATTCATAGGAAAAGCTTAGGTAGATTTACATTAGGTAGTGTTTTGAATACAAAAAGTAGGGGCAGAATGATAGCGAGGAAATAATTGTTAGAACCGTAGGAAATCAAGAGTAAAATCAAAGGGAAAGAGGTCTCAATCGAAAAGACCAAGAGGTTATTGGTATTGTGGGAAACTAGGTCACAAGAAGTAAGTTTTTTGGTCTCAGAAGAATAATGAAGGAGATAAACAAGAAGGAAATAATGAGGCAAATGTGCTAAGAAATAAATTTGAAGAGGATGCTTTGCTTCTTTCTTCTTTCCCTAAAAAATGGAGACGATTCACATGTTTTAGATTCAAGGGCTTCATTTCATGCTACACTACATAGAAGTTATTTTACTGATTGTGTCTAAGGGGATTCCGGGCTACTCTATTTGGGAGATAATGAACTTTGTCTGATTGTCGAAAAGAAAAGAATTAAGATTAAGTTGCAGAATGGGAATTGTTGGCTACTATAAGAGGTAAGGCATGCTCCAAGGTTGAGTAGGAATTTAATCTCAACAGGGAAACTAGGTGATGAACGTTGCAATCATAAAAAATAGGTCTCAAAAGGTTCCTTAGTAGTAACAAAAGGTGCGAAAGTAGGCACTTTATATCTTTGTACAAGTCATACTTTTCATTCTACTTCAATCTTTTAAGAGAAAAATCAATGTTTAAGAACAATTGCTACAATTGAGCATGAAGAACATCAAACATTTGTTGTAGATTTTGAAACAACACTATGACACAACAAACTTGGGCACATGAGTGAAAAAATATGAAATTACTTTATTCAAAGAAAGTTTACCTAGTGTAAAATGTGTCAATATGGATATCTGTAAAAGTTTTATGGAAAGCAAAAGAGAGTTAGTTTTCGTAAGAGTGGGAAAGAAAAAAAAAAGAGAAATTAGAGCTTGTGCGTATGGATGTATAAGGACTAGCTCAGGTATCTTCCTTTGGTGGCTCTTTGTATTATGTTGCATTCATTGATGATGCATGTAGATGTGTAGGGACCAGCTCAGGAATCTTCCTTTGGTAGCTCTCTATATTATGTTACATTCATTTATGATGCCAATAGAAAAGTATGGATTTATTTCCTTAAACATATTTGAAACTTTAAAAAATGGAAAAGCTTGATTGAGAATTAGATTGGTAGAAGACTAAAATGTCTATGATTTAATTAGGCGATGAGTTCTGCAACAAAACTTTTGAAGATTGTTGTTCCAATAATGGTATTCGTAGGTAAAGAACTGTTCTAAAGACTCCACAAGAAAATGGAGTGGCTGAATGCATGAGCAAGACAATAATGGAGTGTGGAAGGAGTCTGCAATTGCATGCTGAGATGCTCTTGAACTTGTGGGAAGCAGTTGTAAACACTATTCTTTATTTAATTAATAGAGGTCCCTCTACTCCTTTGGGTCGTGGTATTCTAGAGGAAGTAGTAGCAAATGTAGATTCTTTTTTCAGGCAAGAAGATGAGTTATTCTTTTCTTAGACCCTTCAGTTACAAAATTTTTGCACATGTAGATTCTGAAAATAGGAGCAAGTTAGAATCTAAGTCAAAGAAATGTATATTGGTTGGAAAGGGCATTGATGAATTGGGATATAGGCTAGGGTTTTGAAAATCATAAAATTGTAAGAAGCAACGATGTCATGTTCAATGAGAAAGTGTTGTACAAAAATCTATTGTAGTAGAATGAGAAGAAAGAAAATGCTCTTGTGGTCCCTCATGATATGCAACAACAATACCACAGACTCTAGTGAATGTTGGGCAACCAACAAGGCTTGTTCGAGCTCTTGAAAGATTCTCTCCCTCCTTGTCCTCTATTTTATTAATAGATGATGG
This sequence comes from Cupressus sempervirens, assembly GCA_028749045.1. Lineage (NCBI taxonomy): Eukaryota > Viridiplantae > Streptophyta > Pinopsida > Cupressales > Cupressaceae > Cupressus > Cupressus sempervirens. The sequence continues at coordinate 74,871,065 of CM053790.1, read as the reverse complement.
CAAACCATAAGGATATGATGAAGCTATGCAAGGGGATACAAAGATTTAGTGTGAGACTACAATGATAGAAGATATAGAGTTTTTGAAAAATCAGACTTAGGCATTATGTAAGTTGCCTGTAGGTAAAAGGGCTTTACAAAATAAATAGGTTTATAGACTGAAGAGGAGGATAAGGTAAGAAAAGATTTAAAACGAGGTTAGTTGTAAAAGAATTTGTACTGGAAAGAAGCCATTGATTTTGATGAGATCCTTTTTCCAGCTGTTAAAATGACTTTTATTCATACTGTTTCAAGCATTGTGGCTACCTAAGATTTGCATTTGGAACAACTTTATGTTAAACCACCTTTTCTCCATGGCGATTTAGAAGAAGAAATATATATGGAACAACCATAGGGATTTGAGGTCAAAGGTAAGCATAATTTAGTGTGTAGATTGAAGAAATGTTTAGATGGCTTGAATCAAGCACCTTGGCAATGGTTTATGAAATTTGATAGTTTTTTGACTGAGCATGGATACAGTCGGTGTCATTCAGACAAGCGTGTTTATTTTAAGAGGTTGGATGATGATAGCTACATTATTTAATGGTTTATATGTTGATGATATGCTTGTGGCAGGGTCTAACATGGATCAGAGTAAGGGATTAAAAAAATAGCGAACTCCTTTGCGATGAAGGATTTGGGGGTGCAAAAAACCAAATCATTGGTATAAAAATTTGCAGAGTTAAGAGGAACACAAAATTGATTCTATCTCATGCTTATTATGTTGAAAAGATGTTGCAAAGATTTTATATGGAAAATGCAAAAGTTGTCAGTACACCTTTGCCTAGTCATTTGAAATTGGCTAAGGAGATGTGTCCAAGGACTTGGACACGGGAAAAGGTGGATAAAATGCTCAAGGTACCTTATGCTTCAGTAGTAGGTAGTTTAATGTATGTCATGGTATGCACTAGATCAGATATTTTACATGCTGTGGGAGTAGTTAGTAGTAGTGGAATGCAATCAAATGAATTCTTAGATGCTTGAGAGGTACATCCAAAAAATGCTTGCATTTTGGGGGATCTATTATTGTTTACAAGGCTGTGTTGACTCAAATTTGACAGGGGATTTAGATACCAAACATAGTACTATAAGATATATATTTACTGTTACTGGGACAATAGTGAGTTAGATTTCTTGATTGTAGAAGATGAACACATTATCCACTACAAAGGCATAGTGTGTTGTTGCTATTGAGGCAACCAAGGAGATGGTATGGCTACAATCTTTCATGGAAGAGTTGGGACACTCAGACTAGAAATTATACTAGATAAAGTACTACATGATATGTATTTATTGTTGGTGGGACAATAGTGAGTTAGATTTCTTGATTACAAAAGGTGAATGCTTTATCCACTACAAATACAGAATGTTGCTGCTCCTAAGGTAGCCAAGGAGATGATATGGCTACAATCTTTCACGGAAGAGTTGGGATAGGCATAGACTGGAAATTATCTGTATACATATAGCCAGAGTGCCATTATCTTGCCAAGAATTCTGCTTTACATACAAAGATAAGACACATGCTATTGCAGTGCGATTTCATTTGATCAGTTTTGGATGGTGGATGGTTAAAGATGGAAAAGATACATATAGACAAGAATCCAACATATACATTTACCAAAATGGCACAACGAGAGAAACTTAACTCATCTTTAGCTTTGGTTGTGTAACATCCCATTTTCTCGGGGTCTTAATTAACAACTAACATCCTCAAGGAATACAGATACTAATTTAGTTTCATAGGAAGATAGTTATATTAGTCATGTTCATGTGAAAGGGAATGACGGTTAAAATCAGTTAAACAAATTTTTTTAACTAAGAACTTAAAACACCATCAAGGAATTTACTATCGAAATTAAAATCCACATACCTTGGAATTTGAACCGATAAATCATTGTAGGGATGCTTCTGCAACCACCTAGGTTAGTCCACAAATACCACCATAACCTTATCAAATAACTAATTTTCTTCCAATACCGCTATATCAAAATTTAATGATGATTGTCATTTAAATACCACTATATAAACTTAGGCATCACATACCACTGTAGCAATTAGGGCATCGATTACCATTGGAACATTTAGGGCTTCAGTTACCACTGTGTCAATTAGGGCTTTCGATACCACTGAATCAATTAGGGCTTCAGATACCACTGTATCATTCCTTCCCTTTTGATTACTTAACTGTGGCAATAACTCAAGATTAGAAGATATGCTCATATTTGATATTCATATAAATGAAGATCAATCCATAAATCTATCTCTCGCATCTAGGTGTAAAATATCTGTAACGATGAAATAACTCAATTAATCTTACCTTCTTGCATATACATCATAAAAGTGATATTACCTGTTTTGACAAACAATTTAATGTGCAACTTATCTTTGTCTATTGTACGTTCGACAACTTGGGGAGAGGTGAAACATTGTCAGGGGCTTTACCACCCAACCTCAGACCTTAACTTATACCCCACACAATCTTCAATGAGAAAGGCCCTCCCTACCTGTAATTGGACTTGGATCATCTGTCATCTACTAAGCATCCTGGTATCTAACCACACCGCTAGACTCGATAGTAGGAGTTGCATTAACAGGATCATGCATGAGCTATTAAATAATTCTTATTAAAGATGATAAACATTGATATGTCATAATTGATATTGTTTCATGTCATTGCAGATTCCTTTCTCTCACCTCATCACCCATTTCCTTGGCTACATAGCCAGGTGAGTCCCAAGTTTTTTCTGAATTCTCAGAACAACCGGTTTTGTCAATTATACAAGAAGATTACATGCATCCAGCATTTCACAACCTATGATTACCTAATTATGTTCTTTAAAGGTTTCAGAATTTATTGTTTAATTCTAATACCTAGTGGCATAGTGATTTATGAATCCATACTTTGGTTACTTGGTTATCCCATGAACAAGGCTAAAATAAAGAAGTTCAATCTATAAATTCAACAAGATATCATTATGATAAATACTGAAACTTGCTGCATAGATTTGCTGCTTAGTATGCCTATCACAACTGTGACCAGAAAGATTACGTTTTTGAGACTACTTGAAAAATATCATTGGATAGTATATTTCATTCCAGATTTTATTGCAATTGGAAAAATGCTTCCAAAAAGGACTAATAACAAAGGACATGAAATATGCAGCAAACTCATGTTGTAACTTGAAATAAATCTAGAAAGAAGAATCTTGTGAGCCTAACTGGCTGTTATAAAATGATATTGAAATAGCATGACTTGATGTGTATTTGGTATTGATCTGATGATCCCAAAATCAGATTTGTCCTCTCCAGTTATGTTGAGATGTTACTTGCAGAGTAATAATCTAATTGCAGATATAGCAGACATATTAATTGCAGATGGCCTACTCCTCGATGGCTGATATAAATGGCAAAGTTGCCACTTGCATTGGATGTTTAAATCTGATAATTAGAGGGAACTCTCAGCTCACGGATTGGTGTAATAAAGGCGGAAGTATCTATTGGTAAGGGTGTAAATTGCTGCAATGGGAAATCGGATGTTACAGAATAATGGTTCTCTCTCTCCTCACAGCTTTCATCAACAACTCATGATTTCTTGGCTCCTGCTGGTTAGAAGATTATTGCCGAGACTAATAAGAGGAAGTTGGGTTCTAAGAAAAACGAATACCCTCTACTCCTATTTCGATTCCTTATAATATAATAAGGTGGCAGAGATAGTAAGAATTATGGCCGAGTGGGAAGAAGAATGAATCCACCTCCTTTTTGGGTTCACATAAAAGGAACGAGCCTTGACTTCTCGGCTTCCATCAGTTTCAATGAAAGAAATCCATTCGAATTCAAACATTAATTTGATTTGAAAAGAAGTGAAATAAAGAGGGGAAAGAATTAAGGAGTTGAAGAGTTATAAACTTTATTTTATTATTATAATACGTTCTTATGTACATTCACATGAATTTATTGATGAGGTGACATTATTAGATTATAGTATTATAATTTATTGGTGCCATTTCATTTTTATATGTGGTCGTATGTAAGTGTTTATTATAATGATAAGATACAAATTAATAAACAATCTCTAAAGGTATGTATTATATTTTAACTCAATTATTTTATGTTTCTCAATTTATTTATTTAAATAGCTCATGCGGGTCCCACAGATGGATCTTGTTTCAAGTCGCTAGGTTCTCAATCCATCTGCCCAGTGATGGTGATGCTCCTGTGCTTAATTCTTTTCTGACAATGCTTCCACCCCTTCGACGTATTTCTTGCAAGGAAGTTCTCTACAATTAAATTATATTACCATAATAAATTATTTAATCATAATTAATCATAACATTTAACCATCTTCTCAATTCGATGAATTTGTGACAAATGATCAACTAGCTTGTTATCTTCATTTTGAAATTATAACTACTAGCCATCTTACCATTTCGTAGGATTATAACCAAATTAACTGTCAACTGACTTCATGTAAACCTCAATAGCTACATTTTAAATTAGGTCAAAAATTGGGATGTAATAGGTTGGTCTTCTAGATTGAACATAATAAAAGAACAAAAGAGTCCAGGGTGCATCAATCCAATGGGAGTATCGGGGGTAGTGGTGTGGCTACATGGCCAGTCTCCAAGTGGGAGGTGGTTTAATGTGGAGCTTGATCAGTTCCCAAGTGGGTAATTGATGATTTGTGACGATTGATCTAGAAAATACTGTACACATTTAATAAGCCGTGGGATGTTTTTTTGTTGATGTGTCAAGTATTTTTGAGCTAACTCGTCAACCATTTCTCAAGGTTGACTCATCAAGTATCTTTAGGGATAACTTGTTAAGCCGAAATGAGTCATGTAATATTGTCTTAGGGTTAGGGTTTTCTAAAGTGAAAAAATAGCTTCAAGCAGTTGTATTGAGCCTGCAGGGGAGGTTGAAGATTGCAATAGGTTGAAGTTGTTGGATAATAATATTGGACTCACTGTAAGGTGGATGTAGCCCAAGGATTGGGTAAACCGTGTTAAATTGTTGTGGCTTTTGTTCGTGTATATGTGCTTTATTCTTTTGTGATATTGGTTTTGGATCAAGGTAAAAACAGGTTTTGAGGGGACTCGAAATCCCATACAAAGAATGAAAGATGAACGATAAAGAGTCCACCCGGTTTTATAAGGATTGAAATGCTACAGTAACAACATAAAAAGGTTTTACACTGAAACCTACAAGTAGTATTCTAACAAAACAAGTTGGAAAGTAAAAAACAACAAAAACAACCAGCATAGAGGTATAGAGCTAGAATCAAAAACCCAAACCAGCGACCGTGACCAGCAAAAGAAACCTAGGAAAATCCTATCATTGGAGCTTCTTCATAGCCTTAGTCAGATCTTTGGCGATATCAGCAATCCCTTGAAGGGGATCCTCAACAACGGAAATATGGGCAGCTTCAATGGCCCTTTTAGTACTCTACCTTGTCCTTCTGCTAAGCCCACTAGTCATTTTGGTATGCATAGGAGAGATAATCTCCTCATTGCTCTTCTTGCCCAAACTAACTGCTGCCGCACATAAGTTGGTAGTTATCATGTCCATCTGCTGTCCACTATCCTTGACCAATTGCCTAAGGCCAGCTTCATAGGCCATCACTTTCTTAGGAATATTCCCAGTGTTCCTTTCAAGCTCAATTATTTTGTTTCTTTCAATAACCAGGTTCTTCTAAAATTCTTCAACATTTTTCTTTAATGAAATGATTTCATTATAGAGCCATGTATCAACTTGCAAAGTCACATCCGCTTTCATTTTAGCTTTGTCAAGAAACAGAATCCTTCCACTAAAGTTCTTTGCCCCAGTCTCCTCGTTTATGCTCTTTAGCTCATGGTGACCAAAATCAATGTGGGTCTCTTCTGGAGTGGCCTCTTCCGGCTTTGAATCTGCGTCCCCGGCAAAATACTTTTCTTCCTTATCCATCATCTGCGTCGAATCAATAGTGTTTGGATTGTGTGTGTTAAGCATAGTTTTATCATCCTTCTTGGTTTCCATCCGGCAGCCCTCTTCCTCCACAACTTCATTTGTGGGCGTAATATTTGTCACCTCGATATCTTTATACTTTGAAATCAAAGAATTGTCTAAGTTCTTAATTTTAGGGTTCAAAGAACCCACATTACTCCTTGTCCCACCTAACTTAGCCACATAATCATCCTAATTGCCCAAGTACCCTTCCTTGTTAGAGCTAAAATCTCCACTCTGTTTGTCCTTCCTCTTCATTCTCATTCTTTGCTTTCGTGGTGCCCTTTTCCACTTCTGAGCTATCTTTTCAAACCTCGGGTTTGTTCTTGCTTTTCCTTTTGCCTTTAACCTTGTTTTTCTTTTTCTTTGCACTTCCCTTCTCATTGCCCTAGTTGCTATCAAACTTAGTGTCCATGTCCTTAATCTCCTCAATTTTAACATTGTGCATTTTGACTTTTTTAACACTAGATTTGTCTAGAATCTCCTTCCCAAAAGTCTCCTTTCTTTTACCAGTTGACGGAGAGAGCTTAATGGCATTGTCACTACGATATTCCTCAATAAGAAGGATTAGTCCTTCATGAAGGATAGGCCTAGAAATTTTTTTCCTAATATATTGATTATATTTGCATGTAACTATAATTTTCTATCTAACTTATCCTATCATGCACATCAAGATCAAAAGTATACACGTCTTCAAGAATGCATTTTATTTTCTTTTTGGACCTCTTTATAGCTTCTCTACATAGGTTGACCTAATAGGGATCATTTAATTTGCATTTGAAATCCACTTTTAGTTTTATATAAAAACTTTATATTATCTCCCCGACTTGGGCACTCACTTTTATGCAAATAATAATGCACTTTAATTGACAAATAAATTGAGGGTCACAAGCTACATTGTTAATGTCCACTGTTTGTGAAGCCATCTTCTTTGGTCTGCATACACATCTCCTCTGTTTAGATTGACTTCAATTGTCAAGGCCCAGTCTCCAAGAAACCTTTTCCCAAAATTGAGGGAAGCATTTCATCACATACTTTAGTTCATCCTTTGTTTCTATCTAATCCTTTGTAATCATATCATCGATCATCAATGTAGACAATGTGTTGCTATTGATGAAGAGTATAGTCCCCAACTTTCTCTACGAGTTGAGATGGTTTCCGATTCAATTTGATAAATGGCATGGTTCAATAGGAAGTTTGCCTCTTCGTTAATGTCTCTATACATGTGTTTTATGGTATAGTCCATATCATATATATCTTTTATAACCACGACACAAATTTCTGATTTCCATTTGGATGGGATCCTAGCCTATTGTAATAGCTTGTACAACGATTAATGGATTATTTGTAATGGGCACCCCTGGATGTCCCAAAAAACTAAACCAATTTGCTGAAAGGAATTTTGTCAAACAGTTTGCATGCAACCTCTTATTTCTCCGTTTAATGTTTTAAACCCCTTATAACTCTGGAAATCAAACATTTATTTGTTTTTTGTGTTTTGTGCATGGAATTGGTATCATATAACATAAACAAGAAAGAAACTACAATAATATGCAAAGTGGAAATGAACTGCTGCTAATAAAATGTTATTTTCAGAATTCATAAAACCAAATACATGGCAGATTTAACAACTCACTAATTACTTCAGCAGTATTGACATAATACTCCAGCCCATACTTTCGAACTTGCTGCTACAATACTTTGTCCTTCAATCAGTCCACTACCTTCGTAATACCATTCCCTCAAAGCGGCATAAGCGTCAGACAAGTAGTGAAGAAGATATGAGCAAAATACCAAATTTGCCTGTAGCCGGAAATGCAATTAAACTGCCTGATAATGAAGTCAATAACAAAGAATTCCAAAGGCCAAACCCCAAGGGAATGACGTCTAGAATGTTACAAGAGAGGATAGACGTCCTCAAATGCCAAGAACGGAGCTGCAACTCACACACCAATTTCTTCTCATATTCAATCTGCCTAATGAAGCCACAAATGCTTCCTTTTATTCTATTTCCAAGGGTCCGCTCAACTCATATGGACAATGTGGGATAAAAGATGTGTAATATATAAAACATATATTAAAATACCCCTTATGTCTCCCTTGGGTACACATCACCATAAAATAAATATTAAAGTAACACTTTAATATTTTACAATTAAATTAGACGTTACTTCAATAAAACTTCAGGCATTAAAATGTATTAGCAATCAGACTCCGAATAATGCGAGTGATAGCTCATCGGAAAGCTCTCACCGAGGAGTATCGAATCCAATCACCAAAATTGACCTGCATTGTGTCCTGCCGACTTACTAAAAATAGTAAGTATGCCTAAAATTGAGTAATCAACTTCGTTTTGGCCCAAACTGGAAATGACTAGGCCAAAACACTCCAAGATCCCATTAAACCCTTCGTTAGCCCTCGGGACCATGTAGAACAAGGCTAACGCACACACACTTGGTCAACTGCTAAAATGGGGACATTACAGTCCGCCCCCTTGAAATTACTTGTCCTCAAGCAATCTCAGTCTAGCCTGCTGAATAACCTGCTCACTCTCCCATGTAGAATCTTCCTCCGGCAGGTCTTTCCATCTGACCAAATACTCCTTCACTATCCTGTTTCTAAGCTTCCTCTCTCTGGTGTCCAGAATAGCCTCGGGTACTAACACAAGCTTCCCCTCCTCATCCAAAGGGGGTAAATTTGCAGAAGGCACTACACTCTGACCAATGGCTTTCTTAAGCCTAGACACATGAAACACATTGTGCACTCGATTGCCCTCTGGAAGCTCAAGCTCATAGGCGACTTTGCCCACTTTGCGAATCACCCTGTAGGGACCATAAAATCTAGGTTTCAACTTTTCAGGTCCGCTCTTCTTGAGCGATGACTGTCTATATGGTTGTAGCCTCAAGTAAACCATATCCCCTACCTCGAAGCTACGCTCTATTCGGTGCTGATCAGCATACAATTTCTGTTGATTCTGGGCCTGTTGTATATTCTCTTTGAGCACTTTCAGGATGTCCTGACTATCCTGCAATAAGTTTTTGGCTTTGGGCACTCTATTGTCCCCCAAAACTAAATCCATGAAGCTAGGTGCTTCATAACCATAGAGTGCCATAAAAGGAGTCATCTTGATGGACCTATGATAAGTGGTGTTATAACAATACTCTCCCATATGCAACCATCTGATCCAAGCCTTTTGTTGTGTAGTTACATAGTTCCCCAAATATCCTTCCGCCCATTTATTCACAATCTATGTTTGCCCATCTGTTTGCGGATGATAACTAGTGCTAGGTGTAAGATCTGTACCACACAACCTAAACAACTCTTGCCAAAAAACACTCAAACTTACTATCCCGGTCGTTGATAATGAATCTGGGCAGCCCATGTAAGCTGAATATCTCTCTAAAGAAAAGATCTGCCACCTGTGCTGCTGTGTAAGTGGACGGAATAGCAAAGAAGTGAGCAAACTTCGTCAAGCGGTCCACCACCACATAGATGCAATCCCTTCCCTGCACTCGTGGTAAACCAGTGATGAAGTCCATCGAAATACTTTCCCATTTCCTATCAGCAATGGGCAAGGGCTGTAATAAACTTGTAGGAAATGTGTGCTCTCCCTTATTCTGTTGACAAACCACACTCCCTGACATACCTCTGAACATCATCCTTGAGCCCTTTCCATGAAAACCGCTCTCGGATCTACCTGTAGGTCTTGAAGACCCCTAGATGTCCAGCTGTGGGTGCATCATGAAATGCCTTCAGTATCGCCTCTCTCAAATGTGATGATGGAATCAAATAAACCCTGTCCTGAACTCTGATCAATCCATCTATCACCTCATAGCGATCATCCTGTATGGTACCTGAAATCAATCCAGAAGCCCAAGCATCTTCGACATACTCTGCTATAATCCGATCTCTCCAATCTCCTGAAATCTCTGCCAGAGCACATAAGTGAGGTCTCCGAGATAAGGCATCAGCCACCACATTTTTCTTACCTTTGACAAACTCTATGTCAAAGTCATAAGCCTGCAATTTAGTCACCCATTTTTGTTGCCGGTCATTAAGATCACGCTGGCTCATGAAGTATTTAATACTGTTGTGATTAGTCTTGATCACAAAACGTCCACCTACCAAATATGATCGAAATTTGGCCAATGCATGCATTATGGCCAACATCTCCCGGTCATAGATAGAATAACTTTTCTCAACTCCTCGGAGCTTCCTACTCTCGAATGCAATGGGATGCTTCTCCTGCATCAATACTGCTCCAATCCCATCACCTGATGCATCACAATGAAGCTCAAAAGGCTTCGTGAAATCCGGTAGAGCTAGAACTGGACATGAAGACATTACCTGCTTGAAATGCTCAAAACACCTCTGTGCTGCCCCTGTCCACATGAAGGCTCCTTTCCTGGTAAGATCTGTCAAGGGTGTAGCAATCTGTGAGAATCCCTTAACAAACCTCCTATAAAAACCACATAAACCAAAGAATCCCTTAAGCTGTGTAAGGTTTGTGGGAGTAGGCCACTCTACAATAGCTCTAATCTTTTCGGGATCAACCCGAACGCCATCTGCACTAATGATATGCCCAAGGTAAAGGAGCTCAGTCATGCCAAACTCACATTTAGATTCCTTGGCATACAATGACTCTCTCTCCAAAATAGGTAACACCTCCTCTAGATGATGTAAGTGCTCCTCCCAGGTCTTACTGAAGACCAAGATGTCATCAAAGAAGATCAAGACAAATCTCCTCAACTGCTTCCTGAATACCTGGTTCATACAACTTTGAAATGTAGCAGGTGCATTGGTTAGACCAAATGGCATAACCATGAACTCAAAGTGGCCATAGTGACATCGAAAGGTTGTTTTCTCAATGTCCTTTGCTCTCATCCTGATCTGATGGTATCCAGATCGCAAATCAATTTTGGTGAAGAAGCACACCCCATGCAACTCATCAATCAACTCATCAATCCTAGGAATGGGATACCTGTTTTTAATTGTTTTCTTATTCAGTGCCTTGTAATCGATGCACATGCGCATCGTCCCATCCTTCTTCTTTACCAATACTACTGCTGAAGCAAAGGGGCTCTTACTGGGCCTGATATGCCCCATCTCCAACAAATCCTTAATCGTCTTCTCTATCTCATCCTTGTGTTTCTTAGGATGACGATAGGGAGTAATCATAACTGGTTTGGCTCCCTCCTCGAGCTCAATAACATGTTCCACCCCTCTGTTAGGAGGAACCCCATGAGGAATATCGCTAAATACTTTAGCGTGTCTATCAAGTATCTTCTGGATATCTGGTGGATGACTCTTTTCTTGTGGCTCTGGTGAAGTTGGCATAATGTAGCATTCTGCCGCCCACTCTATGTCATCATGACGAAAGTCTCTGCATTCTCCTCAAGGACACTACTCTGCAACCTCCATTTGAAAGTCCTCTAAGTACCACAGTTCTGCCCTCATGCTGGAATCTCATCTCCAATTTCGCTAGATTGAGTGTGAACTCAACTAGTGAAGACATCCATGTCATGCCGAGGATGACATCATAATCTCCCATGTCCACAACATAGAACTCATCCTCCAACTCGTAGCCATCTCCAAACCTGATGCGAAGATTAGATATCTTCCGAGTGGATAATAACTTATCACCGTTAGCCACCATGACTCTAAACCCATCATGCTCCTCTGTCTGTAACCCTCTCCTGGCTACCAACTGTGCATCTATGAAGTTATGTGTAGCCCCAGTGTCAATAAGAGATATCACTTTCTGCCCCTAGATAGTACCCCTGACCTTAAATGTGATTGCCTTTTGGGCCCCTGTCAAGCGTGCCAACGATCTATCATCCTTAGGAATGTTGCTCTCCTCTATAGTGTTACCCTCATCTGAATCGGAGTGCTGATCCTCCCCTTCTGACTCTGACTCTTCTGCTGAAAAATACTCCATTTGATTTGCCTTAGCCTTGAGAGAACATTTATGAGATAAGTCCCAAGGCTCTCTACAATGGAAGCACAGCTTCTTCTTTCGAAGTTCATTCAAGGTTTCATTGTCTAGTCCTTTTGATCCTTCTTTGGGTTTGCTATACTCTTTCTGAAACGGTTTTTTGTCTTTGTCCTTGCGGTAGGAAGAATCTGTTGAATGGTTTTTTCCTTTGTATACCGAAGGGGCTAAATCTCTTGCCTTTTTAGTTGCTTCAGCTAAAGTGAGTGGATCATGTCCCTTCACCCAACCTCGTAATGGATCAGCAAGACCATCACAAAATAACACCACCAATCTCCTAGGAGAGATATCAGTAACAAGTACAGACAAGCGCTAAAACTCGGCAATGTAAGCATCCACAGAACCTGACTGTTTTAACTGTGCTAGCTCCTTGAAATGTAACTCGGGATCTTTAGTGTCAAATCTCCCAATCAATGTTTCGGTGAATTCCTCATAGGATGTAATCTGATTATGCCCCAAAGTCACCATGCCATGATGCCACCATTCATGTGCAACGCCATCCAAGTGCATAGCCGCATACTTGATAGCCTCCTCCTCAGGCATAGGATTTAGCTGCAAGTATGTATCTACCTTCTGCACCGAAGCTCGTGCAGTCATCTTCCCTGAAGCATCATAATAAGGTAAAGAAAGTTTTCCAACTTTCTTCCTCAGCTCAAAGTTTTGATTCCTCCCTCTTGCTTTAGGCATGTGTCTCATCCTCAAGTCCATATAATCTCTAAGAGAAATATCCGCGTGAATTTCCGGTCCACTAGCCTCCCAGTCCCTCCTGAACTGATCCTGTAACTCGGTAATCTGCGGTTCGTTTACTAGTTGAACCGGATCTGTGGGTGGGAAAGTGGGTAGAAGAGGTCTCGAGCTCGCAGTCCGCGCTGGGCGTGCAACGTGTCTAAAGTTATCAGCCTCATTCCCATTGTTGCCGTGTCCATTATTACCATTAATGTTATTCTCAGGACCATTGTTGTTGCCTTGGCCTCCATGGTTATTGTTTCCCTCGTTGTTATTGTTTCTGTTGTTGGCATTACCTGGATTAGTATTGACACCCATCTGTCTAGCCATGAGCTGCAACATCATGTCCATTCGCCTATTTTGCTCCTGCTGCATACGCTGCCCCTGCTCTAATGTATCCAGTAACTGTTTGAATAGTACCTCCCCCTGATTTGGACCAGCATTTTCGCCTCCGCCTAATCCTGTATTCCTGTCATCTCGATCACCCATATTATTGTCCTGATCAAAGAATATCTCCTCTGTGTCTGTATGGTTGGATTCAATGTCCACCTGCACGGATGTACTAGACTGTTTTCTTTGCAAGTCTGAAATCCTATTTTGTCTTGCTCTGGTATTGCGGAAATTATAAGACCCCTGTCGCATGCTCAAACATAAATGCTTAGCCTGTGTTTTTTATTTATTTCTGATTTTAGTGTTTTGACATTTCGTCAAACACTTTTTTCCTCTATCCGACTGTTCCAAATTCCCTATAAGACCTACACAGGATGGCAGGACTTATAGCTCTGATACCACTGTAATGGACACCCAGGAATGTCCAAAAGCTGAACCAAGGCTGAAATTATATTGATGCTGAGAATGTTGTAATCAATTATAAAGAGATGTATTCCAAAGGCCAAACCCTAAGGGAATGACGTCTAGAATGTTACAACAGAGAATGAACGTCCTCTATTGTCAAAAAAGAATGTGATTCACACATCCAAGCTCTTATCAAATGCAAGTCATAATCATGCGATACAATAATCCCATTATTGTTGCATCGCCATCCTCTGACAAAGCTTCATATGTGGACTCCTGACTATCACCAATAGCATAGCCCGGTGGTGTCTCGATCCCATCTAAAGAATCAACTACCTTCTGCTTTGGAGCAACATACAAATCGTCAATGTTGATGCCCATCTTTCTAGCCATAAGTTGCAACATCATATCCGTTTGCCTATTCTGCTCCTGTTGCATACGACGCCCCTTCTCTAATGTACCCAGTAATCTAAATATTACATTTTCTTGATCTGGACTGATATACATTTTGTCAAACACTTTTCCCTTTATCTGGCTATCTATATGATCTCCACAGGATGGCAGGATTTATAGCTCTGATACCACTGTAATGGGCACCCTTGGATGTCCCAAAAAACTAAACCAATTTGCTGAAAGGAATTTTGTCAAACAGTTTGCATGCAACCTCTTATTTCTCCGTTTAATGTTTTAAACCCCTTATAACTTTGGAAATCAAACGTTTATTTGTTTGGTGTGTTTTGTGCATAGAATTGGTATCATATAACATAAACAAGAAAGAAACTACAATAATATGCAAAGTGGAAATGAACTGCTGCTAATAAAATGTTATTTTCAAAATTCATAAAACCAAATACATGGCAGATTTAACAACTCACTAATTACTTCAGCAGTATTGACATAATACTCCAGCCCATGCTTTTGAACTTGTTGCTACAATACTTTGTCCTTCAATCATTCCACTACCTTCGTAATACCATTCCCTCAAAGCGGCATAAGCGTCGGACAAGTAGTGAAGAAGATATGAGCAAAATACCAAATTTGCGTGTAGCCGGAAATGCAACTAAACTGCCTGATAATGAAGTCAATAACAAAGAATTCCAAAGGCCAAACCCCAAGGGAATGACGTTTAGAATGTTACAAGAGAGGATAGACGTCCTCAAATGCCAAGAACGGAGCTGCAACTCACACACCAATTTCTTCTCATATTCAACCTGCCTAATGAAGCCACAAATGCTTCTTTTTATTCTATTTCCAAGGGTCCGCTCAACTCATATGGGCAATGTGGGATAAAAGATGTGTAATATATAAAACATATATTAAAATACCCCTTATGTCTCCCTTGGGTACACATCACCATAAAATAAATATTAAAGTAACACTTTAATATTTTACAATTAAATTAGACGTTACTTTAATAAAACTTCAGGCATTAAAATGTATTAGCAATCGGACTCCGAATAATGCGAGTGCTAGCTCATCGGAAAGCTCTCACCGAGGAGTATCGAATCCAATCACCAAAATTGACCTGCACTGTGTCCTGCCGACTTACTAAAACTAGTAAGTATGCCTAAAACTGAGTAATCAACTTCGTTTTGGCCCAAACTGGAAATGACTAGGCCAAAACACTCCAGGATCCTATTAAACCCTTCGTTAGCCCTCGGGACCATGTAGAACAAGGCTAACGCACACACACTTGGTCAACTGCTAAAATGGGGACATTACATTATTTTAGATATCTATCGAAAGGGGCTATTTTTCTTTGCATACTTTGAGGCCACTAAGCAAGGCTACATATCCATCCATCCATCCATCCATCCATCCATCCATCTATATATATATATATATATAGTGCAGATTTTATTAAGGAAAATAACAGAAAAGATTTCCATTGTTGTTTCTTAAGATTGCCAAACATAATTTAATGTTAAGGCAAAATTCTAAACCACACACAAAAGAAAAGGCAACCAAGGCAACTTTCCCCTACTAGACTTGATGACTACTAAAATAGTTATAGATTTTGCTCAAATGGCATTCTCAACCTTCACTATGTGTTTACATACCCCTACATTAATAATACTCTTCCCCTGCTCACGAGATAGATCTTTCGTTGCATCTGCAAACAAGGAAGGATTAGATTCGATCATTATTATATCAATAATATAGTAATGAAATTAAAATATACACTAATCATTCATAATGAGATCCATCATAATTCTTTACCAAAATTCTACATATGTAGATTAATTCATCATAATCACAATTTATAAAATCAAATAATTCATAGTCCCATTACAATCTAACTTCACAGGAAATAGCTATTTTAGTTATTTTGAATAGGTAGTCCCTTGATGAATGTCATTGTAGTGTCCTTTGGGGCAATGTTTTTGAAAGTCGTGGATTGGGCAATTTATTGGTAATATTATGATCTCTGTCATTCAGGCAGCGGGACCTAGATCCATTGTTTACTCATAATGGACAACACAAAGAATTGTAGAGTTGTTGGTTTGTTGGCTGAAGATTGACATCAACATAACCTTTGGAAAGTGCATCCTGAAATGAGAGTCTAGAGATTGCTATGTAGCTATATGTATAAATGCAAATGGGTTGGCTTTCATTGTTGTTTGCTCCTCAAATTGGAAAAAAATGTTCAAAAGTGTTAATGAAACTCCAAGAGGGCATAAAGGCCTAGGTTATGGGAAGGTTCGTGGCATCTTGGTGGAAAGTGAGGTAAAGGGTTGAAGATGGATTGAAGCCCATAATGGATTCATGGATTGAGATGGGTATATCAATTGTTTTAGATGGGCAGAAAGACTCAAAATAATGTCCCTTCATGAATGCCATTGTGGTGCCCTTTGGGACAATGTTTTTGAAAGTCAAGGATTGCTTATTGCTAATATTATGATCTCCGTCATTGAGGTAGCGGGACCTAGATCCATTGTTTACTCATAATGGACAACACAAAGAATTGTAGAGCTGTTGGCTGAAGATCAACATCAACATAACTTTTGTACACCTTGTGCAATCCACTTAATCTCATGCTACAAAAGTTTGGGAATAAAATTAAGTGGATCAGAGAGGTGTATGCAAACATTGAGGAAATCTACATGTTCATCACCAACCACGATATGTCTCAAGGAATTTTTAGATCCTTTTCGAGTTTGGAGCTATTAAAGGATGCTGAAGAGTAGTTTAAGTTCTAGTTGAAAATTTAGTGATTTACATTTTGTGAATTTAATAATTTGATTGTGTCATGTGTTTCATTTTTTAAAGTCAGTATTTTGTTTTTTTATCATTTTGGCTTTAATTTGTATCATAGGTTGTAGGGACTTGTTTTGCATCCAACACAATCATCTTGAGACAACTTGTGAAAGTTAAAATGACACTTTATGATATGGCGATTATCCAAAATTGCTCTATATGGAAGTAATGTAGCATGGAGAGGGCAACACAAATCAAGAAAACAATATTATATGGCTCATGGTGGGATCATGTGTGATATGTCCTTAATTTCACTGAGCCCATTATGAGCATGATTTGCTATACTTTGTAATTTTCCCCGATTTAGCAGGTTTTTGTAGTTTGGTTTTGTCAGCTCATCATCGCGGCCCTTGTGAGCTGACGTTTGGATTTGGGGGTCTTTGTCGAGAAATTGGTATTTTTGGACTTACTATTTTTAGTAAGTCACTTTTGGCTAGTTACTATTTTTTGTTGAGCAGTTCAGGCTGGGTGATCATCTAGCATTTGCATATTTAATCTCTCAACAGATTTTGATGGTCATTTATTTGGAAGTATGTTGTTTATAATGAATATTTAATGTAAACTTAATTATTATTGTGCTTTATATTATAAAGTGTCAAGACTTTATATTATAAAAGTTGCTTTTAAGTGAAAGGTGTGTGGGTGTAGCTAAATGGCTCAAATTGTATTATAAATATGACTTTTTGGGAGAATGAGAGATATCATGATTATTATATTGAATCTATTGTGAATCTGGCTTTGGGTTTTGAGTAGTTTCTTGAGGAATTCTGAGAATTTTCCTGAAGGTTAGCTGCAATTCGTTGCTGAGGTATAACGATTTGCATATTCTCCTACTGTTTACACTGTGGCTTGGAGATTGGGTTTGATCATTGTCTGAATTGAGAAAGGGATTGAATTGTTTCTTTACATTGGTGTGGTTCAATCTATGAATTCAAGATAGTGGCATCTGAGGTTGCTGGTTGACATCTGTATGCAGCGTTTTGGCTCAGCATATGTTTTTTCGTAAGTTTCGAATTAAAAACAACCCATTACAGAGCTGGGCGGCATACATAATAGGGCCTGCATTTTCTGCCAGCCATGTCGGGACCCAGTCATCACTCACGTGTGCAGTCCCAGCATATCGTTCAGCAAAAGGAAAGACTTGTGGCTTGATTGGTGTGAAACGGCTTCCAGTATAGACCAGCTGCGATTTTCTATCAGGGCTTTGGCATTAACGTGGAGCAAGGAAAAACTAAATCACAGCCCACAAGATAGTTTCCAGCATATTCAAACTTGCTGATTTGGGTCTATGCCAAGAGATTTGTTATTCAATACAACATTGCAAAGGAACCGGGTTCATTTAACTTTGCTCATTTTGGATTGTGCAAGCAATTAAATAAAATCAGTAATATTTAAGTTATTTTCTCATGGTTTAGTTAAATGTTGGTCATTCCTTTTAACAAGTTCTTTAGATCCAAAATTCAAAAAGTAAAAATATAGTTCCCATAACAGTATTGCAGTCAGAGGACAGTTTGTGTCTTTACATACTTACATGGATATGCCTTGTATTGGAGTGGTGTATAATGGCATCAACCAAATGCTTGAGAAGATGAAGTGTATTGACAATAAAAAGGAGTAAGACCTCGAGGAGACTTTCTTCAAACAATTGCTGACGAAATATGGAATAAAATGACCACTCTATTGCGTCTTCTTGCCTATGCGTTGACTGTAAGGCTCGTTTGTTTGCTAGAATTGAACTGGAATTGATAGGAACAAATTCTAAAAGGTTTTAATCCTCCGTTTAGATGCATCAAATTGGAATCGCAATATGAGTTTTGAATTTCCATTTTTGGTCCAAAATGAGGATTTGTTAATTCCTCCTCAAGAGGTGGAATTAAAATTAGAATTAGAACTGCCAACTGGAATTGGAATTAGATCGAATATGAATTTTCATTTTTCCCACTCAACAAAACCCAATTCTGAATTAACAAATCTAGCATCTCACAAATTCTGGATAGACAAATGCAGCATTTGCTAATGCCAACAGCCAAACAGGTCCTTACTATAGCAAACAATATCTTGATATGCTAGAAAGGCTTGCATCATGTAGAGATTTAACAGTGTTTGAAGGGTAGAAGGTGACATCTCTTATACTCTTCCTTGAAAATTACTTGCGAGATTTGATTACAAATGAGTTGATATTGTTAATGCAAATGGTCTGTGTGTCGACACTCTTCATAGTTTTAAGAAGGATGCTCATAGTTGGTCGTACCTCCATGGCCAATGCTTCCAAAGCCTGCAGACCCTCGCAGTGTTTTTCTTTATGACAAGTTAGTTTAACAATTAATATTTTCACAAATATTTATCTTATCTCAAGTAAGATTTATTTATAATTTATATTGCTTTTATTGGTTTCCAGTAATTTTACAACTCTAATTGTTTGCTTTGTCTTGTCTTCATGGGTTGTTAGTTGGATCTACTTTAGAAAGCAATTGGAGCAAATATTCTTTTGTTCACTTAGTGAAGCCCAATAGATTGGAATAAAAAGAGCAGGGAGTTTAGTACATGTGCACTCCAACTTCCATCTCCTTTGACACAAGCAAAATGAATACAAAGAAGGGGAATTGAAGATGTGGGATATAAAGCCAGAGCTTATGGACTTGGATGCTCCCATCTTTCAGGTTGCTGCATATGATGATCTGGAAGGTAGAACACTATTGGGGCAAGTAGAAGTGGCAAGTAATGACAATGATATTATCGATGGGGAAGAAGATGATGATGTTGATGATTTAGATAAATACATTTGATGACTGGAACTTAAATTTTATAACTGAAGTTACAATTGTTGAAAACTTGAAACAATGATACTTGATCTCTATGTTATCATTTTGATATTTTGATATTCAACTTGAAGTATATGATGCTATGATTACATGTTTATGGTGTTTTTGTTGTTCATTTGATACTATGAGATTTTAATCTTAATTCATGCTTTTAGGCTATATATATACTTTTTACATTATTTTTGTACTAACAAATCCAAATGAACCCAAACCCCATTCTGTTCTTGCAAACTGGGTTGTTGAACCTGAATCTTAACCGAAGCTAAACCAGCAACTTAGCTTCAAAGTAGAACATAATTGAACTTTAAAGAGATTGGTACCACCATTTGAAAATTTGGTTTTTCATCATCAGCCAATCTTTTAGACATTATCATGGAAACTTTTCTTTCCCAAGCTGCACTCTTCTCTTCAATTAATTTGAAATGATTATGATGGACCTATCACAACCTTATCCAACTTGTTTCATCTTAAAAGCCTCACAATGAAGGCATTTAAGTTATGCTCAAGCAACTTTGGCATTGACCATTGGTAGCCAATATGGAGAACTTGCCTTGTTGAAAGGTGAGCCAGAATATAAACCAAAGCTGATATGTCAGCCTAGATTGGAATTGTAAGTAGTTGCGGCAGAAGCAACATTGGTGGAAATAGTAGTGAACTCCACTAGTCTCAATATGGACACATCAGGACTCTTAGGAGAAAATGTCACTTTAAAATGAAAGAGCTAATATTGAATGAGACGACAAATAAAATACTTAGGACATATAAATGTGGGTTTGTAAGTGGTGAAAATAGTTTCCCAGTGAATTCCTATGGTGAAAGTTGGTGACAAAAGCCATTCTGCTTTATCATCAGAAGAGAACCCTCCAAAATGAAATCTGCTCATTTGCACTAATAAAATTCGATAAGAGATTGTCAAACTGTGTTGAGAAACCTTTTCTGTTACCTTTGGGTGCTTGTTTTCTCTAACAGTTGTCTCAGTGGAAAAAAGTGAATGTTTTATGTGTGTTTCTTGTACTCTAATGATGGTTGAGGCTCATGTCTTACTGATGAAACTTGTGGAGTCTTTTCTAATCTAACGTATTGTGCTTAGGTCAGCAAGTCTTTTGAATGGTAAGTCATGCCTCTCAGCTTTCTTGGACTTTGATTTGTGTGCTTTAAGAGGCTGAGAAAAGGTCAGTTCTTGGTTGCATATTAAAGTTTCCTTTCCAACCAATTCCCATTCCTAGAAGACGATGGTAATCTATATCTATGGAGTTTATCAGTATGCTGCCTCCCTTGAAAGCACAATGATTTCTGTCTTATAGTATGCATATGGAGTTTATCATCAGAAGAGAACCCTCCAAAATGAAATCTGCTCATTCGCACAAATAAAATTTGATAAGAAATTGTCAAACCATGTTGAGAAACCTTTGGGTGCTTGTTTTCTCTAACAGTTGTCTCAGCAGAAAAAAGTGAATGTTTTATGTGTGTTTCTTGTACTCTAATGATGGTTGAGGCTCATGTCTTACTGATGAAACTTGTGGAGTCTTGTATAATCTAATGTATCATGCTTTGCTCAGCTAGTCTTATGAATGGTAAGTCATGCCTCTCAGCTTTCTTGGACTTTGATTTGTGTGCTTTTAGAGGCTGAGAAAAGATTAGTTCTTGGTTGCATATTAAAGTTTCCTTTCCAACCAATTCCATTCCTAGAAGACAATGGTAATCTGTATCTATGGAGTTTATCATTATGCTGCCTCCCTTGAAAGCACAATGATTTTTGTCTCAGCAGAAAAAAGTGAATGTTTTATGTGTGTTTCCTGTACTCTGATGGTTGAGGCTCATTTCTTACTGATGAAACTTGTGGAGTCTTCTCTAATCTAACGTATTGTGCTTAGCTCAGCAAGTCTCATGGATGGTAAGTCATGCCTCTCAGCTTTCTTGGACTTTGATTTGTGTGCTTTAAGAGGCTGAGAAAAGGTCAGTTCTTGGTTGCATATTAAAGTTTCCTTTCCAACCAATTCCCATTCCTAGAAGACGATGGTAATCTATATCAATGGAGTTTAACAGTATGCTGCCTCCCTTGAAAGCACAATGATTTCTGTCTTATAGTATGCATATTTTCCACAATTGTTGTCTGTGTGCCTTTGTTGTCTTAGTGATAAACACTTACTGCTCATGTAATTTTAATTTTACAACTACAAAATTTAACTAGAAAAAGACTTGACAGCATCATTATAATTTATAAACATAGAAGATGTCCATAATCTGAATCATGTACAAATATAAAGCAATTTCAAACTATGCATGTCTTCATTGCTATTAACCAATATAGAGGATTTTTGTGTTTCTGTTAGGTCTGAATATGATTGCTCTGGTATATCAAGAGATTATCTGATCTTTAAACATCTTAAATATAGGTTATATCAATAGGATTTGTCAGCGGTGGAAAGGGACTAAATGTGATTCCAAGCCATGTGAAGTTGGGAGGTACGATACGTAGTCTTACAAATGAAGGACTTTCTAATCTCAAGAAAAGAGTTAAAGATGTAAGTTCTCTACGTGCAAATACAGTTCCACAAATACCTGTCATATTGTCCAACTCTTAGAATTTCAGGATTTGAGCTGTCTGTAATTTTTCTCAAAGAGACAATGTGGATGTAGCAAGCTATCCTCAAAGATGGAATGATCTATTATTTTTTGAATGTCCCAGGTAATCGAAAAGCAGGTAGCTTTATATGGATGTACAACATCTGTAGATTTTAGGGAAGATGAAGATCCACAGTGTCCTCCAACATACAATGATGAAAGTCTATACAATCATGTTGAAAACGTTGGAGCAGGGCTATTTGGTCAAATTAATGTAAAGCAGGGGGAGCAGGTAATGGGATCAGAAGACTTTGCTTTCTATTCACAAACCATACCTGGCATAATGATTTGGGTTGGCGTACAAAATGAAAAGATTGGTTCCTGTCCTTCACTTCATTCTCCATATTTTTTCTTGGATGAGGGAGTACTTTCTGTGGGAACCGCTTTACATACTGCCCTCGCTGAAACATATTTGAGTGATCAGAGCTTGAAGGAAATCTCTAAAGCATAGTGAGATCTGGAATCAAGAAGCAGTTGTACCTACTTGTTCAGATCTTTTGTGAGAGGTTAAGGTAAACAGATCAGGAACATTCTGCAATAAAGTAAAATGAGATAACTTTTTGTGCTCTTGTGAAATATTCGGCATGTTTTTCTAGTTTTATATGAATCTTATTGTAAATAAATTAGCTTAATAATTTCATTTGTGAACAGTTATCAAAATATTGAGCAGATTAACTGAAAATAATTTATACTGACCAAAACTACTTGTATCCTTTCTTCTGGTTTCTTTTCTCATATAATACTTGTCCTTGATTTGCAGAGTTATGGAAATATTCATAATATTAAAATAAATAGTAATAGGCTGCGCATAATCTTATTCCTGATATTTTTCATCTATGTGTGTATTTTCTAAGCCTACTAGTGTGGCCAGGCAGCTACTTATATAAGGTTATTTTTAAACAACAGATCTTTGGCAAAATCTATATATAGATGAATTCCCACTTAAGTATTTTGTAGTTCATATGTGCAAGATTAAATACTTCACTGCAAAATCTAATAGACTTAGTACCATTATCTATGTTGCATGGTGTTCCATTTTTATTGTGTTCTTCTCAACTCAATCTGAGTGCACAATATTTCATTTTTAGTTGTGTTTGCAACTGTTTTACAGAGAATATTGGCATTTGGATTAATGAAAGAACTTACAACTTAAAGATGGCAATGAGTAGGTGCAGAAGTGTTTTCTCTGATGATGACAATTTCTCTAGCAATGGCGACGAAGAAGGAGATGCACGCTCAAACAAAGGGGAGGAGAAGGCAATGCATCGAACTAATTCTTTGGTGGGATCTCGAGGATAAGGATGGAAGATTGTGGGTTTTATGGATAGAGGTGCAACATCTTATGCAAGAGTGTTGGGAGGCCATTTGGTTTTGGTGGAAGTTTAGCTTTAGGGCTATGTAGTGGTTTTCCTCTCCTCTAGTACTCATTTTCCTTTCTCACCCATCTTGGTGTTCTTGACCTTTGTAAAGTGTTTTCCAATGTAATTGCCAAATCTTTCCAAGGTGGTATAATGATTGGGAAATATTTGGCTTCCACTTTCCTTCTGCCATTTGCAATTCAAAGCATACAAAAATAGCAATGATTACTAAGCGTATAAATAGCCCTTACCTAAGGATGAAAAGGAGAAACATCCAATCCAAAGGGCGATGCAAAGATAAATTACACTTACCCCAACAACGACAACATTATAAACATGTTGGAACCAGTTAAAGAGTCTGTTCACATGATCACCATCAAGGGCGAGAAAAAGACATCAAAACATAACACTAAAACATGTAAACTAATTATAAGAGGAGTAGACTCTTCCTTCTCATTCTCTCAATATCTTAATGAAGAGCATGAGTACTCAAATGTAGTAACCCACAACCAAGCTAAGGTCATACTTAAGGGAGTAAGTCCCTCAAAAGTAACAACATCAAAACAAGTGTCCACCTCCACAATAGCTAATTACAACTTGGTGGACCAATTACAAAAAATGATAGTGCACATCTCAATCTTTGAGTTGCTAAAGATCTCACTTGAATATAGGGAGATCCTAGGGCAAGCATTGATCACTGCAAACGTGCCTAAAGACATAGATGTAGAGAAATTTCAGAATGTGGTGAGTCATCAATTCTGATTACATTACCTATCCTTCTCTAAAGAAGATGACGAATCTCTTAAAAACCCTTATAATCAACCTCTACACATCAAGGTTCTCATTCATAAGCACTGTGTTAAAGACATCTTAATAGATGGAGGTGTTGGGTTAAACATCTGTATGTATAGTTTGATCAAGTAGTTCGACTACTCAGAGCATGCAATTGACCCTTATTGGAAAATCACAATAAAAGCATATGATGATGAAGAAAAGTTCTCTAAAGGCCTTGTGGTATTGTTGATCAAGGTAGGACCCATAGGAAGGGACATCATATGTAAGGTGTTGGGTCTACCTCTTGCATTTAACATCTTGTTGAGGAGACCTTGGATCCATGGAATGCAAGCAATTTTGTCAACCTACCATGAATGTATAAAATTTCCTTACAATGGGATTGAGGTAAAATTCCTCAAGATACAAGCTATACACACAATGTGAAACAAGTGGATTCTTTTGCCCACACAATTGAGATGCATCTTGAGAAGAACAAGTTGAAAAGTGAAAAGCTACATCATTGGAGGGCGAAAAGAAATTCAAGATCATAGACAATGGCATGGGAGAATACACAATGGATTCATCCCTTTTGCTTCTACAATGTCCTAGGTCATACAACAAACCTTCAGATGCTGCGAGACTGTTAACTAAAGCAATGACCATCCATGATAGTACATTCGTCCAACCATCTATCTTCTTAGTAAATGAGAACAGGGATAAAGCTATCTTGGCATGGCTATATCAGGGAGAAGGTGATGACAATGAGGTCAAGTACGGTGATATATCCACGAATGACCTTGCACAAAAGATGGTATATGACCTCTAAGAAAAAAAAGAGAGGGACTTGTAGATCCCATTGAAGTAGAGTACAAAAATAGAGAGCATGATGTGGGAGTTGGTATTCATGAAGTCAAGTTTTGCCCAACAACATACACATGCCCCATCTTTGATGAGGAAAGTGAAGAGTCCGCAGAGGAGGCCGAAGTTGAAAGCATGTCTTATGAGAGATTGCTACATATTCAAGTGCCAAATTCAACATATCAAGGAGAGTTGTACACTCCCTTTAAATACCTGGAACCTCAAAGTCTAGAAGGGCTCCTTAAGGCTACATCCTTGCAAAAAACAACACAACAAGAGACAAATAACACTCTTGGGACATCAAAACAAGATAAATCCCCAATAATTACCTTCAATAATAATGCAGAGGCTTCTATGTCTCGTGAACAAAACTACGAAGAACAGGAGGATCCTAGGGTGGAATGAATAAACATGATCATCTCTTGATTCCTTAGTGGATCCAAAACCAACACCAACAACTCACACGACTATGAGTAGAATCCCATGTAAGATATTATAGAAGACAAAGGTGGACACCATACATACATTCTCAAGTCAGTATAATGTAGTAGAGAAGTCAAATGCTAGGTCTTAGGGGTTAGGTCTACACATTGTCTTTACAAACATCAATGACAATTCTAGGATCCCTATTGGGCTAAACACCTTAGTAACAAATGAGATTATAGATCTTGACTCGCCAATTGCTAACTATGACATACATACCATGAATTCCCTTGAAGTTTCCACTTCCATCCTCTAGTTCATCCTGAACTAATCGATTGGACACAACAAGATAAAACAATCAAAATGGGCCTACATTTCCCAATGAGTATGCATTGACTTGTTATCTGAATGTTGTTGAACCCCTCACCTCTACCACAAGTAAATGAAATGTGAACATGATAGAGGTGGATATCAAATACCTTAGTCATAAAATTAAAATGAAGGTGAAGCGGTTTGACAAAGAAAGCTACATCATGGTAGTGTCAGAACCCACACAAGTAAAGAAAGAAGATGTATCCAAGGGTGAAAACATCTTTGAGGCACTTGAGGATGAGGTGTGTGATAATTTGGCAAGTCACTTTCAGGAAAGGTCATCGGTTTTGATTGAGCCAACATAGCCAATCAATTTGGGTACAACACAGGTACAACATATCATACATGTAGCATAATCCTTATCAGAGGAGGAAAAGGATGATTTCACTAACTTGTTCTAGGAAAAAAAGTCAATTTTGCATGGATATATTCTGATATCTCAAGATTGGATCTTGATCTTATCGTGCATCATTTGTCCATTGCTCCTAGAGTGAAACCAATCAAATAGAAACTATGAAAAATGAATCCACATGTGACCTTGTTAGTAAAGGATGAGCTGGAAAAGTTGCTAAAAGATGAATTTATCCGAGTTATTGACTATGCAAAGAGGATATCCAACATTGTCCAATTTTTTGAAGTGGACAAATTAATTGGAATATGCATGAACTTTAGAGACTTGAACAAATCATATCCTAAATATGTTTTCTTCTCACCCAACATTGATATGATTGTTGAGATGACACCAGAATATGAGATGTACTCCCTTATGGATTGTTACATTGAGTATAATTAGATAAAAATTGCTCATGAGGATCAAGAGAAGATGGGCTTCACATGTGCATGGGGAACCTTTTGTCAGATTGTCACACCCATTGGGTTGAAGAATGTAAAGCAACTTACCAACATGCTAGGACAACCATATTTACTAACATGATGCACAAAGAAAGGACTATGTGTATGCTACCTTGGCAAAATCTATGGTATGGTTGACATATTTGCACAATTTGGGTCTAATCTTGGATTGTATAGAACAACTCAAGCTTAGGCTTAATCCTAAGAAGTGCGCATTTTGAGTCACATTAGGGAAATTACTCGAATACATAGTCTTGGCAAAATGAATTGAAGTTGATCCCAAAAGAGTAAAGATAAGATAAGACAAGATATTTTTATTAATGTCCAAAAAAAGACCACAACATGGGTCTATGGGACTGGAAGCTAACACCAAGAAGAAAGTAGACAAACGAAGCACCAAACAGTGTCCAAAAAAGAACAAGTACAATAAAAGAAGAAGAAAGCAAGAGACATCACGTAAAAGATTAGGTGTTTGTCCTCATAGGGAAAAGGTCCAACAATAACAGATTTGTGCGGCTACCAGAGGTCTGTGATGAAGCTGAGTGCTACGAGAGGAATGTTGTTGGTGAAGAGATCCCTTGCAGAGTCTCACAGATCTAGAATGACTTCTGTTAGGGAAACTGTATGGTCGCTTCACACCCCGAGCCAGAGCTAAGGGCGAGAAGGTCGTAATAAGCTGTGCCTGGGTCTAACTCCTGGGAAATGATAGCTGTAAAAAATGGTCACGAAGCTGTAAGGACTTATGAAGATAGAGCTCAATGCAACACTGATCTGTATACTTGAAAAAATCCGAGAGGGATCTACAATCTCTAAATAGACAATAAAATCTCCCTCTAATCTTGTAGTATATGGGGCATCTAAAAAGGAAATGGATCTCAAATTTTGCCTTCACTAAGGTTCAAAGTCTACACACTCAATCCTCTATAGCAATATGGTGATTGACCTGGATCTGGAGTCTGTGCGAGCCCACCCTGAAGGAGCCAAGGGAGATACACAAGGCATTTGTTTAGTATCTATGTAAGTACTCAAGGTGTACAATAATCCCATGTCGAACATCTAAGAAGTGCTTGGTATAGAAAGCCATCCTCGGATGTAGTCCCCCTGGAGGATCCCCCTCGGTCCATATGATATACTACTTGTAAATGTCAAGTCTGACATGCCCATTCAACTCCTGCTGAGAGGGGAGTAGATGAGCATGAGCATCCAATGAGAACTGGTAGGGAGAGAGATGATCAATGTCGATCCCAATTGAACTCAGTAGGATAGTAGCTTGAGCATACCAACAATGGGCTCTAGTGGTTGGATCAGAGTCTGCGCTAGCAACTAAGGAGCAATAGGCTAAGTAAGGGTATTTGTGTTGGTCTTTAGCCGAGTCTGCAAAGCCACAATGATGGTGGAGAAACCAAATTAGGTCTAAAATGGCTGCAAGCCTGAATGGGTGAGCTCCAAACTTAGCCAAAATAATACTGTGGGGGGTAGATGTATGACATTTGATAATCCGACGAAGGAGCAGAGTTTGGGTACACTCGATCATGGCCCAATTCAAGTCTAAAAGGGAAGGACCCCAAACCACCAAACCATAGAGCACTATGGGTCTTACTAAGGAATCCAAGAGGGATAGCTTAGACGATGTGTCCTGAAAGTGGTGTGTGAAGCACTGTCTCTCGAGCATGGAAGGGAATCCAACCCTTTACTAATCTGAGGCTGAATGACTAGTCTCAAGTTGAAACGAGATCTAGAAAACTACCCCAAGGTATGTGTAAGATGATGTAATCTCAACTTCCCTACCTTGGAAGTGAAAATGGAGATTTGAGATCTTCAGATTGTTGAAGACCATAACACAAGTCTTCTCAAGGTTCACGACCAATTGTCTCATTTCGCAAAAAGATGCAAGTCTATCCAAAAGCTTTTGAAGACCCTTAAGAGAAGAGGCAAGAAGAATCACATAATCAACAAAGAGAAGGATGGAGATCAATACCTGGTGTAGATGACAACCATCACCGGAAAGCAAGAAGTCACTGAGAAAGGCCTCAAGCTCATCAATGTAGATCCCGAACAAGGTGAGCGAGAGGGAGCAACCTTGCTTCACCCCAATGGTGCTCCGGATAGGGTCAAAGAGGTCCTTTGTGGTCCTGAGTCTACCAATCACTGTCTCATATAACATCATGATAGCCATCAGTAAGATCTCAGAAATACCAATATCTCTCAGTTTTTGAAAAAGGGCTGCTCTAGGGATGGAATCAAAAGCCTTACGAAAATCCACAAAACAATAGTAGACTTTCTTCAAGCATTGTCGAGCCTCCTCGATAATAACCCGTAGCATAAAGATATGATCCATGGTCTGGTAGTCTACCTTGAATCCTGGTTGACCCTTAGCCCTGCAATTCCTCCTATCAAGCTCACTATATAAAATAGTATTCAATGTTGTAGCATAAAGTTTGGCAAATGTATGCCCAATCATGATGGTCCGATAGTTTCTAGGATCGGAGGCTAGCCTAGACTTATGGATCGGGTGAATAACATGTCTCGACCATGAGTTCGAAAAACTAAAAAAAACCACTCTATTAAAGAGCGTAGAGAGATAAGGGCCCAAGATTGTGGTACCGAGTTTGAAGAGCTCATCCTAAAAACTCTCCTCATCGGCCACCTTGTTGCATCTCATAAATTTGATGGCCTCGTAAATGCTGGAGGTGGAGAATAAGTGACAATAGGGGAGTGGGCTGGGAAGGGGAGCGAGCTGACCCGAGATGTCATACAACATGGAGACATAGGAGGCAAGGAGGCAAAGGTCGGGGGTGGACTGGGGTTGGCTATGCCAGGGGAACATGATGTGCCAAAACAACTTGGGATACTGAATAAGTGTGTCACAGAGGTATTTGCCTTGTGAAGCAATAAATAATCATTTCTTACAATGAAGAAAGCGCTTGTAAGAGAGTCGTAAATTGGTGAAAGTGGGGGATCGAGTATCAAAAGCCAAGCGCAAGGTACAATGGAAAGTTTTACAGGCATCATCAAACCATTGGTTCATGGGACAAGTATTCCGTTGAACAGATCTAGGAGTGCTAGGAATGGAGTGGTGGGGGATAGAGAAGAGAGCCGATCCCCAAATCACGATAGCTAGTGAGTGAAACATGGTGGACACTTGACTATGATCCATGAAGCTAGTGGGGTAGAGGAATCTTCTCAAATGAAAAATGAAGAGATCTTGATCACTATCCTAAAAAAAAAAACAGGTATGGGGGTGGCTCTTGGCAGGGTGACTAGAGGTGGGTGGTAGAGGGTGGGAATAATAAAAACGCAACCTCCACATAGCATCAATCAGATGAAAGCACCTCAAGGTACTTTAGTTAATCAAAAGATTTATCTCATAGTTGGCTAACAAGGCTCAACCTTTCACAGAGACACTCCACGAGGGAGTTACATGTAAATGAAATGAAGATTGCAACAAAAGATTAAATCAACCAATTACCTTGCAAATCGACCAGTGTTGATACCTCCTATCCTAGGGAAGCCTCTGATACTTTATGTTTGTGCAACTGCTATGCCTCTGGGGTCACTATTAGCTTAAGAAGGCGAAAACGACAAAGAAAGGGTTGTCTAGTGCATTAGTAATTAGCAAAATGTTGGTCTCCTACGAGCTCAACTACAACAACATTGAGAAGGCCTGCTTGACAGTGGTATTTTCTTCTTAGAAGCTTTGTCACTACATGCTCGCGCACTACACATAGCCAGTGGCAAAAATAGATCCCATAAAGTACATGTGGAACAAAGCTATGCTAACAATTAGACTAGCTAAATGGATGATGATTCTAACCAAATTTGACATTGAGTATGTCGATCGTAAAGCCATAAAGAGACATGCAATTCCACACAAGTTAACAAATTTGCTAGTTCAAGATGATCACACAATGTATGTTAAATTTTTGGATGCATCAATCATGCACCTTTTAGAGCGAACAAGGAAACTATTCTTTGATGGATTGTTCACACAACATGGTTTAGGTGTAGGAGTTTTGTTTATCATCCCTCAAGGATATACCTTTCCCAAGGCGTAGAAGTTATCATCTCCTTGTACTAATAACATCGCCAAATATGAAGTCATGTTAAATGGCATGAAAATGGACATTGTATGGAAAATTGTGGACCTTAACATCTACAGAGACTCACAACTTATCATCAATCAAGTAAATGATGACAATCAAACAAAGGTTGAAAAACTCATGACTCATAGGCACAAGATTGATGATCTAAAGAAGTACTTTGTCTTGATTACATTTAGTAGATTCCCAAAGCAAAGAACAAAGAAGCCAATGCAATGGGTACCCTAGCATCGATATTACAACTATAGGAACATGAGACGTGCTATGAGTTCTTGGTGGAAGAATTACCACATGCAGCATATAATTCCCCAAATTCTCAAGTGGTCTATGCCATCATCGACCACGATTCATCTTGCTACTCCTTAGTCTTCTCATATCTCCACAATCAAATCATTCATGACAACTTAACTAGGATTGAGAGAAGACATTTTATCCTCAATGCCATACAATATGTCATTAGTGTTCACAATCTATTCAAGGAGGTCTTGATGGAACCCTACTTAGGAGTCCAGAATGAGAGGAGCCTGAACTTGCGTTAGTCGATGTCAACAAGGGAGTGTCTGGGTCTCACTCCGACGATCTATTGTTAGCTCGAAAGTTGTTGAGAGCTAGCTACTATTACTAAACTAGGGAGAAGGATATAGTAAAGTTTGCAAAGTCTTGCAAATAGTGCCAATTACATGGCAACGTGATACACACTCTAGCTAAGGGAGCTTATTCCCTTTATCACCCATTGGCCATTCCAACAATGGGCCTTTGACCTTGTAGGTCAAATCTATCCCAACTCATCAAGCAGACACAAGTACATCATGATGGCCACTTAGTATATATGAAGGAGGTCGAGGTGGGTCTCACCAAATCAACTGGCAAATATGTGTCCATGTTCATATTGAACTATATCATTTGCAAATAGTAGATGTTCTCTTCAATTATGACTGACAATAGAGGGCAATTAATAAATAAGGATATAAAGGAATTTTTTAAGAAGTTCAAAATCTATCAGCATTGTTCATTAATCTATTACCCTCAAGGTAATGGATAGATTGAGGCATCAAACAAGGTTGTCCTTAAATTATTACGCAAAATTGTGGGAAAATCAGGCAACTTAATCCATATGTGTGGGCTTACAAAATGAGCATCTACACACCAATAGAGGCCAGTCCCTTTGCTTTGGTTTATGAGGCAGAAGTGGTCCTACCACTTGAGGTAGAAATACCATTGCTAAGAGTGTCCTTGCAAGAACTAGTAGCTAATGAAGACTAGAGACTATCAAGAGTCTGAGAATTGAATGTATTGGATGAACATAGGAAAGCAAGGTTTGATCGCCTTTGGGTATATGAAAAGAGGATGTCTAAGAGCTACAACTAGAAAGTACATCCAAGAGAATTTCAACTTGAAGACTTGGTCTTGAGAGGAAATCCAAAAAATTAAATGAATCAAGAATTGAAATGGAAGTTTGAACTCAGTTGGTTGGGTCCCTACACCATTTGGCTCTGGAACCTATAAACTCTAAACGACAGAAGGAGATCTTCTGAAACCTCTCAAAACACTTCATCTCAAGAATTTCTACAATTAACATCCTTGATTTAGTGTTCTTGTTCAATGGAAACTGTCTTAAAAAAATTCGTCTTGGTGAAATCTGTACTCTTTTAAATTGGTTTTCATATGCATGTATCAATTTACTCAAAATTATTGAGGATATGTTGTACAACTTTACATTTTGGATGCTTTTATATCATGAGATTATGCGTATATATTATATGCTTTCAATGTTTGATTGTGATTTCTCTCATGATGTATTTACTTTACACGCTTAAGTCATTATCATGTATGTACATGGTTTATTGGATACTAATCCCATACTTGCATGTCTATAGTTATCCGTGTGTTTTACTTTTATAATTGATGTGTTTGTATGGTTGAGAGAAAAACTCGTAGTCACCTACTTGTGGGGTCTACATGATGGACTACTCTCCACCATTGTCTGCTATATATGAGATATATGTACATGCTCGTCTCTTATGCATTATTGTATGTACTAGGCATTAACTTTCATGAATTGCCAAGATGAGTGCACCCTATTGCAAAAACTCTATGGTAAGCAAGGTGATATTAATCAGGTCAAATCTCAATTTGAACCTTAGTTTGTCTTGACATAGTCGACAAGTATTTGTTCTGGTCACCTAATCAAGTTGTCAAGTGACATAGAATATGTAACCCTTTTCTCCCTTGATTGTGGTTTTGTATTGATGGATTTAGTCGACTTTTTTCTTTAGTTTGTCACATGCTTGTAGTATTAAATATCAAGTTATATTTATTATAGGAGTTAATTAAATATTTATATTTAATAAAAAAACCTGGTTAAATTAAAAGATGAATTTAATTGCACATTGTAAGATTTCAATTTAATTGAATAATTATTTAAATAAGTAATGTATTTTATATTACCTATTTATATCTTGTGACAAATATTAATATTAGTTTCAAATTCAAAGTTGAGAATAATAAAATTAAAATTAAAAAAATTAAATATCAACAAATGAGATATCTTGGAAAAGAAGTCAAACCTCATAAAGTTGGATATTTCTGGAAATTAAGAGCAAATTCCTTCAAAAATGATATTTTGGGATATTTTGAAAAGTAAAGTCAATGAAGAATTAAAGGAAAATTATTCTTTTACTAAACCTACCCTAATTAGATTTTCAACTTTTGGAAACCCTAATAGTAAATAGTTTCTATAATAAGAATATTGGCTCATTTTTAAGGGAGAAAATTTAGAAAGATAATTGGGCAGAGCAAGTTCGAAAGGGGAATTTGGAGATAAAATTGTATGAGTTTGCAATGAGGATTCGACAGCTTGAATTGATGAATAGACATAGCCTCAAGTTGGAAATGCTTCATATTGGCTTGAGTCTCCTATTGCTTTAGATTTCTCAATTGGTGTTTTGAATGTAGGATCTTGACCTTGTCAATTTTTGCAAAACGATTATTTGAGAAAGCTCGTTTTCTTCATGTTTGTTAATTTTTGTGAGATATTTGATTATAATTTTTCATTTCTTTAACTTTTGTTGTAAAAAAATGAAGAAAATTAGTTTTGGATTTTATGTTTGTAAAATTTTGGGGTTTGTTTATTGAGAAACTTAGAAAAGAAAAATCATTATTTTTAAAGAAAAAATAATTTAAATTTGAAAATAAAATCATAGGTTTCATTTGAAAGAAAACCTTATCATCTTAGACAGACAGACAGAAAGACAAATAGACACATACACACAAAAACACACACACACACACACACACACACACAATAAAATCATAGGTTTCATTTGAAAGAAAATCTTATCATCTCACACACACACACACACACACACACACACACACACACACACACACACACACACACACACACACACACAATTTTTCATTTCTTTAACTTTTGTTGTAAAAAAATGAAGAAAATTAGTTTTGGATTTTATGTTTGTAAAATTTTGGGGTTTGTTTATTGAGAAACTTAGAAAAGAAAAAACATTATTTTTAAAGGAAAAAAAATTTAAATTTGAAAATAAAATCATAGGTTTCATTTGAAAGAAAATCTTATCATCTTAGACAGACAGACAGAAAGATAGACAGACAGACAGACAGACACACACACACACACACACACAATAAAATCATAGGTTTCATTTGAAAGAAAATCTTATCATCTTAGACACACACACACACACACACACACACACACACACACACACACAATTTTTCGTTTCTTTAACTTTTGTTGTAAAAAAATGAAGAAAATTAGTTTTGGATTTTATGTTTGTAAAATTTTGGGGTTTGTTTATTGAAAAACTTAGAAAAGAAAAATCATTATTTTTAAAGAAAAAAAATTTAAATTTGAAAATAAAATCATAGGTTTCATTTGAAAGAAAATCATATCATCTTAGATAAACAGACAAACAAATAGACACACAAGCACGGATGCACGCACGCAGGTAGGCAGACACACACACATAGCTTTAGGAAAAAAACTAAAACCAGTTGGAAAAATATATAAAACCTACTAGTTTATAAGATAAACCAGTAAAACTAAATATATTATAAAACAAATAAATTTTAAACAAAAAATTAAATTTGTGAAGGGGGTCATACCCCCTTGTCGCATGTATATGTTTGTTAAAGAGTATTTTAATAAAATTTTAACAAAAAATTAATTTTCTTTCTTATTATTAATAATTAATTGGATGTTTTATTTTCATTGATTGAATTACAATATCTAAATGGAAAATTCATATTTGTTTACTAATTCATAATGAAGTTGTAGTTGAATACTTAGGTAAACAAACTAATCACGTTTGCTTAACCAGTTTTTAATAGTCCGCTTTCATCTTCTTGGGGGTTAAGAAATCTGGTAGGAAAGTAAAAACTAGAAGCTTGGGATTGTCTATTTCATTGATGTTATGTATTCAACTACTTGCTTTTGGTGACTTTTACGTCCTTGATTATTAATCCCAATCGACTATGTTAAGTTTAGGTTAAGTGAATCCTTGGAATTCTATTGTGATGATTTGGTTTGAGAACCTAGAATTTATTTATAAAGTTAGCTACATGGAAATGAATTTGATTATCAAAGCTTTGGCAACTATCTCTTGAATCACGAACCTACAATAGGTAATCTAGGTGTGTAGAGGTGGAGTGGCTTATAATTAGGGTCAACCCACTAAGTGGACAACTATGACAACTCATTGAAGGTTACTTAATACAAGTGTTAACATAAAATAATAGAGTGGTTAAAAATTAATTAAAAATATATATTCCTCGCCCATGCCTCGAGTTCTTGTAATGGCTAGGATGGGAGTGGAAGAAGATGCTTGACAAAGGTCTTGTATAGTTAGTGATATTATTTGTACAAGAGATGACTGATGTCACATAGTCACTAGGGGAAGTGGTCTAGAAAGGCTACTAGATTACCTTAGAGTTGACTCATGTGATGACACTTCCCTATATACATTTAAGGTTTCTTGCAGTTGTTGTTGCCTTTCAAGGACTTGGGTTATCATCTTTACTGTATTGTAGTACCATTCCATAGAAAGTTATGATGTTTCTCATATTTAGTTACCTAGATGTATCTTGTACATTGATATTTGAGGACTTGATATTATCTCCTTTAGCATGTTGGGAGTGGACCATTTAGATTCACGAGGTTAGGTGGTAGTAAAATTGTAATATTTACAAATTTTTACATATTTATTGCAGGTTCTAAAAAGGTTTATGGAGTTAAGAATTTGTAAAGAAAATCTCCAATCGTCACCCTTACAACTATCAAGACTTATAACCCTAAGGACCTACCCAAAGAAAGGCCAAAAAATATTGAGCCAATTACAAATATGCAAGAATATTAACTCTACAGAGAAGGAGCTAGTGTCTAACCAAAAAAGACCAACCCCAAATGAAGAAGAGTATCAACAATAGGCAACATCTGCCTTATAGCCCATTCAAACAATTATCAAAAGCCCATTCCTTGCATGAATAAAGTCAATACATAAAATAACCCCATATAAAAGATGATCATAGAAGATCAATGTCAAAACCCAAAGTACATTTAATATGATCCCAATACATCTTGTGATATAGTAATAGTGCCAAAAAGGTGCTTTTGGAAGATGTGCGACAAACCAATAAGTTAATGAGATCAGAGTGATGTCCTTGCCAAAGATAAACAAATAGCCAAAGGATAAGAAAATTGCGAGCTCGAAAGACCATTGTGCTTTCACTATAGCTAAAGCCCACCAAGCATAATGATTTTCCAACTAAATACAGTTTCTAACATATTTGTTCATGTTTAAGTGTTAGAAGATTACATGATGTATCTTATTATTCACGATCCCCTTACTTGAGACACTTTCCTTTCTTTTGATGTATTTGATTAATGCATATAATATAATTGAGATCCTTATTATATTCTATGTACTTGGATTATTCAAGCATACCCTATGACTTGTGCAGAGGATGTAATGAAATGAGATTATTTTATGGAATCAATTTAATTATGCAACTAGCTATAATAATGGTTCATGTAGTAAGATAATGTATTTATAATCTTTATGGTTGTGTAACAGTGTTCTTATAATTATCTTGGGCACTTAATTAATCAAACTCAATACGTTTGATTCCTTATTTAGGAACCCAAGAGAAATGTAACCTATGTTGGTAAAAATAATTATGTGAGTGTAATATGTTATCATTATATTTCTCCCATACTCTTTTAAATCATGTTGTTTAAACTTTAAACAAAATGAAATGTTTAGTTAACTTAGTGACTTTATTAACTTAATTTCTCTGAGCTCTCAAGTTGGGCATTACATATCCTAGGATCTCATAGGACCACTAATGACCTTGACGACTCCCATTGCCTATTAATGTAACTTGGGAGTCTTAGGATATATTAATGAATGTTGGGATATCCCAAGCTCTCCTATAATTTATTAATATAACCGAAGATCCCTAAGGACCACTTACAACCCCTTATGCCCCCATTATCTGTTGACATATCTTACAAGTCTAATGATACATTAATGTATGATAAGGGGTGATAAGGGGTATTAGGATATATTAATATATTATGGAACCTTTTATGACCCATTATGACTCCTTACAACACCTTATGATCCCTCTTTACCATTTAAAACCGCATAGCATACATTAATGTAGCATAACATTTGTAGGATACATTAATGGGTAATAAGGGTCCTAAGTGGTTCAAGGATACATCAATGTGTCCTAGGACCCCTTATCATGCACTAGTGTATCATAGGAAACCAAGGATGTATTATTGGCCAATTAGGTCATAAGGGGTCACAAGTATTCCTAAAGGTACCTTAGATACATTAGTGTATAATAGGCATGTATAACAGGACCTGTTTGGACCACTTAACACCCATAATATATCTTGTAACCCCTTAATGTATCTTAGGACCACTTATGACCTATTAACACCCTTAACGTATTCTATGACCCGACCCCTTACAACAACTGAGAAACCCTTATCATAAACTTAATATGTCCAAGAACTTCTATGAGACATTACTAGATAAAGAGAGTTGTAAAGGGTCATAAGTGGTCATACGGAGTCCTAGGGTACAATAATGTATCCTAGAAGCCCTTATGGCCCTTTAGGACCCTCAACAAACACTAATATATCTTAGGACTCCTTTGATACATTAAGGGTGTTAGAGGTTATAAGTGGTCTTAGGATGTATACTAATCTATCCTAGGACCTATTAGGATCTCTTGATACACCTTAGCACTCCTTAATCCATTTGAATATCACTTATAGCCCCTCAACATATATTAATTTATCTTAAGAATTGTAGGATATATTAATGGGTAATGAGAGTCACAAGTGGTCATACAAAGAGCTAAGGGGTCCTTGATTGTATAAAAATGTATTGTAGGACCCCTTAATGTGTCTTATGACCCTTTAGGACCCCTTAAGATATTTCAATATATCACACAAGCCTCTAGGATCAATTATAACCCCTTATGACTCTTATGTTAGTCCTAAGGGATGTGATTACTAAGAGGGGCAACAAATCAATAATCTACTTAGTATCTTTTTCAAAAACTTAAACCCTTATCATAGTATAAGATTAGTAAGAACAAATAAAAACATCAAATATGTAGGCACAACCAAAAAATAAAGCTAAAATTGACACAAATATTTTATTATCATAGAAACCAACTTTGGTGAAAACCATAATGGGACTCAGTACCCACAAATTGTCCACTCTTCTAAAGCACACCTTGTTAGGCACTTAACCTTGCTAGGAATTTTCCACCTTATGAAGGGATTTACCTCTATCCATGTTAGAAGGTTTACCCTATCAAGAGCAGCCTTGTTAGAGGACTTAGAAAACTAATTAAAGTGCCATCATGTTACAAGATTTACAGTGAAAGACTTGGTAGGGTCCTCCCGATTAAGAAATTTAATTGTTGCAACTATTAGGGAATAATAAGTAGAATGATCTTCTAAAAAAACATCATTTGCTTCATAATACTGAATATAGTGCACACAAACACTTCACTTCACTATACGCCAACCTCTAGCTTAATTGCACCTTCACTATTTAACTACACCTCAATCAACACTTCGATTCCTTTTATTCCATCAAATATATAATGTTTTATGAAACCATAAATGTTCTACATGCTTTCAACTTTCCTTACACATTTCTCCTTTTAATTTTTAATGCATCAATTGCACATGAGAAATGCCCAAACATACATCTCGATACACACATTTAATTTTCTTTACCTAGTCCTATAATTAATTTTACATACGAATACATGAACAATCAAACATATTTTGGGAAAACAAACATTTCTTCTAGAATCTTCATGACACATTTGTATCAATACTTGGAATCACTAATTTATCCATACTAGTCACCAATATTTGATCTACTGTCGATAGCTTAAGAACACAAATCATTTATCTAGAAACTTCCTTTATCTTCACAACACATGCTCACCAATCATCTAAATGAGTTACAATCATAACCACAACATTAATGATACCATAATTACTCATCATTTTGTAACCAAATTTCTAGCATGACAACTCCAATCATCTCCTACCAACACTCCATCATTTATGCCAATACTTTTCCTATTTTACATTGATGGAAACTCCTCAACTCAAACGAACTTCTAGTTCTTCACTCTGTTAAACTATGGGAAACTTCCCCTTTCACTAATCTTGTATGTCCTTATTTTCTTCTTTACTGAACATTATATTTTCACGCTTTCTCCCCTTCTTATATATAACCTACTCTTGCTCATGCACTCACTTCTTCTACTTGTATTCTCATTCTATCCCATTTTGACAATAGCACCAAAAGGTGCAAAACACTTTACTGAATTCTACACTAAGTTGGTTTACTTCTTTCTTTATTGCACTAATTGACAAGCTGTACTAACTA
The DNA here is from genome assembly GCA_028749045.1 of Cupressus sempervirens. Classification (NCBI taxonomy): domain Eukaryota; kingdom Viridiplantae; phylum Streptophyta; class Pinopsida; order Cupressales; family Cupressaceae; genus Cupressus; species Cupressus sempervirens. The sequence continues at coordinate 74,831,121 of CM053790.1, read as the reverse complement.
ATAGACTCACCATAATGTTTTCTCCCACCGAGGAGTAGTATAATAAACACAAACTCATGCATACAATATTCAATAAATATAATGGACAGATGCACCAACATCATCATCTAGTTTAAACCAAGAAGGGGAATGACCTACAAGTTGCCTCTTAGATACTCAAATGTATCCTTAGGCGATGGCTTTGTGAATATATTAGTTTCCTTTTCTTTGGTTGACACATATTCCAAGCTCACATCTTTCTCTTGGGCCTATTATTAGAAATAGGGAATACTAGGGGGATGAGGGTGGGGGTGGGGGGCTTTAATCAATATTCCAACACTTTTTTCCCAATTATGGATTTCAACAATAAACCATAAATATGTATAAACTAGTAAATTGGATAGAAATAAATAAAATTTGACAGATAAAATCGTAATACCACATTTTATTAACCAAGGAAACCCCGATCAAGGGAATACCCTAATGGGGATGGTACCACAAAATGGTTAATTAATCAAAAGTACACTGCAATTTTTTTTTAACCTTGTTAAGAGTCTATTACATACAAATAGTGTATCTATCCTTATGAGAGGACTTTGACCTTGTTAGATGCCTTAACCCTATTAGTAGTTATAGTACAAAATGAGATGAATGCTCTTGCAGCAATATACAACTATCACACATAGTTTAAAGATGTACCAAAACTGACATATTGATATCTTCAATATCTGATTAGTCCTTGTGTTTCTCACATCTGATCTTGCCCATATAATATTTTCTCTACTCCAATTGCCAAAACATACTTATTCCAACATAAACAAATCTCACATAACATAATCTTAACATATTATGATCCTATGTTGTTGAGTATATCAAAAAGTTTTTCATATACACCCTTTTACTTTGACTTTGTCTAGTGGACCTTAATAAAAATAAACTTACATGATTTAAAATATGTTATCACAATTTTCTAAGTTAGGGTAAATATCTAGAGCATCGTCCCTACATCTTGAAGTCCTCGAATTGTCAAGACAATTCAACGCCTTGGCCAAATCATCCCATCTTTCTTGTGTACTTTATCTTTGCAGTAATATACTACTTAGCAATTATCCATCCAAAAGACATACCATCCGACATATAAATATTAGTGAACATAAATAAATAATTTAAACATTCTATATTAAAATAGTGTCATTTTATATACTTCCAATAAAACTCAATGATGCAAACTAGATATAGTTGTTGATTTATAATCCAGAATATACTTAGGTGATTTCTTCACAATAAAATATCCAAACTATACTTTTATTATGAGTGACCTAAACTAATGATAAAATTTCCATTAATGATAACATCAAGTTGCTTACCTTAGCCAACTTGCCAAAAATTCTCTAAGAAAGTGATACTTAATAGCAATATTCTAGGTCTTAGAATGGACCACTGAGATCTTTGATATGTTTATGTCACTTGTATTATCACAATAGATAGCCAATGGCTTGGTAACCTTTTCTTGAATTCCCTCCAATATTTGATTGATTCACACAACTTATATAAAATTAATAGTAGTAGAAACACACTCAACCTCATTTGTGGATTGAGAAATACAATTCTTCTTTTTGCTTGTCCATGATACAAGCCTATTACTAAGAAAGAATGCACCATCACTTCTGATCTTACTATCATCCACGTTGCCTACCTAATCTGCATTGGTAAAGAAACTTAAAGAGAATTCTCCTTTATGTGCATACCAAATACCTTAGTCTTCAATCTCTTTCAATTACCTAAATATTTTTTTTACTTCAATTATATTTGATTCTTTAGGATCAACAGAGAATCTAGAAACTAATCCAAAAACCTGTGCCATGTCAAGTCTATAATGCACAAAATACTACAACTTCCCTATCCTAGATTTGTACAAGGTTTCATCTATTTCCTTGTACTTATATTCCTTAGACAACTTGCAATCGGTCACCATAGGTGTACCCACACATTTGGAATCTTCTAATCCAAATTTATTTTATACTTATTTGACATACTTGTACTAACCAAAGTAGATCCTATCTTTGAGTAGTGATACATGAAAACCAATGAAGAACTTGATCTCATTGATCATTGATATCTCAAGCTTCTTCATCTCACCTGTAAATGCAATTCTCACTTTATCATTTCCTCCAAAAATAGTGTCATGAACAAAAATATCTATAATTAGTTGCTTGTCATCCTTGTCAACTCTAAGATACACATTGTCATCACTAGTTCAAGTGAAACTGATATTGATCAAGTAGGAATATATACTCTCATCTCACATACTATTCTCTGGGTGCCTTCTTTGATCTATATATAGCTTTCTTCAACTTACACACCATATCCTTCCATCTAATAAAGAAAAATCCTAAGATGTCTCAATATAAACCTCTTCTTCTAGGACACCATTGAGAAATGCAAACTTGATTATATCCATCTAATATACCTTGAACTTCTTGTATGAAACATATGTAAGTAGAATCTTCACTCCTTCAAATCTAGCCATAGGTGCAAAATTTTCACCACAGTCTAATCCTTCCTCTTGTACATAAAAATTGCAAATAAACTCGGCCTTGTTCCTCACCATTTCTCTAGATTCATCCATCTTAGTCCTAAACCACTTAGTACTGATTACATTCCTATATACCAATATGAAAAAATGTATCCAAGTCTTATTCTTCTCTATTTTCTCTAGCTCTTCTTCCATTGCTTTCACCCAATCATCAACATTTAATTTTTCTTTACTATTCCATGTTCAAAATTAGAAAGCAAATAGGTACTTTCTCTTACCTTTCTTCTTGTTAATGCACCAACAATTTGATCTCTAATAATGTGATAAACATAATAATTTAAGTTGACATACCTTGGTAACATAATATCAATTGTAGTAGCCTCTTCTCCTACATGTGCCAGTTCTTCATTTTTTTTTTAATTGTTGGTCTTCATCTTCAACAACTCGCTCTACTAGTTGTAAATAAACAATTCCTTTGAATTCTTCTAGTTCCTTTTTGTTGGATTCATCATTCTACTTTAAGAGTGTGTAAATTCTCACCCTTGCACTTCCCACTATCTTGTCATTTCTTTTGTTTAGAAACTTATATGATTTTCTTTATAAAATGCCCTAAGAATATCCCTTTATCACTCTTTGTATTAAATTTCCTTCATTCTCATCTTTCTTAATGTAGCACCTACTATCTCACATTTGGTGGATGACCATATCACAACTCATAGGGAGTCTTGTTTGTTCCTTTCTTTACTTGTACTCAATTGAGTGCCTGTATTGTAGTGCTCACAACTTCCATCCAAAATTCCTTAGCCACACCTTTCTATATCAATAGTGTCCTTAAACATTAGACAACCAATGTGTTCCCTTTTTAGGAACATCATTATGCCGTGGAGTCCTAGTTGTAGACATCTATCACTTGATTCCTTTGAATTCACAATAGGAAATGAACTCATGTGAGGTGAACTCATTTCCTCTGTCTAATCTCAAACATTTTTAGTTTCTCACAAATCTCTTTCTCCACTATGACATTATATATCTTGAATATGTGAAATAAATTTGATGTGTTCTTAAGAAATACAACCCACATCATTTTAGAAAAATCATTATGCAACAACATAATTTACTTATGACCATGATAGCTTCTAGTTCTCATAGGACCACATAAATCAATATATACCAAATCTAAGATACATTCAAAAGAGTATGACATACTAAAACAAATTGAACTAGTTAACTTGCCCAAATAACAATCTTTACACATCACATTATCTTTTTTAACTAGATATGAAAATATCCTTACAAATTTTATCTTAGTTACTTTAATCATACTATCAAAGTTAACATGACATAACCTTTTATGCCACCAAGTATGCTCAACCTTAACAACTAGACAATTTCTAATAGTAGGGTTAAGATGAATAAGTTATTTTTTCTCAGTTCACTGATAGCAATTAGATCTCCTAATTTACCAAGAATCCTATACTCACCTCTTTTGAAATCTAATGTATATCCTTTATTATTCAATTGTGCAACATTGAGAAAAAAAAAATATCAAACCTTCAACCCAATAGACATGATCACAATTTTTTTAGTAGTCAATGCAAGAGAACCTTTATATTTCATCACATAGGGAGAATAATTACCAAACTTTACCAATCCTCCATCATATTCTTCCATTTCAATGAACTTTGTTCCATCACTAATCATATGATGAGAGAAATTGCTATCAATTATCAGATTTCCACTATAGTTCATTTTTGAAACAAGCCCTCTCATCAATTGAAAATGGCTACTCCCCTTTACAAATGCCTCATTATGTTCTTCTCAAAGTTCATTGACTACATTTGCTTGATCCTTATTGTCTTTCTTAGTTCCAGAGTTACTTTCATGATTCCTTTTGTCATTTTCAAAGTTTCTTCCATTGTTGCTTTTGTTTTTGAAGTTTCTTCCATGATTGCTTCTATCATTTCCAAAGTTTCTTCCATTGTTTCTTCTTTCCATTCTACAGTACTTTGCTGTATGTCCAAAGTTGTTGCATAACTGGTATACTAGGGTTCTGCTTCTAGGATTCTATTATTCAATAGGTGTTTGATAATTCTAGGGTACGTGTCCAAAGTTGTTACACTTATAGCACATGATCTATTTTATTTCTTCATAAGGTCTACTTTCTCTTGATGTCCTTTCATTTGATCTTCTTCTATCTAAAAGGTTAGTGTTTCCAGATATTCTACTATTTCTTCTATCATTATCATATTTAGGTTTCCTACAATTAATTGCATTATGACCAATACCATGACAATTATGATAGTAACATTTTGTAACATGATTAAATGACTTATTTGTACAATCTCTTTTCATGTGACCTATTTCATTACATGAAAAACACTTACCTCTAAATCTGTACCTAATTTTCTTAAGAGATTCCACTTGCTTAGGTTCATCCAATTTATCAATTTCCTTCTCTTATCCAACTTCTTTGGGTTTATCAGAAGATTGACTGGATTTAATCTTATCATTAGATTTATCTTTCTCTTTTGGATTTGATTTACTTTCAGATTTCTTTCTAGACATGTTAAATAGATAACCAAGACTAGTCTTATCATAGGTAGGTCTTTGTATTGACTTTGATTCATCAAGCTTTTCTCTGCTAGTATAAAAATTTTCAAGCTATAGCTTGCACCGAGTTAGTTCACCTTTCACAATAGTGTTGTACTTATGAAGTTTTTCATGATCTTCTTTCAATGTTTCAAATTCAGATGTCTTCTTCACTAGACTCACTCTAAGATCTGAATTTTCAGTCTTCAAATCAAATTCAACTTTGCTAGGATCATTCTTCAAACTCAACTTTAGATTGGTAATCTTTAATTCATACTTCAAGATTGTGTACTCTATTTTTAGTTTTGAATATTCATCATCACCAATTTCAGATTCAGTAGATTCAGGCTTGGATTTGAGATGTTCAATCTTGTCCTTCAATTGTCCAATGTATACTTTTGAGTCTTCATATCTATCTTTCATATTATCTCTTTCTTTAGTGAGGAGATCAATTTATTCAAGTATATCTTCAAGATTCTTCATCAATTATTCCATATCCATAGCATCTTGCTAAAGTTGTTAAGCTTCTTCTGAGTAACTTTTCTCTGATACCAATTGTTAGAAATAGGGAATACTAAGAGGGGGGGGGGGGGGGAGGGAAGTGGTGGTGGTGGTTGGTGAACTAGTATTCTAGAAACCTTTGTCACCAAATGGATATTATTTATTACTTTGAACCATGCACAAGAAAGTAAATAAGCAATGCTAAACAATAATAATAACCATGCATAGAGAGAACTCATAACACCATATTTTGTTAACTAGGGAAACACTACCAAGGGAAAAACCCAATAGGGATGGTACCTACTAGATGGTGTACTAATATAAATGTTCATTGTTAGAGGATGGACCCTGTTAAGAGTCTACAAAAGCATTCAGTACATAGGAGTCCCTATTAGGAGACTTTGAATCCTTGCTAGAAGATTCTAACCCCGTTTGGAGTTGTACTACAATGGATGCAAGAAGAGCTCATTGCCCAAACACAAACTTTCAATTACAAGAAGAGCTCACTACCCAAAAAAATAATTAATCTTGAAGTATATAGATGTTGTACCTACTTTTCAACTAACCTTTGACCTTAGCTCGATCTTAGATCATGAAGTTATGTTCTCATAAACTTCAGATATATTACTTCACAAAAAGTTTGTATATCATTTTTCATATCACAATTGCACACTTAATCTTGCAAGATATCCTTTGTATAAATACCATGTCTTTTCACAAATTGCTGCTAGGTAAGCTAGGACTATAATATGATTTTTCAACTTAGAGTAAACATCTAGGATGTCGGCCCTAATTGGTCAAGTAATTATTTTGTAAACAAAATAATTCCTTTTCCTTTAATTCTATTATTTTTTTCATTGGGTAAATTGTGAATATCTCTTTTTGATACTATTTGTACTAATGTTTGAGGTTATACAATAATCATCAATATGTATACTAATTCCATCTAACCTCTCTCTCTTAGATAACATCATATAGACAAGTTATACATTAAAATAATACATTGCTGTAAACTAGTTTCATACTTAGACAATTTTCTGAGTACTAAAAGCTAAGTATCTTTATTTATAAGGATTTCTAAAACTTGTACAACATGTGTTACTGTTAATGAAAATAACTACATCACTAAATAAAGCCAATTGTCAATAGTGCACCTAGCAATTCATTGAAATTTTAGCTTGAGTTAGAAACAAAGGAACCCAAGTCACAGTTAGTTAAACCAAAGTTGCAGCACTAGGTAGAGCAACCTGAGTCACAAGTAGTTCTACCTATGCTAGAACCAAATCAACTAGAGGAGCCTAAGAAAAAGGATGAAGATCTTGAAGAATCAAGTGAACCAAGTTCTGAGCAAAGAAAGAAGGATCCAAGGCATGCAAAATATGTTAGAAGGAATATTGACAAGGAACAAATTAAAAGGTACATGTCTACTTAGTGAAGTTGAACCTAGATCTATAAAAGATGCATTAGAAAATGAAAGTTGGATAGAAGTAATGAATGAAGAAATTGAGCAAATAGAAAAGAATAAAACCCGATCTCTTGTTCCTAGACCTAAGGATAAAAATGTCATTGGTAAAAAATGGATATTCATAAATGAATGAGAAAGGTGAAATGACAAGGAAGAAGGCAAGGCTTTTCTACAAAGGTTATGCTCAAGAAGAAGATATTGATTATGGGGAAACATTTTCCCTTGTTGGAAGACTTGAAGGAGTATGAACACTTCTAGCATATGCAATTACACAAAAGGGATTCAAAATATATCAGATGGATGTCAAATCATCTATTTTAAATAAAGTCTTGGAGGAAGAAGTCTACATTGATCACCTAAAGGTTTCATAGATCTAAGCCAAAAAGACATGGTATGTAAACTTTATAAAGCTTTATATGGATTACAAAAAGCTCCAAGGGCATGATATGAAAGACTTCGTGGATATCTAGTAAAAATTGGTTTTGAGAAGATAATTGAAAACAACAATTTGTATATCAAGGACCTTAGGACAATATATTTCTTGCAAAAATATTTTTAAATGATATCTTATTTACAGGACATGATAACTTATGTAAATCATTCTCTGAAGAAATTGAGGAAATAATTTGAAATGTCTATGTTTGGAGACAGAAATTTTTTTGTGGGTCTTTAAGTCAATTAGATGAAGGATGAAATATTTATCTCTTGATTAAAATACATCAAGGAAACATTGAAAGTATTTGGAATGGAAGATTCCAAACCATTTGGAACACCTATGTCTACTGGACATAAGTTCTCAAAGGATGATGATTCAAAGGAGGTAAACCAGACTACTTATAGATCAATGATTGGGAAACTTCAGTATGTGCTTCACAAAAGACCTGATATTGCATTGGTAGTGGGCATAGTTGCAAGATTTTCTACTAATCCCAAAGAAAATAACATGATGACAGTTAAAATAATTTTGAGATATCTAAAAGAAATTAAGATTATGGGTTTATGGTACATGAAAGGAGGAAATCTTGAGTTAAGAGCCTTTACTAATGTAGATTGGGCAGGAAGTATTGATGACAGAAAAAGTACTAGTGGAGGAGTATTCTTTATAGGAAAGAGGCTTGTGTCTTGGACAAGTACGAACCAATGGTTATCTATTGTGATAACACAAGTGTAATCAATATATCCAAAAATCACAAAACACATTGCAATCAAATATCATTTCCTAAGGGAATTGGTTCAAGACAAATAGGTGAGATTGGAATATGTGAACACAAAGCAACATATAACAGATATATTTACTAAAGCTTTACCTAAGGATGCATTCCATGTATCTAAGAGGTAAACTAGGGGTTTCTCCCCTCTCTGATGCTCACTAAAGAAAAGTTTAGCGAGGCATCAACCAAGCTCTATTGAAGATCAATCAAGTTGATGTAGTATAGAATAGTTCATATTGCATATGAATCAGTACATAAGGTGCATTGTAATTTCAAATGTCTGTATCCTTTGGCAATTGATGTCAAAGAGGGAGATTTTAGTGTCAAAATGAAAAGGTGATGAGATTGAGGGGAATTATTAAATATGGAGTCTACAACTAAGAGAGAGAAAATGACATAAAAGAAGTAGAGACAAATCCAAGAAAAATCTTAGAGGGAGCTAGTATGGATGAGAATCAGAATCAAACTAATTAAGGATATTATAATTTCTTATACTTTCATCAATTATGTTGAAATGATTTATTGCCATCAATGCCAAAGAGAGAGTTTGTTGGAATCAATTATTCAATTGTATATTATCATTGATGTTTACATAAAATATTAGTATTAATTGAGCAATATAGATTTTGTAGTATTAACCTCGTATATCTCAATTCTATTCGAGCAGTCAAGTTATGAAGACTTTCTAGTAGTAACCAAGTAATGGAAGGAACTTGCTTGTAGTATTAACTGAGTGGTCGGGCATCAAATGAGTTCAGTATTGACTAAGCGAAAGAGTTTAGTATTGACCGAGTGGTTGGGTAATGAAGAAGTCATAGCGTCAACTGAGTGTTCAGTTCTAGTGTTGATTGAGTGACATCAGATTGAATTGAAAAATTATGTTTTATTATTTGAGGCCGACTACTTGGATATTTAGTGATCCTTTGAAAGGGTTTTCAAGCCAAAATTTCCTTTCTTATGATATATAAGAATGGTCAAGTTGTGAGGATATGATGTGGAAATAGAAGATGATAAAATAAATGGATATGTGAGTGAAGGAAAAGTAGAGAAGGAAAGTGTGGAAGTTAAGCTATAAAGAAATATCTAATAAAAAAGGATCCGAAAGTAAAGCCAAAACAAATATCTAAATAAAAAAAGTAAGTTGTATAATAAACCAGGTCAAATTGATGTTGCTTTCTAACCATTGTAGTAGTAAAGAATTCTCTTAACATAGTTGACTTAACAATCACTTTGTAAATCCTCTAACAAGGTAATATTTCAAGATTGAAGTGTTTGAAGACCTCTAGCCAGACCACTCCTAACGGGGTGATCTAAATCCTCTAATAGGGTCATACTTAATAGTATGTTTTGTAACCTTTAACAAGGCTGGCTCTTAACAAGGATCACTTCACAAGAGAAACAATATTGTGACTAGTTGCAAGCTGGTTTTTCCTAAATTGGGTTTCCACATTAAATCTTGGCATCATTTATGTTCATGCTATTTACTTATGCTTTATATTTCTGTAACTAAGTTACTTAAGGATAAAATAGAATAATACATGTCTTAAGATTTCTTTGTTAACTGAGCATAAATTATAATCTATTGTTAACTAATCTATTCTACATTGTATGATAAGTGGAAGTTTGAATTGACATCTAAGGGACAAGGATTTTTTTTTTGGTAACTAATTCACCCCTCCCCTCTCAGTTACTCCTATTACATTTCAAATAATATGTCCACACACACACACACACACACACACACACATGTACATATGCATGTACAAATATATATGTACATATGTGTGTATACACACACACACACACACACACACACACACACACACACACAATAGTAGAATCTATAATAGTACATAATAATTATAATTTTAAAATTAATGTATAATATTAAAATTATATAGTTGATCTCTTCAAAATTCATGGAACACGTTGTGCAAAGAGCTCAAATCATATTGGAACTACAATTAAAGACAAACTCATTAGCTACTTCAACACATCTCTCTTTACCCTATCAATTTAGGATGGTTGATTTCTTTCCAGATTTTGTTGATGATTACTATTGCTCCTCCCACTTCTTTTGCTGGAGTTTTCTAGAGGGTTTTCCCACTCCTGACAATATTACAAACTCTTTCCAAGATGATCACTTACTTCCTTTCCATCCTAGAATCACCATTTCTCATTCATTTGTCAATTTTGTTAGTTTTTTTTTTTAAATTTCTTAAGTTTTTATAATGATTTTTGTTATTTGTTTTCCATTTTTAGAGACCATATATTAATTTTAATGCATGTCATTTGAAATTGGGTTACAAAATATATTAACACTTTACCAATTTAAAAATATTTATCTAATTATGAAATAAATTTTTTCTTATAAAAGCTTTTAGGCCTTTGAAAACCCATTTTTACCTTAATAAAAAAAATATGAACAATTTTCTGATATAAAAATACACTAAATAAAATAATACTATGAAAGAAAAGTTCTTGAGAATGATAATAAACTATGTTTGGCATACATAGATACTAAAGCCATTGATTACTATTAAATGTTAGAGTTGATAAATATAATTATATTTGTAAGTAAACATTTACTAGGTGTGTAGTCAAAATCACTAGTGGTAATTGTTAGCCATTTTTCCCTATCGCCAAAATTCATATTTCATATTTGGAAAAATGCCTAATGGTCACTACCCATTTTTGAATATTTTAATGCCAATGGAAATATGAAAATAAACGAGAATTAAACCTTATTTCATTTTTTATTTTTTCCTAACCTATTTTTTCAACCCTTGCAAGTTTTCATCTATTGTCAAATCTCCCAGGATCAAAGATGATCTACAGTTGTCACTTTGTCGCTATGCAAAGCTGTGAGAACATTATTTCATGTGAAATAACAACGGTTTGACTTTGATCTCAGTGGACCCCTTCTTGTTAGAACATGTCAGAATTTCATTGGTTAGGGTACGACTATGCAAGGTGGGCCCTTTCCTTTTGTGGGCTAGTTCATTGTGCAACTTCCTCATTGTTGGATCTTTAATCATCCACAATTGTTGCTTTTTCACTTTGGGAAGTTGCACGTCCTTTATTTCATGTGAGATAGTGATATCATGCCACATAGATGTGGGTTCTATTTCCTTCTGAGCCACAAGATGACAAAGTGATGAGTCAGTTTGAGCTGGCGTACGGTGGGATTTTTTTTGGCGAGCCTCTGACAAGTTGATGTTGTGGGCCATATGTTCTTAGTTTCTACCTCCTACCTTCTAATGCAAGCAGATCAAGGGTGGTCACTTTGTCACTTTGGAGAGTTGCATGTTCTTTATTCATAGCAATAAAGTGATGAGTCAATGTGTGGTGGGTGGGTCCTTTCCTTTTGTGGGCTAGTTCATTCAGTACATTTTACTCATCAGTAGATCAAGGATCATCTACGGTTGTTGCCATGTTGCCTTGCAGAGTTGCAAGGTATTTATCCATAGTGGCATAGTAATGGATTAACATGTGACAGGTGGGTCCTCTCCTTTTGTGGGCCGCAGTATGGTGGGTTAGTGTCAGAAAGGTTGGCAAAGGGCCATTTTTCTATTAGTTGGTACACCACTAGGATTGATGATTTTTTGGGATCGTCAGATAGAGGAAGATTGACATCTCTTGCCTTATCGCTATGGCAAGTTTCTTGACCTTTAGCTATAGTGACATAGCAAGGATTCACCACATGTCCTAGCGAGCCTAGTTTGGCAAGTATAGCTAGGTTGACATTGCAGTTAAAGTTGATAGTATCGTAAACTATCACAGTTAAGTTTGAAGGTGATGTAGTTAGTTAAACATGATTTGGTCAAATGTGTGAAGACTACATGAGGTGGAAAAAGGAAATGATATGGTTGGTCCACATAGAGATTTCCAATTGCATGACTGGGTTGACCTATTGACCTTTCTGATTTTATAAGCCAGAAATAGGGAAAGATTGGGTTTTCTTGCACGATCTGATCTTTTTGATCAATTTCAACCACTCTGGAGTTAATGCTAGGTTTGAAACAATATAAAGGCACTCTTTTCCACTATCTGATCATCCATTTTGAGGAGTTTTAATATTGATTGACACTGTTTTCCATCACTTCAGTGTTTTCTCCAGTCATGGTTTCATGATTTTCATGCCTCTACAAGTGTACTAGATCAAATCTAGTGTTTGGGCCATCTTGATTATTCTTTGAACAATTAATGGTAGTAGTCATGGAGTCACTTCAGTTGGAAATATCTCTATTATTCTTGAGCTATAAATGTAGATTTTTTAATATTTATAGGGGATGATCTCTCTCTGATTCTCTAGTATTGCTTCCATGCGTACCACTATAATTTCTCATGCCTCTGAGCCATTGTAATCCTTTGCTGAGTCTCTTTTAGCCATTAACACACTGTGCAAGTTCTCTTTGCCTCTGGTTAATGTTTTTGTCAACATTCTATAATTTACATGATAGTATCTACTTTTGACATTCGAATGATATTAAGTGATGACTCTTCCTATGGCATTCTTTTTTTGTCTGATCTACATGTGGTTGTTGAATTAACCAAAGTCTAAATCTATATTCTTTGAGGTTGTAATTGGTTAACTGTGCATTTATGGATAGAGATAAGGTCAAACACTCTATTTTGGTGCGTCATCCCTTAGGTTAGAGTAGGTATATTTACTTTCTATGCATTCCTTCTCCCTTTTCTCTCCAAGTGTAGTTAGGTGCACCCTGATAGTAAAGGAAGTCGGCCTTCTCCAAAGACTCAACCTCATAGTTCAAGTCCCATAGCTTGGAGGTTGTTTTCATGTTTCACAAGGTTGTCCTTAGATAAAAACTTTGAACAAGGGTGCAAACTTTTTGTGACAATAGTAATATTACTCATTTAATCTAGTAAATTCTATACTAGTCTCAAAATCTATAAACATATCTATAGTCAATTCATATATTTGAAAGAGCTCCATCATCAAAGTTTTTCTCATAAATTATAATGATTAGACCTCTAAATTCTATTGTCCATCACCATTTTGTGGAAGTCTTAAGACTCCACACTAGTTTCATGGTTGTTATTTCTATTGAATATTTCTTTATATATGTTTGATGCTACAATCCAATAATGTATTTATATTGCATACACTATTGAGTGATGTAGATAAGTTGCAACCACATACAGTGAATATGTACGATTAAAAATGATTAAAAAAAATTGGCTATTCACAACCCACACAAAATAGTATTCAAGCACATTTAGTTGAATTATGAAAACATAAATCTATGATTTTAGTATATAGTGAAGGCCTCTTTATTTTTATTTTACACCTTTAAGTTTTAATTGTAGTAGCCATTACACCTCAAAGTATTGCGAGTAGATATTTTCAATAGGTTTTATACTATTTTAGCAAATTTTTGGTTAAAGAAAACCCTGGGCTACTCACAAGGGAAGACAACCCATGTGAGTAATCCAAAGCAAAATATAATGGATGAATGTTTTCAAAGAACCATTTACTTCTAGTAGAAAGTTGTTATATTTTTCTATTTTTCTTTACCTTCAATCTTGCTTCTATAAATTAATCATTTGATTCAATGTATTCCCATGCCATAGAACTTATATTTACATTAGTAGGCAAGAATAATTATTGTCTATATTTCTTTTCTCTTGGATTGTATTTTTTATCTCATTCATTTGTTTCCATTGCCTTAATCATAAAATTAATGCTAATTATAAATAAGATTTCACATATGTTATGTTCAAATTGCATGGAAAAAAATTGAATGAAAAAGACTAGCTAAACTAGTAACTCTAAAACTAAGGAGAACACATCACAATATGTTGAACCAATAATACCATGGATGAGAAAATTATAGTAACTTGATCTAATCTTATTATTGTCACTCAAGGTAATCTTGGTATTATCTATTAATTCAAAATACTTACTCATTCTCTAGGATATGTAGGTTAGTCAACACTACAATCGAGTCACTATATAGGTCAAACAAGTATAGTGTAAAATGTACATATTCAGTTTGTGCTGAGTGAAAGTTAGTGTTGAGTACACTTTAAAGTCTATGAACATTTTAGTGGATGCTAAGTGATTTAGGATACATTATATGCCAACCGAGGCAAAGAAACTTTATAGTATAAGATAAGAAGAGTTAATGCCAAGGGACAACATGAAGAGCAATGTGCATCGATCATTAAAGGAGTATTAGTGTTGAGTAAAATAGTTTTTGTATATGAGTTTGTAATGGAATAAATTTTTTTATGTAAACCATTTTTTTTAAGTAGGAAGCATGTTTTACAGATTGAGGAGATAATTAAGGAGCAGATTACATTTGTTGATGAAGATCATTAATCCCTATGAAAGGAAATCCACCAATTAGAAAATTAGAAGGACCACATAGAAAAATGGATGAATCTAGATCTAGAAGCTTTTCCAAATATCTATATAAGGAGGTATTTACACCTAATTCATCATGTGTGATTGAGAGGAGTTTTGGATGTGATGTTTTGAGGTGAATTAAATGCAAAAGAAATAGGCGACTAAGTAGTGCAATGGGGATTCATTGAGGATAAATCATTGGGAGTTGATATCATATTAGATAGATGAGATCTGTTATCAACATTAAAGTGCATACCAAAGGATCAGGTATTGATACATTCTAATTGGTGTTTTAGGGATAAATATCTTAATAGAGTGGTTTTAGCAAACCTTTGTAAATATCCTAATAGAGTACTCACTTAGTTGTAATGTAAAATATTTTAATCAAGGTAGACCTAATAGTTTATAAGCCTTTAATAGGGTTGACCCCTCATAGGGTAGATCATCATAAGTGATCAAATATTATAGCCTTAATAGGCATTCTTTATTGCTGAAGTAGTAAAGATTTTGTGGGTGTAATCTCCACCACATTTTTACCTTCACCTTGGAGGGTTTTTGCAATACCAAATATTTGTGCCGAGTGTTTTATGTGTTTGTGAGTTTTTTTTTAGTCAATTAGATATTCGATCCGATGTTATTTTGAAGTACATGATTGCATTGATATAATGTTAAGGTTTAAATGTGGGTTTGTGATGGAGACATCAAATATGGTTCATGTTTAAAGTGTTAAAGTTTTATAGATCCTAATTCACCCTCCTTCCCCTCTTAGTATCTTACTTTCCCTATTAGATTTCGAACACTTATACCATCATAAATATTTTATATAAGTAATTTTCTTAAGATGCATGCATTTGTCTTACAGTGTGATTTCTCAAGAGCATTATATTACCTTAGTAACATAAGCCTTGTCCTATCACTAGTACATGCTTGAATAGGGTTACATGAAATCAACTTGAGTAAAATATTTATTGTATTTGTCTACTTAAGGACATAAAATTAGGGTAGAAACCATAGTTTGAGAGAAAGGTGTCCTATTTATGACATTAGAGAAGGCATTAGAAAAACTTGAAGGAGATGAAAAATTTGGAGGAAATGTTCCTCATTATGAATTAAGGTAGGTGACACTTCATGTTGTCTCATGTTGTATACATAGTTATAGTTCAGAGATTTTTAGATGTTGTTAGTTCAGTATTTCTTGAGTGAGAAGGATTGGTCAAGGTTTCAACAAAATATCTAGAAAGATTGTTGGTTATGCCACAAAGATGGGGGACCAGAAGGGGGACCTATATGATGCCACTTTTTAATTTGTTCTCCTTATATCAATAAATTTTGAAAAATGACAAGAAATCGAGGTAGCTATAATCAAAATTTGAAGGCACAAGAAGAACAAGAGTTGTAGTACTCTAAATATAGTTTCTAAATTAGAATTTTTTAATTCAAATTAAGGGCCTCAAAATGGGGAAGCATACAAAGTGGTCCTATTTTTTAGAACAAAACATATAACAAAACCTAGTCTATTCACCCTAAAATGTCATTTATTTTGAATTTTTTAAATCACTCTAATGAGATGTTAGCTAACACCAAAGGCCAAACTTCTTGGCTAACTAATTTTTGATAAAAGTATGACTTTTTTTTAATGATGTATCAAAATAGGCATATATTGAAAACATTAAACTCTAGCGTACTCTTCCCTGGAAATTGTTGAAAGCTAATAAAAAAATGAAACCTTCTTTTTCAAGGTATTTATAATGGAGTATAATTTCTAAAAAGTCATTTTTTTAAAAAACTCAATGAATGACAAAAAATTTATGCCCAAAATACTAAACATAGGTTTTTCATTTTTTTTGACCTACTTATTGAAGAAATTAGAGATGGAAAGCTTAACATAATTGTAATTCAAAATAAATTATATAAATAGATAGTTAACACAAATGTTCAACATTATCACAATGTTCAATTTTGTCTCTATTAGATCATGTGGAAACCCGATGGGGAGAATAAACAAAAATATAAGAGTATTTTATATGATTTTTATTTTAACACACTTGAGATTTCATATAGTCCTCAAATCCTTTAGGTTGGATAATCAAGAAAAATTTAAACCTAGAATGCTTGGTGTTTCCCAAAGATATTAATATAGATCATACCTTGTATGGAATATTCCATTTATAGGGAAGACCATATGTAGAAAATATTCTATGTATGAACATGCCATATGTAGGAAATATTTTAAGTGCTACAAATAACACATGCCATGGATTTAACTTTACTTTTTATTTTCTATGTCTTGACTTCTCCATCCATGTTTCATTACCCTTGCTCCCTATATCACCAACTATTAATGAAAACCCCACATATCTAAATTATATTTGTTACTCTAAGTGTATCACCTCTCTAGTTGTGTCCATCCATCTACACCTTCTTGCCTCTCCTCTTATTGATATGTCTTTACATACTCTTTTTATTATTACCTTTCAACTTCCTCTATCCTATAACTCTCTCTCCTTCCCTTTTCCCCTAACATCCATCCTTCCTCTATATCCATTCCATTGCTTTATATTACAATCTTGGATGGTTATGTGCAAGATCATGGTGAACCAAACTATACCCTTAAGTGGCAGTGCAAAATTAGCAAATCAAGTATATGACAACATGATGTGAAATTTTGAACTAGTTATGAAATTTATATTTAATAAAATCTATAGGAAATTGAATTTAGTTTTTGAGCTACTAGATATTATAGGAAAATAATGTAATTTGATCGGCAAAAAATCCATGTTTTTATGGAGTAGTACAAAACTTTCAAGACAAAAATAAGAAGTAGGTGTATGTCTAACCACCTTAATCACAATCAAACAAATTATATATATATATATATATACATATATATATATATACATATATATATATATATACATATATATATATATATATATACATATATATACATACATATATATATATATATACATACATATATATATATATATATATATATATATATATATATATATATATATATACATACATATATATATACATATATATATATACATATATATATATATATATATATGTATGTATATATATATATATGTGTATATATATATATATGTATAAAATTCTAGATATAAGAGGTAGACTCATGCCTAGATGTAACACATATTTTTGGGTATTTTTATTCTAACAAAATAATTAATTATGAACTGTTTTCTACAATAATTTTTAGAAATAAAGACCCATGTCTAGTTTCCTTAACCAAATAAAAAAATATTAAATTTAATATATTTTGTTTGATTTTAGTAGGTGAAGCATAGAGTGTGACACATCTTTTTGATTTCAAAAATGTTTTATAATTTGAAAAGTTGTAGCTATTTTTTAATCAGTACGTCAAATAACACTTTAAAGGTATCTTTAAAAAAGAAAGTAATAATTACTTATTAAACTCATATTTTGACAACAATTATATCACTGAAAAGTTGATAACGTCCTTAAGAAACCCTTTTTGTTTATGTGAATTTTACAAGATCAAAATTGGTCAAGCACCTCCTCGAAGTATGGAAGTTACCTAAATGCTGCAAAATAATATTTTTAGAGTTGAACATGTAGGCTTGGTGATTACCAAGCCTAATAGGATACTTGATAAATTAGTTAACAAATACATTGGGTATCTAAAATATTTGATACCTGATACATTGGAACCAAGACTAATGAAAATGAGGGAAATAGAATTGGAGGTAGTGAATTCAAATTTAATGAGAGGTCTAGAATCTCCTATGCATGATCTATGTGATTTTAATTTTATTGGTCAATTATGTGTCTCTTTGGTTGTTGCAAATGAGACAAATCCATATTACTATACAATCTTTTAATTACAATTTTATATATAGTCAATATATATAATTTATATGATGTATTATATTATTTAATATTATATTATGTTATATAACTTATGTTATCATAGAATGGGTCAAAAGGGGCCATATGATATCCTATTACCCCTTTAGACATATTCCATGATAATGTATGTCCCTAATGGTCATAGGACCAATATGAGTTCATATGGTGTCATCAAATGGGTCAAGAGGGGCCATAGTTTAAGCCTATAACATATGTCCCTAGGTGTCTAGGACCCCCAAGGTCATATTATATTTATTCTAATTATTTGAAAGGGGCCATATGTTATAATATGACCCCTTTTAACCCATTCCATGATAAAATATGTTCCTAGGGGTCCTAGGACACCTATGAGTTCATATGTTGTCATCGAATGGGTCAAAAGGGATCATAGGGTATCTTATAACACCTTGCAACCCAATCCATGATAATAGATGTCCCTAGTGGCCCTAAGCCCCTTAGGATTTCATATGTTGTCATAGAAAGGGTCAAAATGGGTCATAGGGTATCCTATAAACCATTTCAACCCATTCCTGTTAGAAATAGATAATATCGAGGAGGGGGGGGGGGTGAATCAGTATTCTACAAACTTTTGCCCACAACTAAATATTTTTAATTACTTTATAACTTGCATATGAAAGTAAACTAATAATGCTAAATAGTAAATGTAACCATGCACATGGATAACACATAACCCTATTATTTGTTAGCTATGGAAATCTTGGTCAAGAGAAAACCCTAGCGAGGATGATACCGACTAGATGATTTAGTAAACAATAGGATCCTGTTAAGGATATTGATCCTAGTAGGAGTCTATGAAGTACATATATGGTCTCAAGTCCCTATTACTAGACTAGGCCTTGTTAGAAGCCTCAAACCTATTAGGAGTTGCTTCAACCCTATTAGGAGTTGGTAGAAGAAATAAAATGTATGCAAGAAGAGCCCATTGCCCTAAGATGCAATTACACAATTCAATTCTTCACAAGAATAGTTATACATGTAATACTTGCTATTTGTTGTACTTCACACTTGTTCTAATCATACATCAGAATTCACATGACATAAGGATCACAATTCTTTCAAGCTCCCTATACAATAGTTTGCATCATATAACACTTGCTCATCAATCATGGATAACACACTTATCTTTGCATGATAAGATCTTTACTTATACCTTACATATTTGCACAACTCTGCTTAGTCAACCTTCATGTGTTTACATACTTGACATAATATAAATAGCTCATGGATTAATATTCACATAGTCAACTCATCATAACTTAGTAATTATTTCATAACTAAAATAATTCCTAAGGCTGTACAAACTAATTCTCTTCTATACTATGTTCTACATTGCTAAATACCTGCACTAGTATTTTAATAATAACTTATGCCATACTGTTCATACATGTTTGTGCATTGGCACATGTCATCATGATACTATCATGAATATTTCTTTAACTGTACATGAGCTAACTCTCAACAAGTCCTTCATACACTTAACATCAGTTCTTTGTGTTGCTATAAACTATCTAACACTTAGATGATTTTCCAACTCTAAATGCCTAAGTGAAATACTAAATGTATGTTGCCAAAAATGAAAACCATCAAGACATCTATCTGACCATATTGCTAATAATCTCCCCCTTTTTCATTGATGGAAATATTTGGGAAAATTGGCTAAGTCTCAAAATAATGTCATACATAACAAAAACAAATAAAAATAACTATACACAATTTCCTTCAAAACACAATAATTTTATTAATGTTTTGATGGATTATTACATTCCTTATCACACCTATACATTGATACATATATAAGCTCCCCTTACATATATAATATTACTCTATACAATTTTCTTTCTACATAATACTCCCCCTTTGACATCAATGACAAAGGTATCAAAAATTGTATCTACAAAACTTTGGGCGTTTTGTTGCTGATCAACCTATTAATTTGGAAAAGAAATCTCCATTAGAAACCTTTTGTCATTCTATCTTTGAGATACTAATTAGTGCACAAAGTGCATAGGATGTCACTTCAACTACACTCAAGTCAGTATAGGCAAACTTGTCATAGGAAGCCTTAGTTGCAAGACATTCCTTAAGTTGCCTTTGCACAATGATGACTTTTGATGACAAAATTTCTATAAGACTAGAGAATCTCCTTGCTATTTTCTCTTTATCAGTTCCAAGTTTTTGAACATATCATGTATCTTCTCCACTTCTGCTCCATAGTCTTCAATTGTGGACTTTGGGAGTTCTAACTTGACAAAGAATGTTTCAAGTTCACTTAACTTACCTTTTATCTAACTCTCAAAGTCTACAAGGTACTTGTATGGTTGTGAACATTGTCCATACAAGATTTTCCCTTCATCAATATGCTTTCTCAATCCCTTGATATTTCCATCAAGTGCCTTCAGATCATTGTTCATATTGATGCACATTGTGTTAAATAGTGTTGCATCATGTTTTAATTGAGCTTGTACTAAAGCTACTTCTACTAAAGTTGTGAATTCCTTGTCAAAGGTTTTCACTGACTCCATGGCCTTTGACTAAAAGTCTGGAATAGCTATAGTTATAGTAACCGTCTTTTACATTCTGTCTAAGACTTGAGTTAATGTCTTCTTCAAAGACTTTACTAATTTTTTCTTCTCAAATAGCTTACTTAAAGTGTTTATCAAGCCTTTTTTATCTTCATCATCTAATGTCACTATTACTGCTACTGATGGATTGGCTACTAATACTGCTACTGTTGTCATTAGAGCTACTGCAGCAAAGAGTAGAACTAATTTCAGTTCTATGCTCTTCTTCTCATCCTCAGCCTTCTTCTTTTCTTTAGCCAACCTTTGTGCTTCTTTCCTTGTTTCCTCCTCAGCTTTATTCTTATCTTCTTCTTCTCTTTTTTCCTATTCTTCTTCTCTTTTCTTCCTTTCTTCTTCTCCCTTTTTCTCTTCCTCTTCTACTTTCTTATTCTTTTACTATTCTTATTTCTTCTTTGCTTCCTCTTCTTTCATTTTCTTCTCTTCCTTTCCTCTTTCCTTTCTTATTGCCTCTACCTCTTTCTTCTTTTCTAATTCTTCATCGAGTGAACCCGCAATAATGGGTACCACTTTTGGGGGATGAAGCAAATCATGAAATGATGAAAAATTCACATATTGAATTTTACATATGTTCACACGAATGTGCTAACTATGTTCGCATGAACATAAAACAATTATATGTTCGTATGAACATATTGAGTTTAAATAAGATATTTGCATTAACATACCTTAGTAATATGTTCACGCGAACATATTTTTAATGACAATTTCTCTATTAAAATTCCATTTTTCCATTTGAGATCTTGATAAATTTGGTTTTTTTGTATGTTCATGTGAACACAAATTATTTTACATGTTTGCATGAACGTGTTAACTTAAATTTCCAGTTGCTGAATTATTTTTCTCATACGTTCATGGGAACATATGTTCTTGTGAACATGTCTAATATGTTCGCGCGAACATAGTGTTCATGCGAACATGTCAAATTACAAATTTTTGGTGTTGTTTTCTAGAAAAAAAATGAAACTAGCTCTTTTGACCCCTAAAATTGAGATTGAATGATCTCCTACTATAAAATAAAAAATGCCAATTTTTTCTGCTCGGAGCAGCTTTCCAACGACTATAATTATAATACATATTATATTCATTAAGACTTTCATATATGAGTTTAACTCATTATAGGTTCATTACTGATTGAACATCAACTGACTTCGACACTTCGGGAAAATTAGTAAATTAGGTCAATTTTTTTTGAAAAGTATCTAGGAAATAAGTTATTGAGATAACTTTATATTCCAAAAAAAATATATTAGATTTATGATAAATTGAGTTCAATTTATCTATGTCAAAACGAACGTATGTCTAAATTACAATTGGTGTCACTTCAAAACTTCATAAGCTATACAATATTTAACCAAATTGAATCAAACCAAATGCATCCTCTATATATTTATGTTACAAATCCAACATCAAAAGAATTACCTCATTATATTTTCTAGAAAAAAAGTTGTGTGTCAAACAGACTGTCACTCTTTAAAAATATTGAATTTTAACATGTACCACTTTTCAGAGGAGAAGAAAAAATTGACATAAATAATTTTTTTTTTAAATTAAAAAATATGATTACAAAGTAGGGATAGAGCACTATAAATCACTAGTTTATGTCATCTTGAAATTATTCATAGTTTTAAAGATATAGTCACTCAAACATGAGGTTTGTTTCAAAAATATTGATTTTAGTGTCAAAATTGGACAAAAAGTGGAACCCATTATTGTGGGATCACCCAGGGATTACATATTTTAGAGGAAAAGTTAGATAATTTTGAGACAGGAAAATTGAAGTCAGCAATCAAGTTTGATTCAATCAAGTTAGCTTAAGCTTGTTCACAGCACCATAATTAGAAACTTCATTTAGAGATCAAGCTATGAGTACCGAGGTTGAGAGAAAATGTATCTCAATGAGTTTGGATTGTAGTTAAGCTCACTTGCAATTTGGAGCTTATAGAAACAAGTTATGAAGGAAATAAATTTTACTAGTATAATAGAGAAAGTTTATTCTGTGACAGAAGATGAAATATGTGTTTCTACAAAAAATTTTGTGGAGCATTATCATGATGGAAGGAAGTTATGGTGAACCTTAGATAGCATTTGAAGATTGAATAAATGATATTGAGAAGATATTTGATTTTAGAGTGAAATAAATAGCTTTTTTGAGTTAGCAAAGCATGCAATTAATGCAAGTTCTAGTTGAATAAATAGAGTATGAACTTGATTAATTCCATATTGTGATCATCTCAGAAGCTTAAAGCACCCATAAGTGAATTGACAAATCGGTTTCAAGCAAAACCCTACTTCAAAAAAAAGGTATTTTATCATTTTCTGCATAGAAATTCTTTGATACAATTCTATTTAGTGTAATAATGGATATGTTTGTAGTTCATAATGTTGAGAATATTGAGAGACCAAAATTAAAGGTTGTTCCTATGAAAACTAAAGAGGAAAACTCTAATTCAGCTTTATAAATTACTCCAGACAACGTAGTTTATTTGGAAAATGTAGGAAGCTACTTGTGTAGTAAGTTTGAAATTATTGGAAGTGAGTTTATGAACAAAGATATGAAAATTGTTTTCAATCATGATATGACTATTCAACCTAGTTATGAGCATCTAAAGGATTTAGACTTAGTCAAATATCACTTTTACCATGAACTTGATACTAAAGAGTGGACTCAGATTATATTAAGTAGAATTCATAATGGAAAGATTTGGATTGGAGAAGATGAAATTGACATCTTTGCTAACCTTATTCATGAGGTCAATAGTCTTAGCAAACAAGGTAGTGTACCTATTGGTGAGAAACTAGTTAAGAAAAAGGTTGAAAGTTTTACTAAGGTAGTTTATAATGGTAAGGCAATGGTGATCAGCACAATTAGACAACATGATGTAAGATTCTTGAGCACTATCATTGCATATTCTATTTGTGCAAGTTCTAAGAGCAATGAGTTGTTAGCAAGTTTATCGATATAGCCTATAAGATTTGCATTGAGAAGGAGCAAGTAAATTTAAGTGAGATTTTGAGAGTACAACTTATTCAGAATTTGGAGAAGATCAAGAGAACTAAGAATGGTGTATTCATATTCCAGTCTCTAATTAATCATATTTTCTTTCATGTATTTAAGAGGTTTCCATTTCTATCAGTTACCAGTATTATGAGTAGTGAAAGATGCACTATGGACAAGATAACAAATGTGTGTAGAAGGTCTCTTGTAGAGAAAATATTAGACAATGAAAATCTAATTATGAGGATATTCCAGAATGAAATAGAGATTCAAAATTGCCCTTGCAATTGTTGGTAGATTTAAGAATGATATATGTTTCATGGTGGATATAAACCTAACCTATATTGATGTAGTAGAACCTTGTGAAAATTTTCTTGAGCCCTTAGGTTATGAGTTAAGTGATGATGTAGCTATTGGTTATATTGATTTAATGTTGAATTCTAATGTTGATTGAGCATTGTATAGACTTCGAATGTATGAGGAAATAACTCACTCAGCTTACCAGGTATCCTTAGAGAAAGCATCTATAAGAAGATTGCAACTATAATGAAGACAGGACTATTTGAGGCCAATATGTTAGATGAAGAATCACAGATAGTTAGACAAAAAATCTTCAGACTTAAACAAACTGCTGAACAAAGTGTAATGTATGTGATACCTTTGTTAGTTGGCTAAGAATTCAGTGTATCCATTGCAAAAATTTCCACAGAATAGAGCATCCCATATGTTGTTGTATCAGTTGAGCAACCTGCTGGCACTCAAAATTGAAGTCCCAATTTTGAGCACCATTGAGAAATCAAGCCCCATAAACACTTTTAAATGCATTTGTACCCAGCTATACCTTTGAGCCCCATGAGGTGTTTAATCTTTCTAACACCTTCCATTCAATGCATCTACTTGTTTCATGAAGTTAAACTGATGTTTTGAGCCATTTCATGAAGTCCTATTTTGAGCATTTGGCAAATCTGTATTTTCACCTGTGTCAAACAGTGACAGGAGGCTATGTTTGCCATTGAATATCTCGTACCCAAAAATTTTTCATGATTCACCAGTTTGGGAGTGTTTAGTGTCCATACTTGAGAGCCTATGTTTCAAATTTTGAGTCATTTCAAATCTATTTGACTAGGTTTTGATTCCCTCAAAGTTGGTCATTTACTATTTTCTTGCATTTGCAAATTGTGCAAAATTCTAGGAGGCCCTGTTTGACATGTTATAATTTTGACCCAGTAACCAAAATGTGAAATTTCCTTTTGTGTTATATTGTAGAGGTCAGAGACTTGTTATGTTTCAAGTTTCAGCTTATGAAGAATCCGTTTGATCAATTTTTGAATGCGATTCCAAACACAATTTTTAAATTTTTATTGGTATCAGCATTTGTAGATTGATTAGTATCCCTGTTCGTGATGTCATATCTCCTATTCCATGATAGGTGAGATTGAATGAATTGTACCACTTTGTTTTCCTCTAAAAATACTTCAAGTGCGCCAATTTTCACATCTTGATGAATCCATTTGCACACTTTCCTAAGTTCATTCCATTTGCAAAATCAATATTTTGCCATTGTTTCAATCTGTAAAATTCTGAGTAGCCTACTTTGACTGGTCACCATTTGTGCCCAGTTATTCATCATGAGCCCAAATCATAGATCCATACTCTCCTCATGACAGTGAACCAACGTCCTAGTTTTCATTTCCGCAAGTGCCCATCAGCCCAGTTCTCAAAGCCAAATTCAAACCCAATTTATTATTTTCTGACATGTTTTCTTATAGGAAATTTTGAGAGCTCAACTTTGATGGTCAATATCTTTTGACCCCGAATTCTTCATGAGATGAGATTCGACAGGGTGCAAGAATGCAAAACAAAGAGTCAATGTGCTAGTTTTTAAAGCCCAGTCAGGTGTTCTGGTCAGTTTTTAAGGCTAGTCAAAGGACCTCATGATACAAAATTGATAGTTTGCAAAAGAGTTAAAATGATTTTTATTTGATTATTCAATGGTCAAACTTTTTTTTTATCAGTATGAAGATCTTAGTGGATTAATTCTAGGAATAAGTTGTTTGAAAATAATTTCTTTTTTAGCCGGAGCATGAATAGAGCAGAAAATATGATCAGTGTACTATACTTGAATGCATCTCGAACTTTTTGATTGAACATGTAGTTTCTCGATGGTATAGGTGATTTTTAATTGGTACCACACATTAGTTGGAAATTGATAAATATGGTTTTTAAATTCAAATGGGTAATAGAGAAAGTATAAAGAATTATAAAGCAGGATCAATCATTACAGCAGGTCCAATGCTACATGCACCCCATTTTGGGCATTACAATAATGTTTAAGAGGTAGATTTACAATGAGAATTCCTATCCATGTTTAAGTTGTTGTCTTAAACATTCTCATTTTTAAAGGGAATGAATGTCTTGTAATTTTTTAATGTCTCCATGAGTTGCGCAACAATAACACAAAAGAAATGAGCACATTATTTCAAATGGCTTTCATAGGGAGGTCCACAACTTGGAATGAGCTTGCAATCACATTCTTGTGGGCAGATGCAAAGGTGGCTTTCCACTCATGTGGATGAAGCCACAAGAAGTAGAGGATCTCCAGCTCTGTATCCCATGCAAGCAAGAATGAGGGAAAATCACAAAATTTAGCAGGTAATTTCCATTCCAAATGGCCGTAGCATCAGAGGAAGACCACATGTTAAAAAGGGAGCATTCTTGTAGAAATAAAAACTTTAATGCATGGAAGACCATGCCTCCACCTATGAGGAAATCACAGGCCATGCATTGAAAGAAAATGCATAGGTAGAACCACACCCACATTAGAACAAAGAAGCACACACACAGTAAAAAAAGTAGAGGCTGTGTGTAAGGAACCTCAAGAAATTAAGGAGAAGCCACCAACGACAAACATAAATAGAGATGCCAGGCAGGAGCTACTCATGTTGAAGATAGAAACAATCCATGTTCAAAGAGAATGTGCAGCGACATTAAGATGGAAAGTTCATGCTATTTGCATAGAGCACCCCACACCAAACAAGCAACCATGGCATGCAAAGAACAAGGTGTTCATGGCACAACCCACACCTTTTGAAAGAAACCCACGCATTGAAGAAAAAAGGTAAACTCACACCAAGACTAGATCACGTAGCCTATAAGGAACTTGAGCATTGAATAAGTTGCTAGCTAGTAAATGAGAAAACCCGTGAACTTGAAGGGAAGCCACTATTTGAAGAAAGGGAGGTGATGTAAATAAAACTTATCACTTGTTCAAGGGAATGATCGAAGAGAGCCACCAATTAAGGAGCCATGCAAAGAAGCCACAGGGCAATCCACTAGTAAATACAGAGCCAAAACCACAAAGCATATATCCCACATTTGAAGGGAATACGAATTTTGAAATGTTTAAATGCAAAAACAAACAACATGTATTGTTTCTTAAGGGATATGCCCTTTTAAAAAGGGTAGGTGTGCATCGAAGGACCCCACCTTATGGTCAGCTTGAGATGAAATTTTAAACAAACATACACGTAGTCCAAAGTTGATGATGTTAGCAATGTTGCAACTCACCAGAAAGTCCAAAATCTAGCAATTCACCATGTCACTAGCCAAAAAATCCAAGGTTTTTCGATAGCGACATAGTGAATCACCAAAAAACTCAAAAATTTGGCAAAAGTCAAATGAGCATGTGGGTCCTACTTCCAATGCAATCAGCAAACCAGGGAGTGACAAGTGGCAACCATACAGTGAAGGTAGTGGGAATATGATAAAGTGGAATTCTAGACCAATGACAAGGTGCCATGTGGCACAAATTTTGAGGTAGGATGATGTGGCAAGTAGATTTTGTGATGCACCAGATCATGCCAAGTGGCAGATCAAAGGGTCATCGCTATGTCGCAAAGAGGAAGTTGCTCGATAGATAACATGGTGACATAGTGAATCATAATAGGAAGATGACATGTGGCACTGACATGGTGGCAAGGTGGACAAATCTCATGTTGACATGTGGCACCCAGTTAGGGAGGTTCAACAGCTGTGCAAGATCAAGCAATTCATGGGTTGCCATGTGTCAAAGTTGGTCAAACTAGCTTTGACCCGGATTGAAAAGGTAGAGAAAATTAAAAGATTTCAAATATAAAATTTAATTTTATATTCCTTTTGCTTTCACGTGCAAATTAGACATTTAAATAAAGTCTGAAACTTTATATAGTTCAAACTATAGAAAAGTTTAAATTTTTGCAAAATATTATGGAAGCCATGAATAGAGGCCTAAAACTTCAAAAGGGCATATCTAGGGTTATTTTTATTCGGAATGGGCGCTCCAATATACCAATAGAACTAGAATGAGATGAATTTTTTGAATCTAAAGTTTATTTTTGTACAGGTGCTCACTGATTCATTCTATAAGCCAATTTGTAAAATCGGAGGCATTCTCAACAGAATGGGTGTTTTTCACCATTGAGCATCAGAATTGGTTAGAGGGTAGATTTGAAGGCTTGTTGCAGTCTGAAAGTGAAGAAAATTGACTTTAAGTTGTTTTCTTATTTTCTGAAGGTCATGTTCAATTGATTTTTCACTTTTACCTTGAGCTCATTTTGGCATCAAAATTAGTTATGATTTCCAATCAAGTATCTCAAATATTTTATGTTCTTTGGAGGCTAATTGATGATGGTTTGATATGTAGTTATAGAGAGAGGGTAGAAAGAGGTTTTTCATCTTCTTGGGAAGGAATTCTAAGTGGCCACAGGTCATCTTTACAATAGATCTGAGAATCCACTTCCTGCTATATCATTCCCTTTCTTTCTCATTGTATATGTTCTAGTTTTTCACTGTGAGACCATAGGTTCCAGTTTTTTGGAGAAAATTTTCTCATTACTGTGATGCCAGGTTTTGGTTCCAGTCTTGATGTATTCCAAATACTATGACACCATTATTTTAGCATAATTCTCTTGTATGAACAATATTAGGAAGGATAATACAGTTAGTTCAGATCTATTAGCTTTTTCTGTGTTTTCATTTCATGCATATGAATGTATTATTTCAAAGGAATTAATACAAAGAAAAACAAGTTGAGTTTCATCTTGAATCTTGTCTCCTTTATTAGTGATCTTCAATGTTTTATAATCTTTGAACAAAGAGCTTAGGTTGTAGTTGCAGTCCCTTAAGGCTATATGTTATTTCATTGTTGCTTATAACTCAAGGGGTTATGTAAATGCTTTAGGGAAATCAACAGGGTTGCAAGTTTACTGATGGGGATATCATGTAAGAATGAGGATTAGATTGAGCATAGATGTCCATTTACAAGGTGAATGGATAGATCCAATATCTGAATATATATAAGTATCAGATATCCATATGTATGCATTTGATTCATGGATTTGCCCAATGGATTAGGCACTGGTCAGCTACATGATCATTAGTTCTTACTATTGCATATTTGAGGTTTTTCTGAATTCAATATTATTAATCAAACATTCTTTCCCTTTCATGTTGAAGAACCTAAATGTGATGCCCTCACTCAGCTTGTGAATTTCTTAGATTTACAATTTTCTACTATAGATCGGTGTCATTACATAGGTGTTAGGAGATATAAGGGATTTTATCTGCTTTGTTAGATTCATGAATATGTTTTTGCACTAGTACCATATCAATTGAATCCGAGGTCCACCCACCTAGGTCTTGTAGAGCCTGAAGTGAAGAAGGGTCAAAGCCTTATAGTTGGCCTGGTGTCTAAAATGATATGTTAAAGATGGGAGTTAGCTGCCCCTAGATGTGTCATATTCTCATTGGGGTAATTGAAAATTGATAACATTTTCAAACACCAACACAACCAAGTGGATCTAAAGGATAGTCAAAAATATTTAAGCAACAAGCTACTGGACAAAAAAAAAGAAAGAAGACATTATTGACAATTGAAGACTGTAGTGATGAAGAAAAAGTAGAGGAACAAGAAGACAAACAACCAGAGAAAGTTATTGTTTCCAAGTAGCCAATAGGTAAATCAAGGCAACCCTAGAAACCAAAGATTAATAAGATTAACACATCCATTGTTAATAAAGGGAACTTTGTGCAGATAAATAAGTTTTATGATTTGTATACTTATATTGAGAAAGAACAGATTGATAGCTCTATTGTGAGATATATGATTCTTAATAACTTTAAACTTAAAGACATTAAAGGTTTTGTTGATTAGAAAGTCTATAATAGACTTATTACAAAGAAGGTACCAGTTTGTGAAGAAGATATGGAACTTTGGAAATCAATGATAAGAACTATGTGCAAGACTAAAAATAAAGAATTTAAAAAAAAAAAATTGATGGGCAACCTAGCACCCTATCTATGGAACAAAATGAGGCCTATTATATTTATGGGAGGTGATATGAATATAATAAGAAGTGAAACTATTGTAGCTATCAATAAGATGATGATTGAGACAGAGGTAGCTCCTACTAGTGCAAAGAAAACTTCGGAAGTATCAATAAGTGGTGATACTATGAAAATTGATCAAACAAGTGTTACAGTTAACATTGATGATAATCCTTTTGTAAGTTCTGATCAACCTAAGCCCCATTCTAAAGATATATAGGATGAGTTGAGATTGATTGAAGAAGAAAAAAGATAGCTAGAAGAAGAAAAGAAGAAGATTGAAGAAGCCAAGCTAAAATTGATTGAAGATTAGAAGAAGCAGAGAGAAGAAGGAAAGAGGAGAGAATAAGAAAATGAAAAGAACGAAAAGAAAGAGAGGAGAAGAGAGAAGAAGAGAGAAAGAAGGCAACAGAGAAGAAACAAGAGGAATATGAGATAAAAGCATCTAGCTCATCCATTCTTATATCTCTTTCTAACCTTGTAGGTGATGATGACAACCAATCTAACTTGATCTCAACCTTGACAAAATTGATTGAGAAAAATAAAAAAGTCAAGAGTTTGTAGAGAGCATTAATAGAGGTGACTGAAAGATTGCATAGCACTGTTATAGCCAAACATACAAAAGAAGACCCCGAAGAGCTCAAGCAGTTGTAAAGTCATTTGATGATGAGTTTACAAATTTGTTGAATGTTGCTGATTCTAAGATTCAAATTTCACATGATGCTAATATTTTTAGCACCATTTCTTAGAATATTTAGAATGATTTGTTGAGTCCTGATACTTGTATCAAGGAACTCTGAAGATGTTAACAAGTTGGCAAGGTATTGTACATTAAATTTACTTTATCTCATAAGTTGACCAGAGATTTGGATAGTAAGATTCAAGGGAACCTGAGGGAGTTGGAAGCTCTAACTAGTCAGATATAGCAACCCTCTTGCAGAGTTAATGAGTTTGAAGGATAAGTTGTTGGTTTTCACACTGACATCAGGAAATTGCAACTTGAAAAAGAGAAAATTTTGAGAAGACTATAAAATTCAAAGAATCTATTTCTTTAAAGATATAAGACATTAAGAGACAGTTGGAAGAATGTGTCAAAGCAAAGGACACTTATGCAAACTTCACCTACTTTGACCTTAATGCAATTAAGATTGCATGATATGGCTTATGTGCAATACTCACTACTACCAAAGAAGCAAACAACACATGGGAGAAATTTTTTTGGACTTTTTGACCTTTTTCATTGATGTCAAGGGGGAGAAGTGTAGAAGAAAATTTCTGTAGCAAAGGAGAAGTGTAGAAGAAATTGTGTTGTAAGATATGTATGTAGTAATCATATCAAAAGAAGGAGCATTTGTAATATGAAGTATATGTAATGTAATAGATGTTAAGTATTGTAAGTTTTGATAAAGTTTTGTCACTTAACTGATTTTCCTTACTTTGTTGCCATCAATGCCAAAGGGGGAGATTGTTGACAATTGGCTTTATATAGTTATATAATTGTTGTCATTAATGGAAACACATGTTGTACAAATTGTAGAAAACCTCAAAAATAAAGATACTTAGCTTTTGTACTCAAAAAAATTTCTAAGTATGAAACTGGTTTACAAAAGTGTATTATTTTGATGTATAACTTGTCTATATGATGTTATCTAGGAGAGAGAGATAAGATGGAATCAATATACATATTTATGATGATGTGTATAACCTTAGACATTAGTATGGATAGTACAAAAAAGAGATATTCATGATTTACTCAATGAACAGAACAATGGAATGAAAGGTAACATAATTATTGTGTTTACAAATAATTACTAGACCAATTAGAGCTGTCATCCTAGATGTTTACTCTAAGTTGCAAAAGTATATTGTGGTCCTAGCCAACCTAGCACAAATTTGTGAAAAGGCATGGTATTTATACAAAGGATATCCTGCAAGATTAAGTGTGTAATTGTAATATGAAAAGTGATATGCAAACTTTTTGTGAAGTGATATATGTGAAGTTTTTGAGAACCTTACTTTGTGATCTGAGATCAAGCTCAAGTTAGAGATCAATTGAAAAGAAGATACATCATCTATATACTTGAAGATGAATTACATATTTGGGTAGTGATTTCTTCTTGTAATTGAAAGTGCATGTTTGGGCAGTGAGCTCTTCTTCCTTACATTGTACTACAAATCCTAATAGGGTTAGAATCTTCTAACAAGGATTCAAAGTCTCCTAACAAGTATTCTTATGTACTAAATGCTTTTATAGACTCCTAACAAGGTCCATCCTCTAACAAGGAACATTTATATTAGTACATCATCTAGTGGGTATCATCCCCACCGGGGTTTACCCTTGGCCAGGGTTTCCCTAGTTAACAAAATATGGTGTTATGAGTTCTCTCTATGCATGGTTATTATTACTATTCAACATTACTTGTTTACTTTCTTATGCATGGTTCAAAGTAATAAATAATATCTAGTTGGCAACAAATTTTTTTAGAATATTGATTAACCCCCCTCCCCCTCAGTATTCCCTATTTCTAACATGCACTTGGTTTTTGAATGGCTTCAACCTTCTAAGGTAAGGTTTTAGGTTCTTTGTATTAGTATATGAACCTTCTATAATCTTCAAACTCTTTTCTGCTTTGTTCTTCACTTCATCCTACAAATTCATAAATTTTCACATGTGCACTATCTATGTCTTTGTGAGTAGAAAGATTTAGACATTTTCATGTCCTACTTTTATTGGAGTACCCTAGGAATATTCCTCGATCACTCTTTTTATCAAGCTTTCCTTTCCTCGTATTTTTTAAGATATAACATTTGCTTCCAAATACTCTAAGATAACAAACATTAGGTTTATATCCATTCCATAATTTATAAGGTTTTTTTTTATACCTTTCTTCAATTGAACTCAGTTCAGTGTATGAACTACTATGTTGATTTCTTCTCTCCAGTACTTTGGTGCAACACTCTTTTATGATAATGATGTTCCTGCACATTCCATGATGGATTTTCTCCCCCTCTCTTCTATTCTAGTCTACTCTTAAATTCTAGGTGTTGATTCCTATCTTTTGATTCCTCTTTCATTGTAGAACTCATTGAACTCATTTGAGATCAATTCTCCTCCTCTATATAATCTCAAGAATTTCATATTTTTCCTTTTTTCTTTCTCAAATCTAGCCAAATACCATTTAAATTTTTTAAAAGCATCAAACTTATCCTTCAAAAATATTACAGTCATCATTCTAGAGTAATCATCAACAAATAAAATGAAATATATATCTCCACAATAGCTTTCCACACCAATTGGCCCACAAAGATCTATGTGAACTAGTTCCAAAACATCTTTAGAGTTATAAGATTTACTTTTGAAACTTCTTTTACTCATTTTTCCCATTTGACATTGTTTACACATTCCCATCTCAAGTTTATTTAGATAAGATATGCCTCTTACTCTATTGTTCTTTCTTATGTTGATCAGGTTATCAAAGTTAACATGACACATCTTTTTATGTCGTACCCAAATTTCTTCAACTTGAGCTAATAAACAAGATCTTTCATTGAGATATAGGTAAAATAAATTATCTTTTTTCTAATTACTAGTTCCAACTAGTTTTCCTTTTCCATCCAATAGTTTATCATTTCTATTCATGAATTCAACTTTGTATCCTATATTGTTCAACTAAGCTACATTGATTAGATTATGTCTTAATGCTTCAACCCAATAGGCATTCTTACATTTGATTATATCAGTTAATGTTATGATTCCTTTTCCTTTTACATAACATGGTTCATTGTTACCAAATCTAACACTTCCACCATCGTAGTGTTCTAAATCACTAGTTGTGTGATGAGAAAACCTAGTATATATGAACCATGTATCATTGTTGTTAACATGAGAGATAAGTGCCATCTTTTCATTTTGCTCATCATCATCACTATCAAAATATTTAGCAATGTAACATGATTTCTTACCTTTTCCTTTGAAGTCCTTGTAGTTTTTGAAGTTTTTCTTGCCTTGAATTTTTTGAATTTCTTTTCATCTTTGTCTTCTTTGTTAGGACACCTTGAAACAATGTGACCAACTTCTTCACATGAGGAATAAAAAATCAATGGAATATTTCCTCTGAATTTTTTTTTTCAATTTGCTTTCATTTTTGCTAGAAAAGCTTCAATAACTTTAAGATCCTTATCTGATTCATCTTCATCTTCATTGTCACCATATTTTCCTTTTGAGTTCCCTCCTCTTCTACCAAGCATTGGTTTAGCTTTGAATGCAAATTAAAGATTGTTAGAAGAAGGAGCATAATATCAAAGTTATCCAACTCAAAAGCGATCAATCTTCCCACAAGAGTATCTAAGGTTAGATCATGTGTTGGATTGCATCTCATATCTTGAATAGATGAAACTCTAATTGTATAAATAGGACGAAGAGTTCTTAGTACCTTTTTGATTATTGTTTCATCATCAATTGTGACTTCTAAAGCTTTGATTGCACTATCACTTTCTTTGACCCTTTCACTATACTAGGTGATTTTATTACCTTCTTTCATCTTTAGTCAATCAAACTTTCCTCTTAAATTGTCTTCCTTAGCTCTTTGCACATTTTTGTCACTGCCAAAGACTTTCTTTAGTTTTATTCGCATGTCAAATGCAGTAGGGAAATTCTTGACTTCATTAAATTCATAATAGCTCAAAGATAATGCAATATAAATAATCATGATACTGTGGCCCTCCTTCTCTTTTATTTGCTCCACAAACATAGGCTTGGGTGGTGTAAATATTTGTTCTCTAGGTAGAATAAACCGTGATCATTGATGCTTGATATATGAAGCTTCATCAACTCCTATCATGTAGAAAAGTTTTCTCTATTAAGTTTAGGAATCTCCCTTCTATAAGATATCTTGATCTTTAGCTTATGTCCTTAAAACCTTTTCCTGCAAGCACCATCTACTTTGATGCCAATTGTTGGAAATGTAATATGAGTAACTGAGAGGGGAGGGGTGAATTAGTTGCCACAAAAATAAATCCTTGTCCCTTAGATTTCAATTAAAACTTCTACTTATCATAAAATGTGAATAGCTTGGTTAACACTAGAATATAACTAATGCTAGGTTAACAAAGTAATAAGATGTATTATTATATTTTATCCTTTAGTAACTTAGTTGCAAAAATATAAAGCATAAGTAAATAACATGAACACAGATGACACCAAGATTTAATGTGGAAACCCAATTTGGGAAAAACCACCTTTAAACTAGTGATAA
Organism: Cupressus sempervirens; assembly: GCA_028749045.1. NCBI lineage: Eukaryota > Viridiplantae > Streptophyta > Pinopsida > Cupressales > Cupressaceae > Cupressus > Cupressus sempervirens. Next base: position 74,795,351 of record CM053790.1, on the reverse strand, counting down.
TAATTTTCAATCTTTTGAAGTGAGCCCTATTAGGATCCAACCATGTTAAAGGTTACAAAACCTACTATTAAGTATGACCCTATTAGAGGATTTAGATCACCCAGTTAGGAGTGGCCTGGTTAGAGGTCTTCAAAAACTTCAATCTTGAAATGTTACCCTGTTAGAGGATTTACAAAAGGACTATTAATTCAAATTTGTTAAGGCAACAAAAATTTAACCTCTTTTATGATGCAACTTTCTTTGTTGATTCAAATCTTTCTTCTCACTTGAAATCTGGATCCTTCCTCATCATATGTTTCTTTGCAGCTTAACTTTCTCACTTTCATGTTCTTATTTTCCTTCATTCACATATCCATTTATTTTATCTTCTTCTATATCCACATCATATTCTCACAACTTGACCTTTATTATTTCTCATAAGCCAGGAAAAGTCAGCTTGAAAACCCTTTCAAAGTATCACTAAACATCTAAGTAGTTAGCCTCAAATAATAAAACATTTTACAATTTCAATTTGATGTCACTTAGTCAACATTGGAACTAAACACTCATTTGACAGTATTGGCTCCTCATTTGATACAATTTTAACAACCTCTTAAATGATCAGAAAACCTAAGAGTTAGCTAGAAACCATAATGGTCTTCTGAGGCACACAATAAGATGACCAACTAACAAGACTTTGATGTCTTCTCCACTTTGAATTATTTACAATTTATGTGAGTATACCTAGGAGTTCTACTATTTAACTCTTTAAAATTCAACAAAAACTCAATATGAATTCCCTTTTACTAGATGATTTTTCCTTGATTCTTTTAAACTCTAAGACTATAAAAGAGATGATAAATGACTACTTTATCAAACCCTAGGAATCCATGAATCAAGCACATGGTTACATTTCAAAACTTCAATAATAGAATATTAAAATGATTGATCTATATGAATTTTTGCACCATATAGGATAATTCAACTAGATCGACTTTATAGGATGACTAATGCCTTATATATTGGGCTATTAACTCATAGAAATTAGACATCTACTTCTAGGTCTATCTTAACACTTTGTGAAAAGATTATCAATATTCATTTCCTAATCTCATACTTATCAAAATCTTCAATGAAAAACCATAAAATTCTTCCAATTTACATTAAGCATTTACATATCCCATTAGATTATTAGCCAAAGTAAATTGAAATATAATTCAAAACAAATTAAAACTAGAATTTCAAGGACTTTGTTTATTAAATCTCAGATAACAAATGGAGATAAAAGAAGAGACAATCTATCTAGGATGAATAGCTAGCTTTTTGCATTTGTATTAACTTCTTTGAAATGTATACAATTCAATGATAATCCCTATCATAAATCAACTCTATTAGACCAACAACTATTAACTTTTTCCATTTAGACTTTGGAATCAAAATTATACATTATACATAAACTGAATCAAAACATGAACAAAACTTTGTTCAAAATAAAATTCTTAGACCCTCACTCCACATCTTGGAAATCCTTTTATAGAAAACAAGGATTGAAACAAACATCCAATGGGAGGACACATGTTCAAAAACAAGATACAACAATTTTTCATATAAGACAAAGAAGTTACAAAAAGAATGTTGGAGATAGCCAAAATTAGAACAATTGTCAATCTGGATGTTTCGGATCAGCTTCATCATTTGTAATGACAAGAACTAACCATAATAGAACCACCAAGAGAGTTTTAGATAGAACCAACATTAGGGATCTCCATAGAGGAATAACATACTCGTTTGGTTGGACAATACTAACTATAGAAGTCACAACAACATCATGTTTAAGAGTAACAACAACATCAAAAAAAATTAGCACAACCAAGACCGACCTCCTCTAGAAAATGAGAAACACTAGGTACAACATCACTAGCTGAAGAAGAGATCTTAGTACATTAAGACCCCTATCTCACATAGAAGAATTTTAAGATACGTTGACCAAAATAGAGCTAGCTAGAGTAGTAACAATAACAATTTCAATGGAAGGGACATCAATAGAACCAATTCTGGAAGACACGATACTGGCATGTTACGTTTGATGTGTAATACATACTAAATCAAGAAGTTTTATCTTTAGGGACGGGATGTGTTCCGCTTGATTTTTTAATAGGAAAGTTAGTTGCATTTGAGTTGAGAAATTTTGACAATAGTATGCCTAAGATTGAAGCTACATGTAAGCCACCCATGCCGCCCACTCCATGAAGGAAAGATATGATGTGGTTAGTTATTGTAATCTAATATATTATTCTAATGATTATGAATTTATCCTCACTAAAGTAATGAAACATAAAGAAATGGAAGTACTTCTTACTAAGAGATTGCCTAAAGTAAATGGTCAATACAAGAGTAAACTATGCTTGAAGTATTTTTTATGTAGAAATATTGGTTTTGTTTCTTTTAGATGTCATGAAAAAGACAAGAATGACAAGCTAGGGAAATATAAAGATAAGCATATTATCTAGCAGAGGAAGGTTTTAGTGATAAATATTTTGATGGAAGAAATAAAGATGAGATTATGTTTGTTGCAATTACTGTCACCAAAGCTAGAGTAAGCAGTAATATTTCCAACAATGGATTGGCCAAATGTTTCAAAAGGATTCTCCTTTGTATCCATTGTTATGTGCATACTATCCACTTGCATGGATTTAGTACTCAAAGCAATGTGAGGTGGTGAGGTTGCCTGCTATGTCTCCTCTACTTCTTCCTCTTCCTTGGAAGGTGTATGTACTTGTACATATACAAGACTCTTAGGTTTTGACTTCACACTCACCTTAGGCACTGTATTAATATACTTTAAAATTGCCTCCTTAGTTTCTTTTCTAACATCTTCATAGTTGCCTCCCATCAAAAGAATTTCTCTTCTTTTGTTCCTTAGCAAGGGCTCAATACTCTCCAAAATTCTATCTGATTCCTCATTAGAATCAACATCACATAGTTTATTTATTATTGTGATCCTCATATTCATATCTTCCTCTGATATTCTCTGGCCTTTCCTATTTACAAGCCTATTATATAGATCCTCTAGTATCTTATTCTGTATATTCTCAAACCTTTTATTACACAAAATCATGCTCCTTATAATGGCATTTCTAACTACCTTCTATTCATATTACTATACAAATCATAATACATATTCAATTGTACAAAATTGTCATCATTAATAATTTGCATGTTAAGATTATCTACCTTTGGCTTCCACACTTTCTTTCTAGCTATTGTTCTTCCTTCTTGCACATTTTGGACTACTAGTCTATCTATAGTTTCATCCTCTAATTCCTCAAAATCACTAACTTGCATTGTTCTTCTTCTTTGTCCAGGTCCGCTAGTGGTTTGCTTGACTATTTTCTTGGTTTTTGGTGCAATTTCATTCTTTACCTTCACCAATCTCTCTGATTTTCTTTGTGCAACAAATGATTCAACCTCTGATTATTTTGTAGGCTGATCACTCCTTGTTCTAACTAGTTGTATTGGTGCAACTACTGCATATGGCGAAAATGGGGCTTGTACGCATGGTTGTGCTACTATCACACCCTTTGAAGGTCTTGCAATTGTAATGATAGCTTTTTCCAAAACTTTACTTTGTCCAAAAGCCTTCATCTCCAGTGAAATACCTTTACTTGCATCAAACTCTTTCTTAGTCATGCCTAATTCCTTAGGAATGGAGTCTATCACTTTCTTAACCTTTTTCTTACTTTATTTGTTGTATAGTTATAAATAAAATATTCTCATATTTTCCTCATATGTACCCCATCTAGGGAATTCTGTATCCTTCTCCCATTGGAGTATGATCTACATATATCCTTCTATGAGCTCTGCACTCATCTCATATCCCATAGGTTCTATAAACTTAACTCTAGGAATTACTGCTTCCATGGAGGTGTTGTTAGTTTCCACCATGACATACTTCTCCACCATAGAGAGATGTATCCTATACCTCTCTTTCATCTCAGTTTGAAATTTCTTCATCATCCTATCAATGCCATTATCTCTAATATTTTCTAGTTTTGACCTGTAGTATTGAGTCACCAATTTCATTGGACACTCGCTGCTATCCCAATTATCAATCTAGGAAACTTCCTTTAGTGTAAAAGAACATATGAGTCAACAAGGAATCAAATATGAAAATTGAATTCTTTGTCTTCTTAATCTTTGCAGTGTTGTCCAACAGTTGCAACCTGATAATCTCACATAAATTAACCTTTCTTTCTTGCATAGCTATTACATAAGTTGCATGCAAAAATTTTGCTGGTACTAAGTTAATACTTGATCCATGGCTTAACTTGTACCCTAATATATTGGTTAATAACTTTAATCCTTTATCTTGAATGGAGTCTACCTTCATGTTTCTTCCGTCAAAATTCATATTTAGGTTTCTCTCAAACATCTTCTTGACATTTTTCTCATTGACAAGATTGCAAACTTCATTACTCAATCCTATGGCCTTGTGAATAGGTCATTGTCAATAAAAATATTCTCATCTCTTAACCAAAAAATATCATCATGTACCCTACTCAAAATGATTCAGGTCCAATTGTGATTGTCAAACTCCGTATAAAGGATATACTTTACTAGATTCAAATTCTCTAGGTGCACAAACTCAGATTTCAAAGATAAGTCATTTTTACACATCTTTCCTAAATCCTCATGAATCTCTTCATCACCTATTCTCTCAATCTTACAGTGGATGTAACTTTTGATATCCACAACATGTAAACATGTTTTCTAGAACTTGCAAAAATGCACCCAATGGATCATCTAATAATGAAACAAATAGATGTTTGCTAAACTCATATCATGGTCTTTCACTTAAATCATACACATTCTGACTTGGCATTTGAACTATAACTAAAAGTATTCGGAAACATTGGATTCAAGCTTTGTAAAATACCTTAAAAATCACAATTTAGGGCTTCTACAACTTTCCACTTCTCAAACTTTACTTCACACTTCAATTCACTATCAAATTTCTCTTCAATTTGTTCAAGACACTTCACATGAGAAAATGGTACATACAAATTTCCTATGATCCTTAAATCATTTGAAATCACACTACGCATTAAATGTGTATCTACCAAAGATTCAAATACTGTCTTTGTATACCAGTAAGCTTGATTTCTCAATTTATGCTTACTATGATCATATCAAGACTTGTGCACTTGACCATAGCCTTCTCCCTATGTACTTAACCTTTTGTTAATTGCACAACTTCCAACTCACTCTCTAACATCAACTTTGGCTAACTAATGCCCTACCACAATTAAAATTTCTTAATTTAGGTAGGATGAGTCACAATCAATTTGTGACTCCAATGTCTTATCAGGTGCATCAAAAAATTATTCTGCCAAATATGTATAAAGGACTTCTAGATCTTTAGCTATCACAAATGCTTCTTTGAATTCATCAACCCATTCCTTAATTGCTTCTTTTTGACTATTGTCACTACCTTTAGCATTCCTTCTATCATTTATGTTGTTGTTCCTTCTATTATTTGGATTTCTATTAATGTTCCTTCTATCCATTTTGCAACATCTTACTGTGTGTCCAAAGTTATTATATAATTGACATACATGTGTAATTCTTCTCTGATTAGTTTCATTCTAATTATGAGGTGCTCTACAATTCCTTGCAATGTGTCCAAGATTGTTGCACTTGTAATACACGAACGAGTTCTTTTCTCCATTAGATGTCTCTCCATCATTAGATTTGTTATGTGATCTTCCTTTTTCATTTCCTACAGGGTTAGTACTCCTAAAGATTCTACTATTCACATTATTACCATCAAACTTAGGTTTCTTACATTAAACTTTCTTATTCCATAAACATGACAATTATAACAATATAAATTAGTAATGGGTTTACAAGGCTTACCTATTCAATCTCTTTTCATGTGTCCAATTTCATTACATATGAATCATCTACCTTTGAACTCACGTCTTAATTCCTTGAGTGGTTCATCTTTCTTAGGTTTACCAACTTGCTCTATTTTCTTAAGCTCATTAGGTTTAGCTAACTAATCAATTAACTCAAATTTAGTGGATGTGCTTGATTCTACCTTACTCATATCATATTACTTAGGGGTTTCAATAAATGGATTTGGTTCTCTTCTAATTTTAAATTTCTTGGCTATTTTCTCTCCAATCAGATATCCAAGTCCTGTCTTGTCATAAGAAGGTCTTTGATGAAATATCTACCAATCTATCTTTTCACCAGTGGAATAAAGTTTCTTTGTTTCTTAGCTTGTGTCAATTCTCCTAACACAATAATGTTGTACTTCTCTAATTTATCATGTTCAATCTTGATAGTATCTAGTTCACATATAACTTGACTTCTCTAGGATCTAAGATCTACATTCTCAATTTTCAGTTCTATTTCATTCTTGTCACCATTTTTATTAAGACTCTACTTAATTTCAATGATTTTTAGTTCATGTTTCAAGATCTCATTTTCATTTTCAAGATCTCCTACTTCATCATTATCACTAGTCTATGCAATTGATTCCTTGCTAGATTCTAAATCATCAATCCTATCTTTTAACTTGCCAATGAAAACTTTCGCATCTTCATATCTATCTTTTAGGTCATCTCTTTCTTCAGTAAGAAGGTCAATCTTCTCAAGAGCTTCTTCAAGGTTTTTCTTCAAACATTCCATATCTCTAGGGATCTTACTTAAGTTGTTAAACTTATTCAAAGTAATTGGGCTTTGATACCAATTGTTAGAAATAGATAATAGTAAGAGAGAGCAGGGGGGTGAATCAAAATTCTACAAACTTTTTCCCACAACTAAATATTGTTAATTAATTTATAAATTGTATATGAAAGTAAACCAACAATGCTAAATAGAAAATATAGCCATGAAAAAATATAACTCATAACACCATTATTTGTTAACTAGGGAAAACCTAGCCAAGGGGAAACCCCAGTGGGGATGATACTCACTAGATGATTCACTAAATAATTGGATCCTATTAAGGATATTGACTCTATTAGGAGCCTATGAAGTACATATAGTGTCTTGAGTCCTTTTCAGGAGACTAGGCCTTGTTAGAAGCCTCATCCCTCCTAGGAGTTGCTTCAACCCTATTAGGAGTTGGTGGAATAGATACAATGTATGCAAGAAGAGCTTATTACCCTAACATGTAATTATACAATTCAGTTCTTTCTAAGAATAAATATACATACAATACTTGCTTTCTATTGTACTTCACACTTGTTCTGATCATACATCATAATTCACATCACATAAGGCTCATAATTCTTTCAAGCTCTCTATACAATATTTTGCATCATATAACACTTGCTCATCAACCATGGATAGCAAACTTATCTTCACAAGATAATATCTTTACTTATATCTTAGATATTTGTAAAACTCTTCTTAGTCAGCCTTCATGTATTCACATGCTTGACATAACATAAATAGCTTATATATTAATATCCACATAGTTAGCTCATCATAACTTAGTAATTATTTCATAACCAAAATAATTTGTAAGGCCATACAAACCAATTCTTTGCTATGATCTGTTCTATATTGTTAAATACCTGCACTGGTATTTTAATCACAACTTACACCCATTGGAAGCATGAATGCTAATGATACTTCTATGGGGGAGTACTATAGAAACATGATTAGATCATTATCATGATGATATGTTACATTCATGACTGTGTTTGTCATTGATGTCAACATAGTAGTTTCCTGTGGTATCTAACAGAAGAACACCTATAAAGATCAAGTTGGTATAGACAAATTGTTGAGAATTTTCACTAAGTGAGGTTCAATAGAGATACTAGTAAGTGTCTACTATATGTAGCTAACCTCAAAAGAAGAAGATATTAAGTTTGGAAGAAGTTATGTAAGTTTTGGTGAAGACTATTCTGAGATAGAGTTTACAAAAGCACATTCTAGTAAACTTGTTATATCTCTTAGTAGAGCTATTATTCTAAGAAGCAATGTTAAAGGCATGTAGAAGACATGTTGGAGATGACATGGTTAAGCTTGCTTGTCATAATATTACATGTACATAAATTTATTCAAGTTGCAAGGCGATAGATTGATGTTATGACTAAGTATAATGTGTTCTTAATAAGGTCCTATAATAATTAAGTGAGAAGGTGTAATAGCTGACTCAAGGAATTGTTTTATGGATTTGGTATAAAGGAAGGACATTTTTTTTTGTTATTTATAGATGAATGAATGATTTCATGAAGCTTGAAGAGTGGAATAAAAGAGAAACAAGTTGATATGCAAGGATAAATAGAGTAGAGTGAAGTTGGAGAGAACTTCATTGCCAATGTTTTATTTTGAGATCTTAGGTTTGGTATTTGGATCTAGGGTTCATGACCTAGTCTATAAGGTCTGACAGTGATTGATCCAATTGATAGGACAAAGGAAAGAGATCAAAGCATAGTATGAACAATTATTCTACAAGGAATAGTTGAGAGATCAGTTGAATAGTGAAGTTTAGTGGTCTTTCCCTAGAACCTATTTGGATAGTGGGTCCTTTTGCCTTCTACAACTCCTAATAGGGTTGGAATCTCCTAATAGAGACTCTTATATACTAAATGTTTTTATATACTTCTAACAAAGTCCATCCTCTAACAAGGAATATATATATCGGTATATGTTTGTGGGCATCATTCCCATTGGGGCTTTCCCTTTGATCAAGGGTTTCCCTAGTTAACAAATCTAGTGTAATTTTGTACATACATCTTGTTATGGTTTCCATTTACTTTGAACAGATGGTTAAGATTAATTAAGGTTGATAAATGTTTTAATTAGATAACTGATTCACCCTCACCCCCTCTTAGTTATCTTGGTGGACTAGTATTTCTAACAATTCCATACTATCCATACACATTTGTGCTCTGGTACATGTCATCATGATACTATCTTGAAGCTTTTCACAAGTGCTTATGGGCTAACTCTCAATGAGTCATCTATAAACTTAACATCTGTTCTTTGTGCTATTGTAAACTATCTAACACTTAGTCAATTTTCTAACTCTAAATGCGTAAATAAAATATTGAGTGCATGTTGCCATAAATGAAAACCATAAAGATATCAATATGACCATATTGCCAACAATTCCATGATAACATATGTTCATAGTGGTCCCATAACTCCTAGAAGTTCACATGTTTCATTGAATGGGTTAAAAGAGGCCATAGGATACTCTATAACTTTTTTTGACCTATTCCATTATAACATATGTAACTAGGGGTTGTATGACCCCAAAGAGTTCACATGTTATCATTGGATGGGTCAAAAGGGGCCATAGAATACCCTACAAACCCTTTTGACCCATTTTATGATAATGTTTATCCATATGGGTTATAGGACCTCTAATAGTTCATATGTTGTCATTAAATGGATTGAAAGAGATGATAGGGTATCATATGACCCCTTCTGACCCATTCTATGATGACATATATCTCTAGGGGACCTAGGTCATTGAATGAGTTGAAATGGGTAATAGGATGTCCTATGACCCCTTGTGACCCATTCCATGCTAACAAATGCATCTACTAGTCATAGGACCTCTAAGAGTAAATATGTTGTCATGGAATGAGTTGAAAGGGTTTAGGGTATCCTATTCACTTTTGACCCATTCCATGGTAAGATATGTCCGTAGTGGTCCTAGGAACCCTAGAAGTTCATATGTTATTAAAAGGGTTGAAAAGGGCCATATGATACCGTATCACCCATTTCACCCATTCTAGGATTACATATGTCCCTAGGGGTTATAGGAGCCTAGGAGTTCATATGTTGTCATTGAATAGTTCAAAAAGAGAAATAAGATATTCTATGACCCACTTTTACCCATTCTATGATTATATATGTCCCTAGGGACATATTATATGCATTATACATAGTGAAAAGGGACTGGTCGTAGGGTATCTTATGATCCCTTTCAACCCATTCTATGATAACATATGTCCCTAGTGGTCCTAGGACTTGTAGAGAAATTTTATATTTATTATAATAACTCAAAATGACCCATAAGTTATCTTATGACCCCATTCGACCCATTCCACAATAAAATATGTCCCTAGGGGTTTTAAGGCTCTTGAAGAGTTTATATGTTGTCATCAATGGGTTGAAAGCGGCCATAGAATATCATATGCACCCTTTTAACCCATTCTATGATAAAATATGTCCCTAGGGGTCATAAGGCTCTTAGGAACATTATATTTATTTCAATCTATCATAAGTGGCCATAGCATTCCTATGATCCCTTTCAACCCATTCTATGATAACATATGTCCCTAGGGGTTGTAGGACCCCTATGAGTTCATATGTTATAATAAAATAAGTTGAAAGGGGCCATACAATATCCTATGACCCCTTTTGACCCATTCAAAGATAACATGTATTCCTAGGGGTTGTAGGACCTCTATTAGTTCATGTGTTTTAATTGAAAGGGTTGAAAGGGACCATAGGGTATTGTATGACCCCTTTTAACCCATTCTGTGATAACATATGTCCCTAGGGGTCCTAGGATCCCTAAATTTTCATATGTTGTCATCAAATGGGTTGACCCTTTTTGACCCATTCCATAATAACATACATCTATAGTGGTCTTAGGACCCCTATAAGTTCACATGTCATCATCTAATGGGTTGAAAGGGGCCATAGAATACCTTATAACCCCTGTTGACTTGTTCTATGATAACATATGTCCCTAGATGTTTTAGGATCCCTAGGGACATATTATATTTATTCTAATCAATTGAAAGAGGTCATAGGGTATCTTCTGACCCCTTTTAACCCATTCTCTAAGAACATGTTTGTAGGCACCTTCAAATACCTAGGAGTTCATACATTTCCATCAAATGGGTTGAAAGGGTTTGTAGGGTATCTTATGATCCCTTGTGACCCATATGATGATAACATGTTCTTAGTGGTCATAAGACCCTTAGGAGTTCATATGTTACCATGGAATGGGTTGAAAGGGGTGATAAGGTACCCTATGACCAATTTTGACCCATTCCATGATAATATATGTCCAAAGTGGTTCTAGGACCCCTAAAAGTTTATATATTGTTGTTAAATGCAATGAAAGGCCCATAGGATTTTTTATGAACCCTTTTGACCTATTCTATGATAACATATGTTTCTAGGTGTTGTAGGGCCCCTAGGGACATATTATATTTCTTTTAATTAGTTGAAAGGGGTGGTAGGGTATCTCATCATAAATTTCAATCCATTCTATGATAATATATGTATCTCATCATAAATTTCAATCCATTCTATGATAACATATGTCTTTAGGGGTCCTAAGAACCCTATGCATTCATATGTTGTCATTGAGTGGGTTGAATGGGTTAATAGGGTATCCTATGACCCCTTGCAACCTATTCGATGACAACAAATGTCCCTAGTGGGCCTAGGACCCCTAGGAGTTTATATGTTGTCATAGAATGAGTTGAAAGGGGCCATAGGATATCCTATGGCCCCTTTTGACCCAATAAGTGATAATATATGTCCCTAGGGGTCGTAGGACCCTTAGGGACATATTATATTTATTTAATTTGATCAAAAGGGGTCATAGGGTATCCTATCACCCCTTTTAACTCATTCTATAATAGAATATGATAACATATGTTACATAGTATAATATAATATAATATAGTATAATACCATCTAATATAATATAATTGTTGAAAATAGATTGAAAAGATCATTCTTGAGAGAGATTGTTGAAAGAGGGAGATTATTGAAGAAGACTATGTGTTTCAATCATTATTTTGTCACTGATGTCAAATTTTCTATTTGCTAGTAAGACAACTACTTATAAGATTCAAGTACTATCACTTATTTGACTGATGAAGAGGACTTGATCAAAAGATGTAATAATAGCACCTAGAGAAAAGGTTGAGTTATGATTATGTAATGGATCAGTTAAGATAATGATGACATGATGTATTGATAATCTACTTAAGGTTATAAAGGTTGGTTACACTAAGAAGGTTTAGAAGAACAAGTTACACAAAGTTTGTCTACCAAGCTTGACTAAGTGGATAGTAGGTGCCAAGAAAAGTCTCTACAAGCCAAGCAAAAAATTAGTTTGAGCCAAGTAAAAGTTCATTCTAGTGCGTGCCAAGCATAATAGTTGATGCCGAGTAAAATTTAGTTGATGGTTAGCACTAGTAAATTTTAGTTCATGCTGAGTAATTTCATAGTGGATGCTGAGAAATGTGTTGAGCATCAAAAGGTTGATAATGTCGAGCTACTACATTATTTAAAAGATCATGAATTCGATAAATCTGAGTTGACAAGTTTTTTTTCTTGGATTGTGTGAACTAGGTGTAAGATAAGGTTGATGAGTTGGTGGCACAGTATCCAAGGTAATGTTAGGAATAAGGTGTCTCAACCTTGTATAATTCCTATTCTTATTATTATTTGTTTTATAAAATGTACTTTTGCAAATAATATGTAAATGTGAGTGTACATGTCTAGTTGGCATGTTGATCACTTACATGTGACGGCATCTTGAAGTGTGTGAAGGAGATCATGGCTAAAATGGTTATGATGGATTCCTATGACACGTAAGAGCCATTTAAGGAATGAGCTATGATAGGTGTAAGAGCATCTTATGACATGAGGCCTATTTGGGCGCCCAAGAATGAGTGGTTGGTGTGTGTAAGAGAATATGCCAAAAATAGGTTGGTATGATGGATTCCCTTACACTTCTCTTGTGACCACTATTTTTGGTGGATTCTATGACAAGCTCTCATTGTCTATTCAAGGGATGGATGCCCTTTTCTTGGTATTGGATGTACATGTGGCCTTGTGTATGTTTCTTGGTGGTTGAGCCATGAAAAATGCCCAACTCCATTATGGGCATTTTGTTGGGTCTTAAGATGTTCATAAAATGGGTATTGCATCTTGAAATGCAATAGTGTGATAGATGAAAGTTTGTAGGTATTGAGGTGCTGTTGGAGTCTTCTATTGTTGATGTTGAACTTGCATTGCAAGTGTATTATAATCTTGTGTTGAAGATAATACATTGTGCAGGTTCTGGAGGGGTGGGGTTGTTTTACCGAAAGGTTTTTCCCCACCGAAAAATCTTTGTGTTATGTGTTCTTTCTCTATATAGTTTTTGTATGCATGGTTGGCTGCAATAATTTTGTTTACATGATATTGAATCTGTAAGTGTAGAAGATTTTAAAAGGATTTGCACCATACTTTCCTTATGAGATTAGTGTAGGAAGCTGTTTCCACACTTGAGTTTCCTTACAAGTGGTATCAAAGCTTGATCAAATTTTGATCCTACTTGTTGGGTAGGGTTTTTTAAGCTAATCTCAAGTTGAGTGGGAGTCTTGTGCAGAGCATCCTGAATTTTATTTGTAGACTAAGATGGCGAGTTCATCATATGGAAGAATGGAGGTGGAGAAATTTAATGGCACTAATTTCGAGTTGTGGAAACTCAAGATGGAAGACATGTTGGAAGATCGTGACCTATGGGAAGTGACTATAAGTGCTACAAGACCAGCAACTATAACTCAAGCAAATTGGGATATCAAAGATCGTAAAGCTAAGGGTCTCATAAGACTCTGTTTAACCGATGCACTCCTTCTGAATGTTCTAGATGAGAAAATTGCATATAGTTTGTGGGAGAGACTTGGGGCCATGTATCAGGCCAAATCTCTGGTGAACAAGTTGTTCCTGAGGAAGAATTTGTATTCTCTGCAAATGGAGGAAGGTGGATCCTTAACGGATCATTTAAATGCATTTAATTTGCTGGCTGCACAGTTGACATCTGCTGGTGTCAAGTTAGAGGAGGAGGATCGTTGCTACAAACTTTTGTGTTCTTTACCAAATTCATGGGACCATCTTGTGATGGCTCTCGGAAGCACATTAGTCACCTTCAAAATGGATGATGTGGTGTCTTCATTGCTATCAGAGGAGATGCGGAGAAAGGCTTCCATTTCAGAAAAAGAAGCCCTTGCTGTTCATGGGAGATCCACGGAAAGAGGAAAGAAAAATGACAATAAGTCTGACAATAAGGGTGGATCCAAATCCCGTGGGAAGTCAAAGACTTCCAATAAGTCGAAGGCAAAATGTTGGAACTATGAAAAGACTAGGCACTTCTGTAAAGACTATAAAGAGTCTAAGAAGAAGAAGAAAGCCTTAGATTTTGGTTTTGAAAAATCTCAAGAAGATGGCGATGCATTCATCGTAGCTTTGGTAGCCCATGCATCTAATGATGTGTGGTTGGTTGACTCGGGTGCATCTTTTCACATGACCTCTCATCGAAACTGGTTCTCAAGATATGAAGAGTTCAATGGTGGAAAGGTGTAATTGGGTGATGATTCTCACCTGAAGATAGTTGGACGTGGAAGGGTCACTATCAAATTTCTTGATGGATGAGTAAAGAGAATCAATGGAGTTATGCACATTCTAGGTTTGGCACAAAACCTATTATCTATAAGTATGCTGAATGATGTAGGTGTGCAAGTTGTTTTTTCGAAAGAAGGATGTAAGATGATTAGAGGATTGATGGTGCTTGCTAAGGGTACTAGGAGAGGTACTTTGTTTCAGCTAGATGCATGTATTCCTCTATGTAATAGTTCTTCATCCTCACCATCTGAACGAGTAGTGAAGAATTATGTGGTTATTGGTTCCGATGGCAATGCAAACACTTTGGAAGGTAAGCTTCCTGCAGAAAAGACAATGTTGTGGCATATGAGACTTGGCCACATTGGTGAGAAGGGTCTTAGAACCCTAAAAAAGAAAAATCTCATTGAGGGGTTAAATGATTGCAATCTCGAGTTCAAATTTTGTGTTCACTATGTTTGGTGGTGCCATCAATTGGACGACTAAGTGACAACCTGTGGTTGCTTTGTCCACTACAGAAGCTGAGTACATGGCTGCTACTCATGCTTGTAAGGAAGCCATTTGGATTAAGATATTGTGTTATGATGTTGGTGTTGATGTAGAACAGATTACTATTTGGTGTGACAGTCAAAGTGCTATTTGCCTTGCGAAGAATCCAACTTTCCATGCCAGAATGAAGCACATTGATGTGCAATTTCACTTTGTGAGAGATATGGTGGAAGATGGAAAGGTAAATTTGGAGAAGGTAGATACTATGAAGAATGTTGCAGATGCATTAACGAAACTAGTGGGCATTGAGAAGTTTAGATGGTGTTCGGAGTCTATAGGCCTTTCGGCCTATAGCAGTTAGTTCCTGTTTTGCTCGTGTTTCTCTTATAAGGTGTTCGACAAGTGGGAGAATGTTAGGAATAAGGTGTCTCAACCTTGTATAATTCCTATTCTTATTATTATTTGTTTTGTAAAATGTATTTTTGCAAATAATATGTAAATATGAGTGTACATGTCTAGTTGGCATGTTGATCACTTACATGTGTTGGCATCTTGAAGTGTGTGAAGGAGATCATGGCTGAAATGGTTATGACGGATTCCTATGATGTGTAAGAGCTATTTAAGGAATGAGCTATGACAGGTGTAAGAGCATCTTATGACATGAGGCCTATTTGGGTGCCCAAGAATGAGTGGTTGGTGTGTGTAAGAGAATATGCCAAAAATAGGTTGGTATGACGGATTTCCTTACACTTCTCTCGTGACCGCTATTTTTGGCAGATTCTATGACAAGCTATCATTGTCTATTCAAGGGATGGATGCCATTTCCTTGGTATTGGATGTACATGTGGCATTGTGCATGTTTCTTGGTGGTTGAGCCATGGAAAATGCTCAACTCCATTATGGGCATTTTGTTGGGTCTTAAGATGTTCATAAAATGGGTATTGCATGTTGAAATGCAATAGTGTGATAGATGAAAGTTTGCAGGTATTGAGGCACTGCTAGAGTCTTCTATTGTTGATGTTGAACTTGCATTGCAACTGTATTGTAATCTTGTGTTGAAGATAATACATTATGCAGGTTCTGGAGGGGTGGGGTTGTTTTACCGAAAGGTTTTTCCCCACTGGAAAATCTTTGTGTTATGTGTTCTTTCTCTATCTAATTTTTGTATGCATGGTTGGCTGCAATAATGTTGTTTACATGATATTGAATCTGTAAGTGTAGAAGATTTTAAAAGGATTTGCACCATACTTTCCTTATGAGATTAGTGTAGGAAGCTGTTTCCGCACCTGAGTTTCCTTACAGGTAAACCATTTTTAGGAAAATTCAAATGGATTCAAGGAGAAGTTTTTAGAAGAGATATGAGATATGGGATAGATACATTGTATCCTACCTAATCCATCTGAACCCAAAATTGGATGATGGAAAATGAGTAAGAAAATATCTTAATTTCCTATTTATAGGAATGGCTAGTCATGAAGAAAGATTGTCATGTGTGAGGACCTAAGGGAGACAAGAAGTCAAGGGTTTTGCTTCATTTAGTGACCTAAGAGAAGAGTCTACAATGGCATGCTAAGTAAGAAGACCTAAGGAGATAAATGCTTGAAGGGTGAACAAGCTATCAAAGCTAAAAAGTATGAAGACCAAGTAGAATTGAGGACTAAATAGAGATCTATAATCTACAAGTGTAGTTGTAAGTTGTATTAGATCAAAGCCTTCCTATTACTCTCTAACAATCGTGTTAGTCTACGGTAAATCCTTTGGATTAAAGTTGACCTAATAGTCATTTGTAAATCCTTTAACTAGGTGACATCCCAAGAAAATGGTCTAAAGTCCTCTAACAAGGCTCACTCCGAACAAGGTGATAGAAATCCTTTAATAGGGTCACATTTAACAATATATATTGTAACCTTTAACAGGGTTGGCCTTTCATAGGGCATCACTTTAGAAAAGTGAAAAGAGTAGCATGTTACTAGTGATTTTCTCAAATTGGGTTTCCATGCAAATCATTGTGTCAAGTGTGCAGATGAATCTATTATGTTTCATGCTTTACATTTGTGCAAGTTGATTTGATAGTAACCTACAAGTTTTAAGTGTTTGCATAATCTTATGGATGCATGCATGAGTATAAATGTTTTATGGGTTCACTAAAGTTGTGAAAAGTTTTATTTATTCATCTGGACCTTGGATAATTGATTCACCCCCTCTAATTATTCTAAAGTATTTCAAAAATAAAATAAAATAATATAAAATAATATAAAATGATATGATATGAATATAATATATCCTATCTATCTATCTATCTATCTATCTATCTATCTATCTATCTATCTATCTATCTATATATATATATATAAACTATAATTAAAAGAGAAGTAGAAGACTATATAGCAATGTTTCAATTTGTCTCATTTATAACAACAAAAGAGACACATAATTGACCAATAGAATTAAAATCACATGGATCATGCATAGAATAATCTAGTGTTGATCTCATTTTGGTTTTGACAAGGTAATGAAAAAACACAATCATTCTCTAGCATTAATTTATGTGAGGTGAGTGATCAAAGCATGCCGAGCATAAGTTGCCATACAACAGATGTTAAGTAATATGACTCGTTAGTGCTGAGTACTAGTAGGTGCTAAGTAGTCTATGTGTGCCAAGTCATTTAGGAGCTGAGAAAGATTTATGTACCAAGTGATTTAGGTGTCAAGTAAATAGTGAGTGTTGAGATATTTAGAATTCGAGTTACAACATTGAGAGTACAGTGTTGGCCAAGCAGTAGAGTCTTTGGATGTTGAGTAACTAGTCAAAGACATAATTGTTAATAATGATACAAAATACTATGTAAACCATTTTTGGGTTGACATAAACATTATTTTTTTGATGATAGAAGATAAGGATCAATTTATATTGTGAACCCTATGCAGTACATGCAACCAACCAGATTAAGGGATGAATTAGGCAGCAATATGGATCAACCACAGTCATTGATTATAACCTTACCCTTTTCCGCCTATGTTTATTTAAGGAGGAAAACCCTAAAGAGTTTGTAGAATGCGTGAGAGATGAATACTAAGTGCAAAGAGAGAATTCATGGTGGCTATGGAGGCTAAGACAATATTATAAATTATAGAAACAATTATAGAGAACATAACAAAGTAGAGAAAGGATAGAGGATATATATCTAATTAGAAGGATCAAGGATTTATTAGTAAATAGTAGATCTGACATCAAGAAATAAGGTGCTAACTGAAGGATCGTGGTGTTGAATCATTCTAATAGCTAATGTAGAGTAAATCTCCTAACAAAGTAGTCTTAATAGGATTTTATAAATCTATTAATCAAGTGCTTACTTAATTGTGAGTTTAAATCCTCTAGAAAGGTAAGACCTAATAGTCTTTTTATGCATTTGATAGGATAGATCCCTCATAGAGTAGATCATAGTTTATGATCAAACACTTTGTAACCATAATTGGTCACACTTTACAATTATAGTAGTGAAGAAGGGTGTCATCCCTACCCCAATTTTACCTTCTAATTGGAGGGTTTCTGAATATCCAATTTATTTTGTTATGTCTTATTTACTTTATACTATGAATGTGATGCATGGCTAAGTTATTATAGTTTATATGCTAAGTTATGAGATTGATGTTGGTGATATGTTTTAGAAGCAAAAGTTTTAAGTGTTGATTCACCCATCCTCTTGAAACTTACTTTCCCATTGTTAATTCCAACATCTAGACCTCTCATTCCTTTTGAATCTACACCCTCCAACTCCATGTCTCTCATTTTCATGTGTATGGGCACCAAGGTATCAAGTCTCAAGTATGTTAGATACCTGATGTATTAGGTATACAATATTTTATTGGTGAACTTAATAGAAAAATTACTATGGGTCCCCAAACCTAAGAGTTTCAATTTTCTAAAATCATTTTCATTAGATTTGATATTTTTTTAGGAAAAAGACAATATTTTGGTCCCATACTTTCAAAAAGTGGTAAAATCAATTGATTAGAGGTCTTGGAATTGGTGATAGTACATAGGGAGAAATAGTCGACCAAAGTATAAATAGAAGATGAAGGTGACAAATGAAGAATAAAGAGAAAAATAGAGGTAAAACCACCATAAAAAAAGACAAGCTATGTTAAATGTGAATGAAGATGAGTGCATAACAATAGTGTCCAGTGAAGATGATGCCAATTTTGAGAATGTGAATCAAGTTAATGTTGTAAATGAAAATGTATTCATCCAAGAAAAAAATGTAGAGCTAGAAAATGAGAATGTAGCAATGGATAATGACAGTGATACTATTGAAAATTATGAGCCTTAAACATATCCCTATTAAAATCAAAATGAGGTCCCTTGTAATGAAGATGGAAAAATGTACAATGACATATATTGTAGAACACCCAATAGTTACTTGAGATTGATGAAACCATTTTGAGCACATTGGAGGGGAAGAGAACACATATAACAGTTTGGTTGTGTGATTCAAAGCTATATAAATTTTTTTTTGGCAAGAGCACATTAGGTGGAGCAATGTCAAACATTTGTGCAATTGTTAAATATGAAAAAGATAACACCTATGCTATCCAAATTGAAGATTTATGTCAACAAGAAAATGAAGATAAATACCATTATTGTGAATAATACTTTTAGTGTTCTCAATAGCATAGGAATAAACATAAGGGTAAAGGACAAGATATCTTCTTGGATGGTTATTAAATCTTCCTTGGTAATTCATCATTTGAGAAAAGGTAGATCTATTAGAGAAACATGTGTTGAATTGAACATAAGTTGTACAAATTTGAGTAGAGCATTTAGAAGTGGAGAGAGAGAGAGAGAGAGAGAGAGAGAGAGAGAGAGAGAGAGAGAGAGAGAGAGAGAGAGAGAGAGAGAGAGAGAGAGAGAGAGAGAGAGAGAGAGAGAGAGAGTGTTGATGATCCTCTTCAAACTGATACATGTGATTATGGTGGGAGACTTCCATATTTTTATAAGAAGATAATTGGTAATGTGAAGGAACAAATTGCACAATTTTGGAACTCTAGATCAAGAGTGTCACCAAATGCAAAGGATGTTTTGAAGTTGAGAATTCAAAATAAAGACCACACCCTACATCCAAAACATTATTTAGAGGTAAGTTAAACAATGTTGTTCAAAAAATTTTGTGACATTAATCCAACATTGCATATATCAAAAAGGCCTTTTGAATCAATGTAGCCATTTTATTGCATGCCACTCAAGATTTGAAAGACACATTATTTCAAATATTGTGTGGAGTTTTCTATGCATCATGAACTATTACACTCCATCCATTCTACTTTGCATACTAATAAAATGTTCAAATTTTTTAGTGCTAGTGAACATCCAAACTAATCAAGGTACTAGATCAACTCTTATGTCCTAGAGATGATGGGTATTTATTTTATAAAAATAATTTCATAAATGAGTAATTCTCATAATGTGGTGATTCATCAAAAGTTTTGGTCAACATGTTTCCGAGAGTGGTGTGAAGAAGATATGTGAAAGATAATAGTTTAAAAAAAGGTATATGAAATAGTGAAATACACATTGAAGAGTGGAAGTGAAGGCTCTTTAAAAGTTTTGACATGTTTCCAAAAGTGGTGTGAAGAATATTTGTGAAAGACAATAGTTTCAAGAAAGCTATATGAAATAGTGATTTATACACATTAAAGAGTTGAAGTGAAGGCTCTATATGTTTGTGTCTTATTTTATTTTAGATTTAAAAAAAATCATTTTTACAAGTATGCAAGGCATAATCATAGGTCTCAGTGGTTCGATCCATAATTTAGAATATGTAAGGAAAATTTCTCCACTGGCACTATTATATTAGTTGTTGACTTTGTAGATAACTACACACTAAAACCCCAAAATGAGACACAATATCAATATCACAACTCTATTTAGATTTCTATTTTTCTCCACATAACATATAGACATGCCCATAATAGTGAAGAAGATAACAAGAATAAAATCAGAGAGCACCACTTTTATGTGGGTGATGATAGATCTCATTGTCATGAGTTTGTCCAAAATTATTTTGATCTCTCATGAGAACATGACATTGTTATGGATAGACATGCATTTGGTTAGATGAATGCATAGGTGAATTTGAGAATGATCACATGTTTTATTGGTTGTGTAAAATGCACATAGATAAGGGTTTGCCTCATATTTGGAGTTTTTTTGAGTACAAGAATAGGAAAAGGGAGCATGATGGAGTAGGACCATGTGTGAAGAGAGCTCTAGTCAAGGAGTAAATGAATATTTTAGGAGAAGAAGCTCTTGATGCTCTTATCATAGTTGGTTGGTATACATCTACATTATCACAAGTAAGAATCTTGATTTAGTAGTGCACAAGCTCTTTTGGTTGGTTGAGGAGGGATCCTTTGGTAATAGATTAGATTGTGCTACAGTGAGAGATTCTTCAAAGATGCATTCATTCTATAGCTCCAATTATAGTACATGGACAATTTGAACATGACAACTAGCTTTCTTTTATCCTAGTTTCTTTTAGCATTATTGGGATTACTATGAGTTAAGTGAGTGGGTGGATACATGGGCCCCACATTATTTTAGTCCATTATCTCTCATGCCCTCTATCAAAAATAATGACAAGGAAAGTTCAATTGAGCATGACCATCTATTGGGTCTTCTTTAGCTAGGACATGTCTTTGCATTGTTTGCGCTAGAGGAGAATGATTAGAAATCAAGTTATTGGTTAGCACATTGTATAAGAGGTAAGTAAAATATTACACAATCAATTATAGATGATGATGGATTTAGATATCAAATTGGTTCAGTTATTTTTGCTGAAGCATGGCTATTGAAAACATACATGCTTAGAAATAATGAAATTCCCACATTTGTCGACAATGAGAAGCTCAAAACCATTCTCATATATTCACATCTTATTATAGAAACAAATGTACAGTTGTTGAAACATCAGGGAGGACCAAAAATAAAAGAATTTTTCACTATAAGTAATGCTGATCATGAAGCCCTATTGGGGACCCTCAAGTAGAGAGATGGCCCTTTAGGAACACTTCACTAGGTAATACTAACTCAGAACAAGGTTTCATATGTTCATTATATGCTTAAAATTTAGTTTCATATGTTTATTATATACCTATAGGTATTTATCATTAAATGCCTATAATATTGACATTTTTATGATATTTAAATGTAGATGTCATCAAGAGTAGAAGTGCACGATGATAGAAATATTTTAAGGAGCAGAACATACATAATTCTATGATAGTTTATACTCTAGGATTTTTGGTAGTTGTGTATATAATATGTGTGTATCAAAGATCTACACAAGGACTTTAGTAGCAACATTGATGTACATTGTGTCCTTTTTTTCCATCTACATGTTACTTTTTATGGAAAATATATATTCATATTTCTATCATTCATTTGTAATTATGATGAAAAACTTGAATATTTCAAATATGAACTCATTGAAAATATATTTCAAATATGAACTTTTTGATTTATTATATTTTTTCATAAGGTTACCTTGTGTTTTTATATAATAGATTTCAATGGTAAATTCTTATGTAACCATTTAACATATTAGTCCCTATTGGTCAAAGGTCAGTCAAAGTGGTCAAAGTAGTCCAAATCGTGAAATACTATAGAGGGAGCTAAAAATGATTTTTTTAGTTCATCTAATTAATATTGGTCATGTTTACAAAGTTCAAAGTGTCATTGACATAATATTTGTACAAATTATAATTATTGTTAAATTTTATCAATTGACCCTAAATCGTTCATTGTAACATCGATTACTCAATACCATTAGCTGTGGATGGGCAAGTGAACACTAGTAACACCCATATTTTGACCATGGGGAACCTAGAACATTTGCAACCATAGTGCATTTAATTGTCCCCAAGGTGCACTAAGTACATTTCTACAGTGATCTTCCAAGGGTCAAAACTTGGAGCTTGTAAGGGGTATCAAAGAATTATGAGATGCTACAAGATTGTGATACTAATATATACAATAGACTCTCTCACTTCAGGGAGAATCATTTTTTTTTGAATTTGGGACAATGATCTTAGTTGATGCCAAAATTTGCAATGTTCATTGAATTGGTGCACCATTGTAAAATTTCAAAATATTCATCGTGGCCTTGATTTGTCTATCTTGTTAGCTCTAGAGAGGTAGGTGAACCCTAGAGACACCCCTATTTTAAGCCTAAAAAGTTTGTGATCACCCCACATCGAAGCATCCCTAAGGTGCACTAATCACATTTGGGCAATGATCTTTTGAGGGTTGTAACTTGGAGCTCATGAGGAGTATTCATAAAATGTAAAATGCTAAATGACCATGATATCAATGTCTATAATAATGTATCTCACTTCTAGGAGATTTAATTTAATTTTAATTTAGCATAATGATCTCACTTGATGCAAAAATTTATAGTGGTTATAAATGAATTAATGCACCACTAAATAAATTTTGATGCATTCATTGTGACATCAATTCTTCTATGCCATTAGCTCTAGATGGGAAGGTGAACCTTACTAGCACGCTTTTATCAAGCATATAGAGTCATGAATGTTCATGACTACCCCTTAGTAAAGAGTCCCCAAGGTGCACTAAGCACATTTGGGAATCAATTGTCTAAGGGTTGTAAGTTAGATCTCATGAGGGGTATTGATGAACTGTTAGATGCTACATAAATATGATATTTATGTCTATGATAACCTCTATCACTTTGGGGATATTCAATTTGATTTGAACTTGGCACATCAATCTTGCTTGATGCCAAAACTTGTGGTATTTATTAGTGATGTACAACTTTTGAACTATTTGTTGTGGCATCAATTTGTCAGTGCCATTATCTCTAGATGGGTTGATGAACCCTAGCAACAACTTTATTTTGATGACAGAGAAGGCAAAATGTTTAAAACCACCCTACATCAATGTGTCCCCCCAAGGTGCACTAAGAACATTTGGGAATATATATTCGAAGGATCATAATGCAAAAATTGTGAGGGTATCGATGAAATATAATATGGTACAAGATCATGGTAGTAATATATACAATAACCTCTCTCACTTCTAAAAGATTCACTTAATTTTTTTTTTTGGCATAGTGATCTCGCTTGATGCCAAAATTTGTATTGTTCATTAGTTAATTGGTATACCACTACACATATTTTGAACAATTCAATGTGGGCCCTAGTGACATCTATTCTTTTACCACAAAGAAGCTATAATGTTCATGACCACCCCCATCAAAGTTTCACTAAGCATGTTTGGGTAGCAATTCCAATGGTTGTAACTTGGAGCTCGTGAGGGGTATTGAAAAAATCTATGATGTAATAAAACCATGTGGTAGAACCTTTCAATAACCTATATCAATTTTGTGAGATTATATTTTATTTTAATTTGGCACAACATTCTCTCTTTATGCCAAAACTTTGAGTATTCATCACTAAATTAGTGCAATAAGATTTCATAAGACATGATCCAATAAATGATATTCCAATTAACAAGATTCCAATGAAAAAGATTAAAATGAATAAGATTCCATACATTGGATTCAAATACAAAAATGTAACAAATAACAATAATATAATATATTAAAATATATAGTCATATACAAATATGACGTAAATGTATGTCAAAATGTATATCAATATATAAAATGTGGCACATGCCATCAAAATTGTCTCTAAAATCAAATTATATATATATATATATATATATATATATATATATATATATATATATATATATATATATAATGTGGTATATGAAATATCAACATGTGCTCTAAGGCATCCCTAAAATACTAAAATAGCATATGCTACTGGTGGATCATCAAAATGCAACCTCTTCAACGTAGTCTCCATATGTGCTAGTTCCTGTATGAACATAAAAGAAAAAATCCAAGTTAGACTAGTTAACTTAAATGACATGTACATATCAAACTAAAATATATTCAAATTAATATTGATCAATAATGTAGTGAATTTTTTTAGAACTTAATAATTTACTTCTCTCCATGCCTTCCTATGGTGTTCAAGACTCCTTTCATAAATCCTCAACAAAGAAGGAACCACAATACCTCTGACCTAAATATGTTTGTATGGTTGTCAGATTGAATTAATAATTAACCTATAACATTATTAATAATATCATAGTTAATAAAATAATAAATAATTAAAATTAAATTTTACCTCATATGATCTCTCCTTTAGAAGTGTTGGCTAGGTAATCAAAGATACAAAGATTTTCCAACCTCTCTCCATTGCATCAGATGTTTCCTATGGAATTCAAAATTATATTTGTTACTATCATGGAAATAATTTATTTATATCTAAGATAATTAAGATAAATAAAAAATAAATGATAAATATACACACAATAGGCTTTGGCTATGAATGGAAATATCTATGGTTTTGTGAAGATGAATCTACGTCAATGCATCATAAATGGCCACCCCCTAAAAAAAAACAAAGGAATAACATTTCATTAGTAAAAATAGGTGAAAAGTATATATATTTATATTTAATGACTTTAAAACACCTAATTACCTTCCCCTTTTCAATGCAAGGTAGCACAACCCCCTCACATTGTCCCCACTTTGAGGTGAAACTTGCAAGGGAAAGAAGATTAGAAGACATGTATAATTCAATATCAAATAGAAAAGTAATGAGTAATAAAATAATACATAACATAGAGGTCTTTAAGCCAAATGAAATGGCCAAAATCATGACATCATCCACCTCTCTCATCTTTTTCTCTACCAATAGTTGAGCATAAAGAAATCACATACATGCACGTTAGTGTGAAGTTGTCAAAATTATTTTAATATAAATATTGATTTTAAATCAACAACCATATGAAGAATCAAATATATAGAATTTCATTTATGGAAGGAGTCCTTGGCTCCAACTCCTCCTCCTCTCTTGTAGGAGTTGTGCCTATCTTTGCAATAATTGTCTTTTATATCATCATCCCAACTACAAACTAAAAATCTACATTGCTAAGGGGACTCCAAAAATTATTCTTGTACATAACACAAATATGGGTCACACAAACATGTGGGGTATTTCCTAATGTACTAATACCAACCTCATCAACATGAGAATGTAATAATGACCTAGCCTGCATGACTAGTAGACTGCTCAATCTATGAATTTCTCTAATAGACTTTGAGATAGCCTTAGTAATGAAATTAAGACATTGTATTAGAGGAGGGGAGGATATCGCGGAGTGGGTGGGGGGGAGAAATATGTGGTGGCTTTCCTTCATTGGGAAAATGGTCTATCCTATAGAGCTCCTCCAAAGCCCATGTTTAGCCTCATGCACTAATAGTTTACTTTCTTCCCAAGCACAAAATCAAAATACATGATTCTCAAGAAATAAAAAGGCACCTACATATTGTTGTGTGGTGGTTTTTCAAAAAACATCAACCAACAATCCCAAAAATGAGTCTTAATGGCCTTATTGGTGCACCATTTTATTGACAATTTTGGTTTCCTATTGTCAATCTTTTAAGTAGTTTTGGGGTTAGAAAATAGGGACTAACTAAATATTTTTTAATAATATCAGGGGTCATAAACCTATCATAATCTAATATGTCATCAAACTAAGAATGAATTTGATCACACCAATGAAGAGCTGCATCATGCAACATGGTAAGGGTTTGAATATTACCCACAATAGTATTGAGGGTGGATATCATAGGAGATAATGTAGGGATATTATTATAATAATATTGGATAGACCTCAATTGATTTATATTTTCTTCTATTAAATTGTGATTGTGTAGAGGGTTTTGTGGGGACAATGAGTTCATTTGGAGGTGGTTGTGGAATATTTTGGGGATCACTATTTGGTGAGGGAGTGTTTGAAGGTTGGTTGGTGCCAACCATGCTTATTTATATTGAAAATAAACATATAATTATAATTTGAATGAACATTTTATAAACCAAATTAAAAAATATACATTTTCATTAAAATAACCTAAATTTGAAAAAGAAATGAAAGAACTGAAGTGCAAAAACATTTATTCTTAAAACTTATGCTAGTATGGAATCTTGGGTGAAAAACTGATGTAGAAGATTGTATACATGATAAAAATAGTCAAACTCCACCAACAATGTTGTTATAATCAGATACAAAGAAAAAATTGTGTTCAATTTGAAAAAAAAAACCTTTCTGTAAGTATCAAGTATATGATATATTAGACACTTAATACATTTGGTACTTAGCAAGGCTAGTAAAAGTGTTTTTTACAATGTTTTTAGGGTTTGGAGAAAAAAGTCAACGTGAATTGTGAATCACTTTTGGATGTTTCTAGCCTAGTTTTTTTCACATCTTGAATTTTTGGCCCACCATGATCTTTTAAATACCCCCTCTTTCAAACATCTCTTCCCTCTTTCTCTTTTTCCTAATGTGTTCCCCATCCTAATATTTTCCCTCTCTACCCATATCTCTCTTTATCTAAATTCAATAGCCTAAACTATAAGCCTTGAAACCTAAAATCTTAATACCTAAACCTTTTCTCCCATTCTCTCTCTACTCCCTCTCACTATGTCCTTCTTTTGTCTTATTTTAACCTTTCCCACCTCTCCTTGCATCTCTAACCTTTATTTATTTCTCTAGACCCCAAACACTAAATGATAAACCCTAAGATCTCTCTACCTTTATCCATCTCTTAATTTCTCCCCCATTCTATTATCTCTCTCTCTCTCTCTCTCTCTCTCTCTCTCTCTCTCTCTCTCTCTCTCTCTCTCTCTCTCTCTCTCTCTCTCTCTCTCTCTCCCCCTCCCTCCCCCACTTAATCCCTCTCTGTAAGATTAAATCCTCAAATCTGAAACTATAATCCCTAAGCCCTAAGCCTTGTATCTCCTCTTTCTCTCTCTCTCAACCCAAAATCCTCAACCATACTTTCCCTAAAGATTATCTCCCTTTCTTTGTCTATCCCTCTCTCATTCAATCCACTTTTCCCTTCTCTCCATATTCTCAATCTATTTGCACCTTGCTCTTTCTCCATATACAAAATCTTAAACTATAATCCCTAAGGCCCCCCCCCCCCCCCCCCCACACACACACACACAAACACACACACACACACACACACACACACACACACACACACACACACACACACACACACACACACACACACACACACACACACACACACACACACACACACACACACACACACACACACACACACACACACACACACACACACACACACACACACACACACACACACACACACACACACATGCACGCATGTATGCACACACACACAAAAACACACACACACACACACACACACACACACACACACACACACACACACACACACACACACATATGCACGCACACACGCGCGTGCGCGCGCACACACACACACACACACACACACACACACACACACACACACACACACACACACACACACACACACACACACACACACACACACACACACACACACAATGCTAAACCCTAATTTAAAAATTCTATTTCTTAAAGCTTCTCTTCCATTTTTTCCTCCTTAACTCCTCCTTTCCTAATCTCTCCACTTCTCCCCACTCTCCATTTCTACATATTTCTTTCCCTTTGTTTTATTTTTTCCCCCTCCCCTCTCCAACTCCCCCTAAACCCTATAGTAGTCTCTTAACCATCAAAATTATATCTCCCCTAAGGGATTGAGACTTTGATTGCAGCCCATTTATGTTCTATTAAATAGGGTATATGGTTTAAGGTACATGACCAAAGTTTGGGAGTCTAGTAACTAGTATAGGGTTTATGGTATATAGAGATAACGGGGGTCTAGGGAGCAAGGAGCAGAGGGGTAGTGGTGCAGGAGAAATCAAAAGAGCTATTCAAGACATGGAGAGAACAAGGGATATGAATGGATTTGGTATTTTAATAAAGATCAACTTGGATGTCTTAAAGCCTATTATGGTATTTGATTTTAATAAAAAAAATATAAGGTCAAAATATCCTTATGGTCCTAAAGTAGACATAGGACCAACATATGAGATGTAATGGTTCTATAGGTAGCAAGGGATTAGTAAGTTTTTACAAATAAATAAATAATGAAATTGTATCTGTTTGTGGACTTTAGTAATAGTTTTTATTCCATTTGTATCCATTTGTCAATGTTTTAAATTTGCAATAAAAATGTAATAGATAGTTGATTTTAGGAGGGAAACTTTGCTTTTGAGTTGTTTAGG
The DNA here is from genome assembly GCA_028749045.1 of Cupressus sempervirens. Taxonomy (NCBI): domain Eukaryota; kingdom Viridiplantae; phylum Streptophyta; class Pinopsida; order Cupressales; family Cupressaceae; genus Cupressus; species Cupressus sempervirens. The sequence continues at coordinate 74,766,242 of CM053790.1, read as the reverse complement.
AGTTTAATCTCATAAAAACCAATGGAAATCATTTTGTGGAGTTAGTAAATTAGTTTTAAAAATCCTTGACACATCATTTTGAGGAATGAGATGGTACTGTATGAAATTATATAGTCTGCTACAATAATTTCAATAAAAACAGCTTAGTTTCTTGCGATTTTCTTGAGAATTTTGAATGACTGTTTCCTATTTTTGGTTATTAAATCATTTTTGATGAAGTATAAAATTATTACTACAATTTTTATGATATGATAAAGGATTTTGATGGTCTAAAAAATCTGATTTTTTATTTTATTACTAACTAGTGCAAAAAAAGACTCTAAATTTTATTCATTTGAGGGTTTTTGGAGAATGGGGATTCATCTCATCAATATGTATCTATTATTTGTAATGATATGGATCCTATATAATATATATTTGATGTTACTAATGCTAGGATTAAACCATAGACAAAAATATCAAAAAATAATAGATCACATAAAAGAACACAAGACACCAAGATTTAACGTGGTTCACCCAATCCCTGGGCTATGTCCACCAAATAACAAGTCCAGTATTATTGCGATCCATTGATTACAACCTGATTACAATCCGTAATCCCTTATAGATCAATACTACTGCAAGAAGCAATTTTTGCATCACAACACTGAAACAATCCCTAACCCTAAGCCCTTTTATACAAGTATTTTTATTGCTTTAGGTTTATAATTAATAATTAAATGTCAGCCCCAAATTCTGATAAAATAGGGCTCAATTTTTTTTAAACCCCAAAGACTTTATGAAGTATGTATACTACTTTCCTGATTAGTCACCAAAAACTAACAATCTCCCACTTGGGGACTAATCAAACTCCACACTAAACAACATTCTCCCACTTGGAGACTGATCCTATAGCAATATTGCTACCACATGGGGCTCCTACTAGATCAAACCACCCTAGACTTTGTTGTTCTATTATTCATGTTCAGTCTAGAAGACCAATCAAAATTGAAGAGGAGTTTAGCTTCTCCCTTGTTATGACCTTTGTAAACATATTTGATGGAGTGTCATCTATATGTATCTTGTCCAACTTTAACTGTCCATCATCCAAAATTGACCAAATGAAATGGTACAACAATTGTATGTGTTTGGTCTTTGAATATAGAGTAGAATTCTTCACAAGACGAATGACACTCTAGCTATCTATAAACAAATAATTATCCTTTTGAGGGTGTCCCAATTATTCCAAGAAGAATTGAAGTAGCTATAGTATGCCACCTATTATCAATATCCCCTACCAAATCTGAGTCAACATAGCCATGTAAGTTAGTAGAAAAGCCCCCAAAATGTAAACACTTATTGGATGCTCATCTCAAATATCTAAGAATCCATTTAACTACATTCCAATGCTCAATTCCTGGATGAATCATATACTTGCTAACAACTCCCACTACATGGGTAATATCAGGCCTTGTATATACCATAGCATGCATCAAGATTCCTACAACTGAATCATAGGGTAGCTTGGACATCTTATCCTCCTCTTCTTGTGTCTTGGGACACATCTCCTTAGTCAACTTCAAATGACTAGGTAAAGGTGTGTTGAAAGCTATAACATTTTTCATAGTGAAACGTTGCAACACCTTCTAAACATAATCAACCTAAGATAGCATCAATTTCCTATTCTTCCTATCTCTGCAAATCTTCATACCAAGGATTTGTTTTGTTGCCCCCAAATCCTTCATAGCAAATGCATGTGCTAACTAGCATTTCAACCCCTTAATCTGATTCATGTTAGACTCAACTACAAGCATATAATCAACATATAAATATAAAATAATGTAGCTATCATCATCTAACCTCTTAAAGTAAACACAATGATCTGAATGACACCTACTATATCCATGCTCATGCATAAAATTATCAAATTTTAGATACCATTGGTGAGGTGCTTGCTTCAAGCCATATAAACTTTTCTTCAATTTGCACACTAAGTTTTCCTCACTTTTGACCTCAAATCCCTATGGCTAAGCCATATATATCTCTTCATCCAAATCACCATGAAGGAAGGCTATTTTAACATCAAGCTACTCTAAATGCAATCTTCAGTAGCCACAATACTTAAAATAGTACAGATAGAAGTCATCTTAACAATAGGAGAAAATATCTCATCAAAATCAATTCCTTTTTTTTGTGCAAATCCTATTACAACTAACTTGGCTTTAAATCTTTTCTTACCTCCATCCTCTTCTTTTAACCTATAAACCCACTTGTTCTATAAATCCATTTTACTTGCAGGCAACTTACATAAATCCCATGTCTTATTTTTTAGCAAAGATTTCATTTCATCTTTCATTGTAGACTCCCACTAAATCTTAGTAACCACCTGCATAGCTTCATCGTAACATTCAAGTTCACCAACAACTATTAGTAAAATAGAATACAAATAGGGAGAAAATATTTCTAGAGGTCTAATTTGCCTTGTTGACTATCTAACATTCATTAGTGTGTGTGGTATTTGTTGTTGTAGTTGCTGCACATCATGAGGAATGACTGGAACATCATATTTTGGAGTATCATCCAACACTACATAATCATTTTCTTTCTTCTCATGTTGCTGTAATAGATCTGTGTACAACACTTTCTCATTGAATATAACATCCTTCTTAAAATTTTATGATTTTCAAAATCCCAAATCCTATACCAAATTAATTAATACCATAGCCAACAAATACACATTTCTTTGACTTAGCTTCCAACTTGGTTCTATTTTTAGAATCTATATGAGCAAATGCTTTGCAACCAAAGGTTTTGAGAAAAGAATAATTCACCTTCTTACCAGTCCATGCTTCCTATAGAATACTACAACCCAAAGGAGTAGAGGGACCTCTATTAATCAAATATACAATAGTATTGATAGCCTCTATCCACATGTGTAAGGGCAACCCAACATGCAAACTAATGCTCCTTGCACACTCCATTATAGTCCTGTTCATGTGTTCAGCCACTCCATTTTCCTATGGAGTCCTTGGAATATTTTTTTGTCTATGAATACCATTAGTGGAGATTTAATCTTAAAATTTGTGACTATAATACTCACCACCATTATCAGATCTGAGACATTTTAATTTCTTACTAGTCTCATTTTCAACCAAGCATTTCCATTTCTTAAAAGTTTGAAATACATAAGATTTTGTCTAAGAAAATAAACCCATACTTTTCTAGTTGCATCATCAATGAATGTAACATAATAATGAGAACCACCAAGGAGAAGATACCTAAGTTAGTCCCCCTATATCAGTATGCACAAGCTCTAATTTCTCCTTTTTATTTTCCTTCCTAGTCTTCACAAAACTCACTCTCTTTTGTTTTCGATACACACAACTTTCATAGAAATCCATATTAACACATTTCAGACCTGGTGAAAGTTTCTCTAAATGAAGTACTTTCATACCTTTCTCACTCATATGCCCAAGTATATTGTGCCACAACATTGTATCAGTATTTACAACTATTTGTTCTCCCTGCTCAATTGCAGCAACTATTCCTAAATATTCATTTTTCTTTGAAACAAATAAAGTAGAAGGAACAATATGACTTGTACAAAGATATAAGGTGCCTACTTTTTCACCTTTTTCTACTTCAAGGGAACCTTTTGAAACCTTCCAATTTTTATCATTAAAAGTAACTACACAACCCTCATCACCGAGTTGACCAGCTGAAATTAAATTCCTACTCGGTCTTGGAACATGTCTTACCTCATATAGTAGCCAATGATTCCTATTCTACAACTTAATGTTAAATTTTACCTTTCCAACAATGTAATAGGGTTCATTATCCCCAAAATAAACAAGTCCAAAATCCCCTTGGACATAATGAAAGAAATGACCTTTATGAGGTGTAGCATGAAATGAAGCACCAAAATCTAAAACCCATGAATCATCAATACTTTCTAAAGATAGAAGCGAAAAATCCTCTTCAGATTTGTTACTTACCACATTTGCTTCCTTGTCTCTATCTTATTTATCTCCTTCATTTTTCTTTTGAGTCCTGCAATCTTTCTTTTTATGTCCTAGTTTCCTATAGTACCAATAGTCATTGGGTCCTCTCTATTGAGACCTACTCCCCTTTGAATTTCCTCTTGATTTCCCATAATTTTTATAATTACTTCCTCTCTCAGTTGTTTTGCCTCGACTTTGTGCATTCAACTCACTTCTTGATATAGATCCACCTAAGGTTTTCCTACAAGTTTTCTCCCTCAAAATAACACTAATCACATCATCGTATTTTAGGGTACTAGATCTAGGAACATAATTACTCACAGCTATTACCAAGCTATTTCAGCTTTTAGGCAAAGAACACAAAATTAAGAGAGCCCTAATTTCTTTATCAAAATTGATACCCATAGAAGATAATTGACTAGTAATAGTTTTAAAATCATTTAGATGATCCGCAATAGATCCACCTTCTGTCATTTTCCTATTAAATAAATGCTTCATGAGAAATACCTTATTTGAAGCAAAGAGCTTTTCATATAATTTTTCTAGGGTTTGCATCAACTCTTTTGTTGTCTTTGCTTTTGTAATATTAAATGCCACTGATGGTGCTAGGCATAATCAAATGCTTCCAAGTTCCTTTTTATCCAAAAGATCCCAATCGTCATTTGACATAGATCTCTGATTCTTGATTTTGCCTTCCAATGAGTTCCATAAATCCTTCTAATAAAGACAGTCTTCCATTTGCATATTCCATAACTTAAATTTTTGCTCATTAAACCTATCAACCCTTAGCTTACCCTTGTTTTTCATCACTCCCACTCAACTGTGAGACTCCCACACAACCATGAGACTTTCTTGTAGAGGATAAATGAAAGAATTACCTCGCTCTGATACCACTTGTTAGGATTAAACCATAGACATAAATAAAAATTACATGCAAATATAAAAAATATCAAAAAATAATAGATCATAGAAAGGAACACAAGACATCAAGATTTAATGTGGTTCACCCAATCCCTAGGCTATGCCCACCAAACAACAAGTCTAGTATTATTATGATCCAATGATTAGAAGCTAATTACAATCCGTAATCCCTTAGAGCTCAATACCACCACAAGAACTAATTTTTGCATCACAAAATTGAAACAATCCCTAACCCTACGCCCTTGTATACAAGTATTTTTATTTCTTTAGAGTTATAATTAATAATTACATGTTGGCCCAAAATCTCGATAAAATAGGGCCCAATTATTATTTATTTGGGGCGATGCCTCGAGACCCAAATAATTTATGAAGTATGTATAGTACTTTCCTGATCAGCGAACACAAACTAACAATTAACACTTCAACTTTCAGCAGAAGTGGTGTTGAGGGTGTACACCATGAAGTTGAAAGAGAAAGGTGCATGGAAATGGAGGCTAGGGTATTGCAGAAAGAGATCTACCCTAAGGAGGTGGTTATTTTATGCCAAAAAGAGTTAGAAAATGTCCTATAGATGGTGTTGAATAATTTATTTGGTCTCAAAAGTGTTGGGAGGTTTGATTACCAAGAGGCCCTATATTTAAGCCTATTTTGATGAGGGTTTTATACTTTTCATATGAAATGAGGTTTAAGGTTACAATGGGTCATTAAATCCTTTTATTTGGACCAAAATATAACTCTACTAAAAGTGGGAGACTCTTTTAATAAGTTTTTCTATAGGTTCAAGGACTTTCTAAAAGTAGCTTAATTTGGCATAAATTTAGTGAAATCAACAAATTTGCATGCATTTGTTCCAAAAAAAGCTATGTATTATTTTTAAATATCTTATATAAATTCCAAAAGAGTATTATAATATGTAATCTTTTTTCAAGGTTATTTTGAAAAGTTTGGAGAAAATGGAAATAAACAGTCTCAATAGGGCTAATTGGGCTATTAGGCCTAGTTGAGGGATAAAGTTGGGTTTTCATTTTTGTAGTGTTTGGGGTTTTGGATTCTATTGTCTCATATCATGTTAGGTTGGAATAAATTATTGGAGGACTTAGAATCATTGGGCTAGAGTGGGTTTGAGTTTTGACACTTTGGAGCTATAAGGTGCCTTTGGAACACTTAGTGAATACAAGGCGTTTTGAGCCATTTTGCAAAAATACCCTTAGAAACCTATTGATTCAAATACTTCTACTTCAAGTGATATCCAAGCATCAAAAAGTAGATTATTTGAGAGGGAGAAGACATGGGTTTTGTATGTGACACCAAAGAGCCAAATGGCAAGGGAGATAGAAGAGTTGAAGGCAATACTTGAATAAAAGTAAAGGGAAAAGAGAGAGTTGGGAGCCACTAAGAAAAGGGAAGAAAGAAAAATGAAGAGGGGGAGAATTCATTTATTGGAGAGGATAGAAGCTTTGGAGAAAGAGATAAGAGAACCTATAAAAGAAGAGGTTCTTGAATATAATCATGATGGAGAAGAAGGTAGTTTTGAAGGACAATTATGTGGAGGGTCTAGAGAGGAAGAGGAACCTAAAGAAAGAAGATTTATCAAAGTAGTACAAGGTACTGGAGAAAAGATTAATGTATATTTACCAATTTATCAAGGCAAGATGGAGAGTGAAGAAGTTCTTGGATGGATAGAAGAATTTGAGAACTACTTTGATCTAGACGACATAGATGAAAAGAAGAAGGTAATGATAGAAAAGGGAAAGTTAAAGGGAACAACCCTTAAATGATGGATTCAAAATGAGAGAGTGGAAAGTGGCTTAAACAAGATCTCAAATTGGTAAAGAATGAGTACCATGGTTAAGAATCAATTCTTACCATACGATTTGGCAATCCGAAAAAGGTATAGGAGGAACAACTTGGATGTTATGACCTATACAAAGAAATTTCATAATCTACGCATCAAAGGAGTAGAAGATGAAGATGAGAAGGTTGTAAGGTACATGAATGTATTAAGGTACTATATTAAAGATGAGATAGGATTGAACATGCAAAGAAACCTTGGAGAAAGCTTTCAACTTGTTCTTAGAGTAGGGAAAGTTGAAAGGAAAAATGAAAGGAAAGGTAGCCATAGTAGAGAAGTTAGATCAATGAGAGGCAGAGGCAGAAGAAAAAACTTTGATTTTTAGAGAAAAAATGACAAGGATAAGGGAAAGAACTTCACATTAGACCAAAAAGGATGCCATAGAGATGGAAGATTAGGAGGAGGAAGAGGAAGTAATGTGTTTATCATGAAGCTTCTTCTATTGTATTGAAGTGGGGTATTAGTCTTTTAGGTGTCCCAAATGGAATGGATTAGATCAAGGCAAAGATAAGAGAGTTCATTTGATTCAAGAAAAGGAAAAGAAAGAAGAGCCAAGGACAATTATAATAGAACCTAAGATCGATGGAGAATACCTCATGAGATGGGTAGGTAACTTGCAAACATGATAGGTATATATTTTTAGAACTAATTATTTAAACCATGGAAAGTTGCATAAATTGATCATAGATTCAGGTGCTTGTAATAATTTAGTTTCAGTTGATATGGTATCTGTTGGTGTTTGAAAATGTTACCCCTTTCCAATTACCTTGATGAGAACAAAATGCATCTAGGGGCAGCTAACTCCCATTATCAATACATCCATTCAGACACCAGGCCAACTATAAGGCTATGCTCCTTTTGCACTTCAGGCTTCGGAAAACCTAGGCAGGTGAGCCTATAGATTCCTTATATGGTACCAGTTGTCAAAGCATACACTGAATCTATTATGAAGCAGATAAAACCCTTATTTCTCCTATTAAATCATGAAATAACATCAATCTACAGTAGCTAAATATAGATCTAGGAATCTCAGAAGCTGAGTGAGGGCATTCTATTATGGCTCTTCAACATAAAATGTAAAGATGTTGATTATCGATGTTGATGTTCAACAAATCCTCAACCATGCAGCAAAACCTAATGATCCTATAACTGATCAGTGCCTAATCCATTGGGCAATTTCATGAATCCAAAACATACATCTGTGACATCAGGACATATTCTGTATACCCAAACATCAGATCTATCTAATCACCTTGTGATTTAGACATCAATGTTCATTCAGATCTCATTCTTACAAAAATCCTTCTCAAGTAAACAACAACTTTGTTAAACATATCAAGCATTTACTTGGCCCTTTGTTCCAACAACAAAATATATCAAACATACAACCTGACAGGGATGCAAATGGGTCTCAGATCTTTGTTCCAAAACCACATAAGACTTACAGATTGCTGAGACAGGAGACAAGACACAAAATGAAGCTAGTAAAACTATTGCTCATATGTATTCATTTTTTTTGAAAATATACATTCAGGTGCATGAAATCAAAACATGAAACAACCTAACATCTCAAAACTATCTATATTATCTTTACAACTACTGTTCACATGAGAGTTCTGCTGAAGAAAATGGTGTCACAGTCATGGAAACATGTCAAAATACTGGAACCTATGGTCTCACGGTGCAAAAACTAGAATCCCTAATGGTATCACAGCAATGAACTTTTTCTTCCCAGAAACTAGAACCTATCAAATGGAAGAAAGAAAGAATAATATAGAAGAGAAAGAATTTTTGGATCTGATCTTTACTTGACAAGTGTCCACTTGAAATTCAATCTTCTAGCAACTGAAAACTTCATCCTTCCTTCTCCATCTTGATCTGATTTGATTTCATCATTTCCTTGTAACTGATTTGTAAAATATCCCCTCCTGAATGATGAAATCCCTTATTTGCTAAAAATTTGATTTGCATCAAAATACTGATAAAACTTGCTTTAACTAACTCAGAGATGCCCCTAGCTGAATTCTCCTTGTCTTTTATGCATATTCAAGCTATTAACTTGCCAAAAATCACAACTGAACTTCCTGGTTTGAAAACGGTTGCAATTCAGGTACCTAAAAGAAAACCTCTTGTAGCTTGAACTAGCTACTACCTGTGCAAAAATTGACTCTGGAATCGGATAGTTCGTCTTCTCTTGATTCCGGCGATATATAACATCGCCTATCTGGCCTCTCGAAAACCTCCTAAAAGTCATTTTGAAAATGACTCCTTTGCTAGAAAGTTCAGGCTTGCACTCAAGACATTTTCAAAAATTAAAAAGTTTCTTAAGTTTAAACTTTAGAAAAGAGCCTATTTGAATTTTTTTTTTTAAAAATACATGCCAACTATTTTTTATAAAAATAATAATAAAATATTATTATTTTCTTATTCTTTAACAACCCTTGCCTTCTAATTTGGGTCAACCCATGTTTGACCGAGCCTTTCTGCCACGTGGCAGCCTTTGATTGGCCGACCACTGCTCTCAGATGCCACATCAGTACCGCAAGGACCCAGTGCCACGTGTTGCCAAGGCGCATCCCGACATTACTTAAATCCCTACAACTCCATATTGCGAGAATGCGCAGACTGTTGGATCTCGCCACGTGATGAAATCCTATGCCTCCATTTAAACTGCTTATTCTCGCCACGTCACCATTCCCCGGACCCGCCATGCCACGTGGTGCCTAGGCATATCCCTGCATTATTTAACTATCGCGCAACTCTTTTTGCAGGGATGCGCATGCTGTCAGATTAATCCACGTGTCGAAATCTCGTTTAATCTTCAGTTTTGGGCACCAACTCATCATTATTGTATGTCTGTTTAAAATTTGTTCTGTCATGCTGACATCATCCACATTCAACTGCAACATTCGGCGTGCAAGGGGTCCACCTGCGCAAGCTATAGCTTTTAGAAAAGGCTCCTTTCTTTACTTCACATTACAAATGCTTTGAAATGGTATTTAAACATTTGAAAACACCCCCACATAATCAATATGTGATAAAGCTCTTGCCCTGTGGCTTCATTCAACGCATTGGCTTTATTCTTGTTCAGCGTAGGGTTTTCTTTAAAAGACGTTGACTGTTCATTTGTGGTGCGTGAGCTCTTCATCTCTGTGCAAGGGCTTCTCTGACAAAATGTAGGCTCCTCCCTTTGCAAACTGCGTTTGGTTTCCAAATGGCACTTCCAACAGAAGATACCTTTGACTACAGTTTTGATTTTTAAGTGTGGAGCTCTCTGATTTCTCTTTTGTCTAACGCTGGATTACCACACTCCAATGCTAAGCATGAACAACGATATCTTTTTGAACCTTCGATTGGTGACATTAACTATAGTTTGTTTAACATGGAGCTTCTCCCTCCATTAGTGTGGCACTTGTACAATGCTTGGAACAAATGATTGCTTGCTGATGCCTTCAACTAATGGACGCCTCTCTCATTTTTTGGTGTTGACTGCTGTCGTGGGCCTTTACTGTAGCTTCCTTCAAATTGCAGAGGCTTTTTATCAATGTGAGCTCCCCTATTTAAGCAGTGGTTTATCTTTTTTTAAAACGTTGACTTTAATAGAGGCTCCTATTCTATGCTGAAGGCATCCCCTGCCTAACTGGCTTCTCTTCTAGTGTATGGCATCTATTCTCTGCTGCCTTTGACTGTGTGAGCATTCAGTTTTAGATGCCTTTGTCCCTTCATTTTGGCATGTTCTTTCTTTGACTTGCAGCTTTTTCTTTGTTTTTGGTAGCTCTCTATAGGCTGTGACTTCCCTTACTAGCATGGCAACCATACATTTAGCACAGGGTTTTTATTCATTGTGGCTTCATCATTTCGTGGATGCCCTTTGCTCTATTATAAGCTGTTCTTCTTCTTCGTGCCTCACTAGGCTCTCAAGCTGAAAAGGTTCTAGTTTAGTGCACTCCTTTAGTTCTGGCTTTGGTGGTATAACTAGAAAATCAATGGTATAAGGTAACAGATTATCCTTTGGAATCTGAGCCTCTTGTTCTTTGTTTACTTGCTCTTGCAACTCCAGCATTAATTTTCTCTCTTTTTCAGCCCCTCGTTCCTCTTAAAATCTTGGAGCATTTTCTAGCTTTTCTTTTTTGCAATTCTTCTGTGCTTGACCTGTGTGTATAGCATTGATAATTCATCTAATGTATCTGTAGGATTCTTAGTACCAGAAGCCAAAGTCGATCAGTTTTGTTACTCAAATTCTTTTTGTGATGACAACTTTTAGTGTTTGCATACTCTTCTATGATTTGATCACTGGCAAGTGTGGTTCCTATCTTCATAGAATTCTTGTCCACTGGAGAAATACTTTGCACTTCATTTTGATTTCCAAAGGACACTTACTCAGAACGACTAATTAAATTCTTTATCCTCTTGGTTCTTCATGAACTATAGTCTTGTCCCAGATTTGCATCATTTGGTTCCGGTGAATTTTTCATAGATTCAGATCTTAGTGCATCTTCAAATAATATTTGAAGTTGATAGTTCTTGATCGATAACATTGATCCTTCTTTCAAGCAGTCTTCAACTTGCACAGACCCTCAATCAATCTGATGGAATCAGTCGGACCCCAAAGCGGGTTTGGCTAAATTTTTTTTTTGTTTCTAAACAACTGACAATTCAAACTGATCCATCAACCTCCTTAAACTGACTGGAATACACTTTGACTACTCATTCATCATTAAAACTCTTTTTAAATCAATTCTGCACCACTGCAAAATTTGTGTCAGGAGGCTTGTTGCCTAGCTTTAAAAACTGTCATAATCACCTAACCGGGCTCTGAAACTCAGGATCTTTGTTCTCTCTGACATGCTTAATAGGCTTGCCAAATCTCGTTACATGAAGACATCAGAGTCAAAAGATATCGACCTCCGAAGTTTTCCACTTCAAACTACCTGTAGAATAACATGTCAGAAAACCACAAAGTGCATTTGGTTTGATCTTTGAAAACTAGGCAAAAGGATGTTTAAGGATCTGGAAATAGGGGCATTGGTACTCTGTCATGAGGAGAATATGATTATACAATTTAGGCTCATGATGAACCATGGGGCACGCTTGGCGAAGGCGCAAAGTTGGCTACTTGGAATTGCAGGACAGGGTACAATAGCAGAAAGATGTTTTTGGCAAATGGAATGACCCTGGTAAAGTATGCAGATGGATTTGTCAGGGTTTATAAACTGGCACACTTGGAATATTTTTAGAGTAGAATACAAGGGAACAAATCATTTGGTCCTACCAATCCCGAATTAAAAGATATAGCATCCCGAACAGGGGTATTGATCAATTTGCAAATGCTGACACCAGTAAAAAGTTACAAATTGCGTTTGGAATCACATTCAAAAACTGATCAAACGGATTCGTCAAGACTTAAAAATTGAAACATAGGAGGTCTCTGACGTCTACAATGCAACACAAAAGGAATTTCAACATTTTAGTAAACTGGTCAAAAGTTATAACATGTCAAACAGGGCTTCCTAGAATTAGGTGCAAAGTGCAAAAGCATTAAAACAGTAACTGACCAACTTCGAGGGATTCAAAACCTAGTCAAATGAACTCGAAATGACTCAAAATTTGAAATGTATGTTCTTGGGTATGTACACTAGATAATCTCAAAGAGACAAGTCATGACACATTTTTGGGTGTGAGATATTCATTGACAAACACAACCACTAGGACAAAATTGCAAATTTAACAAATGCTTGAAATAGGACTTCGTCAAATGACTCAGAAACTCAATTTAACTTCACAAAATGCATAAATAGGTTGAATATAAGGTGTTAGAAACATTAAACACCTTTTGGGCTTCAGACCAGTAGTCGGGTACATAGGCACCAAAAAGCTTTCATAGGGCTTAATTTCTCAACAGTGCTCAAAATCAGGGCTGTAATTTTGAGCGCCAACAGTATCTAAGTTAGGTTTGAATAAATTTGACCATCCTTTTCTTTACATTTCTACTTGTGTAAAGAGCAGTGATAACTGAGAGGGCATTTTTTGATTTCTCAATAGGACCATATCATGACTAGGTTCTATGTGATGTAATTCCAATGACTTGTGGGAGCATAATATTAGGTAGGCCATAGAAACATCAAAGAAGAACCATTGACAATGGGTACACAAATAAATACATCATGCATAAAGGTGGTAAAAGAAATGAATTAAGCCCATTACCTTGTGGGAATGGAAATGATAATATAGTGATTTTTTTTGGTTACAAAGTATGAAAGAATGTGTAGGGTTTGGATCAACATGATACTATTTGGAAGGAGAATAATAAGTTGTAGCATAACAAGAAAGAATGCAGTCCAAAAATCAAAATTTTTAGAATTTGGATAGAGTAAGAGTTGGCAGCATTGAATGTCCTATTGTTATTAGGAATAGAGGAGGAGGTCCTATGTTGTTCCAAGGACAAAGTGATCAAAAATTTAATGTCAAAGACTGGGAACAAGAAACAATTCAAAAGAGGCAGCCATGTCCTAGGAGAGGACAAACTAACTCATGTTACATGTTTAACATTTTGTGTAATGAGAATGCAGATTGGCACGAGAGGAAGAAGATAAATTTAGAAGACTATACAAAAAATCACCTAAAGATACAATCATTTAGGAGTAAGAGCCAAAGTGATGGAACCAAGCTGGACAATTCTTGGGCAAGAATTCATTCATTTTTGGGGAGTATGGTGCATGAAAACCTAGAAGAGCTATTGAAGACATATAGACAAGAAGAGATATGAATGGATTTGGTAAATTAATAAAGGCTAACTATCATGTCTTAAATCCTATTATGGAGTTTGATTGTAATAAAACAAATGTACGATCAAAATATTCTTATGGTCCTATAGGAGCCATATGACCAATATATGAGATGTAATGGGTCTATAGTTAGCAAGAAGATAGTAAGTTTTTATGAAAAAATAAATAAATAATTAATCTGATTACGAATCTAGACTAATTGCAATATTGAATGCTTAAATAAAATCAAATTAGTGGAAGTCTTACAACATTTATACATAAATGAAATTATGCATCAAAACTTAAGATGAGAAACATAATTGAGAGAGAAGAAGATAAGAAGATGCAAACAAAGTTTGATTTTGGAGTTCGCCACAAACGTGACTATGTCTCCGGGTCCGCTCCAATAGAGTGAGACCGATCCATTTTATTCTCCAAAATCAATTACAAATGCACCAAGACTTATTCCCTTAAACACATCAGCATAGCATGCCCTCGACGTTCAGAATAGTCTTCAAAAATCTCTTAAACATTCTCCTGTTCTCACCACCTGAATGTCTTTCCAAAGCCTACTACCCTCATTTTATACATCAAATTTAGCCAAAAATGGGCTAAAACAATTAACCAACATAATCTCCCATTTTGGTTACATATTTCAAATTTACCCCTTTTACCATTATTTTGTTATGATCTCACACCAAAATTAAGGGTTTGTTTTCAACAAATACCCTTATTTAGATAAGATTGGGTGGATCTGTTATGCATAGATAAGGACTCTTCCCCTAATATTGTATGTACCATAAATAGCCCATTGGTTGGCCTTAATTTTAGGAGGCCAATGGTTAGGAGTTCAACTCCCATTATCTCATTCCTTTAATTCGAATTAAATAACCATTTTAATTTGAATTTGAATGTTTTCCCTCTCTTTATGATTTTGTGACATCATGCTGATGTCACCATTTTAAACTTTTGCCTCCAAAATTCAAAGTCATAACTTCTTCATACGAGCTCCGTTTTTTATGAAACGAACACCCTTGGAAAGCTCTCATTGGGCTCTTCATTTTGAAATCCATTGTTGACCACTTTCAAGATGGTCTAATTGCTCCCCTTATCTAGCCCTCTGGTCTACCTGTTGACCAAAACTTTGACCGCGTGTAACTTCTACATCCGGACTCCATTTTTGTCCATTCAAGTTGTGTTGAAATCAGGATGCCTAGATCTTTTTGATGGTGAAAATTTTGGAGAGAAATAAGACACTTCAATTTTCACTAAAAATATCCATCGGATCAAGCCTCCCCACTGAAGACCTTTTGGACCTCCAAAAGTGACATTTACTCTGACATTAAGTAAGGACTTGGCCTCCCCACTTGTCCTGTATCATCTATACATCTGAATACCTGGCTCACAAGAACAATGAAGACTGCAACAACATTGTTGATCATAAACATTATTCTATCACTTCCATAAGCATCTACATCAGTTGTCGTAGCCACTAACCAACAAACATTGACTAGCATCAAGCTAAACAATAATGCAGAAATGAAAGAGAATAATTCAACAACATATCGATCCTTCACAACAGGAACATTTTTACCCAAGGAACCATCAATGCTTTCATTCATCATTCCCTCATGCTATACTCTAGGTGCATCCTGTAACATCTGACCCTGGTTAGCTAGTCCAAGTTCAAGTGTTGAACCACCTGTACTGATAGACATAAGAGTTAACTCTTTACTTGCATTAATTACCCTTTTTAACTGCCCTGTGTTTGCAAAAGAATGACCAGCCTTAATCTTGTGAGAATGTACAATATACTGAATGCCATCTTTAAACAAGTGATAATGATTCTTCTCCCTGTAGAAAATTGCTTTTCTATCATAAAGATAAGGGCTACCAAGCACTATCCCACAAATATCCAGTGGAACCACATCAAATTGTACTTCATCCACAAATTTACTAGTGATTGTGAATCTTAAGGTGCATTGTCTTGTTACTTGCAACTTATCATTTTCACAAATCTAGCCTAGTGGATAAGGTTTCTTATGTAATGTGGTTTTCAATCCCAAGTTTCTTACAATATTTTCAAAAATCAAGTTCACTTGAGAACCACTATCTATGAGTACATCAATTTTAGTGTTCTTAGCAACAACCCTTAAATGAAATAGCTCATTCCTTTTCTTATCTTCAGAGAAATCATTTACTATAGAAGTAGAAGCACAACTAGCAATAGAAACATTGGAAATAGGAGCTTTACCTTTCAAACCCATAGCTGTTATCTTAGTCTCATCGTCTGAATCTGAACCAAGATCCATAACAACATTTGTGGCTTTCTCCTTACCTTTCTATTTCTGATTACGTCTTTGAGCCCACTTAGGCTTCAGTTCAGGATGCGACTGCCAATAATGCTCTTCATCATGACCCTTCCTATCACAATGAGTGCAAGAAAGTTTATCATCCTTCTTGACTATAGTTGTCTTCTTTCCTTTCCCTATCTCTGCAACCTTAGAAGATTTCTTTACAGAGTTATCATCATCAAACTTATCAATAAAAGATCCTTTACCCCTTGACTCTAAGTGTGTAGCTTGAACAGACACTTCATCCAAATTGCAAGGGTTCAATACCAAAATAGAATGTCTAAGGTAGGAATGCAAACTCCCTATGTACTTCAACAACGTATCTTGGGTGTACAAAGGAACATTCAATGCAATAGCCCTTTTCCTAAATTCATGGGTGTACTCTTGGACAGTTTGACCTTTCCCTTGCCTAAACATTTTCCAGTCCATCATTAACTGTTGCATATGTCCGAGGGGATAAAATTGCTTCTTTAGAGCATTAACAAACCCTGCCCAAGTTAAACTGACTTTACCATGTTGTGAAACTTCTGCCTTAGTCTTACTCTCCCACTAGGTTAAAGCTGTACCTCCTAACCGAAGAGTAGCTAATTGAATCCTATCAACATCATCTAATAGGTTCTGGACTCTACAGTAGATTTCTACTTGTTGAATCCAATCATCCAATTTTTCAGCATTAAGTTCACCACAATACTTAGGCAATTCAAATTCTACATCCAGTTTGATCTTAGGCTTATACCCACTCTTGAAAGGATTAGAAGAAGTAGAATGAAGAGAAGATGGAGAAGAAGGAGAAGAGGGAGGAGAAGAAGAAGAGGGTGGATCTGGTTTCTTGTCACCATCTCCATGATGTTTCCCTTTCTTGTCTTCACATTCTTTTCGCTCTTGTCTCTCCTGAAAAAGAATGTCCACCTTAGCCTTCATCTCGAGGAATGCTCTTCAAAATTCCTGCTCACTGATCTCATCAAGAACCTCCATTCTAGAAATAGACATCTTTGGAAAAGTTCTTCGCTTCTCGATCTTAGGATCAAATTCTTCAAGCTTGCCTTCGCCCTTCTGAATCCTAGACCTCATTAGCATTAAAAAGAACAACTGCAATAATAGTCAACTGGGCTCTGATACCTCTTAATCTGATTACAAATCTAGACTAATTGCAATATTGAATGCTTAAATAAAATCAAATTAGCGGAAGTCTTACAACATTTATACATAAATGAAATTATGCATCAAAACTTAAGATGAGAAACATAATTGAGAGAGAAGAAGATAAGAAGATGCAAATAGAGTTTGATTTTGGAGTTCGCCACAAACATGACTACGTCTCCAGGTCCACTCCAATAGAGTGAGACTGATCCATTTTATTCTCCAAAATCAATTACAAATGTACCAAGACTTATTCCCTTAAACACATCAGCATAGCATGCCCTCAACGTTCAGAATAGTCTTCAAAAATCTCTTAAACATTCTCCTGTTCTCACCACCTGAATATCTTTCCAAAGCCTACTACCCCCATTTTATACATCAAATTTAGCCAAAAATGGGCTAAAACAATTAACCAACACAATCTCCCATTTTGGTTACATATTTCGAATTTACCCCTTTTACCATTATTTTGTTATGATCTCACACCAAAATTAAGGGTTTGTTTTCAACAAATACCCTTATTTAGATAAGATTGGGCGGATTTGTTATGCATAGATAACAACTCTTCCCTTAATATTACATGTACCATAAATAATCCATTGGTTGGCCTTAATTTTAGGAGGCCAATGGTTAGGAGTTCAACTCCCATTATCTCATTCCTTTAATTCGAATTAAATAACCATTTTAATTTGAATTTGAATTTTTTCCCTCTCTTCATGATTTTGTGACATCATGCTGATCTCACCATTTTAAACTTTTGCCTCCAAAATTCAAATAGTCATAACTTCTTCATACAAGCTCCGTTTTTTATGAAACAAACACCCTTGGAAAGCTCTCATCGAGCTCTTCATTTTGAAATCCAGTGTTGACCACTTTCGAGATGGTCTAATTTTTCCCCTTATCTAGCCCTCTGGTCTACCTATTGACCAAAACTTTGACCAAGTGTAAATTCTACATTCGGACTCTGTTTTTGTCCATTCAAGTTGCGTTCAAATCAAGATGCCTGGATCTTTCTGATGGTGCAAATTTTGGAGAGAAATAAGACACTTCAATTTTCACTGAAAATATACACCAGATCAATAATTGGATCAATTTTTGTACTTTAGTAATATTTTTTAGTTCATTTGTATCCATTTGTCAAGGTTTTAAATTTGGAAATTGAAAATGTAACAGTTAGTTGGTTTTAGGAGGGAAACTTAGATTTTGAGTTGTTTAGGAGTTTATTCTCATAAAAGAAATGTAAATAATTTTTGGGGAGTTGGGAAATTAGTTTTAAAAATCATTGTCATATCATTTTGAGGAATGAGATGGTATTGTATGGAATTGTATAGTACATAATTGTACAGACTGCTACAGTAATTTCAATAAAAAAAAAGCTTAGTTTCTTACGATTTCCTTGAGAATTTTGAATGATTCTTTCCTATTTTTGGTTATTCAATCATTTTTGATGAAGTAGAAACTTATTACTACATTTTTTATGATCTGATAAAGGATTTTTAGGGTTTGAACAATCTAAAATTTCATTTTATTACTGATTGGTGCAAAAGAGGCTCTTAATTTTATTGATTTAAGGATTTTTTGAGAATGAGGATCCATCCCATGAATGTTAGTTAATAATTATCATGTATGGATACTATGTAGCATTTATTTTATGTTACTAATAATTTAAAATGCAAGAGAAAATGTTTTGATGGTGTACACCATGAGGTTGAAGGAGAAAGTTGCATGGAAATGGAGGCTAGGGCATAGAAACACGAGATATAACTAAAGAAAGTTGTTATTTTATGCCAAAAATAGTTAGAAAATTTCTTACGGATGCTGTTGGACTAGTGGTTTGGTCTCAAAAGTGTTGGGAGGTTGGATTACCAAGAGGCCCAAGATTTAAGCCTATTTTAGTGAGGGTTTTATACTTTTCATATGAAATGAAGTAATGGGTTTGAATGGGTCATTAAATCCTTTTATTTGGGCTAAAATAAAATTATACTTAAAGTGGAAGACTTTGGAAGCAATTTTTTTTTAGGTTCCTTTGTAAAAGTGGCCTATTTTGACCTAAATTTAGTAAAATTAGCAAATTTGCATGCATTTGGTCCAAAAAAACTTTATCTTATTTTTACATATTTTATGTAAATCCCAAAAGGGTATTATAATATGTAATTTATTTTCAAGGTTATTTTGAAAAAAATTGGAGAAAATAGAAATAAAAAATCTTAGCATGGTTAATTGGGCTAGTAGGCCTAATTAAGGGGTAAAGTCGGTTTGCATACATGTAGAGTGTTTGGGGTTTTTTAATATGTTGTTTTATATAATATTAGGTGAGAATAAGTGATTGGAGGATTTAGAATCATTGGGCTAAAGTGGGTTTGAGTTTTGATCCTTTGAAGGTATAAGGTGCCTTTGGAACACTTAGTGAATACAAGGAGTTTTGAGCCATTTTGTAAACACACATTTAAAAAACTTATTGGAAACAATACCTATGCATTAGGTAGAGATGAATATACTCAAATGTGTGTGTGTGTGTGGGTGAGAGAGAGAGAGAGAGGGGGGGGGGGGAGGGGGGGGGGGGAGCGTAAAGGGTCTAAGGCTTAGAGCTTAGGGATTATATAGGATTTAGGAGGGCGAAAGAGAGAGAGGACTATTACATAAAATTTAGGGCCTAGGTTTTAGGGTTTTTAGAGTAATGTGGTTAGGGTTTAGGGTTGAAGGATTAAGTCTTTATGCTGAGAGCGAGGGGCTTAGAGAGGGAGAGAAAGGGAGAGAGAAATTTTAAATTAGAATTTATGGTTTAGGGTTTAGTGCTTAGGATTGAGATCTTAGGGCTTTCGACACTGATATGGATAGAGAGAAGAGAGAGGGAAATGGGGCTTTATAATTTATAGAGAAATATAGGGGGTAATGGTTGAGGACTTTTAAAAATAGGATTTAAGGTTTAGGGTTTATATTTTAGATTTTGAGAGAGATTTATTGGGAAAGGAAATATTTATTTCATGCATAAAATATAGGAAACACACTACATAGGGTGTGTGTTATGTCTGTGCAAAAGTATCCTATTTGCATTCCTTATAGGTCACACCATATTTGGTGTGCACCATTTGGGTTTGCTGTGCCTCAACTATAGGTTCAGACACATCAAACCATAAAGTAGGAATGTGCTATATCATATGACACACATCTTAAAGTTTTTGGGATCAAAAAAGTCTAGTGGTAACTTTTTGATCAAACCATAAGGTAGGCACACTATATCATATGCCACACATCTTAAAGTTTTTGGGATTGAAAAAGTCTAATGGAAACTTTTTGATCCCCTATATTTGTGCTCTTACTCTATGTTCAACCCTTTCAATGTTTTACTCTTGTTTGAAACAACAAAATAAGGAGGGGTATGTTGGAATTTACATTAATCAGTCTAGTTTCAGAGTTTACTAGTTAAATACGATGAACTAGTAAGTATACATGTTTATTAGAAGTCATATTCTGATAACTTATTTTCTATGGGAAAGTTAGGATTTTAAAAGTCACAATAGTGCAATCTTCTAGAATATGAAAAATCAAATTGAATATTAGTTTTAGTATTTTCATCAAATATTGATTCTTTGATCTATTTTTCATTTTGTTTTCTCACCATTCTAAGATAATCATTACCTCTTATTCTACTAAAGAGCACATAGACCTACTATCCTTTATACCAATAGTGTCCTCAACCATTTCACCCGATCCTTAGTGTGAGATGAAAGACCCTTTGAAGACTATGTTTCATAGTACTTGACAATTCCTTGATAGTTTAATTATATCTATTATTGGGACCTTCACTTCACTAACACTTCTCTTTGAAAAATTCAATTGACTAATCCATTTACTTGTGTTGAATTCACCTAAAGTAATCTTGGTATATTTTCGTTAGAATCATTTTACTTGTTTGTTTACTTTCATAAGTTTAGAAATTATTTAATTTTAAAAATATATTGTATTAAAATATTTACAAATAATATAATTTTTCAATACAAATTGGAGCAAAGAAGTTTATGCTTGTTTATCTTCTATTCTAATCTATGAAAATTTGTTCTTAAAGTAAGCTTGTCACATGACTCAAGTATATTAAGCTAACTATAATTATATTATAGTTAAATACACAAACACAAACATTCACACTTTTAAAATAAAACATCAAATATTGCTTGATAGTCGATGCGAACTTACAATAAAATCTTTTGTTAATTTGTTTCTCTAGAATATTCTAAATACTTTATATCAAATATATTCATATAATTTGACAAAACAACAACTAATCAAAAAGAAAAATGTCTCCCGTTAATGGTAGACCCCACTCAAAAAAAACACAATCTTCACTTTAAATAGAATAATATATCTTTAAAAAAAAAAAATCTTAAATAATTTACACCATACATCTCCAAATAATTTGACACTATAGCAGAAAAACTAAAGCAATCAAAAGAAGCAGCTGACACCTCCCATTGATGCTAGAAGAACAATAAGAGGAAAACAATGGACCACCTCAAGTAAATATAATTCTACAATAATATCTTATATCAATACTTTTCATAAGGACATAAATTCTACTCCATAAGTGCCCATATAATTTAATAGAAGCCAAGCAATCAAGAGGGGGAGCTGGTAGCTCCCATTGACGATGGGCAAACAAGGAACATTTATTTATGCTTATTTCTAGGATATATATTTTGATATAATCTATGCTATAAGTGCCCATATAATTTGACAGAAAGATAAGCAATCAAAAGATGCAGATGACAGCTCCCATTGATGATGATGAGGAAACCTTATTAGAATAATCCTACTCCCCTTTTCTGATCTTGTTGTTGCTGAGCAAGAATCTGATCCGGCCATAAGAAAGCTCCAATGGCAAACTCCCGTTTATGATTTAAATTTCCTTCAATCAGCAAGCCATATTCCTTTAGAAGCCTGTCCAATGTATCCTCACCCATAGCTTGATAATCTTGCTTTGTATATCTGGGATAATCCACAGGCATCTTGAAATATATTGCATTGCAGTTCTTCTCCTCAATGGCCACGGCATTCATCTGATTTTCAGTTTTGTTCTTTGCATCGTTCCTCTCAACCAACATATTGAGAAGTGACCACATTATTGCAGTGAAGTGCAATAATTTAACGAGTGCCCATCAAAGTATATGTTTTTCCATTTATATGGGAAACACCAATGCAAGGATTTAATGTGTGTTGGTTTCACAGGTGCCGTGTTGTGTGGTGGGATGATAGTTTCCCATATAAGGCAAGAAAAATGGAAGTTATTGGTCATGCTTGTGGCATTCTAAGGTCGGATTAGGACACGTTTGTTTGGAGGCTGGAATTGATTACATCCTTGAAAGAGTCTTGTAACTGTACCGTTACATCTATTTGATTGAAAATGCTTTACATAGCTTTCAGAGCTTGAGAACTAGTTAATAAAATACGATTGAGGGATCGCCACATATGCATATTTCACTTTCATGAAAGCATTACGTGACGAGAATCCATTGTCACACAAAGCGAGCCTCCCCAGGATTGGTTGTGTTTTCTGATTGCTTTACGTCAGAGTTTGAATACTTCATGGTAGACAAAATTCAAAGCAATTTTCTGACGAATCTGTTACATGAGACGAGAATGCTTGTAGATCAAGGGATCAACGAATCTGTTACATGAGAGGAGAATGCTTGTAGATCAAGGGATCTCGAAGTGTGTAATTCAAATTAGGTTGGACTGGGTGTGCAGTGTGCTAGGTATATATCTCTTTGGAAACACAATTTAGTTAGTTTGAATTTTTTATTTCTTATTTTATTTATTTTAAAAATGAAGGGATTCATATTATAATTTGTATCATGATTTATATTAAACAAATGATAGATAGGAAAAGTCACATTCTATAGTTTGAATAAGTGAATCTAGGTAAAAGTTAAAGTAACCATTAAGATAAGTTATGTGGCAAGAGTTCAAGTATTGAATTACAGAGAAGGATTATTTTAGGTAGTTTTTATTTGATATCAAACATATTTTGATCGAATTAGAAATAGACTTTCATTAGCAATCATATTTTCTAAACTTTTTCCTTTAGCAAGATGTCCATTGTCATAATGAAGAGAAATAGTCAAAGCTAGGTGGATATAGTTTCACTATCGTTTACTCTTTTGCCCATATACTTACAACCACAAGCTCCCACACTTATGTTCTTTGTATCATCTATCATATTATGATTGTCTTACCCTTTAGTATGGCTACTGAAATTGTTCGATTATATCCAAAGTGTGCTTGCTGAAAAGAAATGTCTTTGTCATTTCTTCTTTTTGTTGGGACTATTTGTTGTAGTTCCATAATACATGTCCCATTTTTGACTTTGCAATTCGAGATCCCCCTTCCTTTTCTTTCCTCTTGTTTCTATATCATCCTACTGAGTGAGATGGTAGTCACTTTTGAGTGATCTCAATAGCTATAAGGGTTCCTAGACGACCAGGCTAGGTCTACTTCCCTTTTTTCCCCTTTAAAGTTTTTTTAATTTTGGGGTTTTCTTATTTTTCACTAAGGCCTCTACATTCTTGGATTCATCAGACTTTTCAGTGTCCAACTCTGACAATTCTTATTGTCTTACTTCCCTTTTCTTTGAAGCCCTCAATATCTCTAGATTTTTTGGGGGATGTTTGAGGCTACTACCTCTGATAACCTTGACCCCCTTGGTCTTTCAAATAAAGTTTGGTGTCATTGAACTAATTGGGTATGTCAAAGGATGCCACTTTCGACAACTCTAAAAGGTCAAATTACTTTAGGTTGTTCCTAGCCCCACATTTAGGTCTGATTAGCTGACCTTTTTAGCATTCAAAAGCATTGAAGCCCCCATAGTTTCTTTCTATTAGAGGGATGAAGTTATCAAATTTTGGCTATTTAAAGGCCAAAGGGTCAATTTTTTCTTCATAGCTCACCATTGCTTTTAGAGTTCTTTGCTCCCAATCCTTTTGTAGATGTTTTAGGCTTGTGACGTTGTGTAGTCAATAGGATTTGATTCTTGTCATCTATTAGTGAGTTTCTTTTAACTTCATTGCTTCATCCTTATGTGATGTCATTTAGAGCTCCTAGTTGACCCTACACACTTGCAAATACCTAGGGTTGCCCTGATTAGAGCTTTGTGGTTAGTCATTGTATTTGGTTTCACTTTTGATAGGTAGGATTTCACCCTTAATTTTTTTCTATTTATTAATTTGGATTAAAACTAGCACAAGATCATAGTGCTAGGATCAAGCAACACTAAGATTGGGGGTGGAGGTGAATCTATGTTGTAACACTTCTAAGTTATTTCAACACTTTGCAACTTAACCATAATGCATATAAGTAACACATACATCAAAAAATACCTCACAATGTCATTATTTTGTTCTTGAGGAAACTTTGGTCAAGGGAAGACGTGGATGAGGATGTTGTAAGCATGAATGCTGATGATATTCCTATGGGAGAGTATTGAGATATGTTACATTCATGACTGAGTTTGTCATTGATGTCAACATAACAGTTTTATGTGGTATCTAATAGGGACTCCATGGACTAAATGTTGTAATAGACTCCTAATAGGGTTCATCCTCTAACAAGGAATATTTATTTTAGTACATCATCTTGTGGGCATCATTCCAACTAGGGTTTTCCCTCTGATCAATGGTTTCTATAGTTAAGATATCTAGTGTAATTATCTATGTGCATGTTATTATGGTTGTTGTTTACTTTGGTTGAATGGTTTAAGTTTTTTTAAAGAAGACAAATGTTTTAATTGTTAGATAATTGATCCACCCTCCCCCCCCTCCCCTCTCAATTATCTTGGTGGACTATTGTTTCTAATAGAGGATTCAACCCACAAGACAATGCAATAATATAAAAACATCTATGTTAGGAGATCTGACCTTGCTAGGATTTGTTACATAGTATTTGGTTCATTGGTCCCTATCAAAGGACAATTTTATGCTGGAGTTTATAAACCTTGTTAGGGGTTAAGAATAAAATAAATAATAGAGGTTAGAAACTTTTTTAGGGGTTAAGAATAAAAGAAAGCATACTTTCTTAAGAGTGAAGGTTAAATACACTTTCTAGACTCACTATCCAATTATAATATAATTATTACAACAATAGTGAATTGTAAATGA
Organism: Cupressus sempervirens; assembly: GCA_028749045.1. NCBI lineage: Eukaryota > Viridiplantae > Streptophyta > Pinopsida > Cupressales > Cupressaceae > Cupressus > Cupressus sempervirens. Next base: position 74,741,084 of record CM053790.1, on the reverse strand, counting down.
CATCAAAATGTTAGATTAGTTCCAATGAATTTTACATCTTATTTTATCCATTATCAAGGCTTGCACTTTACACATCACATGCATCTCATATCACATATCTCATGATTGCATACCAAATAAGTCATTCAATTATACCCTTGATAATAATTTATTATGCCAGCTTACATAAAAATTCATGAAATGTGTCCACTCAAATACTAATATGAAAATTAGGACCATTTTATCAAATATTTAAGTCCTTGTATGTCATCTCTCTATTTCTAAGAAATTAAATTATCAAAATAATTCAATTAGCTAGGCCAAATTGCCTCATCTCGTTATTTTTTCTATAACTCTATTCTACTAAACTTGTTACACTTCACATGACCAAAACACATACTATTCAATACACAAAGACAAGAAATCATATTATAAGCTCATATGCATTATATATCATTACTTATAAGTTATAGCCATAGCTAATAACTCTAATTTCATCTTGACCAAAAATCACTAATTGTATCTTGTATATTCCTTGATGTAGGAGCATCTTGGGTCAATGAGAAATCTTTCACCCAAAAATATTTATCTATTTTTTGTACTTGTTTGTTGTTCATGAAGTAGTCATTTCTACTTGTGGTTTCAAGTTGTGTGCAATTGGCATCCTATTGAGGACCTATTTTGAATCCTTACCATAAGAGTGCATATGTTTATATGCCCTATGCTTCAAGTTCTATGCTAATTTCTCCAACCTCTATTTACTATTATTTCACCTATCATGGTGTGCTATTTTTTTGGGTGCAATTTTGAGTGATGACATGGCACCTAGCATAGTTAGGAGTCAACTCCTTGCTTGTGTGTTCAGACATGTCCTAAATAGCATGTGAAAAATTGATGCTTATTGCCTCAGTTATGGTTTACTCCTCCAAGATAGGACATAATTGTAATTAGTTCTTCGTAGGATGACTTGTGGATTTTTTAGCTATATAGGAACTTGGATTAGATGTAGAAAAAAAAGTCCAAAAGAGGAAGAAAGAAGATGAATAGAGAAAGTCTCAAGACTATAAGCTTTAAGCTCTAGGTTTGTATTTCAATGTATTGGTTACACTGGAAGGCTTCACAATTGTGTGTTTTGGATGTTAATAGTATTTTTTTATCACATGAGTTGTATCATCAATTAGTAAATCTATTCATGAATTAAGTTGTTTCTTTTTGTTGAACATGTGTTTTCTTCCATGTGCACTCTTGAAAAACTGTTAGGAGATAAGATCTTTTCCTTTCCCCTACTAGCCTTACATTAGGTGGAATCAAAGAAAGGTTTCTTTCATTATATAGATTTGGATTGTGAAGAACCTTAATTGGATTGGTTGTAGGGTAATATTATTTTAAATATAAGAGGGGTAACTAAGAGGGGAGAGGTGAATTAGTTACTACAAAAATAAATCCTAGATCCCTTAGATGCTACTACAAAATACACTCTAAAAACCAAACTCTGTTGATGCTTGGCAAACACATAGAAAAGAGTTGTAACTCAATAAACATTGAAATAGCCTAGAAAATACTTAACACATGAAAACCATAAGATGTTATCTATGATTACTATTATTTTAATTTAGTTCCAAATACATAGGAAAAATAGCATGAACAAATTTGACACCAAGATTTAATGTAAAAACCCAATTTGGGAAAAACCACCAATGGCAACTAGTTATTGATTTTCACTCTTCTAAAGTGAGCCCTGTTAGGAGCCAAGCCTATTAAAGGTTACAAAACACATTGTTAAGTGTGAACCTGATAGAGGATTTAATCACCCTATTAGGAGTGGCCTTGTTAGAGGTCTTTGGACAATTCAATAGAAATGCCATCTTATTAAAGGATTTGCAAATAGTTGTTAAGCCAACTTTGTTGAGAGATTTAGATCACTACTAAAATGGTTAGAGATTAACAATGACATGACCTGATTTGGTGCAACTAAATTCCTAATTACAGATCTCAATTATGGCTTGTATACTTGATCCTTCTTGATCGAATATATCTTTTTAGCTCCACAAGGATATTCTACTTATCCTTCTAATTTACTTCCTCTTAGTATCATCAAATCTTCAGTTATCTTCCATGCATATCACACACTTTCTAAATCTCAACTTGACCTTATGACATTATCTTTCATATTGTCAAGTCGGCTAGAACACAACTTAGAATTATTAATACTCATTTCCTTAGTCGGCTAGAACCAACACACAAATCAATTTGAAATTAATATGCCAAAACAATAAAATTCTTTGTTAGTCAACCTTGCTCGATGGACACTAACTCAAAATAATTTTCTTGTGTTAACCAAGTGAACTCAATCAACACTGCATAATCACAAAGTTCCTTTGGTAATCGAGTGAGCTCAGTTAACATTGGTTCCATCCAACATTTCCTTTATTAACTGAGTGAGCTCGATTAACACTCAACTTCCACAAAATTTCCTTTGGCACCCAAGCGAACTTGGTAGATACTATCTTCTAAACTAGGCAAACTCTGGAATGCTCGATAAACACAAAAAACTATATTCAATGCCCAAGTGAGCTTGGCATACACAAACTGATAATGATGTCACATTTTTTGTAACAGCAAAGGCAATACACAATTAATCAACTATTTCAACAAACATATTTATGATCTAACCTATAACTTGCAGAATATTACAATCTTACAGGACCTATTGTCAAAATGGTTTGAGGTAGTGGAAATGTAGATAATGCTATTGTGAATATGTTGAGGTAGATTATACCAAGACTCCAAGAAGTTGAGATTGTCTAGAGAAGAGGTGTACAACTTGAAGATGTTAGTGATGATGAAGATGTGGCCCCTAATTCAAATCTTGAACTTGAAGTAGAATAGGATAAGGAGAGGCTTCTAAGAGTTTTTTCTAGCAAAAACACTTGACCCACTATTGAAGTTACTTGCTATGATGCAAGACTTGAGATTAATGTAATGTTGGATTGGATATCTAAGATGGACAAATTCTTTGAGTATGAAAGTACCCATGATAATAAAAGTGTAAAGATAGCAGTCACCAAGTTGAAGGGTCATGCTTCACTTTGGTGGGATTATTTATAGACTAAAAGGAAAAAAAGAGGAAAATAAAAGATTAATACTTGGGCAAAGATTATTGAAAAAATGAAGAAGTTCATTTATGTAGATAACTAGGTTAATATGATGAGAAGAATGCATAATTTGAGACAAATGGATATGATAGTGAAAGAATATATTGAAGAATCCTACAAATTAGATACCAGATATGGACATGTGGATGATGAAGTCAGGAAAGTGGCTATATACCTTAATGATTTGAGGACATCGATTCAAGATGAGATTAGTTATGTTAAGCTTGATTTTGTGAACGAAAAATATTAGTATGCCTTTAAGGTTGAGGATAAATTGCCAAAGAAACATGATCAAAGAAAAAGAGGAAGAGGTGGTAGATTTCAAAGAGATAGAGGCAAAACCTATGTAGAAAGTAGCAGATCGGACAATACAATACAATATAAGGGTAAGATAGAGTGGCAAGAGGAACCTTCTGGTAAAAGAGGTAATTATTCTAGAGGTAACTATATTAGTTATTCTAGGAATAAATTGGTAATGGAGAAGAAAGATCTTGCTTTAAAGGAACTTGTTTTAAGTGTGAAGTGGAAGGATATAAAGCCTTTGAATGTACCAACTCTAGCAAAAATATTGGAGGTAGAAGCAAAAACAATTTGGCTTATGAAGAAGTTGTTGAATCACCTAATGAACCTGAGCTTGGTGCTCAAATTTTACATTGAGAAGAATCATGTGGAATGAAAAAACTAGTGAATAACCTATTTTAAGAAAGATTTTATTCAAGACTAGTTGTAAAGCCATTAGAAAATGTTGCAAACTAATCATTGACAGTGGAAGTTGAGACAATTTGGCAATAGAAGAATTGGTTAACAATTTGTAGTTGCAAAGATTGAGACATCCTAAGCCTTATCATGGTGTGTGGATCTAGAAGGAGAATAAGTTACTAGTAAGTAAAAAATTCCTTGTTAAATTCAAGATTGGAAATTATTATAATGAAGTTTTATGTGATATTATACATATAGATTATTTCATTTTCTATTGGATAAACCTTGGCAGTATGATAGACAGGCTTTGCAGAATGATAGATTGAATCAATATACTATTTGCGTTGATATTTGGAAAAAAAACTAATATAAATAAATATAATTGATCAAAGTATATTTTAAAATGCTTTGCAAATTTTTTTTAGCCACAATAAGCTATTGTAGACTTAATTATTTTGTACAAGGTCTACATTATTTAACTACTTAAATCATTTTATAAATTACAAGATTGTGTAAGAATAAGGTGGGATAATACTCTATGTATTATTAGTTATCCACTAATTATTATTTATGATCTAGAACATGGAACTAGATATACCTCTATTTCTATACGCATACACATGTACACATGCACACAAATGCATACATGTGTGTGTGCATGGACATACATACACCACTTGCTCATGCTCATGCATACACACATACATGCATGTACACACTTGCATACACATGTATAGGAGTACACACATGTACACACTAATACAAATAGATAAACACACACATTACCAAGTCATTTTTTGTATTTTGTGATCAAAATACAACATTAATGGGGAGCTTTAGAGTAATGTAATTGTAATTACAAATAATTTTTACTTGGAAATCATAATAATATCAATAGACATGGTAATGAAAAATAATTCTACCCTATACATAATAAAATTATACTTCTAATCTAACCTACCATTGTATGAATTCTAAGCACATAATCTCAAATGATTCCAACTAATATTGTATACATTACTCATTATATAAAGATCATAGCAATGTAATGTTAAAAACATCAAATGTATTAGTTAATATTAAACAATAAATTATGAAAGAAAATCAAAATACTAATACTTGTTTATTACATAGGAGATATTTTATATTATATTACTTGCCATCTTCTTCATATCCTCAACAAAGGTGTTCAAGTTTGTATAGGATGTCCCCCCTTTCATCACTGTTGTGTGCGCTGCTTCTTTTAGCCTCACTGAATTTTCTCGTAACTTATTTCCAATAGAATGTTTCATTAGACTTATAACAACAATCGTTACCTCCTCTTTTTTCACCAATTTAAATTCATCTACATCAATACCTGCAAAGTCCAAACCAATCTTCCAAATGTCTTTTGCAAGTCGACAATCAAGAAATTGGTCATGAAAATAGGGCCATCCAATCATAGGAACTCCCATACTAATTGCCTCCAAAGTAGAGTTCCACCCACTATGTGTAAGGAATCCTCCAAGAGAAGGATGGGAAAGCACCTAGGACAATAAAAATAAATTTGTTTAAGTTTACAACATTTGAATGGCTTTCATGTGAAAAACTAAAATAATAAATAATAATCTTTTCTCTTAAAGTTTTAGAAGATGCATATTTTTAGTGCGTGTGATATCATATTATGTGCCCTTTCATTAAATAAATATATATTTAAAAATTATTGGATTGTTAATTTTAAATACAATAGTTATACGACATGGACACTATATATGTAAGATTTACAAGAACCATTTATTTAAATCATAATTTTATGTTCTTATTTTTTGCATGAGCCACTATTAATATTAGAATAAATAAAAAGATAAAATAAGAAAGGAAAAAGTTTCTATTGAGTTTATTAAAGTGTTGCTAATTATTGTAATAATATATCATGTTAGATTCTAATAATTTTAAGTTTATATAATGAGTCATTAAATCTTGCTTGAATCTTCAAAATTATAATTCATCTTTTTTTCCTATAGCATAAAGTTCTATATAGTTTATGTTTGGTTGTAATATTATAAAAACTTAGCTTTGGCAAGGTTCTCATCTATTGTGTCTTTACAATTTGAAGGTAGTCATAGCTAGTGTGTAGAGATGAATCACTAAAGAAGATCAATAAATAGAATGCATGGAATATTAATCTCGATTCTAGAAACATTTTGAGTATAATTTTAAAAACTTTTTCCATCATTGAGAAATGATAGAGTTGTGATACAAATATATATGAAAAATAGTCTAATAATTATAGAAGATAGTTTTCTCTATGTAGACTAACATAAACAATACTATTTACCATATAAAAAATATCTCCTTACTTTATTAGAATACTAGTGTGAATGAAGATAAAATAGATGAACCAAGAAAGGAAGACAAAGGGTTTAAGTAAAAAAACTTCTACAATGTGTGTGTTTTTGCATGTGTGCACTTGTCTTTATATCTATGAATATATATATGCATATACATTTATACATATGTGTGTGTGTGGATGTAAGTATGTGTTTGTGTACACATGTATTAAAAAGTTTAGAAAAGATAACGAGGTTGATTAATTCTTTTCAAATTTATGCATTTGGAAGGAAAATGTCCCATTAGGCTCAAGTAGGACCTAACCACTTAATGCGACAATGATCCTTCACTAAAAATATGTAAATTGCAAATGGAAAGAGTAAAGTGAAATGCATGAGGAAAAAGAGAAAAAAAATAGAAATAATATATTCATAACTAATCGTCAAGAATGAATTGGGGTCTAGAATATTGTACTAATCTAGGATTTTGGTTTAGATTGAAATCTAAAGGAGTATAATGGGTTGGGTTCTCTATTTCTATCATTTTTTTCTAAAAATTTAGAGGCCTCTCTAACTATTCTTGATCTTCTTCAAAAATATCTAATAATTATGTAACCTTTTCCTACACACAAAAGAAGTGTAAAAGGTTAGGTAAAATAGGTTTTCCTCAGTAAACTTATTGTTTAGGAACCAACTTGGAGCACAAAATAGTAAAAAGGTAAAAAAAATTATGATACTTGCAATAAACCCATGGTAGAAGAAATGATAGAGAAAGAGTTAAGGTATGCATAATTAGTATAAGGTAGAGTGTGATGAGTAGAAGCCATTTTAAAGTGTGCAGATGATTTGGAGTTCATATGTGAGCTCACGAAGTAAAAAAAAAAAAGGTTACTGGTAAAGTAGTAACAACTTTTTGTAGATTGTGTACTTGCACAATTAATGGAGTAGGTAAATGCAAAAAACTTAATGATCAAAATCAAGATTTTGAGCATCATTTAATGTGCAAAGAGTAAAGGAGTGAATTAAGAGAAAATCCAAGACAATTAAAGAATAATTAAATAGAATTCACCTATATACCCTATTTCTAAGAAGGTAAGATATTTTACGAATTCTGAAAGCTAACATTGTGAATTTGAGTTTAGTACTTGCAGTAGAAATGGATAGATCTTTAATTTATAATGTTGAGGATGAAGAAAAACCCAAGATGAAGATAAATCCTGTACAACCCTTGGAAGATGATCCAATAGTAACATTTTTTATTATTCTGGATCGAGTGTTATATTTAGAAAATATTGATAGTTATCTTTAGAGTAAGTTTGAGGTAGTAGGGGAAGGGAATGTGACTAAGGAATTTGACCTCATTGACAATCAAGACATGAGTTTTAAGAGTTTTTATGAGAACATGGAGAAGATTGAATTGATCAAGGTTCTATTTTCCCATGATTTTGATAATGAGGATTAGGTAAAGATAATATTGAGCAAAATTAATGATGGATAGTTTTGGTTAGGAGAGAATGTAATAGATATATCAAATAATCTAATCCATGAAGTGAATGGTCTATGCAATGAAGTTTCAATACCTATCAATGAAAAGAATGTGAAGAAACTTGCGTTAAAATACTAAGTCTAAATATAATGGAAGAGAAATTGTAATAAGAAATATTAAGTAGTATGATGTAAGATTCATATGTAGGATCATGGCATCTAAGATATGTTCAAGTTCTAGAGAGGATGACATGGAAATAGGCTTTATCCATGCAGCCTATAAGATGTGTATTGATAAAGTGAAAGTAAACATGTGTGAGATTTTGAGAGAAAAGTTAGTGGAGGATTTGGAAAGGATAAAGAGGGTCAAGAATAGTCAATTCAAATTCAAATCACTAATAAATTATATATATTTGTCCACCTAATCAAAAGATTTCCATTCTTTTCTATAAATGAATTGCTAAGAAATGACAAGAATACCATGGAGAAGATAACAAATTTATAAAGAAGATACCCCATTGATAAGATAAAAAATCTAAATAGAAAATGCTCTATTGACAAGATTGAAATTAGTATAAACTTGATTGTAAAAACAGTCCAAGAAAAAATGAAGGAAAGGTTCAAAATTCCACCTTTAGTAGTAAAACATTTAGAAATGACATATATTTCATAGTAGTTGAAGAGAAAGTTGAAGGGTATGTACAAGTGATTCTCAAGTTAGCTAGAGATGAAAAATTTACTAAATTTGGAACTTATGAAGAAATAATGCAGATGATGAATCAAGTTCAACTTGATAAGTCAAGTAAGAAGAAGGTTGAGGATACCATGAAGTAGATCATGGAAGAAGCCCAAATTACTCCTAAAGGGGTAGTAGTTGTGAGAAAAATAGTGGCAGGAATGAAGAGGAGTGGAAAAGAAGGTATTATGTTTGTGTCTTTATTAGCATGAATGCTAATGCTATGGGAGAGCATTGTAGATCATTGATATGATGTATTCATGACTGTATTTTTCATTGATGACAACATAGTAATAAGTTTGTAAAGAATGATAGAGCAGCAGACTGTGATTTTTGTATTAAGAACATTATATTACTTATTTGATGATGCACAGTTTCCAGTGAATACTATAGTATGTATTTGATACAAGGGTAAGTGTACAAAACATAATTTGATAGTTTACAGAAGATATGATTGATCTACAGAGAATTGTATGGAAATAGAATATTAGGAAAATTGTGTGATCACTACAGTTCATCACAAATATAGTGAAAGGTTGCGTAGTTAATTGGAGATAGTATACTAACTATTGATGATGTTAGAGAGGCACATGTACATAAGTCACACATGTGAAATTTTGATTATTGTTGTAAGTTAACAATGTTAATTAAATATGTATTCATTTAATTAATGTATTATGATTAAGTGGGAAGCCGACTCAAGGATTTATTATCAATTTGAGCATGGTATAAAATAAAGATGTTTTCCATGTTTAACATATGAAATAAGAATAAGTCTTGTGAATTATTGAGTAGTAGAGAATAGTGACTTACCAATGTGTATAAGTGACCTTAAGGGTGATTTTTACTGAGTACAAAGTTCTAGATTTGATTGCATGGTCTGAAGGAGAAGAAGTTTGACGTACTAGATAGAGGAAGAAGTAAAAGCTTGTTTCACATCTATTATTCTTAAAGGAATAGTATCGAGATCAATTGAACAATGAGTTCATTGATCTCATCCTAAAGCTATTTGGACAGTGGGTGTAGTTACCTTCCACAACTCCTAATAGGGTTGGAATCTCCTAACAGGGATTCAAAGTCTCCTAATAGGGACTCTTTGTACTAAATGTTGTAATAGACTCCTAATTGGGTCCATCCTCTAACAAGGAATATTTATATTAGTACATCATCTTGTGGACATCATTCCCACTGGGGTTTTCCTTCTGATCAAGGGTTTCCCTAATCAACATATCTAGCGTAATTGTTTATGTGCATATTTATGGATGCGATTTACTTTGGTTGAATGGCTAAGTTTTTTTAAAGAGGATAATGATTCACCCCCTCGCCCAATTATCTTGGTGGACTATTGTTTCTAAAAATTGGTATTAAAGCCTCAGGTCCTTGAAGAAAATGATTAACAACTTTGGGAGATCCATGGTGAACATGTTTAGAAAGGAAAGTCTAAGATTTGCTGACACCAATTATGATAGCTGGAAGGATAAGATGAAGACTCATCTTTTGTGCATGGGTCCAAGATATTGGCTTGTAACCAAGGATTCTAAGAATATTGTGAAAGAAGATAATCTTGAAAGTTGTACTGAGGAGCAAAGAGAAGTATTTATGTGCAACATAAGGGCAAGAGAAGTAATATTGTCAACTTTACCTGAAAGTGAGTATAGTCAGGTAAAACTACTCAAAACATCTCATGAAAATTGGAAAACTTTAGAAGCTAATTATGAGGGTGATACACATGCAAAAAGAATTAGATTAAAAAATTTGCATTGTGCATTTCAAAATGCTAAAATGATGGAAGATGAATCTATAAGAAGCTATATTGGTAGAATATCTAAGATTGTTGCAAGAATCACATCTCATGGTGGAAAGAAATCTGATGATGAAGTAATATGGAAGATCTTAAAAAGTCTAACACCACGTTTCAAGACAATAACACAGATGATTCTGTTGATGATAGCTTGTACTAAAAATTTCACCAAAGAAACATTGATTGGTAGATTAGAAGCTATGGAATTTGATCTGAAGCAATTTGGAGAATTAACAAAATTTGAGATATCATTCAATGCATTAAGTGTTAAACCCAATCTAGGAAAGAACATAAAAGTTCAAGGAGACATTGCTAGCAATAGCAAGTCTATTGAGGAAAAGATCAAGGAAGGAGTGGCTCTTCTTGTGGAAAGAGAAAAATATGATAAGAATATCTTTAAGTGTTGGACATGTAATGAATATGGTCATTATGCATCTCAGTGTCCTAAAAGAGAAAGGAAGTATAAGGGAAGATTCAAATCTAGAAGACATAGGAATTGCTTATATGCTAATGAAGAAGAAGGAGAAGAAGAATCGGATCAAAGCATAAGTGAAGATGAATTAGGATTTGTAGCTATAAAGGAGGATGATCTTGACACAGAGATTAGAGAAGAAAGTGCATTGATTTCACAAGTTGAAAGGAAAGATTGGATCATTGATAGTGGTTGTTCACATTACATGACTAGTGAATTGAGCAAATTTGTCAAATTCAAAAGCCATGATGGAGGGATTGTCAAAGTAGGGAACAATGAAACTTGCCACATTACAAGAATTGGATCTATCACACTTGATGGTAAAACAAATACTGATGATGTTTACTTTGTTAATGGATTGAAACATAACTTGTTAAGTGTTGGACAACTTATGGACAAAGGTTACCAATTATAGTTTGGTAATAACACATGTATCATCAAGGACAAGGAAGGAAAATTTCTTGGTACTAGAACAAAAACCAAAGGTAATGTATTTTAGTTGAACACCACTAAAATAAGATGTTTAGTAGCTAAAGTTGACAACAGTTGGTTATGGCATAGAAGATTTTGTCACATAAACTTTGATAATATTGTGAAAGCTAGTAATACACTTGCTGTGAGAGATTTACCTAAGATCACTAGGCCCACTATCATTGTTTGTATGGAATGTATGTTGGCTAAATAGAAGAAAGTTTCATTTCCTAGCAAGTAGTTTGGTACTACATAAAAGCTAGAATTGGTCCATACAAATTTGAGTGGTCCCCCAAGAACAAGAGGATTCTATGGAGAAAGGTATTTTATAATTTTTGTTGATGATTTTATGAGAATGATGTGGGTAGCTTTTCTTAAACAAAAATTAGAAGCATTTGAGAAATTTAGGATATTCAAGAACAACGTAGAGAATGAATTTGGAGTTAAAATCAAGAGCTTAAGATTTAATAGAGGAGGAGAATTCACTTCTAAAGAATTCAATATCTACTGTGAAGAGCATGGAATCAAGAGACAGCTATCTTCACCTCATTCACCTAAGCAAAATGGGATTGCTCAAAGAAGAAATGGATCAATTGCTGAAGCAACAAGAGCTATGTTATTCAAGAATGATGTACCAAAAACATTTTGGTAAGAAGCAATCAATACAACAATATACACTCTGAATAGAGTACAGATCAAAAAAGGTATGGAGAAAACACCTTATGAGTTACAGTTTGGATACTCACCATCAGTCAAATATTTCAAAATATTTGAGAGCAAATGTTACATCAAAAGAGATGATGATATCAGTAAGTTTGATCCAAGGAACAATAAAGATATGTTTCTTGGCTATTCATTAAAAAGTAAAGCTTACATATGTTTCATCTATAGAACAAAAACTATAGTAGAGTGTGCAAAAGTGAGAATAGATGAAAAGTTTGGCACCAAAGAGAAGATGATGGATTATAACTTTGATGAAGATAATTATTCTAGGATGACTAACAAATGTAATGAATTATTTCTCAAGACTAACAATGACTTGCAGAATAATGTGCAAACTAATGAAGTAAGAGAAGAACAGAGCATGGTACCTAAAATAAGAATTGAAGCAGCTACTCCTGCCCCAAATAAGAATGTGATGAAAAATCATCCTATTGATAAGATAATAGGACGTAAAGAAAAAGGAGTAATGATAAGAAGCATAAAAGAGGTGCGAACTCCTATGTTGTCAACATGGCAACTCACAAGAGTGCACATACTCCTACGTGACTAAATAAATAAATATTAAAATAATGCATTGACCTAAGTAAACTTATGTAAGTGTAAATAGTAAATATTTATTTACACCAACAACCCCCTTAAGTGCAACTTAGGGGAATGCCCTTAAGCTTACGAAAACTAGGATGAAATGCATAATGGGTCGTGGCTACTAGGCCATGTTAGATACCCATGTACATAATGAAAATACAATCTCCCATAAAGCAGAGAAAGAGGAAAAACCTCATGGGAAAAACCCTCCCCCAAAAAGAGAGATAAAAAGACAAGATGCATGAATGGATGGAGTAATCAAGACCCCCCCATTATGACATACATCAAGTATATACAAGAGAGAAATGGGAGAAGGACAAAACCCCTAAAGAGGAAAAATTCCCCCCCATAAAGGAGAAGGAGACAAGGTAGTCCCCGCCCCCCCAAATGTAAGTTGCTAACCAGTGAGAAATGTTCCAATGTAGAAGCTGATCCATGACTATTGGATGATGTTCCTCCCCTTTGGAAGAAACAATGGTAGTGGTACTAGTGACACACTTCCCCTATGTGTGGTAAGAATCTAGATGATGAAAGGTGTCTCTCAAACTTTTTCAAGTGTCCCTATGTTGATACCGATTGTGGTTCCTTCCAAAATAGTTGAGAAGAAGTGCAGATCTAGCAAGGCTTGTTGCAAAACCTGTTTCAAAGAATCAACAGTGTCTTTAAATGATAAAGAGACCTCCAACAATTGCTATACATAAGTATCCACAATCACACCAATCTATAAAGATTGATCATGTAGAGAATGGACATGAGGGTCAGAGTGAGCCCTCATGACAACTATAGAAGGATCATCCTCAACAAAGAGAAGTAGAATATGATCAAAGAAATCTCCCAAATTTGTTGTGTGTGACTCCATGAACAAACCTGAAATGTCAGTCAAGAAGTCATCACCTAAGGCTAAAATTGGAAGACATGGTGTATCTTGTTGTGTTGAAGTACATGAATATGTCACTATGGAAATAGATGAAGAATTCACCTAAAAAAGAAGATTAGTATCATCAATAGTGTCTCCCACATCTTCAATGTGAGACTCGATGAATAGTCCTACAAGGGCATGAAGGGAGTCATCACATGAAGGTAAAGTAGGAATACATAAAGGGTCTTGTTGCACTAAATTTGAAGCATTTGTGGCTAAAATAGGATTAATAGGAGCAACAAGAGCATCTGGAGGTGTGATCTCATTTGGAGAGGATGTAGCTGCAACTAGAGGTATAAGATCTATTGGGAATGGAGGAATATGTGGATCTCCATACATCTCCCAAAGATGAATCTAGTAATCATAATGATTAGTTGCCTTAAGGTCAATAAGTGAATCCAAAATCTCCATATCCATATGTAGAAAGAGAAAAGTGCCAATGAGGGAAGAAGTCACAACATCATATGTAAGTCCTCTTGCATGTGGTAGTGCATTGTGCTAACTGAGATATTTTATAGCCAATTGACTCTATTCTAGATAACTTTGTCTAGTGTCAAGTAAATCAAATCTTCCTCTTCCATGATGGACTAAGCAATGTAACCCCCAAAGATGCAAAAGAAATCAAAGAACCCCCCCCTAATGTATGATTTAGGCACTTGGTAGCCACTTGCCAATTTAGGGCCTATTTCTAAAAGCAATATTTCTATCCATAGAAGTTATAATCTGATTGTAGATTTGGAAAGTAGAAAAAAAAAATGCACTTTCAAAAAAAAATAGAACTTGATTTGGAGTCCAGATGAGCCTGTACTAAGCATTTGAAGTGGAAAAAATTGAGATTTGTGAGTTGCAAAAAAATTCAAGAATAGAGATCTCAAACCACCTACACCAATGTGTAGATCATGAAATTCTACCTCAAAAAAAAAAATTTTCTTGCAAAAAGCAGTCTGTATGTGGGAGATATCATTGTTTGAAAACTGTTGCTGCTATTATTTTTTCTGAATCACCGTCGTTGAGCCTCCAAAAATCAAATGGCTCTAGATTTTTCCTTAGATATCCAATTTGGATGAATCAAAATCTGATTTGGGGATTTTTTTATCTTCTGAATGTGATACAAATATCTGATTTGCACCAGCAAGCACCAATCTTCACTTGCAAAAAATCTCTTTGCCAAAAACTTTCCAAAAAATAATGCAAGTCCAAAAAAATTAGCAGAGATGTAGATGAAAAAAAATGTAGATCTAAAAATTAAATGTACAGATCTGAAATTATCACACCAATTTTGCGAATCAGTCCTTCGAGTGTTGGTTTGTAAAAAAATATTTGTGACTTTCACCTAAGGTAGGCAACTTTATAGCCAATTTTCATTGAATCGATGTTTCAGACACAATGGTGAGGTCAAATCTGGTTCTAGACACTCTTAATGACTACAATACTTAAGGTTTAGGCCAAGGTGCTGAAGCAAGAAGATGGTCTCGAACAGAGCTATGTGAAGAGAAATTCTCCAAGAGCTTTGATACCATGTAAGAATTTGCCTTAGGGAAAGATTCACCCAAGATCGTAGAACTCAAACACAAGCACAACTATAGACCAAAAAGGAGTACGATCAATTTATCAAAGTATGTCCTCATACATTGCTATGTATTTTATATATGATAATTGTACACACTAGGAGAGCCTATATATAAAGGCCTCTCAGAAAGCACCTAGAATGTCTCTAGAAAGAACCAGGAGATAAGATAAGCATGACAACTAAGTACATGTCTTATCCATCATTCTAGATGATATGATAAGAATGATGAGGTGTATCTCAAGTGGAGATGTTGTAGACATCATGTGCATAAAAGAGGTGCAAACTCCTGTGTTGTGAACATGACAACTCACAAGAGTGCACATTTCTCCTAGGTGACTATTAAATAAATATTGAAATAATGCATTAACCTAAGTAAACTTAAGTAAGTGTAAATAGTGAATACTTATTTACACCAACAGAATCAATGAAGAACTATGCCTAATATCTAAAGTAGAACTAAAGAGCATAGATGAAGCAATCAAGGATGATCATTGGATGAAAGCAATGGAGGAAGAACTTCAACAGATAATAGATAATTCCACATGGGAATTAGTTCATAGACCTAAGGACAAGAATGTGATTGGAAAAAAATGGGTATTCAGAAACAAAATGAATGAACAAGGAGAAGTAATAAAAAATAAAGAAAGACTAGAATGTAAAGGCTACTCTCAACAAGAAGGAATAGACTATGAGGAAACATATGCACCCATAGCTAGAATTGAAGTAGTTAGAATGTTCTTGGCATATGCAGCCAATAAAAATTTCAAGGTATATTAGATGGATCTTAAGTTAGCATTCTTGAATGGAGAACTTGAAGAAGAAGTGTATATTGAGCAACCAGAAGGTTTTCCTTTAACAAAAGAAAAGGATATGGGTTGTAGATTAAAGAAAGCCTTGTATGGATTAAAACAAGCACCTAGAACCTGGTATACAAGGTTAGATAAATACTTAGGAAAGCTTGGATTTGCTAAAGGAACAATAGACAAAAAATTTTATCTGAAAGAAATAGAAAATGGTTTGTTAATTATCATTTTATTTGTTGATGATATCATTTTTGGAGGAAATGATGAAGCCAATAAAAAATTCTTAGAAGATATGAAGAATGAATTTGAGATGAGTATGATAGGAGAAATGAAATTTTTCTTAGGATTGCAAACTGTTCAAAATAGAGAAGGTATCTTTATTTCTCAAACTAAGTATTTAAAAGATTTGTTGAAAAGATTTGGACTAGAAAATAAAAAACCTGTTGGAACTCCTATGGTAGCTAGTCACAAGTTATCAAGCAAGGATGAGACACCTACTATTGAACAAAAGAAGTATTGATCTATGATTGGAGGATAGAAGTATTTGATTCATAGTAGACTAGATATAGCTAATGTAGTTGGAATTGTGGCAAGATTTTAGGTTGATCCTAAAGAATATCACTACATAATAGTAAAAAGAATATTCAGATATCTAAAAGGGACATCTAATTATGGTATTTGGTATGATAGAAGCAATGATTTTACTCTCTACACTTATATTAATGCTGATTCGGTTGGAGATATCGATGATAGAAAAAGCACCAGTGGAGGAGCATTCTTTCTTGGTGGAAGATTAGTTTCTTGGCTCAACAAGAAATAAGATTGCACTTCATAGAGTACAACAAAGGCAGAATATGTTACAGTAGAAAAAAACTATAATCAAGTTATATAGATGAAGCAAATGATGAAGGATATTAGAATTACATTCAAAGAACTTGTTATCATTTACTGTGATAACACACGTACACCAAGCATGTCTGAAAATCCTATTTTACATTCTAAGACTAAGCACATCTCTATAAAGTATCATGTGTTGAGAGAGAAAGTTATAGAAAAAGAAATTAGACTGGAGTATATTAATACTAATGAATAGATTGTAGACATTTTCACAAAGGCCTTACCAAAGGACACATTTGAATACCTAAAAGGTATGCTTGGGGTTATACCCTTGCCTATTTCAAAATAGAAGATGCAAAAGTGCATTAGTCTAGGGAACAGAGTACCATTGTTAGACTGGACTGAATGCTAATGCTTCCTCAATGGGGGAGTATCTATGATGAACAAAGTCAACAAAGAACTCTTGGTAATTGATAATTGATATGCAATAGTGTTTCTAGACACTTGAGTTGTTTATGGATTTGTATACAAAAGTTGTAAAGCAATAGATCAGCTTGTGGTCGTGCTGATAAATTATTGTATGATTCAAGCAATTGAACTATTTGTATTATCTTTGATGTTGATGTCAATGGGGGAGAGAGTGACATGAAAAATATTCTATGTAGTTCAATTGGTAAGAAAGTAGAACATGATTTGGTATTCTTGGAACTTAGATTTTTTTCATCTATGTTGCCGTTAATGCCAAAGGGGGAGATTGTTAGCATGAATGTTGATGCTATGGATGAGCATTGCAAGTCATTGATATGATGTACTCGTGACTGTGTTTGTCATTGATGACAACATAGTAATAAGTTTGTAAAGACTGACAGAGCAATAGACTATGATTTTTCTATTAAGTACATTATATTACTTATTTGATGATGCATAGTTTCTAGCACATACTACAGTATGTATTTGATACAAGGGTAAGTGCACAGAATGTAATTTGACAATATATGAAAGATATGATCGATCTATAGAGAATCGTATGGAAACAGAGTATTAGGAAAGCGGTTCCTATTGTGTGATCACTACGGTTCATCACAGATATAGTGAAAGGTTGTGTAGTTAATTGGAGATAGGATACTGATTGTTGATGATGTCAGAGAGTGTAGATGTATGGAAGTCACAAGTGTGAAAGTTTGATTATAGCTATGATCTGACAGTATTAATTAAATCTGTATTAATTTAATTAGTGTATTATGATTAAGTGGGAATCCGACTCAAGGATTTATTATTGAACATGGTATAAAGGAAAGATGTTTTTTCTATTTAACATATGAAATAAGAATAAGTCTTGAAAATTATTCAGTAGTAGAGAAAAGTGACTTACCAATGCGTGTAAGTGACCTTAAGGAGTATGGTGATTGTTACTGAGTATGGAGTTCCAGATCTAATTGCATGGTCTGAAGGAGAAGTCTAATGTATTGGATAGAGGAAGAAGTAAAAGCTTGTTTTACATCTATTGTTCTAAAAGGAATAGTACCGAGATCAATTGGGCAGTGGGTTCATTGATATGATCTTGAAGCAATTTGGACAGTGGGTTCAATTGCCTTCCACAACTCCTAATAGGGTTGGAATCTCCTAACAGGGACTCTTTGTACTAAATGTTGTAATAGACTCCTAACAAGGTCCATCCTCTAACAAGGAATATTTATATTAGAGCATCATCTTGTGGGCATCATTCCCACCAGGGTTTTTCCTTGATCAAGGGTTTCCCTAGTCAACATATCTAGTGTAATTGTTTATGTGCATCTTTATGGTTGCTATTTACTTTGGTTGAATGGTTAAGTTTGTTTAAAGAGGATAGATTTTTAATTGCTAAATAATTCATTTACAACACCCCCCCGTCCCCCGACCCCCGCCCCAAGTTATCTTAGTGGACTATTGTTTCTAATAGGCTCTGCTTGCAGTAGGAGGACCCTTGCTTGCAAACCCATTGATAGAAGGCATAATAGCTGCTGAATCTCAACCAATAGCATGAGAAATACCATATATAGTTGTGTCTCAAGAATAATGATAGAGAAAACCCACACTTCCATCAATAGAATCAAGTGAAGAGGAGGAAGAAGTGAGCATTTTAGAAGTAAAGAAGAAATCAACTAGATTAGCTAAGATTAAATAAGAACCAAAAGAGACTCAACAATCCATAGTACAGATGATGAAGAACCTTAAACCCTCCAACCCTCAAAGAAAAATAGTACCTATAGTAGTAGTGGTTCCATGACTAACAATAGGCATAGATACATAAAAATTGACAACACTAATGTTATAATTGATACAACAGAGAATTCCTTTAAGGATTTTGGTACAAATGTTGATAATTTGGTAAGATATGAGAGCTTAGAAGATGAGGAAGAAGAAAAAGAGGAGAAATAAGAAAAATAAAAGGAAAAGAAAGAAGATAAGAAAAGTAGGTTAGAGGAAGAAAGAAAGAAAAATGAAGAGGTATCAAAGAACATAGAAGAAGAGAAAAATAAGTTACAAGAGGATAAAAAAAGGAAGGAAGAAGAATAAAAGAAGAAGAAGGAAGATGAAGAGAAGAAGAGGAAGCAAGAAGAGGAGTAGATAAACAAGGATGGGGAGGGATAGAAAAAATAAGAATGATGAAGCAAAGCAGATAAAGACAAGTGAACCTAGTTCCTCTAGGCCACCACTTGAGTATGCATTAGCGGTGTTGTTTGAAACTAAGTCAGGTAATGATGATCAGGATGAATTGATCTCATCGCTTAGAAAATTATTTGAAAAGAACAAAAAGGTAAAGAATTTACAAAAATCTTTGGTACAAATAACAAAGACATTGCAAAAAGTAGTCTTTGAGAAAGTGACTAAAACTGAACCACTAGAAAGAGTAAAGGAAATGATCAAATCTTTTGACATTGAATTCACACATTTATCAGAAGTAGTATCCACCAAAGATCAAACATTACATGATGCAAAAATGTTTAGGAAAGTCTGTGAAAACATTAAAGAAGATTTGGAGAGCCTTGATGAAAAGATCAAGGAATTAAGACAACATTTGGAATAAGGGAAGACTGTGTATGGGAAGTGTGTTGGTGCATACACATTAACCAATGATATTTTAGATGAGCTAAGAACTAAAATTAGAGAGTTAGAGGCATGTATGAATAAAGTGAAAAAACCATCAGTTTAGATTGTTGATCTGGAAAGGAGAATTAGCCAAATCAATGGTGAAATCAGGACTTTGGAGCTATAAAATGAGATGATACTAGAGATATTTTCATTGTTAAGGGAACATCTTACCTTGAAAATTGAACTCGTATAGTGATATTTGGAGGAATGCATGTCTGTTAAGGCATCTTATGAGAAGTTTGCATATACAAATTTGGAATCAATAGAGATTGCTTCATATGGATTGTGCATAGGTCTCAATATTTCAGATGGAGTGAAAGATAAGTGGGATATAGAGTTAAAAACTTTGTTGATTGCATTGTGAGAATATCCACTTAACATGAAAAGGAAGGTAAATACAACTTTTTACTTGTAAATAAGTTTTGATATTTTTTTTATTGATGTCAAAGGGAAAGAGATAAGGAAAATTCTATATATATTATTAGAGTGGGATTGTTGTTGCACCAAAAGACAAATCTATCAATGCTTGATACAACTACCCAACTTATAGTACATAGGAGGTAGTTAAGCCCTTCTCACAAATCCTGGGGGAGTGCTGAATTTTTTTTCAACAATATCCTCCTTAGTGTTACTAGAGGGTTTGAGGATTTGAACCTGTGACCAAGCTCTGATACCACTTGTTAGAGTGGAGTTGTTGTTGCACCAAAAGATAGATCTATTAATGCCTGATACTATAGGATTTGAGAAAAAAGTGCATAACAAATCCACGAAGCCCAAGAAAACCTGCATGCAAAAAACCTGTCATGGAGAAGAAAAAGACAAGAAGAGGCAAGGGTTTGATCTGAAAAACTCAGACGAAGAAAATATTATTCAATGGATCTTCGTAATGAAAAATACAAAGAGATCAATTCTTATAAAAGGAAATTGAAACTCGAAAAGGGTAACCTAAAGCCTAAAAAAGCTAGGTTGCACAATACAATTAATAAAATATTAATTATATGCACCTACAAGATAGCTCAAGCAGACTAGAGTAATAGGCAACTTAATTAATTAAATCAAAGTGATTTAATTAATAAGTGAAAACAACTAATTACTCTAACACCCCCCCTTAAGTGAAGCTCAAGAGGTAAGCTAACCTAACACAACTATGAAAGCAAAAAAAAGGGGTCTCAGCAACAAGGCTTGATCAGGTACCCAATCACAATAAAATCTCTATAAAGAGGAGAAATAGAGAAAACCACATGGGAAAAACCCTACTCCAAAAAGAGATAGCAAAGAATGTTCTAGAAGAAGGAACAAAGAGATTAGAAGAGAACCACTGAAGCATGAAGAACCGCAAAAATCTGTCAAAATGCTGATCTGTAGAACCTCCATGGAAATAGAAGGCATGGACTGAGCATGTCTATATGGTAGATGATCCATCTTACTAAAATGCATAGGTAGCCAGCCACTGCAATCGCCTAGTATGTAGGATCAAGTACTAAATACATAGTTCACACCAATGAACCATCAACTAAAAAAGCATAGAACAAAAATATAACCACCCCTTAATGCAGGTGAGGTGACAAGCAATTGAAAAGGTGGGCCAAAGAATCTGCTACAACACAGGAACCAAACATATCGAGAGTGAGGTACAGACACCAATAAAGGCACGTGTCATCAACACTGTATGAAGCAAAAGAGAAAGAGGGCTTATAAGCGACAAACAACTATCCCCCCCATGGCACTTTATAAAATAGTGTGAGTACAATGAATCACAATGATGAAAAGGATCCCGAAACGCAAGAGTGGCACTTTATCTCAATGCATTTGCGTAAAGATGCTTACAATGAATATCAACAATGATTATAAAAAGCATAAGGCTGATACAATAGAAGAAAGAGCCCAAAAAAAAGTATCTAAAGCAACAAAATTGATCCCCAGACCTAAAACAATTAGGATATCCACCAGAATGCTAAAATGAAAAAGACTGAATAGGATGTGCCTAGAAAAAAATCTGGAACAACAACTAGCATCACTAGAAAGATCGCAAAAAGAGCTTTCTAGCAATATAAAGAAGTCCAAAATTGGAGATTGGATGCTCAAGATACGCCTCCTAGAGTGCAAAATAGAACATATGGCTTTGACTACCAAAATAGGAAAAAAAACTACATCAAAACCCAAAAACACCTATATCAACATTTCCATCTCGGAACTAGCTTTTTGGTGCATTTTTTAGATCGAAAAAATACATCTGTATGCTCAAGTTATGGGAAAAAAAAGTCTATGGCCTCCGGAATGCAAGAAAAATTATTATTTTAAATAAAAATAATATTAAAATAAAATAAAAAATCTCATAAAACCACCGCACCACCGGTGGAGTAGCGGCCGAGCGGTGGGTGGGTGGCAACCAGGTGGTGGGCTGTGGGCGGAGCCATCGCGGGAGGCCAGTGGGTGGACCGTTGGCGGAGCCGCTAGCGGGCCGTTGAGCAGTAACCGTAGTGGTGACCACAGCGGTTTCGCTATGGTTAACAAATCGCCAGTGGGTTAAAAAAATGACAAATTTTTTTTTACAATTTTAAAAAAAAATTATCACCTTGTAACGCGTGCAAGGGGCCGTACGGCCCAGCAAGCAAATTTTTTTGGCCTCTCGGACCAACGTTGTCCAAATCGAACAAATTTTATATCAAAATAGGGGTTTTGACGCCTTCTAAATCCATCCATGAGGTTTTTTTGGCCTCAAACTGCTCTAAAAATTAGTGACCCCCTGTTTTCTCAGAAAAAGTCTTAAAAAATACCAGATCTGATCTGCCAAACCCTTTTTCTCCCTTTTCCTTGAAACACCAAACAAGCTACAATAGATTTGGCTCTGATACCATGTAGGATTTGAGAAAAAGTGCATAATAAATCCACGAAGCCCAAGAAAACTTGCATGCAAAAAACCTGTCACAGAGAAGAAAAAGACAAGAAGAGGCAAGGGTTTGATCTGAAAAACTCAGACGAAGAAAATATTATTCAACGAATCTTCATAATGAAAAATACAAAGAGATCAATCCTTATAAAAGGAGATCAAAACCCAAAAAAGGTAACCTAAAGCCTAAAAAAGCTAGGTTGCACAATATAATTAATAGAATATTAATTATATGCACCTACAAGATAGCTTAAGCAAACTAGAGTAATAGGAAACTTAATTAATTAAATCAAAGTGATTTAATTAATAAGTGAAAAAAACTAATTACTCTAATAGATACAACCACTCAACTTATAGTACACAGGAGGAGGTTAAGCCCTTGTCACAAATCCCAAGGGAGGGTTGAAAAAATTTCCAACACACACACACACACATATATAATGGAGGGATAAGGAAAATTAAGGGGGAATTATAATGTAACTAGGAGATATAAGGAAAATATGGTATATGTAAAGATCCACAAATGTGAAATTTTGTAAAGGCCAATTTTCAAGTTTTGTTTTTTGAACTTAGCCAATTTTTCCATATGTTTTCATCAATGAAAAAGGGGGAGATTGTTTAAAATTTAGCTAGGTCATACATTTTGATGTTGTCATTTATGGCAACATATCATTCATTTGAAGTGGATAGAACATGAAGATGAATATATGATAGTTAGAAAATTTATGTCTAAGTATTGTGTAGTTTATCAGAGGAAGCAAATAGAGTTTTGAATGGCAAGTTTCATAGGCACATCATAAATATGTGTGGATTTATGTGCCAATTCTTGAGATTATGATGATGACATATGTGAGTGCACAAGATAGTACAAATTGTATAGACAAAGTTATGATGAGTTTATTAGTTACAACAATGTACACATAGAACAAAGCATGATGAGGAAATTGATATTTTGGGTTAAGAGATTTTTTTTTACCAAAATAATTACTTAAATAATTAGGGACAACATCGTAGATGTTAACTGTAAGGAGGCAAAAGAAAATTTTCTATTTTGGTAAAATTTATAAAGGCACGAAGGCCTACTAGGTAGATATTTGTAATTAGCAAGGTATAAAGAAAGATTTCTAAATGGGAAGTTAAGTGTTGTGTAATGTAATATTGATGTAATATTTTGTGATGTGAATTCTGATGTATGAACAAAGGAATGCAAGTTGTGATAAAAAATTTAAGAGAAGAAAAGGAAATATTAGATATTGAAGATATCATCAATAGTGCAGAGGTTTTTGCATCTATCTATTTGTATTGAAGAACATTATTGTATATCTCATGTTTGGGAAGTGGGGTCATCTTGCATAGATTTTGTAATTGTATATCATAACTCCTAATAGGGTTGAGGCTTCTCACAAGGCCTAAGTCCTCTAACAAGGATCCAAACACTATGTAGATATAATAAAATCCTAACAGGGTCAATATCTTTCACAAGATACTTTTGATCAGTGGATCATTTTGTGGGTACCATCCCCACCAGGGTTTTCCCTTGGCAATGGCTTTCCTAGTTAAAAGAATATGGTGTTATCAGTTTCTTTATCATACAATTCTACTTACTGTTCAACATAGTTAGTTTTCTTTATGCAAGTTATAAAGTTTTTAAAGATATCCAATTTTGGGTTGAAGTTTGTGAAATACTAATTCACCCCCTCCCCCTCCCAATATTTCCTATTTCTAGCACAATTCACATCCCCAAGATCCTGAAGTTAGAAATTTCACAACCACTTGAGAAGAAGTCTCAAAAATAATATTGTTCAAACCATGTGCACAAAATTTCTCTATAGAAATCAAGATGGCTAAATCCTTCATAATTTTTATTTTATTTTTTATTTTCACCCTACTTCTTCTTGTTGTTATTGTTGTTCTTGTTGTAGTAGTATTGTTGGGACAGAAAAAAAGAAAAAAAGATAGAACCAAAGAGTTGTTAGTGTTTTATATGGGTTATTATGAATAATCAAAGGACTATAGGTTATATAATGTGGCGAAAAATGATTCTTCATTACTAGAGATATAAAGTTTGATAATACTCATATCTTAAACCACTTCTCACTCTACAAGATATAGAATTTATATTTTAAAGATTGTTTATAAAGAAATAGAAATTCTATTAATGAGACAAAAATAAATAAATAATAATGATGATAGTACTATTGAGAATTAAATAGCTAATACTAATGACAAACCCTCTTCAATAGAAGAAAAAAATAGCAAGAAAAAATTAGACAAGAATGTTGAAGTGATATAGGCTTAAATATCCAAGAAATTGTAGTAATTTCATAAAAAAATTCTTACAAATAAATATTCTAATCTCATATGACCAAGCTAGAGAGTGAAAAAATAAGAATAGGTAAGGAAAGGGACATCTAATGCATTAATACATAATAAAATGTAGGAACTTGTGTCCCTCCACAATGGTAAGAGTATTATTGATTGTAAAAGGATTTTTAAAACTAAAATTCAAATAAATAAAAGTACAAAAGTTTAAACAAGTGTTACATCGTAGTTTTGACACTTATTATAAATTAGAATTTAAATAATAAATTTAATACTTTAATTAGAATATTGTATCTTATTTTTATAGTAATTTGAAAAAACCCTCAATATATAAAAGATATATAAAAAAATTCAATACATTAAATAGTTATTAGTTAAATAAGTATCTTAGGTATTATCATACAAAATAGTTGAAATATTTTATCACAACAAATAATTTTTTGATAAAGATTAGATTAGAAGGGTTTATAAATTCATTTATGCCATGTTTGCATTTTGATTTTTTTTTTAATATTGACTTCATATAAGACCCATCAATTAAATATGAGAAACGATATTAAATACAAAAAATTAATAACAAAATTGAAAAATAGTTAAATGTAATTGATAAAATTAGTCCAATATATTGCATATATTTATTAATATTGATGACATTAGTATTTTTAAATGATTTGATAATACATGTTGAGTTTATTTGTTTATTTTGATTTTTTTTATTATAAAAAGAATATATTAATGAACATGTAAAAAATTATATTAATCATGTTGAAAAATTAATAAAACTTAATTAAAAAAATCAATATAAAAGAAACCTTATAAAACAATAAGATGAAACTGTATGAAATTCGTTGTTAAGGAATGAATAAAGAACGAGTTGACTATTAAAAAATATTCCCTCCCATCATCAAAATGAATTTAAGTAATGTAAGTAGCATATGTTTTTTGACTAATTAGTTTTGGGTAGCATCTTCATCAAATGGATATTTAAATTAATCTTTATATGAAAAGAGTAAAGTTCTTATTTTTATTCCTAGATAATTTATTTATTGTAGATCATATATTAAATTAATCAATGATTTAAAAATCAAGTCTTTCAAAAAATGTCACTAAATTATTTCTTTGAGTTTAATTCTTTAATCAGAAAAATCTGAAATCTGGATCAAGTTGAATTCAAATCTCCTTGTCTACGGAAAATGTAAAATAGCGTACCTTCAGTTGCTCCGTCCAACTCACAATCAGGGCTCTATCTTTGGTTCGATCCTTGAAACCCTCTGGTAACTCCATTGGCTTACCATCTGCTATATCTGATCTCAGAACCCACAAGAACGGGCACCCACTCTCTTCTAATCCAAGCGCCAGTTCATGCAATTGCTCTTCAGATTTCACAGCAATGCTTCCAAAGGAAACATATAACACTGATTGCTTGGCTTGAGAATCCAGCCATTGGAGGCAACTTTTATCCTCTTCCCACATGCTGTACATGGAATTCCTACCCTCCAAGAAATTTGGAAGAGAAACAGGGCCTACTGACAGAGCAGGGCAGCCATTAAAGCTGAGACCCATTTGTGCTTCTTTGCCTCCTTCCAACTCCTCGAAAGTGTTGACCAGCACGTAGTCTGCTATTTTGTTAATGCGCGACTCGTGAAGAAAGCACTCGTAGGTGAGATCGGAGACATTTTTCTCGCGGAAGAAGGAGACGATGTCGGTTGGCCTGATTGGTGGAATTTTTCCTGGTAGGCATGTGATGAATTTCTCTTTAGATTTCAAGTCCTCCTCTGCAATAACAAGGCTCGTCATGTTAAAATTGTATTCGTAAGATTATATAGGAAACAAAATTAACTTAAAAGTGCTAAAATCACAAATCACAAATCACAAATCAGGACATGACATTAAACAGAGCAACATAGAACATAACAAGCCAACTTGCACTTCGAAGGCAATGTTTGAACTGTAACTTCATAGAAAAACACCATTATGAAACTAAACAAAATGCGTAATTATCAGTCAATGACAGGCCTGATTTATCTGCAAGTGCACTCCTATGTGGGGTTTGCAAGTCTTGAGGATACTTCTTTACTTCTTCTTTAAAATGGACCCATCTGCATCCCCCCAAAAAAGGGGAGGAGACACTGTTCTATTGGATCTTAGGAGTTCAGAGGTCAGATTTCTTAAATCTGGTCATGCTTAAACATCACACTAACAAAGAAATTAAGTTTGAAAAAATAATTCAATTTTGACTGTTTCAGACTTTTAATTTAAGACTCAAGTCTTAGTATGTGATGTTTAAGCCATCCGCTTAAACGACTATATTTTAAGTCGATCTGAAACAATCTTTGTACTGAAAGAACTCTCTTCACAGTCCCCTACAGTTGGCTAGGGCTACTATGCTTCACAACTAAATCTTCATCATGGGTTTTCTTCATGAATCTCTTTTCCTTCACAACTGAATGTCTACCATGGATTTTCTTCATGCATCTCTTCTCCTTCATGGTCTCCCTCAATCGCAGAGCTCTGCCTAGCAATTAGTATCAGATCCATTCACAAAATCCTGCTCTTTGCAGCCACTGTCTGTTTTATGGATCGAGTGCCCGTTTTGCTGATCCAGTAATAATACGTGAGACCTGCAGAAGAGTCCTTCCTCTTATAATGGGCGGCTTCATCATAATGGACAGATCTAGACCCACAATTTAATGCAACATTGTAATCGAAATCTAAGTAATTATGGGGCTTCTCTGATTGATTTGATTGGCTGTGGTTAGGGATGTTGGTATAGAACTCCTACATGAAATTATAAGGTCTTGCGCAGACTCTCTGAAGTAGAAGTTTGCCTTAAATGCGGTTTCTTATGTTATAACAAAGCAGAGCCACATAAGAACATAAAAACAGGAAAAACACAGCCACATAAGAACATAAAAACAGGGAAAACACGGGGAATATTCGCTCTGTATTTGGATTGTACAAGCATGAAACAATCTGGGGATCACCTAATATTTCTGTATTTAATTGTGTCACCGTTTTGGCATCAACTTTTCAGATCACACTCTTATTATTTATGTTTTCTATCATTCATCCTAATCATCAGAGTCACAGAATGTGATCTGAAATGTTGATACGGAGAACGACAAAATTGAATCGGGGAACATTCTATAGACTGTGGATCTGGGAATCAGTTTAATATATTGACATTTTCAAAATGTAAATTACTTTTAATCAGTGAAGGCCATAGAAATACCTTTGACGGGAATATGACCTTGAGAAAGAAGCAACTGAGCGTTTGACTGAATAATGGCCAGAGCAGTACAAGAAGTCCAGAAGACAACTCTGGGCACTCCAAGATTCTTAGCCACTTCTGCCGTGCAGGACAAGAAACTATCGGCAACAATGCAAGTGATTGGCGGGAGAGATTCATCTGCGGCAGTTAACAGACTTTCCAAAGCAGGGCCCAACTTTTGCAGAGCAATATAAAGCTCACCAAGTTTGGCAGTTCGGCCATGATCAGGCGGTAAGCCGTCAGGGATTGTCAAAAATCGAAATTTGGAGCCCCTCTCTTTGGCCCCGTGGTCACGTGCCGCTAAATCTTTGGAAGCTGCTTTTACAAGGCGCTGGTCTATCCAATCGGTTGTGACGAAGGTAATGAAGACCCCTCGCATGGCCAGCAGCTCTGCAAAATTCATGAGAGGATTGACGTGGCCCTGTGCTGGAAATGGCACAACCACTGCGTGCAATGATTCTACAGACATTTTGAAGCAAAGGTCTTTTCTTTTTCTCTGCTGTAGACTGAATGCAATCTCTGAACTCAAAATGCCAGTGTTCAATATCAAGCACGGTCAACGTAAATGCCAATGTTGAAAATAATAAGATATTCTAATTAAAACATGTCAATTGAGTTTCCAAAATTAAGTGTGCATCGTGAGGCCCCATAGAGGCCGTGATCATATTTTGTACTTTCCCATTGCATGTTTACATATAGGTCAATAAAAATAATACCTTTTAAGAAAATAAAAAACATGACGTTTCTTCCAAGAGGCGAGCTCTTGGCCCACGAAAGTACGGTTTTGTATTTTATTTTATTTTGTAAGGAAAAATAGATGGTGGAATTTTTTGATTTCTGGCCTTGGACCGTCTAAACTTGCGGTGTGTGTGTGTCTAGAGAGAGAGATACATGAGGTAGGAAAAAGATATTAAGAGGTGACAGATACTGTGAGATTATGTAGGGGAGAATGTATTAGAGGATAATTAGGGGAAGATAGATATAATAGAGAGAGTTAGAAAAGGGGGAGAGGGTGAAAGACACAAAGCCAAGAGAGAGATATGGAAATTAGGAGGAACATGTGCTAAAGGGAGAAGGAGAAATGTGTGTGTGTGGGAGGGAGAGAGAGAGAGAGATATGATAAACTAAACTATATTGTTCTTAAACTCTGGCTAAACACAATTAAATTAAATTATAAACTAAATTAAAAACTAAACATAATCCTACATTGATATTTAAAATGCAACTCTAATAATAAACCAAATTATAATATATATAAGCTAGTTTTAAATTTATACTTAAAAAATAAAAATTAAATGAATTTAGTTTTTAGCTTTTTAAAACTAGTTTGAATTTTAGTTTTTATAGTTATTTTATTTTATTTTATATTTTGTTCTTATCTTTCATTTCTATTTTTTAAAAGTTATTTTCTTCTTAATTTTTCATAATCTAATATATATATATATATATATATATATATATATATATGATAAATTAGATATAAATAAATAATGTATTTTAATCTTTGTAGAAGTTTAATGTAAATCAGGCTTTTATGATGGGGGGTAAGTTGAGGAAATAGGAGCTATTAAATTGTAATTGTTGGAATGAGAAAAAATTGGTTTGGGAACAACTCATAAAAGATAAGGTCACTTGTTACGTTGAGAAACTCCATGGTTTTAAGCTACATGTTGGAGAGGAGATTTTTAGGAATTTGCTTGGTGACAAAATGTGTCTTTATGGAGATTTTTTCATAATAAGTGAGGATTTTTAACTGAAATTATCGAGTGCCCTAATATGGGGATAAAATTTAATAAGGAAATGAAGATTTCTAATGTTGCATTGAAGAATTTTCCTAAGACATTGGAGGAGGAGAAGTTGGTGAAAGTGGGGGATTTTCTTGACTTAGAGAAAATTAAGGATATGTTGCAAGAAGTTTTATCTTGTGTGAGGGAATATTTTATTGTAGAACCATTTTAGGAATAAGGACAAGATTTATTTTTCCTACTATCTTAAGAACTCTCTCTTGCAGGGGCTTAGGACTCACTGTGAAAAAGATAGTTGACTTGTTCTCCATGAAGGTTTAATTTTGTTGATTGCAGAATAGTGCAGGGATAGGTTTCCGGGGCTGTCAATGTCTTCTATAAAGAATAAACATAAATCTCCTAAGGATTCATTAGAGAAGAGTTATGTGAAGAAAGATAAGGTGACTTCTAGAGATGGAAAAAAGAAAGTGGAAGCTAGGAGTATGGAGACAAAGTTTGAGAGTGAATCTGAAGAAGAGGAGGAAGAGGTGATGGCTCTAGAGAAAAAGATGTAGAAGGTCTTTGGTTCAAGAAAGACGAAGGGAAAAAACTGGGAATTGGAGACCAAGTCTAAGAATGATTTGGAGGTTGAGGAAGAGGAACATATGGGTGACCAAATCAAGAGAATTTAACTAATAGTGGGGGTTGTAGCTCCAATGATGAGGGGTATTCTGGTATCCAGGGTGACACCTCTGTTAAGTCCATGAATAAAATTGGGGAAGGTTGGAAGAAGGTGTTCTATAATAAGGATGAGACAATTGAGACCTTTAAATTGGAGAAGAAGAAAAAGAAGGGGTATGAGGAGACTAAACATGATCATGTGAAGGATAATGTCACAAAGTTTAATATCAAGAAGGAGAAGGATATTCATGATAAAAAGGAGGAATATTTGCAAGTAACATGGGTCCTTTGGATAAACATACAAAGAATGTGCAAAATATTGTCCAAAATGTTAATGGGTTAGGAGATGACTTGGATGCTGAGGTAGAAAAGTTATTTACTAGGGGAGCTAGATGACACTAGGATTGGAGAAATTAACATTGGACAAGGCAAGGAGCAAAGAACCTATTTTATTGATGATCCAGATGATATGGTTAGGGAGGAGCATTAAGGAAATCACGAGTTTCTTAATAAAGACAAAATGCTGGCTAATATTTGCCTCATGGTTGATACCTGGATGTACAATGATGTGACTCTACTAAAATTTATGGTTAAGGATTTGCAAGCTAGTCTATACATGTGATGAATTTCTCTTTAGATTTCAAGTCCTCTATAATAATAAGGCTCATAATACTAGAATTGTATTTCTAAGATTTGATAGGAAACAAAACCAACTTAAAAAATGCTCAAGAAAACAAAGACACAAAAAACAAAAGGAAATAACATTTAAAAAAGCAACATAGAACATAATAACAAGCCAACTTGAACTTTGAAGGAAATATTTAAACTAGACTTTATAGAGATTGTTTGCAGTGACTGATGTCATTGGTCAATTGAATGCCCACTTTGTTGATTCATTAATGGAATATGTGAGATCTGCAAAAGATTCCATTCTCTTGGCATCATCATAATGGACAGATCTAGACCCGTAATTTAATGCA
The DNA here is from genome assembly GCA_028749045.1 of Cupressus sempervirens. NCBI lineage: Eukaryota > Viridiplantae > Streptophyta > Pinopsida > Cupressales > Cupressaceae > Cupressus > Cupressus sempervirens. Next base: position 74,709,540 of record CM053790.1, on the reverse strand, counting down.
ACATTGTAATGGAAATGTAAGTAATAATGTGACTTCTCTTATTCATTTGATTGGTTGTGGTTAGGGATGACAATATAGAACAACTCCATAAAATTATGAGAAGGCCTTGCATAAACTCTCAGAAGTAAAATTTTTCCTTAAATGCACCTTGTTATGTTACAAAAAAATAGAGCAACATAACAACATAAAACCAAGAAAAATAGGAAAGTTCACTCTATATTTGGATTGTATAAGCATGAAAGAATCTACAAATCACGAAATGTTTTTGGATTCAATTGTGTCATTATTTTTTGCATCAACATTTGAAATCACATTATTATTATTTATGTTCTTTTTCATTCATCTTAATGACCAAGATCACAGAGTGAGATCTGAAATGTTGATACTAAAAAAATGACAAAATTAAATCAGAAAATACTCTAAGAATATCCATAGACTGTAGAAATCTATATATAGACATTTTCAAAATGTAAATTTCTTTTACTTAGTGAAGGCCATAGAAATACCTTTGATGGGAATATGACCTTCAGAAAGAAGCAATTGAGCATTTGACTGAATAATGGCTAGTGTAGTGAAAGAAGTGCAAAAAACAACTCTAGGCACACCAAGAATCTTAGCAACTTCTGACATGCAAAACAAGAAACTATTGATAATAATACAAGTGATTGGTGTAATAGACTTACTTGCAATAGTTAATATACTCTCCAAAGTAGGGCCCAACTTTTGTAGAGCAATATAAATCTCACCAAGTTGGGCAGTTTGACCATGATTAGGAGGTAAGTCATTAAGGATTGTCAAAAACCAAAATTTGGAGCCCCTTTTGGGATAAGCTGACTCAACCTCACCATGATTTATTTTTTTATTTGTTCTTTCATGGAAAGTTGCTAAATGAAGTTGGATTCTTCCACAAGAAAATACTTGGAGTAGAAAAACAAAAAGCTTCTATCATTTGGTGATTTATTCTCTTATGCTTTATTTTTATGTAAGGGTTGTGCATAAAGAAGTTTCTAAAATAATGTGTAGATGCGTTGAATGTAGACACTTTAGAAATTATTTCCTCTTGTACAAAAACTATATAACTACAAGGCATAGTTGTAGAGAATTATTAGAGAGAGAACATTGTTTAAAGAGCATTGTTATGCTGCCAAAATTATTCTAGATTTGATACTATAGCTGAATACTCTTAGAGAGTTGTGGCTCTATAGATTTTATTGTAACTATTGTTTCTAATAATAAAATTGAGTTTGTCTTTGGAGTGGTGGGTTTTTCCTCGAGAAGGGTTTTCCACGTATATCTTGTGTTATGTGTTTATCTATTGAATTTTTGTATGTGTTTATTTAGCTTGCAATAGTTTAAGATTTGCGAGATAATTATCATCATCATATCTCCTACTAGATTTAGCATTTGGGAGTGTTTCCACAACTAGGCTTCCTTTCAATTGGTATCAAAGCTTGGCCAATATTGTTATTGTTGTTGGGTAGATGGAATTTTTGTGCTAATAAGATAGATCAAAAAGAATATTGGGATAAGATAGATAAAAAAGCCAAGGGTTTGATAAGACTCTATTTGGTTGATTTTGTACTCTTGAATATTCATGAAAAGTAGACTGTAGCTAGCCTTTATAAACATCTTGGTGATATTTATCAAGGGAAATCCTTGGTAAATAAGTTTTTTTGAGAAAGAAGTATTCTTTGAGAATAAAGGAAGGAAATTATGTTGCTGATCACTTGAATGTATTTAATCTGTTGATTGACTAGTTGAATTCTATTAGTGATAGAATTAATGATCAAGATAAATGCATGCTTATGTTATGTTCTTTTCGAGATTCATGAGATCACCTTGCTATGGCTATTAGAAGCACAACAACCACTTTCAATTTGGAGGATGTAGTTGGTTTGTTGTTATTTGGAGAGATGCAAAGAAAATATTTTGAGATGGCTAAGGAGACCCTTGTTTCTTGTGGTAGAACAATAAAAAAAAGAAAGAAAAAGGACAAGAAGGGAAAATCCAAGTCTCCTAGTAAAAAATCCAAGAAAAAATATTCAAACTGTGGAAAACTTGGTCATCTTCAAAGAGACTGCAAAGAGGAGAAGAAAAAGAAATATAAAAATGATATCTTTGATTCTAATAGTGATAAATCTTCTCAAGATGATGTAGATTCATTTGTTGCAGCCTTGATAACACATGCATTAGAATATGTGTGTTTGATAGAGTTGGGTGCTTGTTTCCACATGACATCTCACAAAGATTGGTTCTCAAGGTATGAAGAGTTTGATGGTGGAAAGGTGTATCTAGGTGATAGCTCTCACCTAAATATTTTTGGTCATGGTAGAGTTAAGATCAGATTCTGTGATGGTAGAGTGAAGGGGATTGATGGTGTATTGCATATCCCTAGTGTTAGTTTGTGGTGATTGATCAGGAAAGTACTGTACATACTTCATAAATTTTTTGGGGTTTGAGGCACCACCTTGAAAATTTTTTTTGGACCATGGCCAACATTGTGGCTGACATATGGCCAACATGTTGTAACCCTAAAGAAACATAAAATTACTTGTATAAAAGGGCTTAGGGCTAGGTATTTCTATTAAGTTGTGATGCAAAATTAGTTCTTGCAGCAGTATTAAGCTGTAAGGGATTACAGATTGTAATCAAGTTGTAATCACTAGATCGTAATAATATCAAACTTTCTATTTGGTGGGTGCAGCCAAGGGATTGGGTGAACCATGTTAAATCTTGGTGTCTTGTGTTCTTTTCTATGTGGTCTATTATTTTTTTTTATTGGTTATAGTTGCATGTAATTGTTATTTCTTTCTGTGGTTTAATCCTAACAAGTGGTATTAGAGCGAGGTTTTTTTTTAGTTATCCTCTACAGAAAAGTTTCATGGTTGAGTGGGAGTCTCATGGTTGAGTGGGAGTGATGGCAGATGAGGGTAAGCTAAGGGTTAACAGGTTTAATGGGCAAAACTTCTAGTTATGGAAGATGCAAATGGAAGACTATCTTTATCAAAAATATTTATGGAAGCTATTAGAAGGCAAAGTCAAGAATCAGGGATCTATGCAAATGATGAATGGGATATTTTGGATAGAAAGGCACTTGGAAGCATTTGATCATGCCTAGCACCATTGGTGACATTTAATATTACAAAAGAGAAGACAACAGAAGAGTTGATGAAAACCCTAGCGACACTATATGAAAAGCCCTTTGCTTCAAACAAGTTATTTCTCATGAAGCGTTTATTTAATATGAAAATGGTAGAAGGTGGATCTGTTGCAAATCATTTAAATGAGTTTAATACTATTACTAGTCAATTATCTTCTATGGGTATCAATTTTGAAGAAGAAATTAGGGCTCTCTTGATTTTGTGTTCTTTTCTTGAAAGCTAGAATGACTTGGTAATGGTTATGAGTAATTCTATTCTTGGATCTAGTACCCTAAAATATGATGATGTGATCAATGTTATTTTGAGTAAGGAAACTTGTAGGAAATCCTCAGGTGGATCTACATCAAGAAGTGCTTTGAATGCAAAAAGTAGGGGCAAAACGACTGAGAGAGGAAGTAATTCTGGAAATTGTGGGAAATCAAGAGGAAAGTCAAAGGGGTGGAGGTCTCAATTGAGAGGACTAAATGACTGCCAGTACTGTGGGAAACCAAATCATAAAAAGAAAGATTGTTGGAATTGAAAGAAAAATGAAGGAGATAAACTAGATGGAGACAAGGAGGAAAATGTGGTAAGTAACAAATTCGAAGAGGATGCTTTTCTTTTATCTTTAGAAAGTGTTGATGATTCATGGATTTTAGATTCTAGTGCTTCATTTCATGCTACACCTCATAGTGGTTATTTCATTGATTATGTCCAAGGTGATTTTGGGCTTATTTATTTGGAGGATAATGAAACCTATCAAATTGTTGGAAAGTGGAAAATTAAGATTAAGTTGTATAATGGGAATCATTGGCTACTACATGAGGTAAGACATGTTCCAAGGTTGAGTAGGAATTTAATTTCAGAGAGTAACTTGTTGATGAGGGTTGTGTAGTTACTTTTAATGATAAAAATTGGAAGGTTTCAAAAGGTTCCCTTGTAGTAGAAAAAGATGTGAAACTAGGCACCTTATATCTTTGTACAGGTCGTATTATTCCTTCTACTTTAATTGTTTTAGAGGGAAACGAATGTTCAAGAATAATTATTGTAGTTGAGCAAGGAGAATAAATAGCTGTTGTTAATTTTGATGTAACATTGTGGCATAACGGAATTGGGCACATGAGTGAGAAAGGTATGAAAGTACATCATTGAAAGATAGTTTTACTAGGTCTACAATGTGTTAATATGGATTTATGTGAAAGTTGTGTGTATGGAAAACAAAAGAGAGTGAGTTTTGTAAAGACTGGGAAGGAAAACAAAAAGGAGAAATTAGAACTTGTGCATACCGATGTATGGGGATTGACATAGGTATCTTCCCTTGGTGGCTCTCATTATTATGTCAAAATTATTGATGATGCAACTAGAAAAGTATGGGTTTATTTTCTTAGATAGAAATATGATGTATTTGAAACTTTTAAGAAATGGAAATGCTCAGTTGAAAATGAGACTTGTAAGGAATTAAAATGTCTCAAATCTAATAATGGTGTTGAGTATTGCAGTCATGAATTTGAAGATTGTTGCTCCACTAATGGTATTTATAGATAGAAAACTTTTCCAAGGCCTCCACAAGAAAATGGAGTGGCTGAATGCATGAACAGGATTATAACAGAATGTGCAAGGAGCATGACATTGCATGTTGGGTTGCCCTTACACATGTGGGAAAAAGTTATCAATACTATTGTATATTTGATTAATAGAGGCCCCTCTACTCCTTTGGACTATGGTATTCCAAAGGAAGCATGGACTGGTAAGAAGGTGAGCTATTCTTTTCTCAAAACCTTTGGTTGTGAAGCTTTAACTCACATAGATTCTGAAAATAGAACCAATTTAGACGCTAAGTCAAAGAAATGTGTATTTATTGGATATGGCATTAATGAATTTGATTATAGGCTTTGGGATTGAAAATCAAGAAATTGTAAGAAGCAGGGATGACATATTCAATGAGAATGTGTTGTACAAAGATCTATTGCAACAACTTGAGAAGAAAGAAGATGATTATGTAGTGCTAGATAATACTCCAAAAGCTAATGTTCCAATCATTCCTCATGATGTGTAACAACCACAACAACAAATACCACACACACCAATGAATGTTAGACAGTCAACCAAGAAAATTAGACCTCCAGAAAGATTTTCTCCCTCTTTATATTCAATTTTACTTACTAATGTTGGTGAACCTAAATGTTATGATGAAGCTATTCAGGTGGATATTAAGATTTAGTGGGAGTTTGCAATGAAAGATAAAATGGACTCTTTGCTGAAGAATTAGACATGGGATTTATGCAAGTTGCCTACAGGTAAAAGAGTTGTACAAAATAAGTGGGTTTACAGGTTGAAAGAAGAGAAAGGAGGCAAGAAAAGATTTAAAGCTAGGTTACTTGTGAAAGGATTTGCACAGAAAAAAGGCATTGATTTTGATGAGATATTTTCTCCTGTTGTTAAGATGACTTCTATCTATACTCTTTTAAGTCTTGTGGCTACTGAAGATTTGCATTTAAAGCAACTTGATGTCAAAATAACCTTCCTTCGTGGTGATTTTGATGAAGAGATATATATGGCTTAGCCATAGGGATTTGTAGTCAAAGGTAAGGAGAACTTAGTGTGCAAATTGAAGAAAAGTTTATATGGCTTGAAGCAAGCACCTCGGCAATGATATCTGAAATTTGACAATTTTATGCATGAGAATGGATACAATAAGTGTCATTTAGATCATTTTGTTTATTTTAAGAGGTTGGATAATGATAGCTACATTATTTTATGTTTATATGTTGATGATATGCTTATAGCTAGGTCTAACATAGATCATATTAAGGGTTGAAATGCCAATTTGCACATGCATTTTCTATGAAGGATTTGTGGGAAGCAAAAAAAATCCTTGGCATGAAGATTTGCAGAGATAGGAAAAATAAAAAATTGTTGCTATCTCAGGCTGATTATGTTGAGAAGGTTTTGCAATGTTTCTCTATGGAGAATGCTAAACCTGTTAGTACACCTTTACCTAGTCATTTGAAGTTGACTAAGGAGATGTGTCCCAAGACACAAAAAGAGGAGGATAAAATGTCCAAGGTACCCTATGCTTTAGCTGTAGGAAGCTTGATGTATGCTATGGTATGTATTAGGCCATTTATTGCACATGCAGTGGGAGTCATTAGCAGGTATATGAGTCATCCAAGAATTGAGTATTGGAATGCAGTCAAATGGATTCTCAGATATTTGAGAGGAACATCCAATAAGTGTTTACACTTTGGGGGCTCTACTATTGATTTATAGGGCTATGTTGACTCTGATTTGGTAGGGGATATTGATACTAGTTGGAGTACTACATATTATGTCTTTACTATTGGTGGGGCAGCCTTGAGCTGGGTTTCTAGGTTATAGAAAGTTACTGCTTTATCCATTATAGAGGTAAAGTATGTAGCTACTATAGAGGTAGCCAAGGAGATGATATGGCTTCATTTCTTCTTGGAAGAATTGGGACACCCTTAGAGGGATAATTATTTGTTTACATATTTTCAAAGTGCCATTCATCTTGCAAAGAATTCAGCTCTACATTCAAAGACCAAACACATATAGTTGCGTTACCATTTCATTTGGTCAGTTTTGAAGGATGGATAGTTAAAGTTGGACAACATACATATGATGACAATCCAGTAGATATGTTGACAAAAGTAGTAACAAGGGAGAAGATAAACTCCTCTTCAACTTTAGTTGGTCTTCTAGATTGAACATGAATAAAAGAATAGCATAGTCTAGGGTGGTTTGATCCAATGGGAGCCCCATGTGGTAGTGGTATAGCTACAGGATCAATCTCCAAGTGGGAGATTGTTGTTTAGTGTGGAGCCTAATTAGTCCCCAAGTGGGAGATTGTTAGTTTGTAGTGACTAATCAGGAAAGTATTGTACACACTTCATAAATTCTTTGGGTCATGGCCAATGTTGTGGCTGACATGTTGTAACCCTAAAGTGGCATAAAATTACTTGTATAAAAGGGCTTAGGGTTAGGTATTTTTATTAAGTTGTGATGCAAAATTAGTTCTTGTGGTGGTATTGAGCTGTAAGGGATTATAGATTGTAATCAGGTTGTAATCATTGGATCATAATAATATCAAACTTGCTGTTTGGTGGACGTAGCCTAGGGATTGGGTGAACCATGTTAACTCTTGGTGCCTTGTGTTCTTTTTTGTGTGATCTATTATTTTCTAGTATTGTTTATATTTGCATGTAATTGTCATTTATGTCTATGGTTTAATCCTAACACCTAGTTTAGCAAGAAATCTACTTTCAATCAACAATCTTGGTGATGTGTGGGTGTAGGTTGTTTCCTGAAGTGATGGATAGGAGATGAAAAGAGATTATGTGGTGCTTTCTAAGGGTGTTATGCTGGACACCTTGTATTGGATGGATGCATGCAAAATTCAATAAAATAGAACTTATGTGAAGTCCAAGAAAAAGGCTTTAGATTCTTCATCCTCACTAGTAGATCAAGAAAAGAAGAAGTCATTTTTTTCTACATCTAATGGTCATTCTTTTTGGGTGCCTAAGGGTTCTAGTACTTTGGAGAAGAAGCTCCATGCTGAAAAGAAAATGTTATGGCATCAAAGACTTGGTCACATTGCTGAGAAGGGTCTTAGAGCCCTAAAAAATAAGAGCCTTGTTGAAAGTCTTGATGATTTTAATATGGAGTTTGACTTCTATAAACATTGTATTTATGGTAAACAACACCATGTTTCCTTTTATTCTTGTTCTCATAACTCTTCTAGGGTTTTGGATTATATTCATTTAGATGTGTTTGGTCTAGTTAAGGTTCATTTGATATCTAGATCTTTGTATTTTGTCTCATTCATAGATGATTATAGTAGAAGGGCATTTCTATATATTTCTAGAAGTAAATCTGAATTTTTAAGTTAGTTTTAAAAAAAAATTCTTGGTTGAAAACTAGACTGATAGAAAAATTAAGTGTTTCAGGACTGATAATGGTGGTGACTTTTGTTTAGTGGAATTTAATAGGTTTTGTAAGGATCATGGAATTGATAGGGATAAGACAACTCCATACACTCCACAAAAAAATGAAGTTGTAGAGAGGATGAATAGAATGTTGATGGAGAGGGCTAGGAGTATGTTAAGTGGTGTTGGTCTTGGACAAATGTTTTGGGCTAAAGCTATAGCCACTACATGTTTCTTAATTAATAGGTCTCCTACTTCAACGCTTGTTTAGAAGACACCCATGGAAGTGTGGTATAACAAGAAGACCTCTTTGAGACATCTTAGAGTCTTTGGTTGTGAGGCATATGCTCATGTACCAAGTGTAAAAAGATCAAAGTTGGAGAAAAAGGTAGTTAAGTGTATCTTCATTGGCTATGGTGTTAGTATGAAAGGTTACAATCTTTGGGATCAAGTTGTAGAGAAGGTTCTCTACAGTAGAAGTATTATATTTCACAAGATGAAACCTTCCATAGTTGATTTATAGTTAGAGAAGGAAGAGAAGTAGAAAAAGGTGTTGGAACAATTGATTAATTGTGTATTGTCTTTGATGTTATACAAAATGTCATATCATTTCCAACCAGTGTATGCCAAGCTCACTCAGGTAGTAAAGACAGTTTTCTATGGCTACCGAGCATTCTAGAGTTTCTTCAGTTTAGAAGAAAACATCTACTGAGTTCACTCAAGCACCGAAGGAAAGTTTGCAAAAGATGAGTGTTAATTGAGTTCACTCAATTAATGAAGAAAATGTTGGATGGAACCAATGCTAATCGACTTGACTCAATTACCAAAGGAACTTTGCAAGGATGTAGTGTTGACTAAATTCATTTGGTTAGCAGAGGAAAATCATTTATGAGTTAGTGTCTATTGAGCAGGGTCGACTAATGAAGGATTTTCTTATTTTGGCATATTGAGTTTAATTGATTTATTTGTTGCTTCTAGCTGACTGAGAAGATGAATATTAATTATTCTATGTTATATTTGAGTCAACTTGACAATGTGAAAGATATAAGGTCAAGTTGAGGATTTAGAATGTGTGTGAATGTATTGAAGATTTGATGATGAAAAGAGGAAGAAAATTAGAAGGATAAGTAGAATATCCTTGTGGAGCTGAAAAGATATATTTAATTAGGAGGGATCAAGTGTACAAGATAGAATTGAGATGTGTAATCAGAAAATAAGTTGCATTCAAATTAGGTCATGTCATTGTTACTCTCTAACCATTGTAGCAATGATCTAAATCTCTTAACAGAGTTTTCTTAGCAACTATTTGTAAATCCTCTAACAAGGTGGCAGTTCTATTGAATTGTCTAGAGACCTCTAACAAGGCTACTCCTAATAGTGTGATTAAATCCTTTGATAGTGTCACACCTAATACTATGTTTTTAAACCTTTAATAGGGTCAGCTCCTAATAGGGCTCACTTTAGAAGAGTGAAAAATAGTAACTAATTGCAATTGGTGGTTCTTCCCAAATTGGGTTTCCAAGTTAAATATTGGTATCAAATGTGTTCATGCTATTTCATTTATGTGTTTGAAACTAAGTTTAAGTATTGGTAATTATAGATAATATCTAAAAGTTTTCATGTTAAGTATTTACCGAGCATTTTTTGTATTTACCAAGTTACAACATTTCTTTGTTTTGTCAAGCATCAACAGTGTTCAGTTTTTAGAGTTTAATTTTGTATTGACATCTAAGGGATTTGGGACTTATTTTATAGGAATTGATTCACCCCTCCTCTCTCAGTTACTCCTCTTATATTTCCAACAATTGGTATCAGAGCATTTTGGTACTTGCAGAGAAGGTTTCAAGACCTAAGCTAAAGATTAAGATGTCCTGGAAAAGAAAGATTCTCAAGTTAAACTAAGACAACTTTGTAGCATGGCAAGGTCTTATGAGGTTACATCTAGCAACTATCAAAAATTTAGGTTGTAAGTATCTTGTTACTGAATACAAAACTCCTACTAGAACAATGTCAATTGAAGATATTTCTGAAAAGAAGAATCATAACATCATGATGATTCATATTGCATCTGCTCTTAGTTATGCTGAATTTGATGAAGTAAAAGACTACAAAACAACTCATGAAATCTAGACCAAAGTGACAGACATTCATGGAGGAGATGACAATGTAAGAAGAGCCAAAGAAAAAAGTCTCAGATGTTATTTTAATTAGATGAAAATGAGAGAAGATAAAAACATTGCAAAATATGTGGAAAAAATCAAAGCAAGTGTGAATGCAATCAAAACATCTGGAGGACACACTGATGAAAAAATAGTTGTAATAAAGGTACTTAGAAATATTCTTCCTATTTATGCAATTAGGGTGTTTTCTATTCAAGAAATGAGATGTGATCCAAATAATAAAATAACTTTGGATGCTCTAGTTGGAAGATTGACAAGTTTTGAGTTGGGTGACTATGATAACTATTTCCTAGTTCAAAAGGTATTGAGTCTACATTTGAAGCAAAAAATCCCACTCATGAAAGAGAGTAAGAAATAAAAACCCAATCAATTAGGAAGTGAAGAAGAAAAAGAAGACAATTTTGACAGTGATCTTGAAGTTTTTGAAGCCCTACGTGCAAGGAAATATTCCAAAAGTAGAAGAAAGTACAAATGCAAAATTTCTCTAATTTGGTTTTCTTGTGAAGAAGTTGGTCACATTGCTACTAGAGGCCCAAACAGAGAAAACAAGGATGAAAAGAAATGCAATAAGAACAAAGGAAAGAAGGAATTCAAAAACTACAAGGACAAAGGTAAGAAATCTTATTTTATGGCTAAAGATTCTGATAACATTGAAGATAAAATGGTATACATTGCTATAAAAGATGAATCTAATGATGAAAGAGATGAGATGACACTTATCTCTCATGTTAGAAAAAATGATACTTGGATTATTGATAGTGGCTACTCACATCATATGACTGTAGAAAAAAAAAAAAATTGAGTAGATGGAATATTATGATGGTGGTAGTGTGAGATTTGGAAACAACGACCCTTGTAATATAAAAAAAAGAGGTTGTATCTTTTTGACTATTGAAATTGTATGTGATAATGATTATTGGATTGAAGGATTAAAGCATAATCTATTAAGTGTGGTATTGTTGAATAACATTGGATTTAAGGTAGAATTCATGGATGGAAATGCCAAACTACTAGATGGAAAATGAAATCTAGTTGAATTTGGAAAGCAAATAAAAGGTAATCTATTTTATCTTGATCTTAGTGAAAGTTCATGTTTTATTGCTCAAATAGAAGAAAGATAGTTATGGAACAAAAGATTATGTCATTTAAAAATTGATAATCTGGTTAAGATAAGCAAAAATAGAAGAGTAAGAGGTATTCCTAGCCCAAGAAACTTGATATGGGTTTGTGCTAAAATTGTCAAATTAGAAAGATGGGGAAGACTAGTTTCATATGCAAGAACTATCATTCTGAAGAAGTATTAGAGCTTGTGCATATAGAATTATGTGGACCTATTGGAATAGACAATTACATTAGATACAAGTTTTCCATTCTTTTTGTTGATGATTATTCTAGAATGATGAGTATAATCTATCTAAAATAAAAATTAGAAGCTTCTCAAAAATTCAAGTGGTGCAAGAGTAGAGAAAAAAAATAGAAAGAAATTGAAATGTTTGAGATTAGATAGAGGTGGTGAATTCATCTCTAATGAATTCAATGAATTTTACATAGAAAAAGGAATTAAAAGACAAGTATTAGCTCCTAGTACACCTCAGCAGAATGGTATAGCTAAAAGAAGGAATAGATCTATCATGGATTGTACAAGGACACTAATGATAGAAAGGAATGTTGCAATCAAATACTAGAAGGAAGAAATCAGCACTACAGTTCATACCTTGAATAGAGTACAACTGAAGAAAGACTCAAATTAAATGCTTTATGAACTATGGTATGGCTACAAACCTAATGTAACTTGGTTTAAAGTTTTTGGTAGAAAATGTTATATCTTGAAAAAATCTAGAAAAGGAATTTTGATGTCAAAGGTGATGAAAGCATATTCCTAGGATATTCATGCAAAATTAAGGCATACAAGTTTTTGAATTTGTCTACTCATAAGATCATAGAAAGTGCACATGTAAGAATTGATGAGTTTGTAGAAAAGAGTGAGGAAGAAAGTAGCAAAGAGCTAGAAGATTACAGAAGATTTTTTTACAATGAATCTGACACCTTACCAAACCTATTTGAAAGAAAGAAGGCTTCACCTCCCGAGTCCCCAAAATCTCCAATAGTTACCAAGTTTTAGATAGTGCAACTCGAGTCATAGTCTAAAGGACTTGAATCAGAGGCTATCAAGCTAGTTCAAATTGAGCTTGAAGGACTTGAGTTACATACAGTGGGACCCAAGCTAGATATTGATGTTCATGATGAAATCAAATCCAAAGAACTTGTGTTAGCAAGATATGTCAGAAGGCATCATGCACCTAATAAGATCATTAGAAACAAATTAGATGGAAGAATGACAAGAAGCAAATTGAAAGGTACTGTTTACTTGCTAAATTTGAACCTAGAAATGTTAAAGATGCATTGGATAATGAAAGCTAGATTGAAGCAATGAATAAAGAAATAGAATAGATACAAAAGAACAAAAATTTGAACTCTTGTTCCTAGACCCAAGGATAAAAATCTAATTGGCACAAAGTGGGTGTTCTGAAATAAGTTGAATGAAGATGGAAAAGTTTCCAAAAATAAAGAAAGGTTGGTATGTAAAGGCTATTCTCAAGTAGAAGGCATTGATTATGGTGAAAATTTTGCTCCAGTTGCAAGATTAGAAGGTGTTAGAACTTTACTAGCATATGAAGCTCATAGAGGATTTAAAGTTTATCAAATGAATGTAAAATCTACATTCTTGAATGGAATTCTCGATGAGGAAGTCTAGATTGAACAACCTAAAGGTTTTGTAGATCATAATAAAAAGGACATGGTTTGCAAATTAAATAAGGCATTATATGGATTCAAGCAAGCTTCTAGGGCTTGGTATGAAATACTTCATGTAACTACTTGATATAAATTAGTTTTCAAAGAAAAAATGATAATAATAGTCTGTATATCAAAGGAGTAGATAAGAAGATTGTGTTGGCAAAAATATTTGTTGATGATACTTTATTCACATGAAATGATGACTTGTGGAAAGCTATTTCAGAAGAGATGAGTACAAAATTTGAGATGTTTATGTTTGGTGAGATAAAATTCTTTGTTGGATTATAGATTCAATAGAAGAAAGATGGTATCTACATTACTCAATCTACATATATCAAAGAGATACTAAATAAATTTGGAATGGAAGATTCAAGACTAGTAGGAACCCCTATGTCTACTGGACATAAGCTTTCCAAGAATGATGATTTCAAAGAGGTAGATCATAACACATACAGATCAATGATTGGAAAATTACAATATGTAGTACATACAAGGCCTGATATTGCATTAGCAATTAGTATGGTTGCAATATTCTTTGCAAATTCCAAAGAAAATCACATGATGACAATCAAAAGAATCATGCAATATCTGAAAGGTACTGAAGAATATGGTTTATGGTACATGTTGGTCTAATTTTTTACAAAGTAATTTTCTTCTAGTCTAGGTAAAAAATTAGAATTGAATCCATTGCTTGCTTGCTAGGGTTTGGTCCTTTGGCCTTGCAATTTTAATAACCTTTGAAAATCTTGTCAAACCCTAAGTCTTGCATTCTTTTTGAATTTATTCAGGCATGAATCTTTTCAAATTTTGAATATTCCTTGATCCATTTAAATCTTTTTGTGCCCCCAAGTGCTTTTTACCCTTTTTGTTTCCACCATCTGATATTTACAAGATCTATGGCTGTCATGTTGTCACTATGTGAAGATGCAAGTGTTTTAATGATAGTGACATAGTGACTATCATGAAATTGACTAGTGCTGTCATAAAGTGGAGGCTCGATGATCAAAAAATTGCATTGTTTCACAAAGTTTCAGTCACATACTTTTTGTCAGAATTGTCAGAACTGGAAAAGGAACCAAATGTAATGAAGTGTAAGTGGCTTCACTGGAATCCAATTTTTTTGGTGAGTTGCTATGTCACAATCAAAAAGAGTTTACATCCTACTGGTAGTGACATAGTACCTTAATAGAAAATATAGAAGACGACGACTTTTGAAAATTTTGGTGAGCATAAAAGTCCAAAGCAATATTGTGGACGTATGCTTTTATTACTCTGTCAAAGGTATTAATTATTGTAATCATGCTTGAAAAATAGAGATTTTCCTGGCATTGGATTTCAATTATATTCATGAAGTCATTATGTTGTGACTAAAAAAATAATGGATCTCGTTGGTAGCAACATAGCATCTTGTTAGAAATTGAGAAAGATAGGAGATTATGAAACAGACGGGTGCTAAAATTCCTATGGCTAAATTGGGTCATGTGACTTTATTTCTTTCTCAGAAGTATTGATTGTGGTAATGATGGTGGAAATGGAAAAAATTTCTCAGCACTAGAATCTTTGAAGCCTTAAAGAGGTCACTATGTCATGGTCAAAAAATGAAAGAATCCCACTATTAGCAACATAGTGCCTTGAAAAAAAATAGAAATGTGATAACAATTTGAAGAGATAGGCCCTAAACATCTGCTTTGTCAAACATGACTCAAACAATCTTTTGGACACAGTGGCATCCTGCTGGAAACATGTACACACTGGAAGTTTTGAGAATGCTGGAGGTCACTATGTCACGACCAAAAACTCTTTGTACCTCATCGGTAGTGACATAGTGTCTAGCCTAAAAATGTGCATATGGTGGGACCCAAATCATGTGGTATTACAAAAAGGATTAGAATATTAAGTTATACGTGAGCTTGACAGGATGTTCCTACATCATCAGTAACATGGACCCATTCCCAAGTCAGAAGTCAAATGAAAGATTGTGATTGTTGGATCAAGATTAGATCAATGATCATCACCAAGTTGCTATGAGAAGTTGTGCACTACTTACCGAATGTGACATAGCAACCAACGAACCCACTGCAGTTATATGGATGTAATGCAGTTTCCTTGCCTTCAAATTAAGCTTAGATCTATGGCTATTGCTTCATCACTATGGAGAGTTGCTCTAATGTTAAGGATATTGACATAGCGAGTAAAGAAAATGGATAGGGGGCCCACCACATTTGTATTAAGTAATGAATCAAAAGTCCTTTGCTCGATCAAGATGAAATCAATGGTTGTTGCTATATCGCATAGGCAATATGCTCACTCTTTATGTATACCAAGATAGTGACTCAGTGACATGTGTCCTCAAGGATTAGTGGGTCTAGTTGGAAATGCCAGTAGTGAAGGAAAAGTACATATGGAGAATTTTCATTGGTTTTACTACCAACATGTCAAGTAGAAAATGAGTCATCCATGTTTTCGCTCTTGAATCATAGGACTCTCTAAGATCAATGGTCTGAATTTAAATGTAGAAGGTGGTGCCACTCTATTTCACTTGTAGTTCATTAATGAGGAATGAAAGTTTTGTGTTCAAGAAAAAAATAGAGTATATTGTAGAAGATCTTGCCATTTTCATCTCACATGAATAGTATTTCAAGCTTTTTGAACAAAATAAATTAGTGAGAATTTGTGTTGAGCCTAATTAGAACATGAAGCAATTTCCCCTTTGTTCGCAAGACATTGCAAGATTGCAGATCAAGTAAGAAAATCAAGTAAGTCCCGTATACTGTAACCTTTGTAAGCAATTTTAGTTTCTACAAACTATATCTAGTATGCCTCCCAAGAAGGTTTTCTCTAGGTAGGAGGATTATTTGGCTAGGAATATTCATGATGACTTGCTTGAATTGCTCCCTGAATCTACCACTGAAACTATGCAAGTCAAAAGGTTAACTTCATTACACCCTAGGCTAAAAATCATAGATGGGTTATATGATAAAGGGAACTGGGTCTGGGATGCCAAAACTTCTCAAACTGGTCTTTCTTTATTCAAGAAATGGTTTTTAGAAAGAAATTTATTTGCCCCACATGCCAATATCTAGAACTTTGATTTAGGAAAATTAGTAATTCCAAGTGTTTTTATGGATTACGACCTCCTAGAAGCTATAGAAAAAAATTATGATCAAGTAATTAGAGTGCTGTGAAGGACTGATGGTGAAATCTTGATCACAATCAGCCCAGAGGAAATTTGATAGGTATTTGGTTTAGGGCCTCTAATAGACTATCTTGTGCCCATTGACCTACAATAATTAGAGAAAGAATATGTGTCAAAGAAGGATGCAATTAGCTAGGGTGCACTGAGGGCACATATAGGCACAATTGGAAATTTTCCATCAATAACAACATCCTCTAGGGAACCCTTCAAAAGGGTGTATTTCAATACTAGGGCCGTGGAGGCATACAAGACTCTATGTAGAGTTTTTGGTGAAGATGAAGAGGAGTTTATGCCCATAGGTTTTATGTATATGATCATTTAGATTTCCTCTTTTTGTGTTGACATTATTTTTTATTTTGCCTCCTATTTAGCACAAGAAATTCACAATGGCCTAGTTGGGATTGCAAAAGGCAAGCTGGAGAAAATTTTTGGTCACTATTCTTTGTTAATACATATGTTTTTGTTCAAAGGAGTAACATATTTTGGTAAGGAAGTGAAACTGAATAGAGAATAGGATGGGGAAGCACTATCAGTCTAGTTATGGAGTGCAAATATGACCTAGGAAGTAGAAAAACTAGTTTTGTTAGGTTTGATAGGTACTTTGCTTCAAAGTTGATGTGCTTATTATTGAGTGACAATCCTAGAGTACCAAAGGCATTGGTAAGTCTTATTAGGCCCCTAGACAATCCTGTTGGTTTGAAAGTTTCACATAATTGGGGAGATATCATCCCATATTCAGTTTCAATTATCTTTAGGATTTATGATTTTAGAGGCATTCCTCATGTATTAGCTTACCAAGTGCCATTAAAGGTAGGAGTAGCTAAATTTTTGTGGCAACTAGGAGGATTAGAGGAAACCTATTTGTTGAGAAGGCAAAGAGGGTCAATATTCCCAACTTGCACTGTAGCACACCAATTTGTAATCACAAAAGGGGGTTGGCTTTCTCTGCATAAAATATTAGATCAGTACAAGATGGCTATCTTTCATCCCCATTTTTGTGACACTGAAGGATTTTATAACTTGGCCTTTAGACATAGAGTCATTCTTGGAAAAATTGATCATGAATCATATTTTCTTGAGGATATAATAAGAAATGAGTTTTCCTTGCAAGAATAGGAAACCGAGAAAGAAAAATGGAGAGTGATCTCAAGGGTTTTGGATTTTATTCATTGTTTTGATGAAAATTATAGTCCTCTAGGTAATGTCATCATAGAGGTAGAAAGAATAAATAAGCTCATGATTACTTTCCCTAAAACAATGGAAACTATGAATGAGAAAAAGAAAATTTTTATTAATTCTTTTCTAGATAAGGCTAAGGAGGTGATGAGGAGATTGGAATTCACTTCCAATCTAGGGGCAAGATAATTGACTATCTAAAAAAGGCTAGGGTACAATATCATTCAAAATAAGAAGACCACTATGGACAAAGGTAAAAAAATAATTGGATCCACTAGAGCTATCTAGGAAGATAGATCTCCTGAGTCCTCCCCTGAGAGGTGAAAAATAAAAAAAGATCAAGGTACTCAAATTAAGGAATATTCACCTTCACAATCCCCTCTAAGGATTAAAGAGGAACAAATTACTAGAGAGCAAATTGAACAACTAGGGTCACAAGGAGGAATTTTCATTACCCAGGCAAAAATAGATGAAGGAAATCCACCAGAGCCTCCTATGCCAAGCCTAGAGTTGACAGTAATAGATTTTGAAGGAAGGGAATTAGAGCCTGTGATACAACAAGCTAGTCAACAATTTTTGTTAGATGATAGTTTTGTTCAGTCCAGAGCTTTCCACCAATTCATATGGAGAACAAGCATAGGAAAGCTCAAAGAAAGATGTAATAAGTTAAGAACAAAGCATCCAGAGCTGGAGGAGGTAGCCTTGCAAAATTAGGTAAAAGAGAAGATGATGCAGGAATTCCAAAGTATAACTCTTGAAGAGGGGAGGCAGATGGTAAAAGTGTCAAATATTTTACTATTACCCAATTGGGATATAGCAGATGCTCTAATTTTTAATTCTATTTCAAATAAATTGGATTTACAAGACCAAAGTAGGAAAGAATTCATAGGTACTTCTTTTAGTGAGGACCAGGCCACTTTGGTTATATGGTCATTAAGGAAGGGATCAAGGATTGTTTCATCACAACCATATGACTTTGGGTTAATGGGAAATATCATTGTAAGAAGAGTAGTAGATACCTTCCATGTGTAGGTAGCTCACATGGGTGTTGGAACATCTCAGTTTGTTTTGGCTACTATAGAAAAGGAAGAAAAGACAATCTTTGAACTACAGACTAAGTATGAGAGAGTTTTGGAGGCCTATAATAAAGAAGTTCAACAAAGAATTGAACTTGAAAATAATGTAATGGGGAGATCTTCCAGGCCAAGAATCACATATCCTCTTCCTTCAGTGATACCTTTTAAATCCACTCCTCTCATAGAGATGCCAGATACCCCACAAAGGCTACAATATTACACAACTAAAGACTTTGAAGAAGAAAAGAGAAAACTATGGGCATTACATGTAGAGTTGAATGTACAATATGAAGATAAATTGAGAAATGTTGTCATGTATCTTGTAGATAAAATTGAATGTCCATTTTTTTATGATCAATTAGCAAAAGTAACAAGCATATGGGAAGAGATGAAAGCCCATGAAGAGACATTGAAGCCCATTATCAATAAGTAGAGAAAGAGAAGAAAATAAATTACTTTTTTATGTTACTCTGTTATAAGGTCTACCCATGAGCATATTGAAAAAGCATGTGATGTTGCTAATGATTTGTTAGATTTTGATGACAGAAGAATTGAATTATAGTTGAAGGTTGTTTCTTATCTAAGCAAATATAAGAGTGAGAAATTTGATTTATTCCCTCGTTCTTTAGATAGAAAGAATAAAGATGAATGGGCTAAGGAATTGGATGACTTATTTTGTTTAAGAATGAATAAGGTCAACAATGAGAAAGGGCATGCTTGGTGGGCCACCATGATAGAGGAATTGGTGAAGGTCCAATTATTTTTTGATTCTTTGAAACAAGATTTTGTTGATATTGAAAAAGAAGGAGAATATGTTATCAAGAAGAAATGAGATATTTTGCAATTTGATTAGCTAGATGACACACTTTTTGACAAGTGGATGATAGATATTGCTTCCGATGAATAGTTGGAAGAAGCTGAAATAGATGATGATGAGGTGCAAGAGGATGAAGTATAGATTGTTGATATAATAGCACTAGATCAAAGAGAGGATGAGGATAAAGGTCAAAAATCAATTTTAGTTATAGGTTTGGAGGCCCAAGATGTGGACATGACAGAGGAACAAACAAGAGTAAAAGTAGTTTTGTCAGTTCAAGATGGAAATAGTGAAAACCCTTGGGTAGAAATTGATTTGCAAGTTCTATAACAAGATTTATCATTGGCCAATATAGTAGTTGCATATGCCAAAGATTCAAAATAGTGGCGGCCAACCAAAGAACCAATAGCTTGTGAAGATGTAACCAAAATGGGACCTACCAAATAATTACTTGATGTATCAACTTTTTGTTACACAAAGTTTTTATCCTTTTGCGATTGCTTGCAAATTGTAAATACCTTTTGTAAAAGGACACATATCTATTCTCTATGCCTGAAGCTTGTTGCATCCCACACTATATAAGTGAGATTCCAAGACTAGAGAAGGGTTCGATTTCTAATGCAAATTTTAGTTTACTTTGAATATTGGTCAGTCCAGTTACTGTAGAAAACTTTATGATGTATCTTCTTTGAAATTTTTTTGGGAATACATTGATGTTATGCAATCCTTGTTTCTTTTTCTAGAGTCATTATGAGTTTTATTACAATTGTATACAATTTTCAAGGAAAATTAATATAAGATTGAATCATTCCCATACCTATTCTTGCTGAAATTTGTCTCCGTTGTTATTACCTAGTTATTCTAATTTTGTGTGAGTAAAGCTTGTCCAATTGAATACAATTCATTTAGGTTGTATGTCAATTCATTAGTTCTATTAATTCATTGAATTAAGTAAAAGCTTTAGTGAATTTGATGGGATTGCTATGGTAATAGAAAGGATGTGTATAAGAATGAATTCTAGTAAGAATTGCTGATAATATTTGTTGTAATGCAACAAATTAGATCTATAAATTGGAGTAGACTTTGAATCCCAATGGAATAGGCACTGATCTAATTAATCCAGTCTGCACATAGGTAGATCATGAATAAGCATCAATTCTAAAATCAAAATCAACTTTATTTTACTATTTTGAAGAGTTTCAAAGGTGGTCAGCACTTGTTTGCATGAAACATTTTAGCTTTAGTTAGCTACTATTGCTAGAAATACTTGAAAATCTGAGAAGAATTGTGACCAAATCTACTCATAAGGGATGTATATCATTTAAATATGTCAAGAAATGGATAAACTATGTATATGTTAGAGATAGAAGATGAGAATTAGAATGAAACTAATATAATTCTCATATAATAGGATTCATTTGAATCATCCCCTAGGTATACCCACCTTGGTTTTGTAAAGCCTAAAGAGTAGAAAACCATTCCTAGTTTTGTTGAAGTTGGTTCTAGATAATATGCAAACATAATTGTTAATGAGAAGTAGCTAGTCCTTAGCTTTGTGAGTATTATTAGCTTGGTATTGAGCTTTTGTTGTTCAATAGTTGAAAAACACCAACAATACAAAATATGAGGCAATTTGGACTTAAAATTATTTACAGATGCTAATTGGGTAGGAAGTATCGATGAGAGAAAGAGCACTAGTGGTGGAGCATTCTTTCTTGGTAAAAAACTAGTGTCTTGGACAACTAAGAAGTAGAATTGTATCTCTCAATCCATAGTAGAGGTCAAATATGTGGCAGCAATAGTTAATTACTCTAATATTGTTTGGTTCAAGCAATTGATGCTAGGTATGAAGATAGACATCAAGGATCTAGTAGTGATATATTGTGATAACACCAGTGTAATCAATATATCAAAGAATATAGTAATGTGCACCAAAACAAAGCACATTGATATAAAATATCATTTCTTAAGAGAATCAATGCAAGATAAAGAAGTCAGATTGAAATATATGAATACAAAAGAACAAATTATAGACATATTCACCAAGCCATTACCTAAGGATGCATTTTTGTATCTAAGAGGTAAGCTAGGGATCATTCCTCTATATGAAGCTCACTAATGAATTTTAGTGATGCATCAACAACAACCATATTGAAGATCAATTAGTTGGTGTAGTATTGACAATTGCATATTGTAAATGAATCTGTACTTGAGGTACACTAATATTCACTGAACATTTTCTTTAGCATGAGATGTCAAAGAGGGAGAAGTATACTATCAGACTATCATATCTCATAAATTTTTCTTGCAAAGAAGGAGAAGTTTGTTGTTATAGATAGTTTGATAAAGAGATGAAGAGAAGAATTGTCAAAGAGGGAGAATGAACTTGACAGAGGGAGAAACTAAAGGTAGAGTTCACATTGATAGAGAGAGTTATCATGGATGAGAATCAAAATAAAAATAGAGATATGTTCCTTACTTTATTCTTGCTCCAAAGTTTCAATTTGTTATGACATGTTGTGTTTCCATCAATGCCAAAGAGGGAGATTGTTGGAATAATTGATTAATTATGTATTGTCTTTGATATTACACAAAATTTCATACCATTTCTATTTAGTGTATGTTGAGCTCACTCAGGTAGTAAAGATAGTTTTTTATGGCTACAGAGCATTCCAAAGTTTTCAGTTTAGAAGACAATATCTACCAAGTGAACTTACGCATCGAAGGAAAGTTTGCAAAAGATGAGTATTAACTAAGCTCACTCAGTAAATGAAGAAAATTTTGGATGGAACCAATGCTAACTGAGCTCACTTGGTTACCAAAGGAACTTTTCGAGGATGCAATGTTGACTAAATTCACTTGGTTAACATAGGAAAATTGTTTCTAAGTTAGTGTCTACTGAGTAGGGTTAACTAATGAAGGATTTTCTTATTTTGGCATATTGTGTCTAATTGATTTATTTGTTGGTTCTAGCTGACTGAGAAGATTAATATTAATTATTCTAAGTTATATTTGAGCTGACTTGACAATATGAAAGATATAATTATAAGGTCAAGTTGAAGATTTAGAATGTGAGTGAATGTATTAAAGATTTGATGATGAAAAGAGGAGGTGAATTAGACAGATAAGAAGAATATACTTGTGGAGTTGAAAAGATATATTCGATTAGGAAAGATCAAGTATATAAGCTAGAATTGAGATCTATAATTAGCAAATTAGTTTCATTCAAATCAAGTCATGTCATTGTTGCTCTCTTCTCTTAAAAGATTTGGCCTAAGAGCTACTTGTAAATCCTCTAACAAGGCCACCCCTAATAGGGTGATTAAATCCTCTAATAGGGTCACACCTAACAGTGTGTTTTGTAACCTTTAATAGGGTTGGCTCCTAATAGGGCTCACTTCAAAAGAGTGAAAAATAGTAACTAGTTGCAATTGGTGGTTTTTCCCAAATTGGGTTTCCATGTTAAATCTTGGTGTCAAATGTGTTCATGTTATTTCCTTTGTGTGTTTACAACTAAGTTAAAGTATTGGTAATCATAGATAATATATAAAAGTTTTCATGTTAAGTATTTATTGAGTTACAACATTTCTTTGTTTGTCAAGCATCAACAGTGTTTAGTATTCAGAGTGTAATTTTGTACTAAGATCTAAGGAGTATGGGATTTATTTTATAGTAACTTATTCACCTTTCCCCTCTCAGTTATTCCTCTTATATTTCCAACAAAAGGAAGTAGTTCATTTTACTACTACCTCTAAGGATGAAGAAGAGCGAGCTCTTGATAGACTTGAGAATGAGAAGAGTTTAAGCATCTTTGAAAGTTCTAAAGAAGAGCAAGAACCTAAACCTCAAACTTTGAGGAGGTCTACTAGTGATATACAATGACCTTATACATTTTCTTATTCACTTAAGAGGTTTGGATATTCTTTTTTGGATTCTAGTTGTAGATTTTCTTTGATTTCTAACACTAATGAGCCTAGGACTATTAGAGAGGCTATGGATATGATTTATGTAGATTCTTGGATATAAGACATGAATGAAATGATAGTAGCATTGAAGAAGAATACTACATGGGATTTGGTAACTTTTCCTGGATAGAAACCTATTTAATGTAAATGGGTGTTCAAGAAGAAAGTGGGATCAGATGATAGTGTTGAGAACTATAAGGCACAGTTGGTTGCAAAGGGATATTCACAAGTGGAGGGAATTGATTATGGTGAAATATTCTCTCCTATAGAAAATTTGGCATTCATTCAATTGTTATTATCACTTACAATAGCTTATGATTTTGAAGTTGACAAAATGAATGTGAAGATACCATTTCTTCAAGGTGATTTGAAGGAAGAAATTTATATATCATGTCTAGATCACTTCATTGAGTCTATATGGTTTGAAGTAGTCAAGTAGAATGTGGTATCAAAAGTTTGACACCTATGTGTTGTCCTTGGGATTTCTCAGATCTAAATCTAACCATTGTGTGTATTATAAATTTGAAAATGGTCACATTCTTATCATAGTCCTATATATGGATGATATGTTGTTTATTGAGAATGGTAAAAGAATCATTTCAGATTTGAAGTTTTAGTTAGCAATATAGTTTGAGAGAAAAGATCATGTAGCTAAATATATTCTTGGGATTGATATCATTAGAGATAGAACTAGGAGAAATCTTTGGATGAGTCAGAGGAAGTATGTTAACTATATTTTTGAGAAATTTAGCATGGAAACTTGTAGGAAGTTAGTTGTTCCAATGTTACATGGAACAAATCTATCCAAGGAGGATAATCCAAAATCTCCTATAGAGATGGAGGACATGTATCAAGTACATTAAATGTAAGTGTTGTTTCCAAATTATAGGCAGTTAGTTGTTCCAATGTTACATGGAATAAATCTATCCAAGGAAGATTGTCCAAAATATCCTATAGAGATGGAGGGCATGTATCAAGTACCTTAAATGTAAGTGTTGTTTCTAGCTTGATGTATGCTATGGTTTGTACAAGACTAGATGTTGCCCAAGTAGTGAGAGTCCTTAGTCAATATATGGCTAATCCTAGAAGGGTGCATTGGGATGCAATTAAGAGGATGTTTAGATATTTGAGAGGAACATCCAAGTATTGCTTGTGTTTTCATGCTAACTCTTTTGTATCTTAATTTTTTACTTGTAGTCATGGATATGTGGATTCAAATTAGGCTGGTGACATTCATAGAAAAATTTCCACCAGTGGATATGTTTTCATGATGTTTGGTGATGCAATTAGTTGGATGAGTAAGCGACAGGTAGCTACTTTGTCAACTACAATAGAAGAGTACATGGAAGCTACTCATGCTTCTAAAGAGGCCATTTGGCTTAAGAGATTATGTTTTGATATAGGTTTTGATGTAGTACACTTTATTATCTATTGTGATAACAAAAACACTATCCATATAGCAATAAATGCTACTTTCCATGCTAAAAAAAAGCATATTGATGTACAATATCATTTTTTTTGTGATATGGTGGAAGATGTAAAGATGAAGCTAGAGATGGTTGTGACTTTGGAGAATGTTGTGGATGCATTGACAAAGCCAATGGATATTAGGAAGTTTATATGGTGTGTTGGTTCTATGGGCCTTGGGGCATATGTTGCGATACAGTAGCTCCTATAAGGTCTTTGTCAAGTGGGAGATTGATGGGACAAGGTGACATAGCCTTACCATGATTTATTATTTCATTTGTGCTTTTATGGAAAGTTGCTAAAAGAAGTTGGATTCTTCCACATGAAAAGACTTGGAGTAGAACAACAAAAAGCTTCTATTTTTTGGTGATTTATTCTCTCATGCTTTTTTTATGCAAGGGTTGTGCATAAGGAAGTTTCTAAAATAATTTGTAGATGTGTTAAATGTAGATGCTTTAGAAACTACTTCCTCTTGTACAAAAACTCTATAAGTACAAGGCATTGTTTTAGAGAATTATCAAAGAGAGAGCATTGTTATGTTGCCAATATTATTCTAGATTTGATATCATGGTTGAATACTCTTGGATAGTTGTGGATCTATAGAATATATTGTAATTGTTGTTGCTAATAATACAATTGAGTTTGGCTTTGGAGTGGTGGGTTTTTTCTCGAGAAGGGTTTCCCATGTATATCTTGTGTTTTGTGTTTATCTATTGAGTTTTTGTATGTTTTCATTTAGCTTGTCATAGTTTAAGATCTATGAGATAATTATGAAAAAAATCTCCTATTAGATTTAGCATTTGGAGGTGTTTTTGCACTTAGGCTTCCTTTATGCCCCTCTCTTTGGCCTCGCGGTCACATGCCGTTAAATCTTTGGAACCTTCTTTTACAAGATATTGATCTATGGATTCAATTGTGATGAAGGTAATGAAGACTCCACACATGGCCAAAATTTTTGCAAAGTTCATGAGAGGATTGACATGGCCCTGTGCATGAAATGATGCCACTATTGCATGCAAAGGAGCCCCTCTTGTTTCTTTAGACATTTTGAGTCAAGATCTCTTTTCTTTGTTGTAGAATGAGTGTAATATTTGAAATCAAAATTCTAGTGTTGAATATCAAACACGTCAATTTGAATGCTTTTAATTTATAGCCACAAAAAATTTTGCACCCATGTGTATGATATCCATGGATGTCATAGTATTTATGATATAAAAAATAAATAGTTTTTACAAAGGTTGATTATACATTAATATAACAAGTTCCACTATAATTAATAATAAAAAATAAATTATTAGTCAGTATTATTCTTAAGGGGGGTGACTAAATTATTACTATAATCAGAATAGCAACATTTGGTTTTACTCCTACTACTGAATTGACACTTCATTGATTCTTAGATAATTGTATGATTTCCTATAATTTAAGAATAAACATTTACTAGCTTATATAGATATAGATATCTATGTATATAGCTATATCTATCTATCTATCTATCTATCTATCTATATAGCTATATCTATCTATATATCTATATATATATAGGGAACCCAAGAGTTATCAAGGCTTTAATGTTTTTTTTAATATATAGTTCTATTTATCAATAATTAAATTAAAGCCTCAAGAAATCTCTCTCTCTCTCTCTCAATATATATATATATATATATATAGAGAGAGAGAGAGAGAGAGAGAGAGAGAGAGAGAGAGAGAGAGAGAGAGAGAGAGGGGCTAGTTGCAGTGACACACACACACACACTCTCTCTCTCTCACACACACAGGCTTGTATAATTTATTCCTTGTTCATTTTGTAAAATATTTTTGAAGAATGATTTACCATATAGTGTCTTGGTTAAGAGATCTTATAATTATTGTTCCAACCAAAGTTCAAATCTCAAATTTGTTGTTGTTAACTTTTAATTCAATAATTTTTATATTATCTTAACTATTTTATTTTTCAATATTAACTAATTTATATACAATATTCTAAACAGAACTTTGAAAATTTAAACATGAATTTATTTTCTTATGTCAATTGTGTTTAGCGATGGTATTTGATATGTTTTAGTGCTATGGATTGATTTAGTTTATGTTTGGGCTTATTTTCATTTATTATTATTCTTAGAAATTAATTTTGAAAATGATTTTGTTTAATGAATCATATACTTAGTATCTATTATTTCATTCTATTTAGGTTTGGGATTCAATATGGTTTTCTATTAGAATTTTTTTTTTTTTTGGATTTCTGACTAATAGAAAATTCAGCCTAACATATTCTTATGGTTAGAGTTTACTTTGGTTTAAGGGTATGTACAACATCACGGTGTGCCAAAAAGTAGTGATCTAAAAAATATGTAGTCCTAAAATGCCTCAAAGCATTTCAAAATATATTCCAACATTTTTCCCACCCATCTTGATACTGAATGAAAACAATTAATACCTTTATAGGGCCTATGATATCTTTTGATACCAACTCTATATGGTCAACTTTAGAAACATCCCAAAAATGTATTTTTGGCTTGTTCTTGTGTGATTTTTACTTCAAACATGTAGTTGATGACTTTTTTAAACCAAAATTTGATGAAATAAAAAGGGTTTCTTAAGAATGTTCTTATCTTTCCATAAATGTAAGGTTTTTCAAATTACAAGTTCAGTAAGTAATTATTACTTATTTTCTAATGGAGTTACGTATAAAGTGTTGATTGAAACATTTATTGAAAAATAACTATAATTTTTAAATGCTACAACATTTTTGAAATCCAAAAGATGCATCACATTGTATGCTTCTTCAACTAGAAGGAGAAAAAAAAGAAAAATTAAATTTTGCAGAGTTTTGAATTAGTTAAGGTGGCCAGACAACATATTTTTTAATTCCAAAAATATTAAAGTAGAAAATTAATAATTAATTATTTATTTAGAATAAAAATATCCAAAAAGATGTGTCACATCTAGGCATGAGTCGACTTCTTCTATCTAGAATATTATTTAAAAATATTATGATTTGATTTGGATTAATATTCGAAATTTTGACCAATCAATTTTAATTTTAATTTTTTTTAAAGATAAAGCCTAGTAGTTTAGAAACTAAATTCAATTTCCTATAAATTCTTTTCTCTGAAATTTTTGACATAAAGTTTATAACAAGTACAAATTGCACGTCAAGTTGACATAACCTTGATTTGTTGATTTTTTATTGCCACTTAAGAGCATAGTTTGGTTGACCATGATCATGCATATACCCTTAATTCTCAAATTTATTTAGCATTAATTTATTTTACATATAGAGTATAATTTGGTTTATTATTAGAGTTGCATTTTAATGTTAAGTGTAGGATTATGTTTAGTTTTTAATTTAGTGTTATAACTTAATTTAATTAGGTTTAGCCAAAATTTAAGACTAATATAGTTCTCTCTCTCTCTCTCTCACACACACACACATGCACATGCACACGCACACGCATGCACGTGCACACACACACACACACACACACACACACACACACACACACACACACACACAGAGCGCGCGCGCGCGCACACACAGAAAACATATTTCTCTGTCAATCTCCCATAAAGCCTATGATTAATTTTCTTAAGATCTATCTCATCTATCTTCCCTTCCCTATTTTATATCTCTATCTCATCTCTCCCCATTCCAGTTCTCTCGTTATCCCTTACTCACTCCACCTCTTACCATCTATCACTTGAATTATCCTCTTTCCTTATCTATCTCATATCTCTCACCCTCTTCCATCCTCCTCTATCTCTTTAATGCACACACACATGCACAAATATCTCCCCTCCCTCTAGTAGTCACAATGTCTCTTCTATATTTACTCTTTATCTCTACTCGATGTCTGTTAACCTCTCTCTCTCTCTCTCTAAAGCATGTGTCACTATAATTAATACCCTCTTTAACTATCTCCCCTCCCTCTCCTCGTCATATACTTCTCACTATTTACTCTCTATATCTTGCTCACATCTATCAAACTCTCCCCATTCTCTCATACTCTAACTCTCTCTAACATGTCACACACATGCACACTTACACCCACACATACAATTTTCTCCCTTCCCTAATCTCACTATTTCTCACCCATATTTACTATTTATCTCTAACTCATGTATATTGCACCCCCAACACCTCCCCAACCACCCCAACACCCCCCCCCCCCCCCCCCCCCCCCCCCCCACACACACACACACACAAACATTTAGTTTTAATATAGTGTTACAATTCATTTCTAGGTACTATGTTATAATTTTCATTTAAAAATATTTTATTTAAATATTTAAAATAATTTGATTTATTAAAAGTAACCAAACATTATTATTATTATTTTTGATTAGACTGCAAGAATCGGGTGCAATATGGCCCCCCCTATAAACTGTAGTGCGTTGGGTAAAATTTTTAACGTGATCGGTAGCACTGGCGCGACACGACCACCAGTACCATAGGGACGGGGGAGACTAGAACCCGTGATGAACCCCCTACAATAGGAAAAATTTAGCCAACTGAGCTAGGGCCCCCGCCCACCAAACATAATTATTAAAAAAGTAATAAATTTTAATTAAATTTATATTTTTGAAACAATGAAATAATCAAAACAAATTTAAATCTACATTGAAAATTTATATTTTGTGTGTATGGATAATTCATGCGTTAAAAAATAATTATTTACTAAGTGTGAATTTAACTAAATAATTAACTTTTATTTCTAGTTTTCAATTTAACTAAAAAATAACTTTTATTTGCTAATCTTGAACACACACACATTTAAAGTAATGAAATTGTTAGAAATATATTCAAATCTATGCACTTAAAAAATATATTTTATGTGCATGAATATTTTGTCAATGCATTGTAATGATCAAAATTTAAAACTGAATTTTTACTATCTTTCTTATTTTTACATTATTTTATAGCTATTTAATTAAATCAAACACTCTACAATGTTAGTAAAGGGTAAACATTAAGTTATCTTAATTATAGAAAAGACTAACCAATTGGTAATAGGTACTAAAGCTCTATAATTAATTCATATCTTCTATTTTCTAAATGTGTCAAGTGGTGTCCATTTATTTTGAATGTATAATGTTCCATATTTTTTTAACTTTAAACAAACAATGAAATGTAATATAATAGATAGGTAATATAATAGAGATAGTATTAAAATTTTATAATTATTTTTGTGAGAAGTTTGAATTATTTTTATTTGAGAAATATAATATTAAATTAATAAAGATAAGTATTTTCTATGTATTAAAGGTTTAATAATTTATTTTATTTATTAATTATTATTATTCTTAGTTATTTTTTGATTTTTAGTACATAAGCATCTATAAATAAATTTATATAAAATATGTACCGTATTAAATTAGAAAAAGTATAAACTATTATATGAAATAGTTAAGTATTTCTTGAATGTAAATAATTATCATATGCTTACATTTATTTCATTATAGTTCTCAACATTTTGTAAAAATAAAATATATATTTTTTATAAGTAATGGGTTGAACCTTAGAATATTTATTTATATTATTTTTTGATATTAATTATTAATATGTGTTAAGTTATTGCCTAAAAAGTAAAATAAATTTACTCAAAGTCATTTCTAAATTTTTTCTTTAAGTTGTTTCTTTATATTGTATATATCTATGAAATCTATTATATTCTTGCTACCCTTTATTTTTCACAATTGATAAAATTTATTATATAAATATTATAGATTAGATATAAGACTCTTCATTGATTTTAAATTTGTACTATTTTCTTGTAAAATTATTTATTTAAATCTTTTAAATTATGTTTCTATTTGATAAAGAAAAAAAAGAAAACCATAAAAAAATTATTTAATAAAATAATTGAAAATTTTGAGCATCTAAAAAATGCATACCTCTCGAGTAATTCATTAATAACTTCATTAGCTAACAACAATTTATTCTTCTTCTTTGATTTTTTCTTGATAAAACTGGAAGAAAATAAAAATAAAAAGGAACAAATTTTCATAGAATGATAAGAGACTTTCTATATTCAAATGTTGCAGTAGATTTAAAGTACAAATATCATTTCTTTTATAGTATCTCATGAATAAGATTTTTCCATGTAATGATGGTTGTAAAGATTTTTATAAGCTTTTAAAATAGTAGAAAATGGTATGACTATATATTCCAATAGGCCTTCAGGTACATACACTTTTTCATGTCATTTTATTATTCAATAAACAGGTGGAATGTATACAAAAGAGAACTACTCACAAAAGAAAACTACTCAAAACATACCACCAATCCAATTTTGGGCAAGAACCATTGAAAATAGAGGTTTTAGAAAACATGTTACATACTACAGTTGATCAAAAGGAAAATAAATTTCCTTGATATGTTCTCTAAAGCCTTTGGATAATTAATTGGGCAACACCTATGTCATTTCTACTAATTTAATGAGGCCATTGCCTTTGTGACAATTTTTTTTTTTTTCAAAATATGTATCTTGGATACTCGATAATCCATGTATACCATCTACCACACTCTATCTTACAACTCATTGCCATTTGTGAATTTTACTACTAGAGAGTAAAAGTAGTTAGTATTATAATTTTTTGAGTGTGGATTTTGAATGAATGTAGTTACAAAATTTAGTACATTCAAAATAGACACATTGAAGCTAGTTCTATGATTAAATTATTTTTAAGATCAGCTAGTTGAACCCAAATACAAAGATGTTGTTAAATTTTAATAATGAGACTCACACATACATAATATTATGAAAACATGGATGTCAGATCCTACATAATATGGACATAATATAAAATTTTAGAATGCATAAATCTAGAATGAATATAATATGACATTTAAACACATAATACCAAAATTACCTTCATAATAGATTGGAATCCTCTAGATTGGCTTAACCCTAAATCCATTTACAAAACTATCATAAAAGAAAAATATTGTACATTTAATCTAAAACCAATTAAGATGTGGTTGAATTCAAATTTATAAAGGTTATTTTACAAAATTTATAGTAAACTATGTTTAAAAAAAAACACAATTCACTTACATCAAGATTATAACTGATGTAACCTAATCTCATCAAAAAATAATTTAGAAGTTGACACAAGAAAAATGTTTCAGAATACCATAACTCTTTATTAAAACTTTCACAACTCTACTTTGCCTCTACAGTGAAAATAAAACCCCTACTTATTACAATTCCAAAAAAATTACCATAGTTGGCAAGTTTTCAGGAAAAACAAATTTTTCCATTTTTGATATTTTTAAAAAGTCATCCTGCTAATCCTAATTTTTCCCAAGGAAAGCCCCCAACTAAGGCAAGACGAATTGCCAACTAATCAACAAAATAAAAAATATGATTTCAAATTTATTAAAAACAACTTTCTAAAAAAATTGAAAAAAATACAAAAGGCCAAATTTAGAGGTCAAGACAAGATTTTAGGCTCTCGAAAAAATGTCAAAATGACCACCTATTGAGCTAAGCTAGATTGACAATCCAAATAAATCCTTCTAATGCAACTACCAATAAAATTTCAGCCAAAACCACATCTGAGTTCAAAGTTATGACCCCCAGAAGTAGATCTCAACCAAAACCCACATCTGAGTCAACAACCTTGACCCTTAGATTCCCTTGCATCAATAACCCTAGAGGCTGGAGCCCCATCACCTTCTCATTCCTCTTCTTCCTCTCTTGCCAAAACTACTCAAAAACACTAATTCTAGAATCCAAATGATTTCCAAATCACACTTGTTCATCCATGCTCTCTGTGAGTGGAAATTGTAATAGAAGTTATGCTCATAATAATATATTGCAAATAGTTAGTACAAAAATTAAAATTTGGTTACATTTTCATTACAAGTGGTTCATTATGTACCACATAAAGACCTAAATTCAAATGAAGAATTAGGTGTTATCACTTTATTTAATGAAATTATAAACACTGTCTTGTAAAATTGTATGATTGCTTGAGTTTCACAAGTTTTCTTGTGTTACATGGATTTTCGGTCCTTCATAGATTTTAGGGTTTTTATATCACTGAAGAGCGTCTCAACTAATTATCATTATGATGAAATATTAATTAATACTCTTATTTATATTTTCTTGATTACTTTTATTATAATAGCAATTTGTTTCTTATCATGTTGAAACATTTTTAATATACATTTATAATAATGACAATTATTATTATTTATCATTTCATCTTGACCATAAATTGTAGTCAAAATTGTTATAATAAAAACTCTCTTATGAATAAAAATTTATTTTTGAGTGAATAAATGTAAAATATATTATATATTCTCATAAATTAATTAATGATAATAAAAAGGTTCCTAGATTTTGTAACTCTAAAGAATAAGTCAAATTAAATAGTAAGAATCTATTGTGGTTTTTAATCTATGCATCAATATGTGTCCTTTTCTACTCAAAATGTATAATGACTTTTATATTTTCTAGTAAATTAAAAGATTATGACAATTTTATGAAAATTTAAATTATATAGCTAATTTAACATAGAATATGAATTAAAGAGCTTATTATTATTAATTAATTATGGCATGGGTGTAATCTTGATTTAACTCTAAATTGACATGTAGTACTTTCCATCATGTAGAATCTTGTAAATTGACATATAGTTCTTTTCATAATGTAGAATCTTGTAAAGCCTCTAGAGGGAATAGGTGTAAATTGTAACAAATGAAATGATGAAATTGTAGGATATTGACAATCTAGGTATGAGAAAGATTATGAATTAAATTATAAGTTTATTATTTGGTTAATTATTTATTATCAATTTGTTTTCAAGCCACAATTTGGTTTATCTTGCTACTATATAAGAAAATATATACTTACATATTAGATTGGTATTAGATTGAATGAGAGGCAAATCTTTGATGATGGGTTTCCCCTATTTTATACCATGTCCAATCCTCTCAAATGTTAGGTTGAGATTTAATATCTAACATGATACTCTCAAATAATGAGACTAAACTTGGTTACCATGATACAATGTACATTTCTCTTCAATTATCATAGATTTTATTTTATTGTGTAAATTTAATTCTAGAATTATAAAATAGAGTGTAATTCAAGTAGTCTTAATGGAGAATGGGATTATGTTTCATCATTACAATAACATTCTATATTATACATGAGTTAAAACTAATCTTCTACACAATTTTCTACTCTTTCCAGTTGGATGAAATAAACACATTATTCCTATTATATTTTTTTAAAGAAATTATTTCTCTATTTACAAAAATAAAAATAAAAATTAACAATGCCTTCTTAATTCTACAAATTATAATCAATACATATTAAAAATAAACCAATCCAATTAATGAATTCAAATACATCACTTAAGAAAATGACTTTAATCCTTATTCAATAGTGGAAATAAGAGGTGGAATCCTTATAGTTGAATTATAATCAGATATACCTAAAGCCTAAAAAGAATCTATAAATGTAGCTTTTGTTTTGGAATTGAAAATAACCTATGGGAGAAAAGAGGGGGCTTAAAATAAACAAGTGCTTATTGTAAAAAGCTACACATGTTTTTATGGAAAGCTATTATCTCATTTTTTATTGGTCTAATGTTTTGCAACCATATTTTATTACAAAAAATAATATTAAATTTTTATTCAAAAATATATTTAATAGTAATTCTTAAAAATAAGAGCAATTTTTTCTTTCATGGGGTCATTAGCTCCACATATTACTCCTAAAAATATTGAGCAACTCATGCTAGCCAAGATAAGCCTAGCAACACCATGAAAACATGTTCAAGATTCTTTTAAGTGAGCTTGCGTTGGAGACAATTGCCTTTCATAGATTTTTTCAAGATCACAACATTGATAATTTTAATTATTGATATTTCTAATGATAAAATTGGTAGTGTTACATTAATAAACTATATAATTCTCTTAATAATAACAAATATTAAATTACGTCTATCTATTGAATTCTAAAGTTACAACAAGTTTTGCACATACAAGTTTTATAAATATTATTTGAACATATATAAAATTCAAATAAGTCTATATATTTTGAGTGAACCTCTTATTTATATTTATAAATTCTAATAAAAATATACAATTAATTATTTACTAGCTTTACTTGTGAACTATATCATTATTTTAACATAACTTTTAACAAAATAAAAAATTCCAATAAAATAAGATAATTGGTAGCTCCCTCAATAAAACTAATGATTATAAAAGAAAAGAAAAAAATAATTAGTAATATTTTATATAAAAATAATATTAAATAATGAAAAAGATGTTTACATTTAAAAACTATTTCAATTAAATTTTAACACTATAGTAAACTTTTAACATAATGGTTGTAATTTGAAGAAAACATCAAAGATAGGGACATTGAACTATTAATGAAAGGTTTCAAATTAATATTTTTCAATATTTTAAATAAATTTATTAAGTATTCATTTTGGTGGCCCTATAGAGGTCATCCTTGAATCATATTATGTACTTTTTTATTTGCATATTATGGCCTTTAGTATTATCATTTTTTTTTTTCCCTTTATAGTTCATAACAAATAGGTATGTTTAAACATGAAAGGTTGATTTTATTATTTTAAATTAATTTTTTTACATCATGTGTGTTCACACAATCTTGGCTTCTTTAGTTGAAAACACACATATTATGAATGATGTTTAAATCAAAACCACATAGTCTATCAATTATGCATATAGTTTGATGTGGGTTCCATTTAATAAATATAATACATTTTATGAAAATAAAAAGAATGTGAGGTTTTGTATGAGAGACAAAGTAAATGTATCCTTTGACTTTATTATTAGAAACGATTTACAGATTTCATGACCCATGACAATAGTATTTATATTTTGATGGAGGTTCAACTTTTCTGCCTAGTCTCTTTGGTTAAGAACTAAGGATTGAGAGTATTTTATTTTTTAGGGAAAAATAGTTCTAAAATATAAGACTATATTGTTATTATTTTATTAGTTTTTCCTTTAAAATTATTTAGAATTCATTTTTTATTGAAGGAGTTGTTTGTGTGATTTTTATTATTATTTGTCGTTCTCCTTTGGAGGAAACTAATTTTTTTAGTTTCTTTCTCCTATTAACATGTGCAAACTCCAAATTATTTTACCAATCTTATGGTTTGGGTAATTTTTTCTATTAAATTGCAATTTTAGATTTTTTGTTTCTTAATTTTCTATTGGTTCTCCTTTTTTTCTTTTTGTTGTATTTTTTGTTTTCCTAGTGGATAATTAGCAATAAAATAAGTTGAATGCTAGAAGTGTGGCATGGCTATTCTCCATACTTGGCATTGTGTAAGTGATTCACATGGTCTATTTGTGTTACCACATTTTGCGCACATGCACATCAAGATAGTTGCATGAGGCAAAATGAATGACGATACAAAGAGAAAGAAGTCATTGAACAAACACTTGTATGTATGTCATAGAGCTCTTTCTTGGCTTATAATTTATAAGACACTATTTAGAAGTGGTGTCTATGGCCAAAGTTTTCTCGTGAACCCCAAGGGGGGGGGGGGGCGGTGGAGGGGTAAATAAGGATAAGAAAAACTTTTAACTCATTGAAACAAATCAAGTACATTTACAATTTTCCCATCTCATATCTAGATCATATACCATATAACCATAAATTGTAAAACTGAAATAGATCTAAGTATTAATCATATCCATCAACATGAAAATAAATGTAAACACATAACACAAAAGATTTGGTTATCTAGAAACCCTCCAAGGTGAAGTTAAAACCAAGGTGGGGATGACACCCACAAATCTTCACTACTGCAGCAATAAAGTGTGCTTATTAAGGCTACAATGTTTGATCACTTTTGGTCATCTACCCTATGAAAGGTTTGACCTTTTAGGAGCTTACAAGAATCATTCAGTCTACCTTGATTAAATAATTTAAACTTATGAGACTTTGTTAGGAGATTTGAATAGGTTGATTAAAATCATTCTATTACGAGATTTTCCTTGATCCACTTGTTAGAATATCTTAGTACATGATCCTTTGGTTAGCACTTTATGCCAAATTATAGATTTTCTCTTTCTTTGGCTAATATGATCTCCTAATTTGATATGCTTTGTTCTTCCCTTCATTGCTAGGTTGCTCTATCTAATCTCTTCTTCAGATCATCAAACATAGCCTTTCTTCACTCTCTCCTTGACCTTCTTGCATGTACACAATCATCCTTATGATTTAGGTCTTGAACCCTTCTTAAATAGACAACTAGAGAAGGTTCAAGATCATGATCAATGATCTAGAGTTCTCCCTTTTTCCTCTTAGCCCTTCTAATTTTTTGATTGGTTACTCTACCTTCATATGGATTGATCTCCTCTAAAAAATGCATAATTACCTCCTTAGTTGTCTCCACAATCCATAAATATCACATAGAACTCAGCCAAAAATAATTTAAATAAGTATTTGTGCCATCAAAAATATATATGTCAAAACTATTTTACTTGACACTTGAATATCTTGACACTTGATGATAACTGATATTCATGTTGTCCCTCAACTTCCATATGCTCGACAGTAATTGAGTCACTCAACACATGTACCATCTTTTCTTTTCTCACCATTCACTATATTTACTTGGAATACACTATAACTCTGTCCATATTGGGGTTCTCAACAAACTTAGAATTTCTTAAATTGTATTAAATATAATCAAGCCCATAAATACTCAACCTCCATTAGGTGGCTCGGTCATAGTGATAACTGACCAACTTTGCCTGGAAAATGACTTAGTGTTGGACACTAATAGGAAGCATGGTTTAGAGGTTAAAAATCCCCCCTTTGATGGTAGTGGAAAAAATACTTTATCATGAATTAGTATTCCATTCAAAATTACAAAATTGAACTCCCCCTTAGACTGTGACTCTATATTCATAAAGACGTCACTATATACATCATGTATACATGTTTCTCCAAAAATGAATATGTTAGCATGAATGCTAATGGTATTTCTTTGGGGGAGTATCTTAAAAATTAGAGAGTGTGTACATGATTGATATGTTTCATTCGTAACTGTGTTTATCATTGATGTCAACATAACATTATTTTTGTGATGATTAGAAGAGTAGAAGAAAAAGAACGAGGTTATAAAAAATGTATATTGATGATTAGGTCAAGGATAGTTAAGGATATATTCTACATTATAACTTGATGAAGTCAATAAGTGTGTGTATAGAGTTTCAAAGACATGCAAAAGATATTCTTGATTTACAGAAGACAATAAGAAGATAGAGTATTTGATAAGTGGTTTTTGATGATTGATTTGTATCTCTTAACTAGGATAGAATCATGATGAGCATAGTTATAGTATGATAAAAGACTATTAGGATTAACCTTAGACATAAATAGTTACATGTAAATATAACCAATATCAAAAAATAATAGATCACATAGAAGAGAACACAAGACATAAAGACTTGACATGGTTTACCCAATCCCTAGGCTAAGTCCACCAACAAATCCAATATTATTATTATGCAGTGATTACAATCCATAATCATTTACAATTCAATATTACTGTAAGAAGCTATAATATCATCATACATTATGAAATCCCTAACCTTGAGCTATTTTATACAAGCTTTTATCACTTACAAAATTAGGGCTATAATAAGTCATCAAATAGGAAAATAGTACCCAACACCCTTTATAATAGAATATCCTTTTTTGCTTCAAGGGTGCTGCCCTTCAAAAACCCCATGGGGGTGTGTCCCCATAACGTGACCCCATACTATGATGTGGAGCACACATGGAGTGCTTCCCTAGAACCTTGCAAGGGGTGCTACCCTTTGACCTCATCTAGTTGGCATTGCCTCCAAACCCCCATAGAAATAATTTTGGGGGAAAATAAGTAAAATAAAACTATGAGTCTAATTTGGCTCTACATCATAATAAAGATTTCTTGATGATGATGTCAGCAAGTGTGTAAGGTTAGAGGTTGCACATGTGAGAAGTTGTATAGGCTATGAGTTGACAGTGACTTGTAATTATGAAAAGATGTAATGTTTTGTAATATCTTAGTGAGGTTCTATTATAATTAATTGGGAAAATATTAGTGATGAAGGGTGCTCCTTGTAATCCCATAACATATAATAGAAACAAATAAATAACTCAAATTGTGAGAATGAAATGTGGGCTTCTTATTAGCGCCACTAGTGCACAATTACAAAATTCACAATTACAATATGCAAATCCACATGGGCAACTTCATTATTGTAATCTACAAGATAAAGTCATGAACTATCACCCAAAGGTATCCTAGACAATGTTTAAAAATTTCTTTATGTCACCCAAGAAGGTTTTAGACACTCAAATTTAATAACTAGGGCTGATAATCCCTAACAATACATATAAAGTCGGCCAAATACACCTTTAGCATTTATTTTGGATGTTTTGGTTGGCACAACTTTGGAAGACCATTACACTCAAACCATTATTCTGATTGGCTATTATAACCACTTTTCAAAAAACTTAGCTCCTAATCTATAGGCTCAAATCCATGCAAGTGCCCATCCACAAAATCTTTGGACCTTATCTATGCACTTTTAGGACTCAATGGTGAGCCTAAAAATTATATAAAAAAATTACAAACCAAAAATCCATACTAAATCCATGAATACACATGATATGGCACTGAGCCTCAACTTGTAGGCTAATATATCCAAGATGAATATCCAGCTCTGAAATTAGGACATTCCAAGCTCATATGACTGACTTACTAAGTAACAAGCCTTAATAGACAATAACTCTACATGTAGAAAACCCTTATTGAAATATTTGAAATGAAATATTTTTTATTGATGCAAAATTGTTCTTACATCTAGGATACTCCTATTGGAAATGATTGAAATGATCACAAGAAAAGTTGGAACTGGTAAAGAATGTCCTCAATCATTGTTTTTTCATTGATGTCAAACTTGTTACTTGCAGGAATGAAAACTGCTTTAGTGATCCAAATACTATCAATTAGTTGATTGTCAAGGTGGAGGCAATCAATAAGATGTAACTAGATCACCTAGAGAAAAGTTGAAATTATGATGTTGTAATGAAGTACAAGGATCAGCTAAACCATTGATGAAAAAGTGTATTTGATGGAATACTATAAGAAACAAAGAATGGGCACACTAAAACATATCAAAGATTTAAGATTTTAGTTAAGTCTTTTGTAAAGTTCAAACTAAGATCATTAGAGAGAAGAAGCCGAGAAAATTCCTAGTTAGTGCCGAGCAGAATCAAGTGCCGAGCAGAATCAAGTACCGAGCAGAACCAAGTGCCGAGCAGAACCAAGTGTTGAGCAGAACCAAGTGCCGAGTAGGTATAGGTGCCGAGTAACATAGAGGTGCCGAGACTAGTAACTCAATAATGATGAGTTGCTGCATTATTTTGGAAATCAAAGATTCGCTAGATCTAAGCTGACAAGGTTGTTATTTGGAAATTTGTGAATTAAAAGGAAGATAAGAATGATGAGCTGGTGGCACAGAACACCATGTAGAACGTTTTTCTTTTAAAGATATAACTGGCAAAGTTTTTAGAAGAGAACAAGATATGGGGTAGATACAATGTATCCTACCTAATCCATTTTGAAGCCCTAAAATTGGAGAGGGAGAATTGAGCGGCAAAGGAAAATCAGACTCCTATTTAAGAAGACATAAGTTAATAAAAAGAGAGAGAGAGAGGTGGTCAAGCATGAAAGCATGAAGTGTTGTAGAATGTGCTAAGGAGAAGAAAGCACAGGAACTCTATTTGGATAGATGACCACAAGGATGATTGTATTCACAAAATGAGTAAGAAGACTCAAGGAGATGAAGCTTGAGAGGGAGACAAGCAATCAGAGCTGAAGTGATTGAAGCCAAGCATAAGGATTGAATTGAAAGTGTGATCTAAAATCTGCAAAGTATGTTGTAAGTTATATCAGATCAAAAGACCATTATCGTTACTTTCTAGCAATTGTAATAGTAAGTTTAAATCTTATGGACTTAGGTTGGTTTAATAGCCATAAGATAAATCCTTTAACAGGGTGACATTCTAAGTGAATGTTCTAAAGACCTTTTACCAGGCCCATTCCTAACAGTTTGGTGAAATCCTCTAACAAGGTCACATTTAACAGTGTGTTGTAAGCCTTTAACAGGGCATCACTTCAGAAGAGTGAAAATCAAGTAGCATGTTACTGTTGGTTTTTCCCAAATTGGGTTTCTACGTAAATCATTGTGTCATATGTTGATTTTGGATGTTTTGTCATTGCACATTGATTTACTGTAACTTGCTTATATGATTGATTTATGTATTGGGTGGACGAAAAGTATATGGATTCATTAAAAGTAGTAAAAAGGTATTAATAGGGAATTTTGGACCTTGAATAACTGATTCACCCCCCCTCTTAGTTATTCTAAAGAATTCTAACAATTGGTATCAGAGCTAACTGCTGATTCAGTTTAAAGGGACTATAAGCAGAAAAGATCAAAATGGCAAAGAGAGAAGTTCCCAAGCTCAAAAAAGATAACTTTGTTGCATGAAAAAGTTTGATGAAGCTACATCTTAGATCCATAGGAGATTATGCCCAAAATTCAATTATTACTGAACATGTAGATCCAACAGGTGCTCCTACTGCAAAAGACATGAAAAATAAGCAAGAACACAACTAGACAATGCTAGAAATTTCCTCTGCACTCAGCTATGCCGAATTTGATGATATCAAAAGATGTGACACTACATAAAAAATGTGGAAAGCCCTATCAGACATCTATGGAGGAGATCAGAATGTACAAAGAGCAAAAAGAGAAAGTCTCAGAGGAAAGTTTGATGACATGAAAATGGAAGAAAATGAGAATGCTGCTCAATATGGTGCAAGAATAAAGGAAGTGGTAAGTGCAATAAGATGCTTGAGTGGTCAACTAGATGAAGATACTGTTAATAGTAAGTTCTTAAGAACCTTGCTCCCTATCTATGCTATTAGAGTATCAGCAATACAAGAGCTAAGATGTATACCAGGAAATAATCTAAGTTTTGAAGGTATAATAGGTAGACTCACTGCATTTGAGTTATCCAACTTTGTCAACTACAAACTTGAAAATTTTGAAACTGCTTTTAAGGCCAAGTTATCACTGAAAGATGTCGAACAGGTGAAATCAAAGAAAGGAAGAAAAATGAAGTATGTATCCAGTGACAATAGCACTGATGAGGAAGATGTGGAACAATTGGAAGCATTACTTGCTAGAAGATTTCACAGGGGGAAAGGAAAATTCAAAGGTAAGATGCCTATCATTTGTTTCAATTGCAATGAAGTAGGTCATATTGCTGCAAGATGTCCACAGAAAAAGGATTCCAAGGAAGGCAATAAATACAAGAATAGAAGAGATGATGACAGGAGAGATTACAAAGAAAAAGGTAAGAAGTGCTATATTGTTGAAATTTTTTTTGATGATAATGATGATGAAGTTGTTTATGTAGCTATGAAGGGCCAATCTGATGAAGAAGAGACCACATCACTGGTAACATGTATAAACAAGAATGACAGATGGATCATAGATAGTGGATGCTCACATCACATGATAGGAGACAAAAGTAAGTTTATTAACTTTACTCAGTATAATGGAAATAGTGTTAGATT
This sequence comes from Cupressus sempervirens, assembly GCA_028749045.1. NCBI lineage: Eukaryota > Viridiplantae > Streptophyta > Pinopsida > Cupressales > Cupressaceae > Cupressus > Cupressus sempervirens. Next base: position 74,667,129 of record CM053790.1, on the reverse strand, counting down.
TGGTAATGATGCTCCATGTCAAATCAAAGGAAAAGGTTCCATTAAGCTCACATAACAAATTTTGTGTGACAATGCATACTATGTTGAAGGATTAAACTACAATTTACTGAGTGTCTCACAATTAGGCAATATAGGCTGCAAAGTGGAATTTAGAAACAAAATTGCAAAAATCTATGATACTAATGGTAAACTGATAGGAAAAGGAGATCAAACAAAGAGTAATTTGTTTTACCTTGATATGGATGATGTTTCTTGTTTATTTGAAAAATTTGATGATGAATGGTTATGGCATAGAAGATTATGTCATGTCAACTTTGATAATCTAGTCAACATCAGTAAAATGAAGAAAGTTAGAGGTTTACCAAAATTGGAGAAGCCTAATAATATCATGTGTAAACAATGCCAGCTAGGAAAGATGACAAAATCAAGTTTTAAAAGAAAAAACTATACATCTAAAGAGATACTTGAGTTAGTTCACACTGACTTATGTGGTCCAATGGAAATACAAAGCTATAGAGGAGATAAATACATAATGCTATTTGTTGATGACTATTCCAGGATGATGACTATTATGTTCTTAAAACAAAAATTTGATGCCTTTCAAATGTTTAAGTGGTATGTGGCTAGAGTTGAAAAGAAAACTGGAAAAAGCTTGAAATGCCTAAGATCAGATAGAGGTGGTGAATTTATATCAAAGGAATTTGAGATATTCTGTAATGACAAAGGAATCAAAAGACAAACGTCAGCTCCTAGAACTCCCCCACATAATGGAATTGTTGAAAGAAGAAACAGATCTATGATTTACTGTGCCAAAACATTAATGATGGAAAAGAATGTTGCTCTAAAATATTGGAGAGAAGCTATAAGTGTAGCTGTTCATACACTAAACCAAGTACAAGTCAAGAAAGGTACAAATACAACACCTTTTGAATTATGGTATGGTCACTCACCCAATGTAAAACATTTCAAAGTGTTTGGTTGCAAATTCTTTATCTTAAAGATGTTAGAAATGGAAAATTTGATGCAAAAAGTGATGAAGGCATATTTGTTGGTTACTCCACTAGAAGTAAGGCATATAAGTGTTTGAATATTAACACTAACAAAATTGTGGAAAGTGCAAATGTAAATTTTGATGAGCACACAGAAATCCAAGCTGAAAAACCAAAGAAAATGGAAGAGTATAGAACCTTTGTGTATTCTTATGAAGGAATGACTATTGATGAGGATGATGTCAATCAAATTGGAAATCGACAACAAATATCAATTTCAGCCGAGTCACAACTAGTGAATGCCGAGTTGCATTCAAAAGTCGAGTTATAGAATGAAAAAAATGCACAATTTGATTCTGAAGACAACATACATGATGAAGAACAACCTGACAATGAAGTGCATAGTGATCCTGAATCCGAAAGATCAAACATGGAAACAAGGACAAAGCCAAGATTATCCAAATATGTAAAATGACATCACCCTGCTGAACAAATAATTGGTGACAAAAATGCAAGACCAATGACAAGGAACAGACTAAGACATGAATCATGTCTGATCAACAAATCTGAACCCAAGATAGTATATGGTGCATTACAAGATGATGACTGGTATAAAGCTATGGAAGAAGAAATTGATCAAATAAGAAAAAATAAAACCTAGAGTTTGGTTCCTAGACCAACTGACAAGAATGTGATTGCCACCAAATGGGTATTCAGAAACAAACTAGATGAGAATGGTGAGATTACTAGAAACAAAGCTAGACTAGTATTTAAGGGTTATGCTCAAGAAGAAGGAATAGACTATGGAGAAACATTCGCTCCTGTTGCTAGAATGGAAGGAGTAAGAACTTTACTTGCATATGCTGCTTACAAAGATTTTAAAGTCTATCAGATGGATGTAAAATCTACTTTCTTAAATGGTATACTAGAAGAAGAAGTCTACATTGAACAACCAGAAGGATTTGTTGATGAAAAAAATAGGGATATGGTGTGTAAGTTACATAAAGCACTCTATGGTTTGAAACAAGCACCTAGAGCATGGTATGAGAGACTTCACAAATATCTAGTGCAAATTGGATTCAAAAGAACTGATGATAAAAATAACATGTACATCAAAGCAGAAGAAGGTAAAGACATTATTGTATCTGAAATCTTTGTGGATGACATAGTGTTTGGAGGTAAGGAAGTACTTTGCAAAGGCTTTGCTGACAAAATCAAACATGAATTTGAGATGTCTATGTTTGGAGAAATCAAATTTTTTGTTGGACTGCAAGTAAATAAACTCAAACATGGAATATTTGTTACACAATCAAAATACATCAAAGAAATTCTTAAAACATTTGGATTGGAGGAATCCAAACTAGTCAGCACACCAATGGCAACGGGAAATAAGCTATCCAAAAATGATGAGTCAGCTGAAGTCAATCAAACAATGTACAGATCCATGATTGGAAAACTACAATATGTTGTACATAGTAGACTAGACATAGCATTAGCAGTTGGAGTAGTGGCTAGGTTCTTTGCCAATCCTAAAGAAAATCATCTCATAGTAGTAAAAAGAATAATGAGATATCTCAAAGGAATTGATGACTTTGGTCTATACTACAAAAAGAATGGAAAATTTGAGCTCAATGCTTATACAGATGCAGACTGGGGAGGAAACATTGATGACAGAAAAAGCACAAGTGGAGGTGCATTATTTCTAGGAAAAAGGCTGGTTACCTGGACTAGCAAGAAACAAACATGTACATCACAGTCCACTACAGAGTCAGAATATGTGGTAGCTGTAGTCAATTTTACAAGCATTGTATGGCTCACACATCTATTGAATGGAATGAAAGAAGAAGTAACAAAACTTGTGATATTGTATTGTGGTAATACAAGTGCTATAAACATATCCAAAAATCTAGTGATGCATGCAAAAACAAAGCATATTGCACTCAAGTATCATTATGTCAAAGAATTGGTAGAAGACAAACAAGTGAAGTTGGAATACATTCACTCAAAGGAACAAACTACAGATATCTTCACGAAACCATTGCCCAAGGATGCCTATGAATATCTTAGAGGCAAGTTGGGGGTCATACCCCTAACTCAAGCAGTTTAAGGCAACATGAAAGCTGCCTTGCATCAATAGGAATAAATCATTGAAATATTAACAGGTTGATGCAAAGGATGACAATAGAAGCAAAAACTCTAAATCAGTCACAAGCATGGTGACAGAGGGAGAAAATCAACAAGAAGCCAAAGCTTATATTTTTCATGATAAAGATGCTACATCGTTGGCATTTATGTCAAAGAGGGAGAAATATGCAAAAAATTGATCCATACAAAGAAAAGAAGGAGATATATATATGAAAGAGGGAGATATATGAGATCAGTAGTAAACATACAACAAGACAACGTACACAATCTTGGTGGTAACTAAGTTGATCAATTGATTAGTTTGGTTTGCCATCAATGCCAAAGAGGGAGATTGTTGGAAATGATTGAAATGATCATAAGAAAAGTTGGAACTGGTAAAGAATATCCTCAATCATTGTTTTGTCATTGATGTCAAACTTGCTACTTACAGGAATGACAACTGCTTTAGTGATCCAAATACTATCAATTAGTTGATAGTCAAGGTGGAGGCAATCAATAAGATGTAACTAGATCACCTAGAGAAAGGTTGAAGTTATGATGTTGTAATGAAGTACAAGGATCAGTTAAGCCATTGATGAAAAAGTGTATTTGATGGAATACTATAAGAAACAAAGAATGGGCACACTAAAACATATCAAAGATTTAAGATTTTAGCTAAGTCTTTTGTAAAGCTCAAACTAAGATCATTAGAGAGAAGAAGCCAAGCAAATTCCTAGTTAGTGCCAAGTAGAATCAAGTGCCGAGCAGAATCAAGTGCCAAGCAAAATAAAGTGCCGAGTAGAACCAAGTGTCGAGCAGAACCAAGTGCCGAGTAGTTATAGGTGCCAAGTAACACAGAGGTGCCGAGCACTAGTAACTCAATAATGCTGAGTTGCTGCATTATTTTGGAAATCAAAGATTTGCCAGATCTAAGATGACAAGGTTGTTATCTAGAAATTTGTGAATTAAAAGGAAGATAAGAATGATGAGTAGGTGGCACAAAACACCATGTAGAACATTTTTCTTTTAAGGATATAACTGGCAAAGTTTCTAGAAGAGAACAAGATAAGGGGTAGATACATTGTATCCTACCTAATCCATTTTGAAGCCCTAAAATTGGAGAGGGAGAATTGAGTAGCAAAGGTAAATCAAACTCCTATTTAAGAAGACATAAGTTAATAAAAAAGAGAGAGAGAGGTCATCAAGCATAAAAGCATGAAGTGTTGTAGAATGTGCTAAGGAGAAGAAAGCACAAGAACTCTATTTGGATAGACGACCACATGGATGATTGCATTGGAAAAATGAGTTAGAAGACTCAAGGAGACAAAGCTTGAGAGGGAGACAAGCAGCCAGAGCTGAAGTGATTGAAGCCAAGCATAAGGATTGAATTGAAAGTGTGATCTAAAATCTGCAAAGTATGTTGTAAGTTATATCAGATCAAAAGACCATTATCGTTACTTTCTAGCAATTGTAATAGTAAGTTTAAATCCTATGGACTTAGGTTGGTTTAATAGCCATAAGATAAATCCTTTAACAGGGTGACATTCCAACTAAATGTTCTAAAGACCTTTTACTAGGCCCATTCCTAACAGTTTGGTGAAATCCTCTAACAAGGTCACATTTAACAGTGTGTTGTAAACCTTTAACAGGGCAGGCTTTTAACAGGGCATCACTTCAGAAGAGTGAAAATCAAGTAGCATGTTACTGGTGGTTTTTCCCAAATTGGGTTTCCACATAAATCATTGTGTCATGTGTTGATTTTGGATGTTTTGTCATTGCATATTGATTTATTGTAACTTGTTTATATGATTGATTTAAGTATTGGATGGATGAAAAGTATATGGATTCATTAAAAGTAGTAAAAAGGTATTAATAGAGAATTTTGGACCTTGAATAACTGATTCACCCCCCCTCTCAGTTATTCTAAAAAATTCTAACAACTCCTATATCAGACACGTGGGGTAATTTAAAACGTGACCCCATCATGTCTTAGGTGTTTAGAGGAAAACCAAGATGGCTAACCTTCTCCCTTTCTAGCCATGATGAATCTTCTACTGGGTTCCCTTTCCATTTAACCAGGTATTATTCATAAGTATTTTTCCTTGTACTTTCCAACATGACTGTCTAGTATCTCCTCTATCTCCTTTGTAGATGAACTAGTTAGGATACTCCACTATGCTTCTATAACTGCATCCTCATCACCTCCTTCATAATACTTTGTCAAATCTACAATGTTGAATACTGGTGAAATATTAAATTTGGTAGGAAAATCTACTTCATAGACACTTCCAGAATCATGCTTTTTCTCTAACTTGCATGGTCCAAACATCTTCATTTTTAGCTTATTATATGTACCCATTGGAAAATGGTCCTTTCTCAAATGAACCATGAATTCATCTCCAATTTGTAATTCCTTATACCTCCTTTTCACATTTTCCTTAGCCCTATATTATGTATTCATCTTTATAATGTGCTTTCTCACCTCCTCATGGATTTTTTAAAAATGATTAACAAATTCTTTTGCTTCAACACTACTTATCTCTCCTTTATCCAACCGCCTCAATTCAGAAGCATTTATGGGACTACTCCCATATACAGTTTGGAATGATGATTTACTAGTACTCCTATTGACAAAATTATTATATAAAAATTCTATTTGTAGTAAAATTAGATCCCAAACTTTTGTCTTATCTCCAGCCAAACATCTCAGTAAATTTTCCAAACTGTGATTCACAACTTTTTCCTGTCTATCACTCTACTAATAATGTGATGAACTAAAATTCAAATCTATCTTCAATTTCTTCCATAATGTATGCCAAAAATACCCAAAAAATTTGGTATCATAATCTGAAACTATACTCTTTGGTAGACCATGTAATCTCACCACTTCTCTAAAAAATAACTCTTACATATGAACAACATCACTAGTCTTCTTGTAGGGAATGAAATGTGCCATCTTTGAAAATCTACCAACCACTAAAAAAATAGAATCATGCCCTTGTTGAGTCCTTAGTAATCTAAGAATGAAACCCATGATAACATCCTTCCATGACTTATTTGGTATAGGTAATGGATGATACAACCCCACATTCTTCTTTACGCCTTTTTCCATCTAACATACTATGCAACTCTATACAAACTTCTTCACATCTTTCTAAAAATATGGCCAAAATTAGTTCTTAGCAATCAAAGCAATGGTCTTATCTCTACAAAATTATCCAACCAATCCTCCACTATGCTTCTCCTTGGCGAGATTCTCTCTCATTAAACTTCTTGGAATGCACAATTGGTTTCCTTTGAACAATATACCATCTTGGATTATGAAATCCAACCACTTTGTCTTGTCAAGTGTAACAATTTCTATGCAAACCTTCCAAGCTTCACCAAAATCAGGATCCTTTGGATACAAATTATTGAGTTTGTTGGACCCAACCACCTCAATCTACATCACTTTTATTAAAAGTTGTCTTCTACTAAGAGCATCTACAACTTTGTTAGACTTCCCATTCCTATGTTTTAAAACAAGTGTATAACTTTGTAAACATTCAACCCACTTAAAATGCCTTTAGTTTAATTTTTTTTTACTATTCAAATATTGCAAAGCTTGATGATTAGTATACAAAAGAACTCCTTAGGAAGAAGATAATGTCTCCACTTCTTAAATGCATGAAACATAGGATAAAAATCCTCTGTAACACTCTTTGGAGTAGGAAATTCATGGATAGCCTTCAATTTCTCTAAGTCCATTTTTAGACCTTTTGCTGAGACTACAAATCCTAGGTACACCAAATCCTTCAGAAAACTACACTTCTTTAGTTTTATCAACAACTTTTCTTCCCTCAACTTATAAAAAAACTTTAAAATATGCATCAAATTCTCCTCCAATGTCTTTCTAAAATCAATATATCATCTAGGCAAACAATGAAAAACTTACCTAGAAACTCCTTTAGTACCTCATTCATGAGCCTCACGAAAGTGTTTGATGAATTAGTTAGCCCAAAAGGCATGACTAACCACTTTTACAACCTTGCCTTGTCTTAAAGGAAGTTTTCACTCATATCCTTCTCTGATGTGAATTTGATGGAATGCACTCTTTAGATCTATCTTTGTGAAGTACTCAGCTCCACTCAAACAATCCATAATATCATCCATCCTTGGAAATAGAAGTTTGTACTTGATTGTGATCTTGTTGATAGCATAAGAATCTATACACATCCTCCATTCTCCATTATTCTTTGGTGCTAGTACTACTAGTACAACACATGGACTCAAACTCTCTCAAATCAACTCCTTCTATAGTAACTCATGAACATGTCTATTTAACTCTCCACTTTCTACTGGTGTCATTTTGTGTGCTTCCTTGTTTGGAAAATTGGTTCTTGGAATCAAGTCCATATGGTGACTTATCTTCCTCATTGGGGGTAATCCATTAGGTACACTATTTGACATAATATTAGAAAACTCTTACACATATATGTAACATCTATAGGTACCTCCTCTACTTCTTCTTTACCATATTTTGGGATTATAGAAAAACACATATGCTCATGCTTTATTCCTTGGAGAAACTCCTTTCCATCAACAAAACATATTCTAGAAGCATGACATAACTTTTCTTCTTTCTCCTTTAATGGCTTCAGGTTATGTTTCACTCCATCCTTTGTTAGAGTGTATGCATTTTCTTGCCCATCATATACAACATTCCTATCAAACTACCATGACCTACCCAACAACATATGACATATGTCCATAGGTATGATATCCTACAACACCTCATCCTAGTAGCTTCCAATTTAGAACTTCACTAAGCACTGCTCACTAACCATGACCTTGTGGTCATCTTACACCCAAGCAATATGATATGGGCCACAAGAGTATTTCTATCTCTTCAACTTCAACTTTGTGACCATGTTTTATGAGACCAAATTTTCAGTAATTCTACCATCAATGATTACATCACAACACTTATCTTTACATCTACACCTTGTGCAGAACAAGCTCCTTCTTTGATCAGGTTCATTCTCACCACTTAGTAGGACTCTTATGTTAACTAGGACTTCTCCTCTTTTAACATCTTCAAAATGTGATGATCTAGTATCTTCATCAACATGTGCAACTTTGGCATGGCCTTGTACTCTTTGATCTATTCTTCCTTGACATTTGAAAATCTCAAACTCTCTATGCCCTTCTTCTTCACAATGAAAACATTTCCCATGGAAGCCTACTCTTCCATATCCTTGTCCTCTACCTCTGCCTCTATGATCTCTATGATTTTAATCACGGGAATGATTGAAATTTCTTTCTCTCTAGTTTTTATTTTTACTCCCAACCTCATCCTTGTTCTTTTGATCATCATTTTGACCTCCATAAGATCATTTTCTAGATTTTCTATTGTGACCTCTTCACTACTCTTGTTATCAAATTTTTTTCTCAACTTCTCCTCAACTCTTAGGGAAAAATGGTATGGCTTCTCTATATTGGTCATTTGAACCAAACTTATCTTTTCCTAAATGCTTGGCCTTAACCCATTAAGATAATGAGTGACTTTCTCCTAATCAACATCTACATGGCTAGTTTTAATGAGAAATTAATAAAACTCTTTGGTATATTCTTGAACAAATTTTTCTACTTGCTTCAACCCTTGCATTTTCTTCAACATATCAAGCTCATAATCCATGGGAAGAAATTTTTGCTTTATATTTTCTATGATTTGATCCCATATGGTGATTTTTTCCCCCTCTTCTATTTCACTACACTTAGATCTCCTACCACTAGATCTTTGCGTGACCCTTTAGTTTGGCCTTTGCAAACTTGACCCAATCTGGATCTTCCATATCTTCATATTCAAAGTTATGATTTCCCAAAAATGTGTGAACATCAAACTTAGGTCTTTTTCTAATCTTAGGAATGGCCTTGAAAATATTTTCCTCCTCTAGGTTCAAAACTTCATCTTCTACTACTTGATATGTAGAAGTTGGTGTGCAAGATATATGCAAAACCCAACTTGATAGAAGCCACAATGATCACCTACAAGAAAAAAAACCTATTACATGGAAGAATGAAGCAAAGAGGAGAAGAGTGGCTCTCAAGATGAAAATGTATTCAAGAGGGGAAAAAAATGAATATTGAGTATTACAGTATACAAGGAGTGAGCTCCTTATAAAGGAAATGAAATAATCACATAGGGTGACTTGCTAAGCAAGTTACCACTTTAGAAAAACCTAAAGTTGACCTAGCCCTAAAAGGATAATTAGATATTAAATAAAAGAAAACTTTTATTAAATGTCAACCACATGATTCACTTTGAATTTCATCCACATGAAGTGATGCAGGGAGCTCCACTTAATACCATAACTCATAACATAAACATAGAAACAACAAAAAATGCTAAAACAAAATATGGACTTCTTATTTGCACCACAAATTTAGAATTATAGAATTCATAAGCACAATATGCTAACCCACATGGGCACCTTCAATATAGTAATTTGCAAGGCAAGCTATGAACTATCACCCAGAGCTCTCCTAGATAATGTTTGGGCCTTTCTTAAATATGCAGTTTTATGCCACTTGAGAATGTTCTAGATGCTCAAACTTAATACATAGGGGTGATAGACCCTAAGAGTACACATAGAGTCAGCCAAATACATCTTTAACACATTATTTTAGAAATTTCTATAGCCCAACTTTTGGAGGCCATAACTCATGAACCATTGCTTTGATTGGTTGTTATAACCACTTTTTGGAAACACCAGCTCCTGATCTACAAGCTCAAAACCACACTAGCACCCTTCCATCAAGTTTTTGAACCTCATCCAAGTACTCTAAGGCCTCCAACGATGAGCTTGAAGATTTTTCTACAAAATTTCCACCAAAAATCCATAATTTCTCTGATACTAATGCTTGAGCAATGGGATTTTTATGGTAGACTTACAACTCTAAAATGAACCTTCCTATAGAAAAAGAGAACATTCTAAGCTTATATGATAAACTTACTAAAAATAGCAAGTTCCCATAAATAGTAACCACCCTATCTATTAGTCCTTATTAAGATAGAAAAGACTGAAAATAAAATATTTTTGGGTGATGCAAGATTGCCTTTACACCTAGGATGCTCCTACATCATAAAGTGACAAAAATCAAGTGGATGCAATAGTAGATGCAATAGTTAAATCTTAAGCCACAACTAGCAGATGCAATAGTAGATAAACTATTGAAGCCACAAGATCTCCTGACTAGCTAACACTATTGCTTGGTACTTGGCCTCTATAGATTATAATGTAATAGAAGATCACTTCGTACAAGACCATGTGATAGGACTAGAGCTAAGATAGAAAAAAAAGCTAGAAGTAGACTTCTTATCATCAACAACACCAGCCCAATCTAAGTCTGTAAAGCCAACAATGTGTGGGGATCTTGTAGTGTAGTGAATGCTAAAATATGTAGTGCCCTAAATGTACCTCAAGATACACTTGGAAGCCTGCTAATGGCTCTCATGAGGGTCATGGGAAAACTAAGAAACAAGATCAATAGCAAATGAGAGATCAAGATGAGTATGAGTAAGGTACAACAAACTACCAAAAAACTATCAGTATAAAGTAGGATCTACTGAAGCCATAGGACAAGTGGTAGACAATACAACACCTGACTGAAAGAATGGAGGTGTAGGATTGCAATCAAGCATGCTGAAGTGTCGTAGCATATCAAGAGCATACTTCTGTTGATAGATAGAAATACCATTAGAAGTTCAAGTAACATATTGGCCCAAAAAATAGTGTAGAAGTTCAAGATCTACCATCTCAAACCACTCCATCAATGCTCATTGAATACTCTGGATCATGAGAGATGAGCCATTGGTAATTATGAGATCATCAACATAGAGAACAGGTATCACAATATCATTCTACCTGACATTGAATGTATACCATATGATCTGAACGACAATGTGTGAAGTTTGTAGAAATGAGTCCATCTTCTCATACCAAGCTCAAGGGGCTTGTTTGAGACCATACAATGAATGTTGAAGTTTGAAAACTAATGAAAAATCATGCACAAAGATCTAAGGATTCTCCATATAGATCTCCTCTTGAAGATCATCATGCAAGAATGCACTCTTCACATCCATTGAAAGACTGACCATCCCTATGAAGCTGCTAGGGAAAGGACACAAAAAATATAATTTATCTTGTATATAGGGGAAAAAGTCTTAGATTAATCAATACCCTCAACCTATGAGAATCCTTTCACAATAAGATGTGCTTTGTACTTATCAATAGAGCTATCTGGAGCATAATGGTATGGTACAACCATTTGCACTAAACCAACTTTCTTTCTTTTAGAAGAGTGCAAAGATCCCAAGTGTGATTCTTCATCAAAGAAGAATACTCCTCATCCATAGCCAAATCCCATTCTAGATTTCCAGTTGCCTCTAAAAATCTCTGTGGATCTATAGAAATAGCATGACTTAAAAGACTAGAACCAAACATTTAAGCATGAGTGTGATGGGTATCAATAGAACATCCTACCAAAGGACTAGTTGACTCAATGGTAACACAGGCCCTCCTGGGAAAAGGTGGAGCAACTAGTGGTGGTGGAGGAGGTGGATGTGGTGAATTATCATCTACATCATCATCAAAATATTGAACATCCTCAAGAAATAAAGAGGAAGGAGTAGGCAATGAGGAGGAATCCAAGGAGGGAGAATCTGGAGGAGGAAGGTGTTCTTCATACTAGACATCTTGGCAAAACAAGACCTCTCTATACATAGGATCAAAAAATGTATATGCCTTCACATCCTCATAGTAGCCAAAAAATATGAGTGGTCAACTCTTCTTCTCCATAGATTTCCTTTGAGCATCAAGAATAAAAGCCCATGCCTTACTGCCAAAAACTCAAAATGTGGAAACATCAGGCTTGGCATGAGACCAAGCCTCCTCAAGAGTCATATGTAGTTGGGCATTTGATTCTAAATGTAGTTGGCACATTGACTGCATTAGCCCAAAATGAAGATGACATATCCCATGAGTGAATCATGCAATTTTCCATCTACTGTAAGGTTCTATTATTTTTCTTAGCAACACCATTTTTTTGAGTAGTGTGTGGAACTAAAAGTTGATCTAGTAAACCATGTTTAGTGCAAAAATCTCTAAATGCCTGATTTACATACTCCCCCCTAATATCTGTGTATATCTATATGAGAGAAAAACCAAATTTCTTCTCTAAAAAAGTCTTAAAGATTTAGAAGGAATGAAAGACATTAGATTTGTAGTTGTAAGAATTTTCCTAAGGCAATAATTCAATGCCAAGATCAAGAAGCTTAGTAGATAGCACAAGAGAGACAAATAGTGATGAAATGAGAATCCCAATAATGATCAAAATGATAATGGATATCAGATGAATACATCATAGAAGTTCCTTGTAGATAAAGGAAACTGATATGTCTAGGATTTAGAAAATAGATAAGCATAACAACTAAGCACATGTCCATGAAGAATGGATTATCCTCCATTGTGCATGAATATATGTGCAATAATGAGAGGATAATAATACAAAAGTGTATCTCATAAAGAGATCTAGTAGATGACATGTGCTCAATTGGAGTGCAAACTACTATATTTTCACCATGACAATTCATATGAATCTAAAAACTCCTAGGTGTCTACATGAAAACTAATATGCTAATGCATTAACCTAAGTAAACTTATATAAAGTGTAGTTAGTAAATACTTAATTACACCAACACCACCCCTTATGTGCAACTTAGCAGAATGTACTTAAGCTCACAAAAGCTAGATGATAATGCAATATGGGTCCCAGCTACTAGGCCATGTTAGGTACTCATGTACAATATGCAAGTACAAATGATATGCAATGCAATCTCTCATAAAGCAGAGAAAGAGAGAAAAACTCATGGGAAAAATCCTCCCCTAAAAAGAGAGATGAAAAAACAAGATGCATGGATGGATGGAGTAACTAAGATCCCCCCACTACAACATACATCATGTATATACAATAGAGAAGTATGATAAAGACACAATCTCAGAAGAGGAAAAGCTCCCCTCTATAAGAGAGAAGAAGTAGAAGAAGAAGAAAGGAGAAAAGGTAGTCTCCCCACATGTAGAATTCCCATCAGTGATAGTTTCTCTAAAATGAATGTAGAAGTGTATCCATGAGAATAATGTTCCTCCCCTTAGGAAGAAAAAATGCCATAGGTACATATGAGATGCTTGCCCAATGTGTAGAAAGAATCCTAAAGATGAATGATGTCTCTAAAAATTTCTCAACTATCCCTGTGTTGATACTAATGGTCACCCCTTCCAACACCGTTGAAAAGAACAAGTTCAAATCTATAAAGGATGGATGTAGAGCATATCCCAAAGAACCATTTGTATCCTCAAATGATAAAGAGACCTCCTAAAAATTCTATACATAAGGATCCATGATCATATCAACCTTGTAAGGTTGATCATGTAGAGAATGGACAAGAGGGTCAGAGTGTTCCCTCACAACAACTGAAGAAGGATCTTCTTAATCAAAGTGAAGATGTATATCATCAATAATGTCTTTGAGACCTACTATGTAGGACTCCACAAACAAACTTGAAATATCTATCAAGTAGTCATCCGTTGATTCTAGAACTAGAAGATAAGGTGTACCCAACTGGACTAAATTACATGGACCTATCACTATATCAATGCATGCATGTTGAACTTTCTGATCTTGTGACCTTTTTCCATATTTTTCAGAATGACCCCCCACATCTAAACCTATTGAATCACTATATTGATATTTTCACTATCAATTTTCACAATGTTTGAAGTATAGAGAGGATTAGAGGATAAGATAGGTAAACTTTCCTCAAAGTGAACATTCCTCTCTATGAATACCTCATGAGTCTTAGGATCCATAAGTCTATATGCCTTAACACTTTCTTAAAATCCAATGAAAGTACAAGGCCTTGGTGGTGGTGCCTTGCATTCCCTTGAAGATATATGTGCCCATGTTGGAAAACCAAAAACTTTGAAGTGCTTCACAACTGGGTTTCTTCCACACCATGCCTCAAAAAGAGTTATTCCATCTAAGACATTATGAGGAGACCTATTAAGGATGTGACTAGCACTACTTATATTTCTACCACAAGTGTTGGATCAAGAGACATAGCTTGAATCATACAAATTTCCATTTGCTTAAGAGTTTTAATCCTCATTGCTGCAATACTTGTCTTTGTGGACTAAATGCTATAGGATTATGAACATCAACACCCTCAAGTTCACAAAAGTCTTTTAGTCTTTAGTTCACATATCTACTTTCATTGTCCATATGAAGAACCTTAATGGATTTACTTGATTACTTCACGACATGAATCTATAAGGCTATAAACTTATCAAACACTTCATTCTTGTGATTAGGAAGGTAGATCCATGTGTAGCATGAAAATTTATTAATAAAAGTGAGGACATAGCAACTCTTGCTAACTGATGTCACTGAAAAAGCGCCTACTAGAATTGTGTGAACCAAGTCAAGAACAACTGAAGCTCTCCAAGAATTCCCTTTGTCAAACTTCTCTTCTAGATGCATATCCATTTAACAAGTTGATTATATACCCTTAGAAAATTTGATTGTAGGTAGATTTTTTACCATATTTGTTGAGCTAATTTGATGAAGATAGTGGAAGTCAAGATGTCCATACTGCACATGCCATAATTTAATTTGTGATTATGAATGTGTCAACAATGCATGTGAAGGAGACTTAGGAAAAAAGTGGGAGAAATAATAAAGCCCTGTAGCATGATTAACATTACCCACTACAACCATAATTAACATTACCCACTGCAACCAATTATGAATCATTCTTTAGATTTCACACCATTACTGAATTAGGAAGGAACTCAACTTTATTTCCACCTCCACAATGAGTGATTTGGTAGATTGAAAGGAGATTAGTGCTAAGGTTAGGAACATAGAGAACATCTTTGAACTCTCCATTTTACATCTCAACTTGTCCTTTCCCTTCAACTTCCACTTGTGTATCATTCCCTGTAAAGATGTGAGGTACCTTAGATTTCTCTAATGAAGAAAAGTGACCTTTTGAAGAACCCATATGATGTAAGGCACCTAAGTCAAGAATCCATTCCCTTGAAGAAGTTGAACTTGCCATAAGTGCTTGCCTTTTTCCATTTGAAGTGGATGGATTTGAATCCTTGGAAGCATTTGACACATTGATCTTATTCTTCCTAAGTAAGTTTTATAACTCATATATTCTCTTAGTCTTGCAATGATGCTCATCATGATTTGGTTTCTTGCAATATGCACAAAATAGTTTATCCTTCTTGTTGGAAGAAGAATTTCCTTGTTGTGAGGAAGAAGATTGTTGTGTCTCTAATTGTGATTTTGGCTTCCACTTATTTTTTTTGTTGTTGATGAAAACATTTACTGCCTTGATTTGTTTGGTTTTTATTATTAGCAACCAATGCCTTGGACTTTGATGACTTGAGAATTCCCATATCTATAAACTTGGATTGTTCAACATCAACATTTCCACAAATGCATCAAATAAAGGCTTAGTGAAGGCACTTCCCATGGTCAAATTGTGAGTGTTGTAACTTGAAACAAAAGATGCATACTCTGAAGGTAGCCTCTTCAAGATGTGATGAATCAATCTATCATCCATCATGGGATTACCACAATCTTTAAGTAGTGCTCTCAATTGTTTCTTGACATATTCTTGAATTGTGTCAAAATTCTTAGGACCCAATAGAAGTAGATCATCCTCAATTTGGAATCCCTTTTCCTCATCCACCTTACCATATAACCCTTCAAGTTTGTCCCAAGCACCCTTGGGATCCTTAAAGCTAGAAATGTGGAAGAAGAGATCTCTATGACCACAAGTCCTAATAATTCCTAAACCCTAGTTTTCTTTAATTTTCCAATCAACTTGTGCATCAACATCAATGGGTTTTACAATTGTACCATCTACATATAGATTTAAAACTTTTTCCATTAGTCTAATCCATACAATATCTTTCCATGTAGTATAATTGTGTGATGTTAAAAGTGAAGTTTTAGGTGAACCCATGATGCAAAAACTTAAAAAGAGAACAAGAGAAAAAGAGACACACAAGAACATAAGGCACCCCACCTAAACTAATCAATCAAAGAACCAAAGTGTTTTTACAATTTCCACTTGCCAAAATAGACCAAAGTGGACTTCTAATTTTGATGGTTACAATAGAAAAGATGAAGCTATAGTAGACTAAAGTACATAAGACACTAGATCTCTCAAGGATCTAAACAAGTACAAGTTCTAAAATAGGCCAAAAATGACCAAATGCTGAAAGTACACTATTTACTTACAATTTCTTTGAACTAATATCAGATCTAGAAAGTAGATGAAAAATTATGCACTATAAAAATACAGAACTAAAAATGTCTCTATATGAGCCCTAACGAAGCCTCTAAAGTGACAAAGATAAGGATTGCATAGGAATAGTCTCTGAAATCTCTCAATTTTGCAAACTTTATCTACCAAAACTATACAATAGATGCACCAATGGAAAGTTCAGGAAATTATACCTAAAAGTAAAAAAAAAGTGCCTAATTTGGAGTCTAGATGAGTGACTTATGGCCTTTTAAAGTTAGACTCCAAAATCAAAAAAAAATATGGTGAGGGCTCTAATTTTCAAGCACCTACTAATGTCATCAAAACCAAAGCCTAAAGTTGATAGTTTGGGTCCTGTCAAGGAAAATTGCAAAGATGCAACTAGTGACATTGATACACTCATCAATTTTAACTTCACAAATATTTGTGAAAATGCAAAATAAATTTACTAGATTTGCTCACTGATCAGAGGTCTATTTGGAGGAGATTATGGTATAGTGATAGCATTAGATAAGGAATCTAACTTTTTTATTTGTTGGACCAATGTCAAACTTGAAATGAGATCCAATGATTAATGTGCCAATTTAGATGATGTATTGCCAATGCTAGAACCCTCAAATGTCACTATATATCCGATCTACATTGAATTAAATCATCGAATAAAAATCTTTGCAAGTCATAAGATATTAGCCTAATCTTACTATGATTTGGGTTGAGAGCTCCCATGTTGAAGATTTCAACTTGCATTCGATGGATGGAACTAGAATGACCACCCAATGTCATTCAAGGAGTCATAATGATCAGTACACCAACTTGAATGGATTCTTAGATCACTAAATGTTTGTGTAGTGATCCAATGTTAAAGACAAGCTTAGGTTCAATGTCCTTAGATGTTCTTGGATGTCCCATAGGTTTGATATTGAATATTGGTAGGGCTCAAACTATGAGCCGCATGTTTGGGGAATGCCTCCACTAATTTGGATGCTTCATGAATATCTAATTGGGCTACTAATGAGATGTGAAGGTGACCCACGATGCTTGATCTAATTTTGAATCTCAATGTTGCTAGGTTAGAGATTAGTGAAAGCCTATAGAATGGTGTAGATCTAACCATGAGATGAGTTGGGTCACACTCAAATTTCTTTGCTTGACTTCAATTGGACTACCAATGGGAGATTATTACATGTTGCTACAAATTGAAAGAGTACTATGTCACAGTGTGGGCTCATGGGCTATGTAGAATGGGTGCTCAATAGCAATGGTGATTGTGCAATGTTTTGGTTGAGCCTTATATCACTTAGAATATCAATATTGAAAATGAGCCTAGATCAAATTTCCAATTTTAACCAAATGCGTATGCCAACTCAATGGGGAACTTGAAATCCAATGAGAGATGAACTTGAATGAGTCAATATTTGAGTCCTCACACCAAAGAAAGATTAGTTGTCACTTGGGCTCTATGAAGTTTCCAAGTGCATCAAATTACATATTTTTCTCTCCTAGATCAAATCCAAGACCCAACTACGATGGTAAATCTCTATGCTCTTTGAACAAGGTACCCTAACATACTTACCATGCATAGAGAAGGCCAAAATCAATATATTTTCGAGAAAGCTAAAATTTTCCAGATCTAAAAAAATAAAATTATAGATCCAAAAATTAACACTAAAAATCCATACCAAACTTAATGGGTTATCATACCATGGCTCACTACGAAGAATGATACATATAATCCTCCAAATGTACAAATCAAGCTTCTAAGTCCAATTCAAAATTTTTTTTTGCCTCAGATTTGAGTTTTTCCCAACATAGGCAAATTTATAGTCAAAATTTATGCAAATAGTCACTTGAATGCAATGGTGAGGTTAGATCTTGCTCAAAACAATCCCAATAACTATGGATATTTGGATGTGAATTGTGGCCCTCTAAAATGAAGAAAAATGAAGCTCTATAATGGCTATGCAATGCAATTCTTGTGGCTTTGATACCATGTATGAATTTGCCTAAGGCAATAATTCAACTCTAAGATTAAGAAGCTCAGTAGATAGGACAAGAGAGACAAATAGTGATCAAATGAGAATCTCAATAATGAACAAAATGATAATGGATATCATATGATTACATTATAGAAGTGCCTTGTATATAAAGGCAACTGATATGTCTAAGAGTCATAAAAGAGATAAGCATAACAACTGAGAATATGTCCGCCAAGAGTGTATTATCCTCCATTGTGCATAAATGTATGTGTAACAATGAGAGGATAAGAATACAGAAGTGTATCTCATAAATAGATGTAGTAGACAACATGTGCTAAATTGGAGTGCAAACTATTGTGTTGTGAACATGACAACTCATATGAATCTACAAACTCCTAGGTGTCTACATGAAAACTCATATACTAATGTATTAATCCAAGTAAACTTAAGTAAAGTTTAATTAGTAAATACTTAATTACACCAACAATACTTAAGAATAAAAGCCCATGCCTTACTACCAAAAACTCAAAATGTGGAAACATCAGGCTTGGCATGAGACCAAGCCTCTTCAAGAGTCATATGTCACATTTCCTTATAGGGCATTTGATTTTAAATTTAGTTGTCACAATTGGATACTTCAGCCCAAAATGAAGATGACATATCCCTTGACTGAATCATGCAATTTTCCATCTCTCGTAAGGTTATGTTCTTTCTCTTGGCAACAACATTTTTTTTAGGGCTATGTGGAGCTAAAATTTGATGTAGTAAACCATGCTCAATAAAAAAATCTCCAAATGCCTGATTCACATACTACCCCCATTATCTATGCATAATTTTCAAAGAAAAAAACCAAATTTCTTCTCCACAAAAGTCTTAAAGATTCAGAAGGAATCAAAGACATTAAATTTGTACTTAAGAAAGTACACCCATGTACATTTGGAGAAGTCATCAATGAATGTGAGCACATAATGGGCCCCTAAAAAAGGAGTAGGAAAGGATATAAGATCACTATGGACCAGCTTCAAGGGTGCCTTAGCATGAGTGTCTAATCTTGAAGGAAAGGCATCTCAATGATGTTTGTAAAGAACACATGTGCAACAAAAACCATCCATGCAAGAGATCTATGGTAGCCTAGAAACAAGTACCTATCTACTCATCTATTGTAAATAGTAGTAGTTGCCATGCCCAAAACACTCATTCCAAAGCTTGCTCATAGAGTTTGCATTTACAACAAGAGAATAACTCACACTTTCTAAACTCTCAAATCCATCAAATCAGTATAAGTGAGACTAAGAATCCACACTTCTAGTATCAATAACTAAATTAGGATCAAGGAGATCTCAAATAATTACATCATGTGGTGAGAGCTAAACTATCTTACTAGAGCCAAAAAGGAAAATTTGATAAATAGAAAGAAGGTTCATAGAAATTTTAGGAACTAAAAGAACATTCTGAAGAGAACCACCATCAAGTGAAACAAAACCTAAACCAAGAATTAGGAGTTGTGTAGAGTCACCAACTATAATATATGATGTGGCACTATGAACAAGTGCGGTGACCAAATTTGGTGAGTGAGTCATATGGTGTGAAGCACTAAAATCAATGATCCAAGATGATATTAAAGACATGGCTCATGCATGAAGAGTGTGACCCTTCCCCATAGTTGAGGAAGATGGCTGAGGAGAGGAGACATGATGCTATTGCATGGATTCCTATAAATATTTTAACTATTTCCAAAACTAGATGTCCTTCCTTGCCACAAAAACTACAAGGATTACCTGTGGACTTCTGAGTCTTGGAGAAAGATTCACCAAACTTAGAACAATTACCCTTCTTAGGGTTGGATTGTGGTTTGGAAGGAGACTATGTAGATGGCTTGTAGGGATGCTCATGACCAACTAAATCTCTCTTGGGCTTTGGTGTTTACTTCTTCTTCACAATAGATGATTGTGCAACCAATGCTATGGTCTTTCATCTTGATAAAGAATCTAGCTAGGAAATCATGGCTTGTTCTCTAGTCAATTAATCAAAAAGTTCCTCAAATTTTGGCATGATAAAATTAGTCTCCAATGCATCCATAGTGGAGTGAGAAGTAGAGGAGAAAATTTGAAAGTTTCCCTAAAGCTTTGACAATATCAAGAAAATGCATTGTTTATTTGTCTTTGTCTTTCCACAACCCTATAACAATGATCTTTATTTCTTGAACTTCATTAGAAAGTCCTCAATGGATCAAAAATAATCAATTACTAGTGATGTAAGTTCAGCCTCAAGTTGGAGTTCTTTGAACACATTTACTATACCAAATAATGATTCAAACTTAAGCCATAGCTCTTGAGAAGTATTAGACTTATCAAGATGGAATTGCAAGCTATCCGAAACACTCAAAGAAATCTAACCCATGGCTTCATCTATTTTATTAGAGTGATGAAATCATTTCCATGGACTTTGAAATAGAGGTTTATACTCATTCAAAGAAGGCCATAATTCTTTAGAATGAAGAAGCCATGTCATGCCAATCTTCCATGTATGATAGTTATGTGGGGATAGAGGAGTTAGACTAGAAGAGGTCTTAGGCATTGTGAAAAGAGTAGGTTGTGTGTTACAAATGTAGGAACAATTGAAATAATACCCTCCCACAATACAATAAATTGAACCCCAGTAGCTAAAAACAATGCATATACAATGAGAAAAACAAAACCACTTTTGATAAGTGACTTAGTTACCTTTAAAAGATTTTGCCAAATAGGATAGTAGATATGGATAGAGCATTGCATAAGCTTTTCAATGTCTTTTTGTTGGCAGAAAATGGAGCTTAGACACTAATGATATGGCCCCTAGAGTGAAAAAATAAGTTTAGCCTTTGATAGTGAAAATAGGTGACTAAACAACATCCAAATTTGAAGAAACCTCCACCATTGTGACAGGCTCAAAAACAACTTTCTAGTGATTTTTTTTTTTAAAATGGTGTTTGGATGCTCAAGTTATGAGAAAAAAATTGAATACTACTCCTTATGGCCTAGAAGGGCATCAAAAGTGTTCATGTAGCACTAATGTGAACATTTCACTACATTAAGTTTGACAACCACATGGACATCACAAGCAAAAAAGGACAGCTAATGAGGTTCTAGATAGGCATTGAAAGTATGTTGACAAGGCACTAATGTTAGTGTTGGTGGGGTTGAGTGGTAGTACTATGGGGGTGGTTGGGGTTGGGAAGCACCATGATATGTTGTTGGTGTCATTGGCTAGGGCCAATAGTGCTACTAGTGAGGCCGTTGACGGTGGCAGCTCTGGAAGCTAACTGTGGGCTGCCACATGGTGGCACACGGGAGTCCATAATTTTTTTACTAGCCTCATATAGCATGCCTAGGAATCCAAATGCTAATGGTGTCCAAATGAGATGAATTTTATATGGAAGTGGAGGTTTTTGGGTGCTTTGAATTGAACAATGAGGTCTGGTTGGGCTCAAAGTGCACCAAAAAAAATCCTCCCTAGATCTACAAAGACACTCAAAATGGAGCAAAAAAATGCCTCCAATAGAAAATTTGTCCAATAATGGACAAAATTTATATGAAAATGGGGGTTTTTGGGCCTTTTGAATCCAATAGTGAGGTCCATTTGGACTCAAAATGTAACAATAAAACACCCCTTAAGAACCCAAAAAAATGATATTTGAAACCCTTCAATCTAAAAGCTTCAAGAAGAACTTCAAACATGGCCAAAAATCTATAGGAAGGCTATAATACCATATATAAATTTGTGTGGAAGATATATGCAAATCCAAAGTTCGCAGAAGCCACAATGATCACTTGCAAGAAAAATATCTATTACATGGAATAATGAACTAAACAAGAGAAGAATGACTCTCAAGATGAAAATGTATTCAAGAGAGGAAAAAAATGAATATTGATTGTTATAATATACAAGGATTTAGATCCTTATAAAGTAAATCAAACAATCTACATAAGGTGACTTGCTAAGCAAGTTACCACTTTAGAAAACCCTAAAGTTGACCTAACCCTAAAGGGATAATGTGACATTTAATAAAAGGAAACTTTTATTAAATGTCACCCAAATGATTCAATTTGAATGTCATCCACATGAAGTGAAAAAATTCGAGCTTCAATATTGACTAAATAGTGAAATCTTTAGTGTAGATAAAGGCAATTAACCTTTAATCTAACATGATCAATATTTCCTCATTTCCTTTCATCCTTACTTTCATCACTGCCTATGACAAGATTCATTCCTTTGCATATTTTTTCTTTTAATTCTTGCATTTTCCTTTGGAGGGATCTAAAATCTTGAGGTATAACAGCTAAAACTCTCCCACCACACTCTCTTCATGGAGGCAGTTTCATGCTTTTGTTGAAATCCTAGTGCAAACTGCCTCACAATTGATAATATTTCTAGACACTCAACCCAAACCATAGTCCTAGTGAAAACTACCTCACAATTGGTGATTTTTCCACACACTTGGGAACTCTAGCTTAGATACCACTTGATGAAGGGTGCTCCCTTTAATAACATAAGTATATAATAGAAACAAAGAAACAAATCAAATTTCAAGAAAAAAATGTGGGCTTCTTATTATCATCGCAAGTGCAAATTTACACAATTCATAATTACAATATGCTAACCCACATGGGCACCTTTGTTATAGTAATGTTCAAGAAAAAGCTACAAACTATCACCCAAAGCTATCCTAGACAATGTTTAGGCATTTCTTTATGCTTCCTAGGAAGGTTCTAGGCACTCAAACTTAATACCTAGGGCCTATAGACCCTAATAATACATCAAAATTTGGCCAAATATACCTATGACATTTATTTTGAATGTTTTGGTCGATCCAACTTCAGAAGACCATACTCTCAAATTGTTGCTTTGATTAGCTATTATAATCACTTTTAGAAACCCTTGCTCCTAATCTACATGCTTGGTTTCATGCAATTGCCTACCTGTCAAGTTTGTGGGCCTCATCTTGGAATTTTTAGGCCTCCAATAGTGAGCCTAAAGTTTATATACCAAAATTACAAACCAACAATCAATAATAAATCCATGAATAAACATGATATGACACTAAGCCTCAACTAGTAGCCTGATATATCCAAGATGAATATCCATCTCTGAAATTAGGATATTCTGAGCATGTATGAATGAATTACTAAGTAACAAGCCTCTACAGACAATAACTCTTCATTAAGACAACCCTTATTGAAACAACTAAAATGAAATATTTTTGGTTGATGCAAGATTGATCTTATAGCCAAGATGCTCCTACATCACTTAAGGTTGACTCAAGGAATTATTTTGAGGACATGGTATAAATGAAAGTTATTTTCATTCTTGTAATGTATGTATTAAAGTGTGATATGAAAAGTATTTGGTAAATGTGAATAAATGACCTAAGGGAACATTCAGATGTGAAGTTCATGATCTAGTATTGAGATTATAAGAGGGTAAGTCTAGTCAAGAGGATAGAGCAGCTAAAGTTATTCCATTTCTATTATTCTACAAGGAATAATATAGAGACTAGTTGGAAAGTGAGTTCGATGGTCTTTCCCTTGAAGCTATTTGGACAATGGGTCCATTTTCCTTCAACAACTCCTAAGAGGGTTAGTACAACTCCTAATAGGGTTAAAAACTCCTAATAGGGATTTAAAGTCTCCTAATAGGGACTAATATGTACTGCATATATTTCATTGGCTCCTAACAGCTTCCATCCTCTCACAAGGAACTTTTATATTAATACATGATTTTGTGGGTCTCATCCCCATTGGAGTTTTTCCTCTAATGAAGGGTTTCCCTAGTTAATGTATTTGGTGTTATTATTTATGCATATCTTCTTATGGTTTTGAATATATTATTCAAATTCATAAGGGTTAATAAGGTTGATAAGTGTTATAATAGTTGGATAACTGATTCAACACCCCCTCGCCCCCTTTCTATTATCTTGGTGGACTTTACTTTCTAACAATTAGTATCACAAGATTAGGTCCTTGAAGAAAATGATAATAGCTTAAGGAGATCACTTGTGGGTCACTTCAAAAAAGAAAGTCCTAAATTTGATGGATTTAACTATGATAGCTAGAAAAAAAGATGAAGACTCATTTTCTATGTATGGGTCCAAGGTATGGGCTGATGACAAAGATTAAAAAGGAGATTGGGGAAGAAAGGAAACTTGAAGAATGCAATGAAGTTGAAAGATTTATTTATGTATAATATGCCTTCCAAAGAAGCATTATTGTTATCTCTTCCTAAGAATAAATATAGTCAAGTAAAATTCTTAGATACACCTCATGAAATTTTGGTAGCCTTAGAATCAACTTTTGAAGGTGATAAGCTTGCTAAAAAAATCAAACTATAGAATTGGATATGTTTGTTTCAAGATGCTAAAATGATAGAAGATGAAACAATGAGAAATTATATTGGTAGAATATCAAATATTGTTGCAAGAATTAAGTATTATAAGGGATCTAAATATGAATATGAGATTATATGGAAGATTTTGAAAACTTTGACATCACCAATGAGAAAAATAATATAGATGATTGAGCAAGTGATACCTTGTACTAAGAATTTTACCATAGAGAATTTACTTTGAAGATTGGAATAATTAGTAGTGATCTTTAAAAAAATGTATAATTTCCCAAAGTGCAAACAATTATTAGCACATGGAATGTGTGTTCTTATTTATCAAGAAGTGCAAGCACAAGTGAGTTATGTTAGCACCAATAGATCCAGATCTGAGAAGGATTGAATAATTAAAGAATGAATTGCCCTTCTTGTAAGAAGAAAACTAGATGGTAAGATAATTTTGCTAACATGAATGCTGATGGTATTCCTTTGGGGGAGTATCATGAACATTACTAGGGAACGTGGGAGATTATTAACATGATTTCCATGTTGCATTCATAACTAAGTTTGTCACTGATGTCAACATAGGAATATTTCTCTAAAGATTGATAAAGTAGTAGAAAAAGATTGAGGTCATATGGATAGAGAATTGATGATTAGGTCAAGTGTGCTTAAGGATGTGTTCTACATTGTGTCCTACTAATGAGGTTAAGTGCACATGAAATAAGTTAAAGACATGCAGAAGATATGTTTGATTTATAGAGAGTAGTATATTGATAGAGTAGATCTAAGAAGTAGTTCCTAATGATTATTTTGTATCTCTTTATTGAGATAGAATCATGACATGCAAGGTTAGATAGTGACAAAAGATAGTTTGATGGTGACATCAACAAGTGTGCAAGGTCTAAGGTTGTACATGTGAGAATTTATAAAGACTATATTGAGTAATCATAAAATAATTTATTATCTTAATGAGGTCCTATTATAATTAACTGGGAAAGCCTCAAGGCCAACTCAAGGAATTTTTTTGAGGACATGGTATAAAGGAAGGTTATTTTATTTTTGGTAAAGTGTGAATTGTATGTGTATGAAGTGTGAACTGTATGAACAAGAGTAGATTATTTGGTAAATGCAAGCAAGAAATCCAAGGGATTATTGGATGAGAAGTTGGTGATTTAATATCAAGATTAGAAGAAGAAGTCTAGTTGAAAACATAGAGGAAGAGGATGTATATGTATAGTTCATTTCTATTATTCTAAAAGGAATAATACAAAGATCAATTGGATAATGAGTTCAGTGGTCTTTCCCCTAAAGTTGTTTGGACAGTGGGTCCATTTTCCTTCTACAACTCCTAATAGGGTTGGAATCTCCTAACAAGGATTGACATGTATTGAATGTATATATTGACTCCTAATAGGGTCTATACTCTAACAAGGAACATTTATATTAGTACATCATTTTGGGGGTACCATCCCCATTGGGGTTTCCCTAGTTAACATATCTAGTGTTATTGTGTATGAGTATCTTTCTATGGTTGTTGATTATATTGCTCATATGGTTATGGTTTAATAAGGCTGATAATTACTATAATAGTTGTATAATTGATTCACCCCTCTCTTAGTTATATTGGTGGATTTTACTTTCTAACAAATTTTAAATTTTTTTCTTGCAATGAATTTGGTCATTATGCTTTTAAGTGACCTAAAAGAGAAAAGAGTATAAGAAGAATTTCAAGTCTAGAAGACCTAGAGATTATTTGTATGCAAATGAAGATTATGAGTATGAAGAAAGAGTTTAGAGTGAAAGTGATGATGAACTAGGATTTGTGTCTATAAAAGAAGAAAATCCTAAAAAAGAAATTAGAGAAGAAAAAATCTTAGTTTTGCAAGTTAAAAAGAAGTCAAATTGGATTATAGATAGTGGATGTTCACATAATATTATTGGAGATATGAATAAGTTTTTTAAGTTCAATAATAATGATATAGGAATTTTTAGAGTTGGTTGTTATGAATATGATCTATTACTACTGATGGAAAGACTGATACTAATGATGTTTTTCTTTATGGATTAAAGCATAACCTAGTGTTTAATAGTTGGATGATAAAGCTTATCAATTACAATTCACAAAGAAGACATGCATCATCAAGGATAAAGATGGTAAGTTGATTGACACTGGTACAAGATCCAGAGGTAATGTGTTTGAATTGAACCCTACAAAGATGACTTTATTGGTTGCAATGGTGGGTAAAATTTTTTTATGACATATAAGATTTTGTAATTTAAAGTTTGATAACATTGTGAAGGGTAGTAGTACATTTTCCATTAGAGATCTACCTAGAATTGTGAAAGTTACTAATATTATTTGAAAAGAATGTGTTATGGCTAAGAAGAATAAAGTTTCTTTTCCTAGAAAGAAGTTCACTACCATAGAAAAATTAGAGATTGTTCATATAAATTTGAATTGTCCTACCAGAACAAGATGATTCTATGGTGAAAGGTACTTTATGATTTTTGTTGATGATTTCACTAGAATGATGTGGGTAACATTTCTTAAAGAAAAGTATGACACATTTGAAAAGTTCAAGTTGTTTAAGAATAGAGTTGAGAACGAATCTTATGCAAAGATAAAATGTTTGAGATCAGATAGAGGTAAAGAGTTGACTTCAAGAGAGCTTAACATCTATTGTGAAGAAAATTGTATTAAGAGATAGCTATCAACACCTAAGACTCTTGAGAAAAATTAGATTATATAAAGAAGAAATAGGTCTGTAATAGAAGCAACAAGAGCCATGGTGTTTGGGAATGATTTATCCAAGACATTTTCAAAGAAAAGTACTCAAAACAACAATATTCACTATGAATAGAGTGCAAATCAAAACACCTACAAAAAAGACTCCCTATGAAGTATAGTTTGGACATGCACCTTCAATAAAATACTTCATAATTTTTGGATGTAAGTGCTACATAAAGAGAGATGATGATATTGGTAAGTTTGATGCAAGAAGCAATTGAGGTATGTTCCTTGGTTATTCATTGAAAAGAAAAGGTTATAGATGTTTTAATCAAAGAAATATGGCCATTGTTGAGTGTGAAAATGTGAAAGTAGATTAAAAGTTTGGAGTTAAAGAGAGAATGTTGGATTATATTTTAGATGAAGAAGAAGATAATCTTACAATTGTTAGAGAGAATACTGAAATTTTCTTTGAGATTAAAAATGATTCAATGTAGAATGATGTTCAAATCGTTGAACAAAGAGAAGAAGCAAGATATGAACCTAGAGAAGAAGTAACAACAACACATACACCAAGGAGGAATTTGACAAATAATTGTCCCAAGAATCAGATTATTGGAAGCAAAATCAAAAGAGTTATGACAAGAAATAGAGTACATGAGGAACTATGTTTGATTTCTCAAGCTGAATCAAAGAGTATATGTGAGGAATGCAAGGATGATCATTAGATTGAAACAATGAAGGAAAAATTAGATCAAATTGTGAAGAATGAGGCATGGTAATTGGTTGCTCAACCTAAAGAAAAGTATGTTATAGGAACTAAAAGGGTATTTAGAATTAAAAATAATGAGCAAGCTAAGGTTATGGGGAATAAAGAAAGATTGGTATGCAAAGGATATTCACAAAACCAAGGCATAGAATATGAGGTAAAACTTTCCCCTATTGCTAGACTTCAACCAATAAGAATGCTCTTGGCTTATGTAGCAAATAGGAAGTTCAAAGTGTATTAGATGGATGTAAAGTCAATATTTTTGAATGGATAACTTGAAGAAGTTTACATTGAAAAAATCTAAAGGATTTCCTTTGACAGAAGAAAAGAACATGGTATGAAGATTAAAGAAAAAATTTAATGGTCTAAAATAAGCACCTAGAACTTGGTATGCAAGATTGGAAAAATATTTGGCAAAATTGAGATTTTGTAAAGGTATGAGAGAGGAATTTGTATTTGAAAGAAATTGAGAATGGATTTTTGATTATTGTGATATTTTTTGATGACATAATATTTGGAGGTAATGATGAAGCAAGTGATCAATTTGCTAATGAGATAAAAAATGAATTTGAGTTGAGTATGATTGGTGTGATGAAATATTTCTTAGGTCCACAGATTGTGCATAATAGTTATGGTATTTTCTTATCACAAGTATTTGAAAGACTTGTTTAAAATATTTGTCTTTGATAGTTGTAAGCCTATTGGTACACCTATAATAACTAGTCACAAGTTATCTAACAAAGATGAAACACCTATAGTTGAGCAAAAGAAGTATAGATCTATGATTGGAGGTTTGCAATATATGACTCACAACAGACCAGATATAGAAAATATAGTTGAGATAGTAGCAAGATTTCATCTTGATCCTAAGGAATCACATTATGCATTAGTAAAGAGAATATTTAGATATTTGAAGGGTACACCTAATTTTTGACAATGGTATGAGAGATCAAGTGATTTTACTGTTTGTGCATATAGTAATGAAGATTGGGTAGGCAATATGAATGATAGAAAGAGCACCAGTTGTGAAGCATTTTTTCTTGGAAGAATATTGGTTTCTTGGATAAGAAAGAAACAAGATTGTATTTCATAGAGTACCGAAGAAGCATAGTATGTGGCATCAACAAACAATTATAATCAAATTATTTGGATGAAGAAAATACTCAAGGATATTTGGATAGAGGTTTTAGAACTAGTTATCATACATTGTGATAAAAAAAGTATATTGATTATGTCTAAGAATCCTTTTTTGCATTTTAAGACAAAGAATATATATATATATATATAAAGTATCATGTTCCAAGAGAAAAAGTTGTGGAGAAAGAGATAGAATTAGAGTATGTAAGTGGAAAAGAGAATATTCTAGATATCTTTATCAAGCCTCTTCCTAAAGATACATTTGAGTATTTGCAAGATATTTTTGGGGTTATGCCCTTGCCTACTTCTAAGTAGATGACGCAGAAAGTGCATTAGTCTAGTGGTATAGAGAACTATTGTTTATTTGGATTGAATGTTGATGCTTCCTGTATAGGGGAGTATCTGTAATGAGAAGATTCATCAAAGGTTCTTGGTAGTTAGTATAAAATAGTGTTTTTGGACACTTGAGCTGATTGAAGACCTTGAATAGATGATTGACATAATGAAGCCTTTGTCATTAATGTCAATGGGGAAGAAGTATTCATGAAAAAAATCCTCTAGCACAATGTGGGAGAGAGAGAGAGATTACATGATAATATATTTTGGTAGTATGTGGGAGATGCATGTGATGTAGAGAAAAGGGTGATGTACTTTTTACACAAGATAAGTTACTTAAATTTGGCTTACAAACCCACTACTACCCTAAAGTGCTCAAATGGCTTTAAAAGGCTTAACTCAACCAAGGTTACTCTAAGTGAAAACCCATGATAGATTTTATGTCTTTGAGCTATATGAGGGTAAATTAAAGTGGTTTCAAGGTGTCTTGATCTATCTCTTATTCCCATTGAAAAAAAGTGTGCAAACTAACCTAAAGGCCTAGTAATCAATAATTAGCCCTACGATGACCTTTTTGGTCTTTAAACACTAAACTTTCCTAAAACAAAAAGAGAGATATATATACATTAAAAAAATCATTTTGGCCATACAATAACATATATTAAACTTAGGTATTGATCTTTTGGACCAAATAGAAGTACTCAACATGTACCCTACAACTACACTACAAATTTGGTGATTTAACAAATAAACTACCACTTAGAAGCATCTCCAAGGTCTCAACTCTTGGAAAGTGTCACAAAATATTAGAAAACCTCTAATCCCAGGAAGAATTAGACCCAAAACACATAGAACCCCCCAAAACCCCAATTTGGTTGCTTCAAACCCTTGATTTGAGGGTGTCTCCAATCTCACCCTTCCAAGCCTTTCCAAGATTAATTAGTGATTGATTCACCTATCACTCCATCATATAAGATTATTCTAATCACATAATAACTATGCTATTCAACCCAAACTCCTACTGCTACACTTCTGCTATCAATTTCAAAGGAACATTCCTAGTTCCAACCTGTGATCACACTCTTTCATTCAATTTTATGCAAGTACCTAGTTAGATTTATATGGTTCATGTTTAGTAATTCTCATTCCATGGATTCTAGGCCTTGGAGTCCATGACATGGTTATTAATTACTGAATAAGCTTCAATACAAAAAAAGAAACTTAGAAAAACTAGTCTAATCCACTAGAAGTAAAAGTACAGTCATGTAAAAGGCTTTCAAACCCTTTATAACATGTAACACTACTTTTGAATAACCTATTGAAACTTCCAAATCTATTCTATGTTAGATCTCAATCAAAAAAAGAAGTATTAATGCCAAGAACAAAAAATTTGTTGATCAAAACTTGTATTTTATTAAATCTTTATTGTTGTCCATACACTCCAGGCTTATATGCCCATATAATGGAGTCCCAAATAAAAATAGCAACCAAAAATTAACTTCTGCAACCTCTTCCAACTAGTTTGAGGGAACCAAAGAAAAAATGAGCACAATAGGAAAAGGAGAATATTATTATTAGAAGCGATATTCTATAAATTTTGTACAACAAAAATAGACTCAACAACATGCCCTATGGGCTTAAAATGTTATCAGATTCTAGACAAAAACTCTTCTCACAATACCTTCTCCCAAACTCCACAAAAATTGTGTTTATAATGAAAGAAAAGATCTTAAGTACCTTGAATTAGGTTTAGGGTTAGGAATACATTCTAGAATATGTCATTTAGCATCCAACACCAAAGAAAAAGTTTCTAGAAAACACGTCAGAAGTTAGTGTAAAATTTGAAGAATCTAGAAATGGTAGTCCAAGTTTCAAGACACATAATTTTTGATCTAGGACTCTAATTTGAAAAATTGTTTACATTTTTGGAAATTTCTCTAAGTGGTCTATAGACCTATGGGTCAGCTTCACTCGTATCCCATTCTTTTGGTCCTATACAAATCCGTTTGGTGCCTTAAATCTGACTTTTAAGTGTTCTTAGGGAGTCTCTAGGCAACTTAAAATTGAAAATAACTTTCAAACTGTAAGGCCTTTTGACCTAGTTCTTTTTCTAGAGTGCTTTAAATTACAAGTATAATCATCTCTGAAAATTACACCCTCTAACTCATCATAATTATATTTTAATTAAAAATAACATATTTTCTACATTGACACATATCTCAAGGTGCTAAAAAACACTAACCCAAAAAACTAATAGTGGAATTGTGAGAGTTGGAATCTCTATTTGACATAAATGGGTATCTAGAAATTAAAAAAAATTAAACAAAAACTAAAACTAAGGAAATTTTTTGGTGATATAGGATTGCCTTTACACCATTGGATGCTCCTACATTAGACACCTAGGGTAAATTGAAAAGTAACCTAGTCACTTTATAGCTGGTAGAGGAAAAACAAAATGGGCAACCTCTGCTATAGATATCCAAGTTGGATTATCCATTGGTTGTCCTTTCCACTTCACTAGGCATTCTTCATACTACATATTTCTGGTACTTAGACCCACATGACTATCCAAAATTTCTTCAATCTTTTCCTTCTTAGAAGTAGGAATTGGACATGGCTCTAGCATCAACTCCTCCTCTACACCATCATAATGATATTCTATTAAGTTTGTAATATTAAAAATAAGAGAAATGTGAATCCCATCTAGCAACTACACCTCATATGCATTTCCTGAATCATGTTTCTTCAAGATTTTGTAGGGACCAAATTTCTTCATCTTTAGTTTGTTGTACATACCCACTGGAAATCATTCCTTCCTCAAGTATACCATAACCACATGCCTGACTTGGAACTCCTTATGTCTCCTCTTTTGATCTTCTCTAGCCTTATACTATAGGTTCATCTTGGTAATATGTACATGTACCTCCTCATGTAGGTTCTTGACATGTTTAGGAAATTCTTTTGCCTCAACATTTGTCCTCTCTCCTTGCTCTATCTTCCTCAACTCTGGTGTAGTCCTTGGACTACTCCCATACACAAATTGGAATGGTGATCTACCAATACTCCTATTGATAGAATTATTGTAAGAAAACTCTACTTGTGGTAGAATCAAATTCCATCCCTTGGCCTTATCTCCTACTAAACACCTTAACAAATTGCCTAGACTTTTATTCACTACTTTTATTTGTCCATCAGTCTATGGATTATATGCAAAACTAAACTTCAATTTTTTCTTCAACTTCTTCCACAAAGTCCTCCAGAAATAACCAACTAATTTAGTATCTCTATTAGAAATAATACTTTTTGAGAGACCATGTAGCCTCACCACCTCTCTAAAAAATAAATCTGCAATATGCACTACATCATGAGTCTTATGGCATGGAATAAAGTGTGCCATCTTGGAGAACCTATCAACCACCACAAATACAAAGTCATTACCCCTTTGTGTCCTCAACAATTGAAGAACAAAGTCCATACTTATGTCCTCTCAAGGCTTTAATGGAATAGGAAATGGCTGATAAAGTACAGTATTTTGACTAAATCCTTTGGCTATTTGACATACTTGATAACTTTGTACAAACTTCGCATCTTGTGACAATTGAGGCCAAAAATAATGTTCACTAATAATGGAAATGGTCTTATCTTGACCAAAGTGACCTACCATCCCTCCACTATGTTTCTTCTTGATCGAGTTCTTCCTCATGGAACTCCTTAGAATACACAATTGACTTCCTTTAAACAACATACCATCTTGGATCATGTAATGTAGCCACCTGGTCCTATCTAGAGTTATAGGTTCTTTACAAGCCTTCCAAGCCTTTGCAAATCCTTAGGGTACAGATTCTTAAGTTTGTTAAACCTAACCACTTCGACCTGCATTTTTGTTAGCAACAACTATCTCCTATTTAATGCATCTACAACCCTATTAGACCTTTTGCTTCTATGTTTCAATAAAAATGTATAGCTTTGCATGAACTCTACCCATTTCAAATGTCTCTGATTCAATTTACCTTGGCTATTTAGGTACTACAATGCTTGCTAATCAATATACAAGACAAATTTTGGCAACAAATAATGCCTCTATTTCTTTAAGGCCTAAACTATTGCATAGAACTCCTGATCATAAATAGAATACTTCTACTTTACTTCATTCAATTTTTCACTAAAATAGGTAGGGTTACCTTCTTGGCTCAACATAGTTCCAATAGCACTGATAATTGCATCGTAATCCACCTAGAACACCTAATTAAAATTAGAAAATTCCAACATAGGGTTGCTTTGTCACCTTCTTCTTCAACAATTCAAAACTTCTTGTAGCTCTTGTAGTCCACTTGAACTCTTTTCTATATCCCCTCATTGTTTCAGTTAGGGTTGCACATATACTGGTGAAATTCCTAATGAACTTCCTATAAAAACTAGCTAGACCATGGAATGACCTCACCTTAGTGGAAAACCTTGGAGTAGGCCATTCCAAGATGACCTTTGCCTTCTCTAGATCCATTTTTAGACCTTCAAAATAGACTAACTCCTTTTTGAAAAAAGCTACACTTCTTCAAATTAATAAACAATTTTTTTTCCCTCAATCTTTCAAGGATACTACAAATGTGCAATAAATGTTCATCTAGAGACTTATTGAAAATTAAAATATCATCCAAATACACAATAACAAATTTTCCAAAAAATTTCTTTAGTACCCCATTCATAAGCTACATGAAGGTGCTTGGCACATTGGTCAATCCAAAAGACATGACTAACCACTCATATAGACCCTCCTTGGTCTTGAATGTAGTCTTCCATTCATCTCCCTCTTGTATCTATATTTGGTGATATCCACTCTTGAGATCTATCTTTGTAAAGTACTAAGCTCCACTCAAGAAGTCTATAAGATCATCCATCCTTGGCAAAGGAAACTGATACTTGATGGTTATTTTATGTTAGTCCTTAGATAGTTTTGACATTTGAGTATTGACACACTTAATCACTTTTTGTATTGAATCTGAGTACACCATGTATCCAAGCCACAGTGTGTGTTGAGCTAGCATTTCAATAGGTGTCGAGTGACTGCAAGTGTTGAGTAGTATATAAGTGCGAAGTGATATACAGGTGCCGAGTCATAGTTGATGCCAAGCAAGCCAAGATATAGTATATGCCAAGCAAGTTAGAATATGGTATAGGTTGAGTAATCCATAATATAGTATATGTCAAGCAAGCCAGAATCATATGTACCAAGCGATATAGAAGTGTAATACATGCTGAGCAATCTAGGATAGTGTGTGCTGAGCATGAGTAGTTCAGTATGTATTAAGTAACATCGAGTTAGCATATGAGTTTGTGCCCTCAAAAACTCAAATTTAAACCATTTTTGCAGCCAACATAAAGAGATTTTAAAAAAGAAAAAGGATAAGGACAAATCATTTACATTCCCTATATCATCTACATGTAGCCAATTGAAAAAATGGAAATGGTATGCAACCAATAAGAAAATATACAAGGTATGAGTGAGAATTTGAGATTCAATGTGGATCATAGATCCATACCTAACCCTAAGTCTTTGCATTCTTTAAAAGAACGTCAAATACTCTATTGCAGATGTGGATAAAAATAGTGTATGGGGAGATTATAGCAAAATTTTAGTGAGAAGAAGGAAAGACTTAGAGGAAAAGAGTAGCATTTTCATATCTAGTTGATCAGAATAGAATAAGGGATAAGGGACAAGATTAGATATCAAATCTTAGAGGATCAAGATCAAAAGAGAGTAGATCAAGTGCCTAAATTCAGCAATTAGAGATTGCATATTATCAAGTCAAATGTTCTAATACTTTTTTATCATTGTATTAGATGCTAAAATCCTATACTAATAGGTTAGCTTAACAGCTAGGTAGGAGAACCATTGGAGAAGGTGATTGAAAATTCTATGTATTAGGTGGGTTTAATAGCCTATTTTAAATCCTTTAATAGGGTGACACTTCATGTAAGTGTTTTTAAATCCTTTAATGAGGTCACTATTAACATAGTGTAAAGCATTTAATAGGGTAGGCCTTTCACAGGGAAAACCATTAGAAGTGGTTGAATATATTGCTACAGTGATTTTTGTGGGTATCATCCCCACCCAAGTTTTACCTTCTTATTCTCGGAGGGTTTCTAGGTTATCAATTCTAGTGTTATGTGTTATTTCATGTGATTTACTTTATGTTCCTTTATATGCTTACATGCATGCAATTTATTTTTCAGTTTTATGTTTAAAGGATTGAATAAGGTTAAAAGTGTGGTAATTCTAATTCACCTCCCCTCTTAAAAGTACTCTTCCCATTTTGAATATTCCAAAAATTTGTATCAAAGCATTGGTTCTCACAAGGAGAGATGTAACAGCTTGGAGAAAAAGGTCAGAAGATGGAAGTCTTCAAACTTGGAAAGATTATTGATAATCAAGTGATTGATGTGCATTTGACTCTACACAAGGTAGAGGAAGCCATAGAGGAACTAAGAAAATCCTTAAAAAGAAGAAAGAAGATAGCTATAGCTGAAAATGACATACACTACAAGGACATTGATACTACACAAGTGTTGTCAAAAGGAGATTCCAAGGAATTTGATGCAGCAATAGTAGAACTAATGGAGAAAAATAGAGCACAAGCTGAAGAAATCAGATTACTCAAGCTTGAACAAGAATCACAAGCCATAATTCTTTGTGAAGAGACTAAACAAAAGAAAAGAGCCATTGAAGATAAGGCCGTGATAGAAGATGACAAAATAAATCTCACTAATAGACTAGAAGAGAAGACAATTGAATTTGAAAAGATCTCAAACATGCAGCTAGACACCTTAAGCTAGATGATGAATGCTCATCATGAGCTGAACATGAAGGATATTGAGATTTCCACTCTGAAGTTGTAGAATGAATTTTTTTAGAATGAATTGAAGAGAGAAAAGGAGATAGAAGAAAGTTAAAACAAACCCAATGAGGCCATCAAGTACTTTGAGCAATTACTAAAATGACCAAGGGCTAGTAATGATACTTTAGGACTTGGCTACATCAGCACTGAATGAGGAGAATCATCCAAGACTATAGAAGAAAGAAGCAAAAAGGGTAAGAACACTAAACCTACTTGTCATTTTTGTGGTAAAAAGGGACATACCTCTAATGTGTGCAAGAGAAAAAATAGTCATCAGCATGATAAGCCTATAGAAGAAAGCTTTTGTCACAAGTGCAAAAAGAAAGGACATCAAGCAAATGAATGTAGAACCAAGACCATGAGGACACCAAGATTTGAAGGACACTAATACAATTGCAAAAAATATGGACATAGAGCATTTGAGTGTAGATCAAAGTCTATGTTGGCACCTAATTAGCTTGCAAGAGGAACCAATCATGCACACCACTACAATTGGGATTACAATAGTACGTATAACTATTACTATTGTCAAGAGTATGGACACATCCTTGTGAATTGCATAAGAACACATTTCAAGTAAAGTTACAACAAGTGGCTAAACCAAACTACATGCTTTAGTTGCTTGAAGACTAGTCATATTAGCAGGAATTGCCCTACAAAGTCAAAATCACCGAAGATAGAAGTTGACAAAGGAAAATAGAAGATTGATGTTGAATAGATAAGAGGACAAATGAACAAGACATGGAAGAAGAAAGGTGAGTGCAACACATCTAATGGGGAGATCACTTCACCCAAAAGGTCAAGTGATCACACTTCATCTAACTAAGCAAAGAATAGTGTATGGGATTGATATATAAAGTCAAATCATACATTAGCTCGAAAGAATAAAGGAGTACTACAAAGAAGAAATCTGCATGAGAAAAGATGCCAAGAAATTTTTTGAAGAGGCTTCCAAGTTACTCTTAGATGCCGAGTGAAGCTCCAATGGATTTCAAATTTCCAATAGCTGTCAACCTGATAATTGAAGCCGAGTGAGAAAGAATTCTAGTGGAGGCCAAGTAAATAAAATATAATGGAAGCCGAGTGATGATGAATCCTTCAAGTGCTGAGTTTTATAGCTGTATGCATGAAGCATTTAATGCTAGGTCATTGATAGATATAAGGTTGAATTTAATTAATTTTTATGCCATTCAAACATAGAGTAAAGATGAGAAGAGCAAAGAAGCAATCAAGCAGTTACCTTATAGTCATTTACATCAATTCCAATAGCAATTTAGAGCAAACTCATTAATTTAAAGGTATTTATCAAGTACCAAGCTACCTAGAGTTATAGTTTTTAATACATTTGAAACACTTGTTCAATCAAATGGCTTCTAGCTCAAGAAACCCTAAGGCTAAGGAAGATCATGAGATTCAACTAGTTAGCAACGAAGTTAAATACCTCGAATTCAGGCCAGTCCCCAAAGTTGCCAATAAAAATGACTCGGCTGGTGCACTATCTCTAATTCCACCCAAAGTTGTCATGGTTCAAGATGTAAGGAAATGATATAACTATAAAAATGGTGCCATAGGTGACCTAGAAATTTTTAATGCCTATGATAAGCTACGTGACAATTGGATATTGAAGGATGAATTTCAAATTGTCAAGAAGAAGGGTTTAACTAAAACCCTAGTTTTTCCCATAGTGTTTAAAATAGAATGGATTTGCATTGTTCTGAGCTGAATTCATGATGGACATCTTTGGCTAGAGACAAGATCGATCAAGATTACAAAGATGATTGTGCATAGGGTTACTAGTCTTCTAACCCTAGATTGACCAAAGACATTGAGAAGTGACAAAAAGGAGGTAATTGAAAAGAATATTAGTGCAAAATGGAACAATAGGGGAATGACCATTGATACTATGATAGAACCCCTACTTGACTTTGCTATGAGGATAATCTCACATAAATTCTATCAATCTAGCAAACTGAATAGTGTACCTTGCATAGCTATTGATGTGGCATATAAGTTGGTGAAGAAAGACCATACCTATGATCTGACTGAACTCATGTTGTAGCAAATCAATGAGAAACTAGGAGTTGTAAGGAGATCAAAAGGTGCTTAATGAAAATTTGGCTCAGTTTTCATGTGCATATTCTTTTATTTGATGGAAGAATTCCCTTCAATTGGGAAGGTGAACTAGAATCCTAACAAGTCAAGAGTCACCCAAATTAATGAGTTTGTTGACCAAATGGGAGACAATTTTGAAGCCCAAATGACTAGCTACTTTGAAGACTTTAAGAAGTCTATGAAGAAAAGGATGAGGATACTAGTCTCATTAGTTGAGAAACATGTCAATGATATAAGTTTCTTGGTTGATATTGGTTTCACCTACATTCAAGTAGCAATACCGAGGGTAAGATGGCTAAGGCCATAAGGATATGAACTAGATGTTGATGAAGCCTTAGCAGCAATCACAACATTGCTAGTGGAAGAAATTGATAAGGTAGCTCCTCACTTTGGAACTTATGATGTTGTTAAGTCCAAAGTTGAGATAGAATTGAAAATTGCTTAAGTAATAAAAAAGAAAGATAAAACGGTAAGGAAAATAAAGAACACATTTGGGGCAAACATTGAAGGTGAAGTAGAAGAAGAAGATGTAGAAGAAGTAGAAGGTGATGATGAAGAAGAAGAAGAGCAAGGACAAGAGCCAAAAGAGCTGACACAAGGAGAAGGAGAAGACAAAGAGGAAATTGTTGAGGAAGAAGAAGCTGAGGAAGCACCTACACCTACCAAGTAGAAGAAAAGAAAAGCAAAAACACAACCTGTAGCTCAACCCAAGCCCAAAAAGGTAACAAAGCCATCTCCAGCTAAGCCAGCAACAACAAGGGCCACAAGAAGAGTATCAATTCAAAAGGCCAAAGAAGAAATAAAGGAAAAGAAGAAAGCTACTACAAAACCAACTGAAGAGACCAAGAAAAGAAGAAGATATGTGGCTCAAACAGATATAGATGATGAAATGATAGAATCTAAGGATATAAGCCAATTTAAAGTGGTAAGCCATCCTCCAAAATCTGCAATTGATAAACTTAGCAATAAAATAAAAAATACAAATTTAAATAATTTAAAGTCTTTAAATTTCAATAAGAATAGTAGGGAGGAGCAGAAAAAAATAGAGGAACCTGTGTATGCCATGATGGAAAAATTCAAAAACACACCTCTAGAGCTTGCTAGCACTATGCCAAAGGAACTATATGAGATAGTGGAGCATAAATGGCATTATTGTTTACAAATGGAAAGGGAGATTAGAGAGTCTACCCTAGCACAAGTGAAGCTTGATATGACAAAGGCTCAAATAACCAAGGCTAGCAAGAAACATAGTGGGAAATTTGCACCCAAATATAGAGCCTTTTTGCATTCTTCAAAACAAAATTGAAGATGTTGTAAATAAATCTACATGGATATGGAAAACAATACAAGATAATTGATGATAAAGTGGAAGAAACAAATAAGGAAAAATCTAGTGCCAAAGGAAAGGTGGAAGAAAAGAAAGTAGAAGAACAAAAAGGAGAGGGGAAAGCAAAGGAAGAAGAAAAGAAGGAAGAGGAAAAGAAAGGTGAGGAAGAGAAAGGAGAAGAGGAGAAAGAAGAGGAGGAACCAGCTAAGGGATAAAAAATTATGTCAATAGCTGACCAGTAGTAGGAAGAAGAATAGAGTGTGCAAGATACACAATTGCCACCTCCCAACCCTTCTCACACAACCACTACACTTGCAAAGATAGTAATCATAAAGGATGTTATTGACAAGATAGTTTAGAACATCAATCCACTCACTACAGAGGATCTCTCAAAGATCCTTCACCAATCTACTTTATAAGCACAATTATGCACAAGCCCTATATTGGTGAGTGTAGATGAATTACAAAGAGTAGTAGTAGCACCAAAAAGAGAAAAGGTGAAGCCAAAGGTACAACCTTTTACATACATTGCTACTAGAACTAAATTTTTGATGCTACCACCAACACCTCCACCAAGTACAACTAGTGATAATGTTCAGATGCCGAGCGTAGAGGAGAGGAAATTAGATGAAAAGGAAGATGCAACAAAAGAAAAGGAGCAGGCTGATATTTAGACATTAGTAGAACTGGCACTCCTACTAAGACCATTCAAAAGTTGAGCACTGAATCTATTCCCTTGCAATTTTCAACA
This sequence comes from Cupressus sempervirens, assembly GCA_028749045.1. Classification (NCBI taxonomy): domain Eukaryota; kingdom Viridiplantae; phylum Streptophyta; class Pinopsida; order Cupressales; family Cupressaceae; genus Cupressus; species Cupressus sempervirens. The sequence continues at coordinate 74,626,249 of CM053790.1, read as the reverse complement.
CCAAGCTTGAGTTCAAAAAAGAGTGGCTAGGGTACTTCACTATGGAGACCCTGAACTAGGTAAAGAAATTGTGATACCCTCCTATGATTCCAAAACTATCATAATGGCACAAATGATTGAAATGAAGAATGCATTGCATAGAAGGATGAGGTAGGAAATTTTGAGAAAAGAGTTTAAACATAAGCAAGCACTTGATGACATCAAGGACATCTTCATGGATGTCTTCAGCTTAAAGTCACTAGATGAAGGAAAACCAATAATTGAGCAACTATTAGACATAGTCGATCAAGTGAAAAATGAGGACCAGGACACCAATGTTTATCTTATGGAATGGTGAGAAATAAAGTTTCAAGGAAAGGTTAATGAGAAGATATCAAGTGGCATTGCACTTGAATGGGTAGAGTTGGCCAAGAAAATAGATAAGGCCAAAATTGTTCTTGAAAACATTTTTTCATTATATAGGAAGTTGTGTGATTTTTCTAATTTCACACAAGAAACTAATCAATGAATAATGAGCTTGGAAAGAAATTTGAGAATCTCTAGCATGCAATTACCTAGAGATCTAGCTTAAAGTGACAAACATTTTGACCAATCGCTTCACACACAAAGGGAGTTGGTTGTACTAACAAAAAAGGAAGCAAATATTAAGGTAACATTAATGTAGATCTAGTCCTCCATAACCCCTCATTTAGAAGTCCTCCACAAGGAACAAGTTTATGCTGAGATTGTTTTAAAGAAAGATCCAAATCTTTCTACTCTTGATGGACTTGTACACCTTTTTTGCAAAGACTACCATCCAACACAAGTTATTGGACATTGGTTTGGATAATTGGGATGTAGCTTTGAAAATCGTAATGGTGGTAAACAATTTATTTTGGCTAAGTATGGGGGAGAATGTTATAAATTTTGTAGATGGGGAGATGCAAAATTTTGAAATTTTGCCACTCTTATGGAAAATAGCTCTAATGCAAGCATAGAAATTCCATAAGCTTTGATAAAATAGATATAGAGACACGTACAAAATAGAGATATAGGGTAGAAGACAAAGAGCATCAGGTACAACCAGCATAGAATTTTGATTGCAAAAATGACAAGGCATAAATCAACTAAAGGGGAGTTAAGGTATTTTGAACAAATTTTGAACAATTTTGAAATTGAGTATAAGGAATTCATAAGGACATAAGAATAGTAATTAGTTAAGTGTTTTTGACACTCATGTCAAAGGGGGAGATTGTTAGTCCTTAGATAGTTTTGACATTTGAGTGTCAACACACATAATCAATTTTTGTATTGAAGCCAAGTACTTCATGTATGTCAAGCCAGAGTGTCTATCGAGCTAGGATTTCAATAGGTTTCGAGTGAGTTTAGGTGTTGAGCAGTATATAAGTGTCGAGTGATACATAGGTGTCAAGTCACAGTTGATGCTAAGCAAGCCAGAATATAGTATATGCTGAGCAAGCCAGAATATACTATATGCCAAGCAAGCTAGAATCATATCTCTGCCAAGTGATAAAAAAGTGTAATAGGTGCTGAGCAATCTAGGATAGTGTGTGCTGAACATTAGTAGTTCAGTATGTGTCGAGTAACACGGAGTCAACATATGAGTTTGTGCCCTCACAAACTCAAATGTAAACCATTTTTGGAGCCAACATAAAGAAATTTTGAAAAAGAAAAAGGATAAGGATGAATCATTTATATTCCCTATACGATTTGCATGTAGCCAATCAGAAAAATGGAAATGGCATGCAACCAATAAGAAAATATACAAGGTATGAGTGAGAATTTGAGATTCAATGTGGATCGTAGATCCAAACCTAACCCTAAGTCTTTGCATTCTTTAAAAGGAGGTCAAATACTCTATTGTAGATGTGGATAAAAACAATGTATGGGGAGATTATAGAGAAATTTTAGTGAGAAGAAGGAAAGACTTAGAGGAACAAAGCAACATTTTCATATCTAGTTGATCAAAACAACACAAGGGATAAGGGACAAGATCAGATACTAGATATGAGAGGATCAAGAATAGAAGAGAGCAGATCAAGCACCTAAATTCAACAATTAGAGATTGCATATTATTAGGTCAAATGTTCTAATACTTTCTCATCATTATATTAGATGCTAAAATCCTATACTAATAGGTTAGCTTAACAGCTAGGTAGGAGAACCTTTGGAGAAGGTGATTGAAAATCCTATGTATTTGGTGGGTTTAACAACCTATTGTAAATCTTTTAATAGGGTGACATTTCATGTAAGTTTTTGTAAATCCTCTAACTAGGTCACTATGGACATAGTGTAAAACCTTTAATAGGGTAGGCCTTTCACAGGGCAGAACATCAGAAGTGGTTGAATATATTGCTGCAGTGATTTTTGTGGGTATCACCCCCACCCCAGTTTTACCTTCTTATTCCTGGAGAGTTTTTGGGTTATTAATTTTGATGTTATGTGTTATTTCTTGTGATTTAATTTATGTTCCTTTATATTTTTACATGCATTTAAAGGATTGAATAAGGTTAAAAGTGTTGTACTTTTGGTTAACCTCCCCCCCGCCTTCGCAAAAGTACTCTTCCCATTTTGAACATTCCAACAATTTTACTTATAGCTTGAGAGTCTATCCACATTCTCCACTCTTTATCCTTCTTTGGTGCCAACACTATAGGTATTGCACATGGACGTAGGCTCTCTCCAATTAAACCTTTCCTCAACAACTCCTAAACTCATCTTTTTAGGTCCTCAATCTTAGTAGGAGTAATTCTATGAACAACCTTGTTAGGAAAACTAGCTCCAAGGACTAAATATATTTGGTGATGGATTTTTCTTATTGGTAGCAACCCTTCTCGAATATTATTAGGGATGACATCTCCATACTCGCTTAATAGACCTGAAACTTCAAGTGGAACTTCATTATTACTTTCCTTATCCTTCTAGGATTTAAAGTATAACACATATGTTGATGTTTCATACCATCCAAAAAAAATCTTCCATCAACAAGACATACCCTAGCACTACTACATACATTTTCATCCTCCTTTATCAAGGGCTTGAATTTGTGGTGAACTCCATCCTTCACTAGAGAATATGTATTTGCACAACCATCATGTATAGTGCACCTATCAAACTACCATGACCTTGCCAACATTAAATGGTAGAGATCCATTCAGACAATTTTGTAGAGAACCCCATCATGGTAACTCCTAGTCTTGAACTTTACCAAACATTTCTCACTAACCAAGACCTTATGATCATCCTACACCAAAGGAATGTAATAGAGATGGGGGTGTTTCTCCCTCTTGAGCTTTATCTTTGAGACCATCTCCTCTGACACCAAGTTGTCGATACTCCCACCATCAACAATCACATCATAATATTTACCCTCACACTTGCACCTAGTAGGAAAAACCTCTTTTTTCCAAGTTTAGTTTCACCACTCAGCAAGGTCCTTTCATTATCCAAAACCTCTCCTCTTTCTATATTCTCTGAATGCAATGACTTTGCATCATTATCCACATGATCAACCCTTGCTCCTCTATTTGTCCTTCCCTTGCATTGAGGACATTTTTAGGCATGATTATCTTCATCATTGCAATGAAAATAGGTACCATGGAAGCATCCTCTTCCTAAACCTTGTCCATGTCCTCTACCTCTTCTTCTTTTGTCTCCAAAGTTTTGATCATAGGAGTAGTTGAAACTTTCATTCCTCTGGTTGTGGCTAGTACCTACACTTCATTTTTCCTATGGTCTTCATTTTGGCCTCCAAATGAACCACCACTACCCCTTCCTCCTTGACTATTCCCTCTTTGCCTTCCATCATATTTTTTTTTTAGCTTCTACTTAACTCACAAGGAAAACTAGTATGCTTCTTCAATGCTAGTCATTCTAACTAGACTTAACTCCTCCTAAATGCTAGGTGTTAACCCATTAAGGTAATGGGAAACCTTCTCCTTGTTGTCTTCTACATGTCCCATCCAAATAAGGACTTGGTAAAAATCCTATGTATATTCCTAGATAGATTTTCCTACTTGCTTTAACCCTTGTGTCTTCTTGAAAAAATCAAGCTTGTAATCAATTGGAATGAACTTCTTCTTTAGTTTGTCCACCATGCAATCCCATCTTGTGATTTTCTCCTCTCCTCTTCTATTTCTTTCCAACTGAATCTCTTGCCACCATATTTTGGCATGGCCTTTCATTTTGGCCTTTAAAAACTTAACCCTGTTAGGGTCTTCGATATCCTCATACTCAAAATAATCCTATAGCTCATTGATCTAGTTGATCAACTCGTCTGGGTTTAAATTTCCCAAAAACATGCGAAAGTTAATTTTAGGTATTTTTACTAGCTTGAAAATGGCTCTAAAAATATTCTTCTCTACTTGGTTTAGGACTTCTCCATCTCCTTCCCCTTCCTACACAACATTTCCTTCTTCATTTTCTTCCTCACTTTCATCGCCCATGACAAGATTCATCCCTCTATAGATCTTCTCTTGCAAATGCCTGAACTTGTCTCTAGAGGGCTCTAACCTCAGGGGAAATAACTCTAGCCCTTCCACCACACTCTCTTTGTGGAGGCATCTTCTTGCTATTACAAAACCCAAAACTACACAATCTTGGTGCAAACTACCTCACAATTGGTATTCTGTCTACACACTCAAGAAAACCCCCTTTGATAGCACTTGATGAGAGTACAAACAAATAAAAAATGAACACAATAGCAAAAGGAGAATATTATTATTATAAGTGATATTCTATTTCATTTATCACAACAAAATAGGCTCGACAACATGCCCTATGGGCTTACAATGTTATCAGGTTCTAGAGAAAAACCCTTCTCATAGTAACTTCTCCCAAACTCCACCAAAACTATGTTTACAATGCAAGAAATGACCTTAAGTATCCTTGATTAGGTTTAGGCTTAGGAATAAATTATAGAATATGCCATCTAGCATCCATCACCAAAACAAAAGGTTTCTAGAAAACATGTGAAAAGTCTATGTAAAATTAGAAGAATCTAGTAATGGTAGTCCAACTTTTGGGAGGCATAACTTTTGATATGGGACTCCAATTGATAAACCATTTAAATTTTTTGAAATCTCACCAATTTCTCTATAGTGCCTCCATTTTTTGGGCCCATACAAGGCTATTTTTTGCCTTAAATATAACTTTGAAGCACTCATAGGGAGTCTCCATACAACTTAAAGCTACAATAACTTTCAAACCATAATACCTTTTGACCTAATTATTTTTCTAGAGTGCTTTAAATTACAAATATAATCAGCCCTCAAACTTAGATCCTCTAACTCATCATAATTATTGTTCAATTACAAAACAATCTATTTTTTATATTGGCACATAACCCAAGGTGCTAAAAAATACTAACCGAAAAAACCAATAACGGAACTATGAGAGTTGGAATCTCTACTTGACCCAAATGGGTATCCAAAAATAAAAACACATTAAATAGAAACTAACACTAAGTATATTTTTGGGTGATATATTATTTCCCTTACACCACTAGATGCCCTTGCATCAAGTGTTTTAACATTCCCTCCTAAATTGCTACTAACCATTATGAATTGAGTATTTAGACTTTTAAGCTATGAAAATGAACTAAAATTCATTAAATTTACTCACTAAGATGTTTCCAACACTTAGGGGACTTATTTAAAACTCATCTAACCTCCTAGATACATTGGGACACTAATGGTCCAAGATACATTCATTTAATCCTTTCAAGGATATAAATTCACTCAAATGCCATTTCATGCATTAAACCATTATAGGAGCCAAAACATCATAATTGATATGATTTGCATCATTTAGGATCCCTTTGACCTCCTTAGAGCTTTGATTTCCATTACGTATCCTCCTTCATAGTCTTCATTGTTTGCTTGTTGTTCCTATGTACCCCTTTACTAATATGTATGGGGGAGAATTATTAATGTATTTATTGATGTCAATAGGGAGAAAAATTGAATTATATCAATAGGGAAGAAGTTGTGAACAATTTATTTGCATCCATGTAATAATACAAGGAAGTAAACATAGAAATATTCTTGCAAGTTTCATATTTGATTGATGAAGAGGATTTGGAAAGAAGAGAACAACAACAAAGTTTGATTTAGTATTCTTCAAACTTAGATGTTTTTTTATCTATGTTTCCATCAATGCAAAAGGGGGAGATTGTTAGCATGAATTTTGATGATATTTCTTTTGGGTAGCATCCTAAGCATTACATAGTGTGCACATGATTGACATGTTGCATTCATGATTGTGTTTTTCATTGATTTCAATGTAGCATTTTTTTTTTTGTGAAGACTAGCATAGCAAAAGACAAAGAAAAAGGCAATATAGACTATGTATTGATGATTAGGTCAAGTTAGTTAATGATGTATTCTAAACTATATCCCAATGGAGTGGATAAGTGCACATACATAGAGTCAAAGATATGTAGAATATATTCTTGATTTACAAAAGGTAGTAAGAAAACAAAGTATTTGATAAGTGGTTTCTAATGATTGTGTTTCTTATCTCTTAACTAGGATAGAATCATGATGAGAAAATGTATACTATGATAGAATAAAATCTCATGATGACATCATCAAGTGCACAAGGTCAGACATTGCATGTGCGAGAATATGTAAAGGCTACGAGCCAACAGTGACTTGTAATTATGAAAAAGATGTAATGTTTTGTACTATATTAATGAGGCCCTATTATAATTAATTAGTAAATCATTAAGGCTAATTAAAGGAATTATTTTGATGACATGGCATAAAGGAAGTTTATTTTCCTTCTTATAATGTATGTAATAAAGTGTGATATGCAAAGTATTTGGTAAATGTGAGTAAGCAATCCAAGGGATTATTTGGATGTGAAGTTGGTGATCTAGTACTTAGATCATAGGAAGATAAATCTGATCAAGAGGACATAGGAGATGAAGTTATTCCATTTCTATTATTTTGTAAGGAATAATATAGAGACTAGTTAGATAGTGAATTTGGTGGTCTTGCCCCTGAAGTTGTTTGGACAATGAGTCCATCTAACTTTTACAACTCCTAACAAGGTTGGAATCTCCTAATAGGGACTGCTATGTATTCAATGTATTTCATTGGTTCCTAATAGAGTCCATCCTGTCACAAGAAAAATTGATATTACTACATCATTTTGTGGGTATCATACCCACTAGTGTTTTCCCTTTGATCAAGTGTTTCCCTAGTTAACATATCAGGTGTTATTATGTATGTATATCTTGTTATAGTTTTTGATTATATTGTTTACATGCTTAACAATTTATAAGTTTGATAAGTGTTATAATAGTTGGATAGTTGATTCACCCCCCACTCTCAATTATCTTGGTGGAATTTATTTCTAACAAAGTATTCTTACCTTTTCATCATATTTGCCTTTGCATAGTTCATATTTCCCCCTTGTTTTTGAAAATTATTTCTTTGGGTTTGTATTGGTCAAATTGTACTTATAAAAAAATGATTTATAACTCTATAAAATCACTTGTAATGCTTGATTGCAACTAGATCATAGAGATGTCATAACTTGAATCTTGTTTTCTAGCTGAATAGCAAGATCCACTAGACTATTTGCAATAGAGGGATGTAGATCTCTCTCAAATAAATATTTTGTAGTTAAAAATTCCATCTTCATTACCTCCAAATGAGGTAGCAACATGTTTTGAATACAAATCAATTTGGTTCTTATGTTGCAATCTTTAGCCATCATCTTTGCTAACATTCCTTGAGAAAAAGTTAATTTATTGAATTGAATAGAGGTTGAGCTTGCATCCATATGCAAAGAATGTGTGCATGCCTTCAAAACTCCTTGAGATTTATCAATCGACAATTGATTCTCTGTGGTGAAGAACTCAACATCACAAATATTTTTATACAAAGAATATATATTCTGCAAAACTCCTAAAATAATTATAATGTTTGAAAGTTTAACCTATTTGATTACAATTTCTTTTGAGACTTGCTCCACAACTTTGTGCTCAAACTTCTTTTCAAACCGTTTCATCAATTTCTCATTGGTGTCAACGTCCTCATTATTGACCTTATCAATAATATGAACTAATTTCTATTAAATAGGTGCCTACTCATTTACATTTGAATCTTAAATACATCTACAAAAATTTCCTTTATTTCATCCAATACCTATTTTCTCTTGTACTCTCTTCTTAATTATACTTGCTTGGTCTAACTACTTAGCAACACATGCAAAATTTGTATTTATTCAAATGCTATTGTATCAAGCTCATACTTAGGAGGTGTAATGAGTTCATCTAAAGTCACTTGACTCTTATGCAACTCTTCCTTCTTCTCTACTATCTATAACCTAGGTGTTTTGACACTCAATGATATGATCTACAATTATGCTCCTTCAACACTTGGTCTTTTTATTTGTTGTCATATGGAATTACTCTACTTTTGAGTTTGTGTAACCCATTGAACAAGAATAAAAAGTTATGCTTTAGTAGAGATAAGAACAACATTCAACACCTATATTAAGGCTTGGATCCTTGTCTTGTTATATCCTTCTTTTAGGTTTAGAGGAAAGAGGGGTGATAGTCTTCTTGACATTCTTCTTTAAGTTCCTCTTTACCTTGGGATCTACTATCACAATGTTCTTCTATTTTATTTCCTTGGGCTCGTCAACCACTAGCTTGTTTCCTTTTGATTCTTCATCTTCTCCACTACCTTTAGTTATCTGTAGGGGTCCTTCACCAAGTTTTCCTTCAAGATAAGCAATATTATTCTTTCTCTTTCTATCACTCTTGGGAATTTTAATTGGCATCATCATTTTTTTCTTGGCTGACTTATAATTGTCAAATGACTCAACATTCTTGTCAATCTCTTTAGATAATAAAGATTGAACAACTACAATAATCTCATCTACGTTCACCTCATATTGAATTGTCCTTAGCCATGAAAACCTATGTAGTACAACTCGTGAAAATGTGTAATTAGTGTCCACCATGAAAAAATGTCTTCATAATAGTGATCAACAACTGATTGTGAATTGTCAATCTATTCTTCATTTTTCCTTTAAATTCTTCAAAATAACCATCCATAATGGTTTTAAAATTTTCACCCATTTGTTCAATAAATACATTTATGTCTTAGTCACGGGTCTTGTCTTATCCCACACTATAGTTCCAATAGTTGGAAATGAATTTTGCACATAGAAGAATATAAAAATCAATTGTGACTGAAACTTACATGATGTGTTGTTAGCTTTTTTTATCACTCCAAGATTCTTGGCTAGTTGTATTACTTGGAGCTTGCTAAGGTCATAGCTATGATCTTTCTTTACTTTATTATAAGCTAGGTCCACTACTATACATGAAACATTATTTAGTTAGCTTGAGTGATAGAGCTTGTGTGTAATCACATGTACAATGAATTTAGTAATAGGCTTCAATACAATCTATTGGCATTTCTTGGCTATTCCACTTGCCCATTTTATGATCTTCAATAATATTTCTCATTGTACATCTCATTGCCTTCACTCAATCTATGCTTGGATAGCCTGTCACTTGATGGATTATTACCTTTATGATCTTTACTGGTCCAATTTCTAGCCATAATTTTATCTCATGTAGTCTTCCTAAAATAATATTTGATCCATTCCACTTTGAAAACAATTGGAAAGGCTAGGGAATGAGTAATCCCTTTTTGGGCAATAACCTTGTTTTCATCTTTCAAAACTTTATTTTGAAAAAAAAATTCATAAGAATTTTTGAGTTCATAATCTTTGATTTCTCCTACCTTGAACATGTACCATGGGTGAATTTCATGTACCATAATGACTCTAGGAGGAATTGATAACAAAACACCTGATGTGTCTCCTATCATTACAATATCAAGGTATGCCTTAAAATTTGGTGGAGGACATTGACCATTCTACTAGAAATAATTGTCTAACTGTGTGTTGTCTTTGATGTTATACAAAAGTCATATCAATTGTTAGTTAGTGCTTACTGAGCTCACTTGGTCAGCAAGACAGTTTTCCTTGTCTACCGAGCATTCCTAGAGATCACTTTGCAAAGATAGTGTCTACCAAGCTAACTTGGGCATTGAAAGAATTTTGGTAGGAAACAATGTTAAATAAGTCCACTTAGTTGCCAAAGGATTTTGCAAGTTTCCAGTGTTAACCAAGCTTCTATTGTTTAACATAGGAAATTGTCTCAAAACTAGTGTTTACAAAGTAGGGTTGGCTAATGAAGGAATTTGTTGTTTTGACATAAGAAGCTTAATTATTTTAAGTATTATTTGTAGCTAACTATGGTGATGATTATTGGTCATTGTAATTTGTAATTGAGTCAACTTGATAATCTGGTTGGTATAAATGAAAGGTCAAGTTGAGATTCTAGTGTGTGTGCAAGTATGCTGATTGAATTTAGAAAGTAAGAGGAAGAGTGAACTAGAAGGATAAGCAGGTATCCTTGTGGAGTAGAAAAGTATTATTCAATTAAGAAAAATCTAGTATGAAGCAAAATAGAGATCTATAATTAACAATTCAATTGCATCATAATTAGTTCATTTCATTGTTACTTTCTTACCATTGTAGCAGTGATCCAAAATATCTTAATAGATTTGGTTTAATAGCTAGTTGTATATCCTCTAACAAGGTGATAGTTCCATTGAATTTTTTTAAGACCTCTTACAAGGCCACTCCTTATAGGGTGATTATATCTTCTAATAGGGTCACACCAAATAGTGTGTTTTGTAATGTTTAACTAGGTTGGCTCCTAACAGGGCTCACTTCAGAAGAGTGAAAATAGTAACTAGTTACATTGGTGGTTTCCCCATATTGGGTTTCCATGTTAAATCCTAGTGTCTCATGTGTTCATGTTATTTCTCTTGTGCTTGCAAGTTAATCACTATGAATGTTTAAGATCAGTGAAAGGTAAATCACACTCTACATTTATCAAGTTGTAATATTTTCTGTATGTTTACCGAATATCCGCAACAATCAATTTTATTGTTAACATCCAAAAGATCTAAGATATATTTTAGTAGTAACTGATTCACAACCCCTCTTAGTTACTCCTTCTATATTTCCAAAAATTGGTATTAGAGCTTTTGGTGCTTACATGAAAGGTTTCAAGGACCTAAGCTAAAGATCAAGATGTCTTACAAGAAAGAAATTCCAAAGCTTAACAAAGACAACTTTTCAGCATGGCAGGGACTCATGAGACTTCATCTAGCTTCCATTGGTGATTCAGGATTAAAAGACCTTGATGAAGAGTACACAACTCCTACTAGTACATTATCTATTGGAGATATTGCTAAGAAAAAGAACCATAACACCATGATGATCAATATTGCATCTGCTCTTAGCTATGATGAGTTTGATGAGATCAAGGACTGTAAAACCACTTTTTATATGTGGAACTATCTAAAGGACATATATAGTGGTGATGACAATGTGAGGAGAGCCAAACCATAAAGACTTAGAGGATAGTTTGATCAGATGAGAATGATAGAAGATGAAAATGTTGCCAAGTATGTGGAAAGAATCAAAGCTAGTGTCAGTGCAATCAAAGCTTTTGGAGAAGAAATCAAGGATGAAACTATTGTAAGTAAAGTTCTCAGGAACATTACTTCCTATATATGCAATTAGACTATCTACTATTTAGGAAAGGAGGTGCAAGACAAATCATAAGATAACTTTGGATACCTTAGTAGGAAGATTGACAACTTTTGAGCTAGACAACTATGACAATTATGTTCCAGCTTCCAAGAATATTGAATCTACATTTGAGGCCAAGCTTTCACTTAAGGAGAAAGGCAAGAAAATAAAGGAAATTAAGTCAAAAAGTGAAGAAGAATCAGAGGAAATTTCTAACAGTGATCTTGAAGTTTTTGAAGCTTTACTTGCAAGGAAATATTCTAGAGGTAGAGGAAAATACAAAGGTAAAGTTCACCTAATCTATTTTTCATGTGAAGAAATTGGTCATATTGCTACCAGGTGCCCAAACAAAGAAAGCAAGGATGAGAAGAAAATTCACAAGTGCAATGGCAAGAAGGATTTCAAAAATTACATATCATTCAAGGAAAAAGGTAAGAAGACTTATTTTATGGCTAAATATTTTGATAATAGTGAAGATGAGATAGTATACATTGCTATGAAAGATGAATCTGATGAAGAAGAAGACAAGATGGAACTTATCTCTCATGTTAGTAAGAATGACACATGGATCATAGATAGTGGATGCTCACATCATATGACTAGAGACAAAACAAAGTTTGAACATTTTGAAGACTATGATGGTGGCAGTGTAAGGTTTGGAAACAATGAACTTGTTGTATAAAAGAGAAAGTTCAAATCTCATTAACCAAAGAACTTGTATGTGACAATGCCTATTGGTTTGAAGGATTAAAACATAATTTTCTAAGTGTGCCACAACCAATCAACATTGGATTCAAGGTAAAATTTATGCATGTCAGGGAAAGACTACTAGATGACAAAGGCAATCTAATTGGATCAGGCAAACAAACAAGAGGTTACTTATTTTATCTTGATCTTTGTGATTGTTCATGCTTTATTACTCAAATAGAAGAAATTTGGTTATGGAATAGAAGATTATGTCATGTAAACATTGATAATATGGACAAGATAAGAAAATTTAGAAAAGTAAAAGGTATTCCTACTTTGAAGAAACCAAACGTTGGTTTATACAAAAATTATCAGATTGACAAAATGAGAAAGACTAGTTTTAAAAGAAAAATCTATCAGTCTAAAGATGTCTTGCAAATTGTGCATACTGACCTATGTGGACCCATTAGAATAGAAAGCTATAGTGGAGAAAAATTATTTATTCTTTTCGTTGATGACTATTCAAGAATGATGACTATCATGTATCTTAGAGAAAAGTTGGAAGCATCTAAGAAATTCAAATGGTATCTTGCAAGAATATAGAAGGAAGTAGGGAAAAGATTGAAATGCTTAAGATCAAATAGAGGTGGTAAATTCATCTCCAATGAACTCAATAACTTTTACATTGAAAGAGGAATTTAAAAATAGGTATCAGCCCCTAGTACTCCTAAGTAGAATGGAATAGCTGAAAGAAGAAATAGATCTATCATGGATTGTACAAGGACTCTAATGATTGAAAAGAATGTTGCTATCAAATATTGGAAGGAAGCTATCAACACTATAGTTCATACTCTAAACTAAGTACAATTGAAGAAGGACTCATATAAAACTCCATATGAATTATGGTATTGCTATAAACCCAATGTAAGCTACCTAAAAGTATTTGGAAGTAAATGTTATATCTTGAAAGAATCTAGAAAAGGCAAGTTTCATGTGAAAGGAAATGAAGGTATATTCTTAGGATATTCTTGTAGAAGTAAGATATATAGATGTTTGAATTTTTCTACACATAAAATCATAGAAAGTGCACATGTAAGAATTTATGAGTTTGTAGAAAGGAGTGAAGAAGAAAGAAAAAAGGAACCAGAAGATTATAGGAGATTTTTTTACATCGAACTAGATACATTACCAACACATTTATCAACAAGGAGACTTCTACTCCTGAGTTTTCCTTAGTTACTGAGTTGCAAGAAGTTCAAATCGAGTCACAAGGACCCCAGTCACATTCTAAAGCTATAGAGCCTATGCCTACCAAGTCTAAGCAACCAAAGCCAAAAGTTGAAATTCAAAATAAAGATAGTGGAATTCATTCAAAAGGCAAAGAATCTATATTGGATAAGTATGTTAGAAGACATCATGTACCAAATCAGATTATTGGAGATAAATCAGAAGGAACAATGACAAGAAGTAAGCTAAAAGGTACATGTTTACTTGCTGATTTTGAACCTATAAATGTTAAATATGCATTGGAAAATGAAAGCTGGATTGAGACTATGAATGAAAAAATAGAGCAAATTAAGAAGAACAAAACTTGGACCCTTGTTCCTAAGCCTAAAGATAAAAATGTGATTGGAACAAAATGGGTATTCAAAAATAAGCTAAATGAAGGTTGACAAGTATCAAGAAATAAAGAAAGATTGGTGTGTAAAGGATATTCTCAAGAAGAAGGAATTGATTATGTTGAGACTTTTGCTCCTATTGCAAGATTAGAAGGTGTTAGGAATCTACTTGCATATGCTACTCATAGAGGATTCAAATTATATTAGATGGATGTTAAATCTACATTTCTCAATGGTATTCTTGACGAAGAAGTCTACATTGAATAACTAGAAGGTTTTGTTGATCTAGACAAAAGGGACATGGTCTACAAATTACACAAAGCATTGTATGGTTTGAAACAAACTCCTGGAGCATGGTATGAGAGTTTGTATAACTACCTTATATAGATTAGTTTTTGGAGAACTAACGATAACAATAATTTGTACATCAAGGAAGGACTAGATAAAAAAATTGTATTGGAAAAGATATTTGTGGATGAGACTCTATTTATAGGGAATGATGATCTATGTAAAGAATTTTTAGAATAAATGAACAAAGAGTTTGAAATGCCCATGTTTGGTGAGATAAAATTCTTTGTTGGACTTTAGATACAACAAATCAAGAATGGTATCTACACTAATAAATTTAAGTATATCAAAGAGATACTCAAGAAATTTGGAATGGAAGATTCTAAACCATTTGGAACCCACATGTGTACTAGAATAAAGCTTACCAAAGATGATGATTCAAAAGAGGTAGATTAGACCATATATAGATCAATGATTGGAAAATTATAGTATGTAGTTCAAACAAGGCCTAATATTGCTTTAGCAGTTGGGATAGTGGCAAGATTCTTAGCTAAACCTAGAGAAAATAATATGATGGAAATCAAAAGAATTTTGAGATATCTGAAAGGTACTGAAGACTATGGCTTATGGTACAAACTTGGAAGAAACTTAGACCTAAATGTATTTGATAATGCTGATCAGGTAGGAATTATTGATGACAGAAAGAGTACAAGTGGTGGGGCATTCTTTCTTGGTAAAAAATTGGTATCTTGGACAAGCAAAAAGCAAAACTGCACATCCCAATCTATAGTAGAAGTAGAATATGTTGCAGCAGTAGTGAATTATTCTAATATTGTTTGGTTTGAATAGTTGTTGGAGGGAATGAAGGTTGAGATCAAAGAACTAGTTCTCATGTATTCTGATAACATATCATAATTAACATATCAAAGAATATAATGATGCATTCCAAAACTAAGCACATTGCTATAAAATATCATTTTGTCAAAGAATTGGTGCAGGATAAAGAAATCAGATTAGAATATGTTCATACAAAAGAACAGATTGTAGACATATTCACCAAGCCATTACCTAAGGATGCAATCCTATATCTAAGAGGTAAGATAGGGGTCATTCCCCTATTGGAAGCTCACTAAATAAATTTTTAGTGATGCATCAACAAGAACCAAGTTGAAGATCAATTAGTTGATGCAACATAGTCAAAAGGGAATATTGCATATGCATTAGTACTCAAGGTACATTAATACTAATTTGGTATGTGTTGTCATGGGCATGTGTTACCAAAGAGGGAGAAGTATACTATCATATATTTTTGAATTTTTTCTGAGAGAGAAGTATACTGTCATAGAAGTTATGTAATTCCTTTATAGAGGGAGATAATTGCATGAAAGAAGAAGAATTTTTTGGTAAAAACCTAAGAGGGAGAAACTTACTGCCAGAGAAAGTCTTGTTCTCAAATTTCATTGTGCTATGACATGCTGTGTTGCCATCAATTCCAAAGAGGAAGATTGTTGGAAATAATTGTCTAATTGTGTGTTGTCTTTGATGTTACACAAATTTCATATTAGTTGTCAGTTAGTGCTTACCAAGCTCACTTGGTCAACAAGACAATTTTCCTTGTCTATCGAGCATTCCTAGAGATTACTATACAAAGACAATGTCTACTGAGCTCATTCAGGCATTAAAATAATTCTGGTAGGAAATAGTGTTAACTAAGCTCACTTAGTTGCTAAAGGATTTTTCAAGTTCGCAGTGTTAACCAAGCTTATGTTGGTCAACATAGGAAATTATCTTAGAACTATTGTTTATCGAGCAGGGTCAGCTAATGAATGATTTTGTTGTTTTGACATAAGAAGCTTAATTATTTTAAGTATTATTTGTAGTTGAATATGGTGATGATTATTAGTCATTGTAATTTGTAATTGAGTTGACTTGATAATCTGGTTGGTATAAATGAAAGATCAAGTTGAGATTCTAGTGTGTGTACAAGTATATTGATTGAATTTAGAAAGTAAGAGGAAGAGTAAACTGGAAGGATAAGTACGTATCATTGTGGAGTAGAAAAGTATTACTCAATCAAGAAGGATCTAGTATGAAGTAGAACAAAGATTTTTAATCAGCAATTCAGTTGCATCACAATTAGCTCATTTCATTGTTACTTTCTTACCATTATAGTAATCATCCAAAATCTCTTTCAGAGTTAGTTTACTAGCCAATTGTAAATCCTCTAACAAGGTGACAGTTCTATTGAATTATTTTAAGACCTCTTGGAAGGCCACTCCTTACAAGGTGATTAAATCCTTTAACAGGGTCACACCTAATAGTCTATTTTGTAACCTTTAACTAGGTTGGCTCCTAACAAGGCTCACTTTAGAAGAGTGAAAATAGTAACTAGTTACATTGGTGGTTTTTTCCATATTGGGTTTCCACTAAATCTTGGTGTCTCATGTGTTCAGATTATTTCTCTTATGCTTGCAAGTTAATCACTATGAATGTTTAAGATCAGTTAAAATTAAATCACACTCTGCATTTATCGAGTCACAATATTTTTTGTGTGTTTAATGAATATTAGTAGTAATCAATTTTATTGTTAACATCCAAGGAATCTAGGATATATTTTAGTAGTAATTGATTCATGCCCCTCTTAGTTACTCCTATTTTTCCAACACATTCCTCATGATCTATTCATTTTTTTTTTAGCATTTCCTTACTAGTAGTAGATGTAGACAATGTCATTTTCAAAAATAGAGTTTTAAAAAAACTTTGACAACTTCTAAAAAAAACTAAACTTAGTTCTCAAATCTTATTTACTCCACTCTAATTTTTTTTAAGTGACATGCTATATATTCACACAAACTTTAACTCGAATTTCTCTTTGATCACCTTCAATCACTTTGAAGGATGGAAATTTCTTGGTAAGTGAAAATGTTCTTCAAAAATTTAATATAAACCTTAAATCTAATGAGTTAGGTCTTCAACATATTCTTTATATTCTGTTAGGTGCATTATAATTGTCTCAACCTTCACATAAAATTTATTTCTATAATTTTGTCTTCATTAATATTTACATGCTTAGCTCGATGAATATATTGACATGGTTTTGTATGGGAGCTTGGCTCATATAGCAATAATTAGTTGCTACAAACACTAATATTGATACTCGACATTTATTATGCATATGATTTTTTTCTCAATTCTTTCCTTAGATCTTTCCAAGTGCATCTTTATTTATACAAATATGTGCTTTTAACATATCTTCTATTAGGAACTGGTATGTGTTTCCATGATTTTAGTTCCCCTATGTTTTTCAAACTTCTAGTATTAGGGTTGAGTCAATGTGATGTCATGTATGGGTCTAGATTTCCATTAAGGGAATTCTACTCTAATCTATCCCTCTGTGTGCACCTAGGTGGGCTTTCAAAAAAAATCTAGTGCATTCATTCATATTAGGTGATTAGGAAAGGGATGGTAAGGCTATATATTTCCTAGATGAGAGGGAAGTTGTTATGAAAACCTAATGCTTTGATAGAGTTTTCATGGTGAGGATAGGATGCTTTTGAAAAGAAGATCATACTTATATTCAAAGAAAAAGGAAGCAAAGAATATCAAGATCAAGACTAGAGGATATGATGCAAATCATGGAAATAGGTTAGAAGGAAGAGCATTTGAATAAGATGTAGAGGAAGAGCTCAAATATTTAGTAATGGTGGGGAACTATGGTCAAGGTGGTAGGATGAGGATTGAAAGGTCAAAGGGCTCAATGAATCATTCTAGACCATTGGATAGAGTCAAAACAATAATAGCGATTTAAGCTTCATTTTTACGTGGTCTCTGAAGTTGAATAGTCAAAACCCAATCATAAGCTTCCACATGGTAAGGGTCCTATGATACACTAAGCAATAACAAGCTAAAGATTATATGATCCTAACCATCAGATGGAGATTAGATCAATGACTTTGAATGAATTTCAGGCCTAAATGTTGAATGATAATTTTTTTGGAGAAGTTCTCTAAAATAACAACACTTATCATGCTCAAATCCATTTTGGGACAAAATTAAATGGTGTGTAGATTGTACAACCCTCATAATCTTGTGAATACAAGCTATATGAAAGCATTAACTATTGATGTTTTTTATAATGAAAGGTGATCATCTAGGCCTTACTAAGATGGAGAGTGAATAAAGGAAGGCCACAAGGACATAGTTAAAACATAAGGCAACGCTTCAGATGAATCTCTAGCCATTGATGAAGTTTAATCTACGGTCCAACTTAGGGTTTAAAAAATGCACTTAAAGATCTTCACCAAGGAAAAAGATCTAATCAAAATCATCCATTGCAAGATATATGGTTCATTTAAAGCCAAGGTTTAGTCAAAGGAAAAATAAGTTTTCAAAGGAAGAGACAATGTTTCATTGACGAGTTTGAATCTTTTCAATTGTAGAGTGGACTAGATCATTGTAAAAGAATCCACTAATGCTAGAAGGAAGAATATTAGGGTTTTCTACATGTTTCTCAATGATAATATAATGGATCACCTTCTCTATTCTTATCCTATTTTTTGTATCTCCTTCTCCTCAAATATGTAATGTATAACTCTTGATATTCTAGTGTTGTGGTAATGCAATAATTGAATATAACTAAAGACTATTAGTCTTCCATGTAATAATGACTATAAATGGCCAAGAACCCAAGGAAAGGTGCCATGATATATGTAATTTCATTTCAATCAATAAAGGATTGACAATTTTGTCCAACTTTTCCACCTGTATTTCCAAATGTTGAGTGAGAAATGAAGAACTAGATGGAATGAAGGATCTAAATGATGTTTGTAGTTAGATAATGTGATGTTCTGATGTAATTTATGACTAGTATGCCTAGGTTCCTTTCATTGTCTCCTTTAGCTAAGCTAACCTTGCATTTCAGAGTAGTTTCTATGGGATTGTAGGACAAATACATTTGGGACTATTAATTCCTTGTCAGATTCCATTTTGGCCAAAAGTTGTCAGGCAAGGTGGATTTTACTTAATGTGTATCTCTTCTCTCTCCCTAGATTGTATTTTACTAGGACTAATCTGCATTTATATTGGAGTAGGAATAGTATTAGAAGGACTTTAAGGTAGCTTTTGATATCCATTCCACTAGGTGTTATAGGTTGCCCAAATATATCTTTGCCTATGGTGTTTTTAGTTATGAGAATTATGGGTTTCTTCTATTGCTCTTAGGTTAAGAGCAACACCCTTTATCTACTAAAAACACAATACTCTACATATTTTACCCTTAAAATTTAGGGATTAATGACATAGTAGGTGAACTAATCCAATTTTTTGTAGGTATATTTTTTCCTAATATTTTGGGAATTAAGAGTCAAGGTAAAGCCAAGTTAGCAAGAGGGATAAAATGTTTACCAACAATACATAATTTAGCATTCATGTGTATAGTTTTGTACATACCTTGTTTGTTTAGTGAGAAGCAGTGTGATCACCTGATCCATTGGATTGGATGATCTTAGCTTTACTTGATCCAATACTTCCAACTTCTACCTTATTCCTCCAAGTTTGATTCAATTCGCTCCTTGTTTGTTCTACATCAAGTTTTACTTTTCCTTTGATGTGTTCATTGTTTGGTGCTAATGCACAGGTCCTACAATTCTTGTTTACATGTCCAATATTGTGACAACTAAAGACAACTAAGATTCCATTCAGCCAACTCTTATATTTCCCTCTACAATGTGGCTTGATACATTTTTCTAGGATGTGACCATATTATCCACAATAATGATAGATATACCATGTGCTATAATCCTAGTTATGAGAACTACCTTGTTTAGGTGCATGCCCTTGCTTCTTGGATGCCCAATTAAATTTTACCTTGGATTTTCATTCTTGAGCTCTTTGTCCATATTTATGACAATCGTAGAAATTTCCTTCAAAAAATAGGTACAATAGGTGTATTACTTGATTTTGACCTATATTCATGTGCTTGGTATCCTTGATTCTTGCAATTAAAATAATGTTCATTGAATTTTGGTTCAGGATTTTGCTTACCAATCTTGTTTCTACAAATGTTTTTTGTGTTCTAGCTTGCTACAATGATAGCATGTAGGTTTACCTTTTGATTTTGTATTTCTTTTCTCTCCACTCTTGGATGATTCTCCTTCTTTAGTGAATGAAGAGTGCTTGGTATATCCTAGTCTAGAGGTGTCATTTCTTCAAAGTATCTTATGGTTTTATAAGGATTTTTCATCCTCTCCATTAGTTCATTTTCATATCTTACCTCATTCCCTAATTTATTAGTTTGTGATCTTAGATTTTTAATCTATATATCCTTTCTATTCAGTTCTTTATTTGCAAGTAACAATTGATTCATCATGTCTAGCTAGTTGCTTGTGAGATTTTGTACATCAGATGTCCTTTCATCAAGTTTGGAAATCATTTGTCTCTTGTCTTCTTCTTCCATGACTTTTTCCTCTTCAATTTTATTTTTATGTTTAGTCACTTCACATAGCCTCACTAATTGTATTTCATGTTATCTCTTCAATCCTCTGATTTCTTCATTCATATTGTTATTTTTCTCTAATAAGTCTTCTATATATTCATCACTCTCATTGGAATTACAATCTTTAGGTAGTACTTATGTGTCTTCTACATATTGAGTATCATTTTTTTGAATGGCCATATCCTTTCTCTTCTTTAGGGATTTCCTCAATTCCTCTCTTGTTGCTTCAAGCTTCTATAATACATGATTTGGATGTCAAGTTTTTGATTTTCATATATTTTTTTGAATTTGTAAGATTCCATCTCCAAAGATCCCAAATCTCAAGTAATTAGATTTCTTCTAAGAGAAAAAAGCTCTGATATCAATTTCTAGAATTCTTAATGGGAAAGGAAGATTCTAAGAAGGGGGGAGGTCGGGGAGAATCAAGATCAATAAAACTTATAACTCCTTGAAATAAATCAAATACATTCACCATTTGCCCATCTCATATCTACATCATATATCATAGAGCCATAAACTATAAAGATAAAATAGTTCTAAGTAATTACCTCCTTAGTTATCTCTACAAACAAAAAATATTGCATAGAAGTTCGCCAAAAATAATTTACATAAGTGTTTGTGTCATCGTGAACACATATGTCAAAACCAGTTTACTCAACACTTGAATATCTTGACACTCAGTCATAATCGATATTCATGTTGTCCCTTGGCTTCTATATGCTTGGTGGTAACTAACTCACTCAACATATACCATCTTTTTTTTCTTTGCATTTACTATCTTTACTCAGTATATACTATGAATCAATCCATACTAGGGTACTGGACAACCTTAGACTTTCTTAGCTCATACTTAGTATAATAAAGTCCATAAATACTTGACCTCCATTGGGTGGCTCAGTCACATTAATGAGTAACTAACTCTTCCAAGAAAATGTCTAAGTGTTGGACAGTAATAGGCAACATGGCTTAGAGATTAACACATATATGTAGATACTAAATTTTTTTGTTATGAAGGATAAATTGACTTTAGACTCTTAAAAAAATTGATCATAAGATTAATTTTAACTCAAGCATGTAAACATATCTAATAAGGGAAATTTATGTAGCATATATGGAGGAGGTAAATTTTACTCATAATTTTTCAATATTTAATCTGATAGAAAAAGTAGCACAAGATCATAGTGCTAGGATCAAGAAACACTAAGAATGGAGGGTCGGGGTGAATCTATGTTGCAACACTTCTAAGCCATTTCAACACTTTTCAACTTAACCATAATGCATACAAGTAAACATACATAAAAGAATAACTCATAATACCATGATTTTGTTCTATAGGAAACCTTGGCCATCAGAAGATGTCAATTAGGATTCAACCCCAAGATGATGCAATATTCTAAAAATATCTATGTTAGGAGATCTAACCTGATTAGGATTTGTTACATATTATTTAGTTCATTGGTCCCTATCAAAGGACAATGGATTGCTAGAGGCTGGTAATCCTATTAGGGATTACAAGATGAGTAATTAGCAGATATCCTCAACCTCTTGAGAGTGAAGGTTAAATCCACTTTCTAGACTCACTATCCAATAATAATGAAATTATTATAGAAATACTAAATTATTCATGACATTACACCATTAGATTAGTTCCAATGAAGTTTGCATATTCTTTTATCAATTATCAAGTCTTTCATTTTATATATTGCATGCATCTCATATCACATATCCCATGATTGCATACAAAATAAGTCCTCCAATTATACCCTTGGTAATAATTTATTCTATTAAATTACATAAAAATACATCAAACATGTCCACTCAAATACTAATATGAAATTTAGGATGATTTTACCAAATATTTAAGTCCTTGTATGTGACCCCTCCATTGCTAGGAAATTTAATGAGCTAGGCCAAATTGCTCAATCCCAAAATGTTTCCTATAACTCAGTTGTACTAAACTTGTTACACTTCACATCACCAAAAGACATACTATTCAACACATAAACACAAGAAATCATATTAGAAGCTCATACAAATTATGTATCATTACCTAGAAGTTATAGACATAATTAATAACTCTGATGTCATCTTGACCAAAACTCATTGATTGTATCTTGTAGTCCTTGATGTAGGAGCATCTTGGCTGAATGAGAAATCATGCATCCAAAAACATTGCTCTATTCTCTATACATTTTTGTTGTTCTTGAAGTAGTTTTTGTTTCTTGTGGTTTCAATTTGTACACAGTTGGCATCCTATTGAGGACCTATTCTGAATCCTTATCCTAAGAGCACATATGTTTATATACCCTATGCTTCAAGTTCTGTGCTGATTTCTCCAACCTTCATTTCCTATTACTTAATCTATTGGTGTTTTAAAATGTCATGTTTCAAAAATCCTAATGAGAACAAAATACATCTACATGAAACTACTTCCCATCTGCAACATACCCATTCAGACATCGGGGAAAACTATAAGGCTAGACCCTTCTTCTACTTCAGGCTCGGCAAAACCTAAGTGGTTGTACCTTAGATTCATTCATATGGTACCACTATTAAAGAATACACTTGAATATAAAAAAGTAGATAATACCCTTAGTCTTATAATGCTTATATAGATAACGTAGGCATGGAATAGCTAATAACACAACCTATGAACTAGATAAGACAAGTGAGGGTAACACTTTTAGCTATTTCAACATGAAAGGGAAAAGATTTGGTAAGTGATGTTGAATATCAACATAAACCAGGTATGAGCAATACAAACATGCATTCCCTAAGTTGATCAATCCCTTATCCATTGGGCATTAACTAAGTCATAACATACACATGGATACCAAAAACATACTCATATATCTAGATATCATATCTATCTATCTATCTACCTTGTAAATAGACATATATCTTCAAAATGAAATTCATTCTTATCATATCCTCCCATGATCCCTACAATTTTGTCAATGTATATCAATCAATTTACTTAGGTCCTTGACCTAATAGAAAAACATACAACGGCATACAACTTCAAAGGAAGACTGCAACTAGACAATATGCACCTTATGCATAAATAAACATAAAATTACAAACCCACGAAGATGGAGACAAATTTTAGACTAAAAATTTCAATGAGGATTTCTTATTAATTTCCTTGAAATCAATACATTGTGGTATATGCCAAAACTTGAAATATACACAAAAAATGACTATGTTAACTAGTTGCTTACAAGAAACTATAATACTATTGTTCATTACAGAGAGAAATGTTAAAGAAAATGATGGAATCATAGTCATGACAAAGATTTCAACCTAACTAGATCTATCCTTGTGGTATCACAACAATGAAAAACATCTAAGAACTAGAACCAACCCTTATAATGAGAGAGAAAGAGAAAGATGTAAGAAAGGAAGAAGAAACTAGATCTAATCTAGAAGTGACACATCTCTACTTGAATCTCCATCCCCTACTACTATAAAGCATCTCTCTTCTCTCTACAATTGACATCTGAAAATAATCTCATAGTTAATTGTAAAAAATTTGAAATATCTCTTCCCAATGATGAAAATCCCTTGCTCTAGTAAAAATATTAGATATGCATTTGAAATGTTGATAAATCATCTACTAATCTAATTTAGAGGTGAAAATACCATCACTAACTGCATCCCTAATAACCTTGGTACACATCCAACTCATCTTTCTACCAAAAACTAACTCTGAACTAGTATACCTAAATGTGTTTGGAAAATGAATACCTGGGACAAAACCTTGAATAACTCCAACATATTGCTTCCTATGAAAAAACAAACTACATATCCAAAAATTTATTCTTTTCTAAATTTAAAACTTTAGAATATAAACTTTGTTTTATTTAAAACTTTTGCACATTCAAACCAATGAAGGAATAATTAAAAAATATTAATTTATGAAATTTGATTTTTCCCTCCAAAATTTCATTCAGGTCAATCTTCTTTGACCACTTGTGTCATGTGTCATTACATGATTCATTAGTTGTTGCATTTTTATCCACCACTTGGGTGCCATGTGGCATCCTCTGATTGGTTCATTGATTTGCCAACTGTCACCTGACATACACTATGTGGTAGTTTCCTTTTGGATCTCCATGCACAATCATCTTGCCACATCAACTACTTGTTGGGTTCCCTACCATGTCATTGCCACATGGCATCACCTAATTGGCTTGAATTAATTTGTGCAATGTCATTCACCACCTAGATCCATTGCCACATAGTGGTAAGGCACTTTCGCACTTTCTCTAATGATCAAGTAACTCCACAATATAGGAATGTGTAGGGCATTGGATCTTACACATGATAACATCCTATGAAGTGCTCCTCTTCTCTACCACATTACTATTAATCACCCTGTGACAACAACGTGCTTTCCTACTTTCTCTAATGATCTAGCAACTTCACAATATGGGAATGTGCTTGCCATCCAATTTGACATCTCTCATAATCTAAAGCCTTTGATCTTGAACCAAACTACATCATATTTCCTCAATTTTTGTATCATATGTCATGTTATGATTCATCTATTTGGATCCATGTCTTGCCTCCTAGTTGGTTGTCAGTCCACATCAATGCACCACATTAGCTTTCCATGTTAGGATTTCAGTTCAAAATCTCATTATATTTTCGTCTAGCCAGCCATGGGCCCTATTCAAGATTGGATTGTCTATAGTCTTGAAATGCTTAAGAAACTTAATGAGGTAGGGTTCACACATAAAAATAGATAAAATGCTTGCAACAGGATCAATGTGGGTTATCTATAACTAACTTCCCTTTTAGAAATCACAAGCCTCCAAACTTTATTTATGAAGAATTCCATCCTTGTCATGTGAAGGTCTACACTATGATTATAATTTTCTCCCAAAAGCAATGTATTTTGAGCATTTTTCTCTAAAATTTGGCATTTTCCATTAGGTTCCCAAGCTGCCAAGTATTTAAACCTTTGCCTCTAGTTCTTCTTAGCTTGTCTTTATTAATGAATTTGAAGACAGTGACATTTGACTTCAAGAAAAATGGGAAGGACATATTGCTAGCAACACTCTTCTTTAATTCCCTTCCCAAATTACTACCCAAATTGGCTGTCATCTCCTCTATTTCATTTTTATTAAAGCAAAAGACTAGTAAAACACCAACTAGAAATGCATTCCCTCTATGACTTGAATGGGATGGGGGTGAGATACATGTCAGATTTGCAAACATGCATGTCACTCTTTTTGGTGATTTAATGAAAGGAAAATTGCAAGAAAGAATATAACTATTTCCACATAAGCCATAATAGATCTGAAATAAATATGTAATCAAAATCCACATGCAAGAAAATAGACAACATACCCACAAAAAATTGTGACACAAGGTATACCCAAGAAACCCTCATTGAGGAAAAAACCTAGCCTCCAAAAACATCCATCACCATGTATTATTCATAAAAAATGCCATTGCAATACAAAAATGGAAGCCTTCAAAGCCATAGCCACAAATGAGCAATATATGTGAACAAGCATGAATCAACACATCCCATGCCATGCTTCTAACATTCACAAATTCTCCCTTGGCTAACCTATCAAACCTTATCTTGCTTGACTCTTTCCTTTTTTTCCCTTTTATCTTCTCACATAAAAACTACCCTCGTGGTTGCTTATATAGTAGCAAGTCTCACAAAACCACCAATTGGTATTATATAAACCATGTGCTACCTAATCCGTTGACACCACATTTAATATTGGAATCTAATTCTTCTCCCAGTATTAAATAATTACATGAAATGTTATCACAATGTTACAATACAACTCATCAAGTATATCCCATGGGAATCTTTCCATGTTGCACATCCATCTAGGTGCAACATTACATAATAAAATAAAATAAAATAATATAACAATACTATGCATTGTGTGCATAACCCATTATCTCAACAATCTCCAACTTGTTGTATACATTGCATAGGGACAATCTGCAGCCACATAAATGAACAAGTGAACAATCCCTCCTAGCACATCCACTATGGATCAAAGTACACCATGTGCTCCATCCTAGTACTCACAAAAAAATCAAAGTATCCAACATTTCAAACATGAATGATCTCACCTCCTATTATACCACTAGCACCAAACATACACAGAAGCCATCCAAAGAGAAAGCCACCCAACCTATCACATTAGAAGATCATAAAATCTTCTATCAATTGAAATGCCAAACACAAAACACTTGATCCAAAGGTAATCATATGTATTCGTACTTGTCAAAATATTCATCGCTGAAATAACACCCACAACAAGTGCCAAACCCATCCAACTATCCATACCTCCAAAGGTATGCCAAGTGAATCTCACAACATCAACATATCCAATCTATAACTTGCAATTACAAGCCTCAAGAGAAATACCTATCATATATATACCAAGAAGTTGCCACTATAAAAGATAATATCAAATATGTAACCAATCCACTCACAACATCTCAAAGAAGTGAATCCATATAGTATCAAGATCGTCCACAGTACATAAACCAATAACCTACAAGAACAACTCTCATAACAAGTCTCCAATGAGCTCCCATGTTCTCCACAACTAACAAAGGAAAGAGATAAAGGAATAACCATGCCATCTCTCACATGACATCCATGAACACAAAATAGTGACCACAATCTCCAACCAATTTGAAAGCCAATATAAGAAAAAGTGAACATCTAGGAAGATAACCAAGACCAAAGAGTAACCTTGCAGATCATAACCTATATCATGTCCTTCCACACACACCTCTAGATGTAAAATGTGCAAGTAAGATCTTGTCCA
This sequence comes from Cupressus sempervirens, assembly GCA_028749045.1. Taxonomy (NCBI): domain Eukaryota; kingdom Viridiplantae; phylum Streptophyta; class Pinopsida; order Cupressales; family Cupressaceae; genus Cupressus; species Cupressus sempervirens. Next base: position 74,598,710 of record CM053790.1, on the reverse strand, counting down.
TAAAACCCCAACAAGAAGCCACAACAACACCCAAACCCTATCATATAACTAATCATGGATGTAAGCCTCTCACAAGAAGATCAAACTCTGATGTAGGAGCATCTTGGGTTTCCTTATAATCTAGCAATTTTGTCCATTTTTTCTAGTTGATACCAAGTTCTTAGTTGCTTCTAAGTGATTTCTTTGGTTGTCGAGTGATCCTTTGGTTGTCGAGTGATCCTTTGGTTTCCAAGTCTTCCGTGGTTTCCAAGCATTGGAGGATGCTAAGTTCATAGTTGCTATCAATTGATTTATTTGGATGCCAAGCTTGTGTGGATACTAAGTGCCAATATTTTGTGAAGTCTTCATTTGTTGAGTAGTCTGTGTTTTGTTCTAGTTTGGGCCAGCATTTTTTTGCATTTAATTTTGGTATAGGTAGTTATCGTGAGCTGACTTGTGGTTGTACATGCATTTAATATAAGATTTAACTTTGTGATAGGCTGACCTATGGCCACAAAAGTATTTAAAGAGGTCTAAGATTGATTTTTTAGGCAGAACTAAGAGGGATTGGAATAAGGGTGTTATGTGGTTGGAAGTGTAAACTTAAAGTTGGATTGTGAATTTGGAAGTTGTATATTGTAACTGGCCATAACCCAGAAGGCCTTATATCTAGGCATGTATGTTGATTATGTGATTAATCAATAAAAAATTTGTTCTCTTCCTCATTGGTGTTGTTCTTGTTTTGAATTTTTTGCTATGTTAACTCTTGCAGGGTGGTTTGGCTAGTTGGGCATTCCTCTAGCCCTAGTTTATCTTCTTTCTTTCTACATTAGGTGGTATTAGAGACAAAGTTTATCCTTGTGGTGATTCGATCATGTAGAACCTTGAGTGAATTGGGTTGTATGGTTGTAAATCTATAGATTTTACCTATAACTTGCAAAGGGTTATGATCTTACAAGAACCTGATTTGTAAAGATGTCTTGAGGTAGAGGAAATGTTGATAATGTGATATTGGATACACTGAGACAATTTGCAACCAGCTTAGGTTCTATGGAGACAACCCAGAGGAGAGGAGGACAACTTGATGATGTAAGTGATGATGAAGTAGTAGTAGCAAACCCTAATCCAAAACCTGAAGAAGACTAAGATGAAGCAAGACCATTGAGAGTATTGTTTAGAGCAAGTTCAAAGATTGTTGTAGAAGTTGTCCCTTATGATGGAAAACTGGACATCAATTCTGTGTTGGATTGGATCTCTAAAATGGAGAAGTTCTTTGAGTATGAAAACACTCCTAATAATAGGAAGGTGAAAATTGTAGTTACTAGGTTGAAAAGACATGTGTCACTATGGTGGGAGAATTTGAAAACTAATAGACAAAGAAGAGGAAAGGAGAAGATAAGAACTTAGGTAAAGATGATGAAAAAAGTGAAGAAACAATTCCTTCCTACTGATTACTAGGTTAGCTTGTTGAGAAAGATGCAAAATTTAAGACAAAGAGACAGGATTGTGAAGGAGTATACGAAGGAGTTCTATAGATTGGACATTAGATCTAGACATGTGGATGATGAAGTTGAGAAAATTGCAAGGTACATAAATGGATTGAGATCTAGAATTCAAGATGAAATAAGTTTTGTGAAATTGGAAAGTATGGAAGAAGCATACCAATATGCCTTGAAAGCTAAGAAGATCTTCATAAAGAAGCATGAACAAAGACAAAGAGGTAGAGGTGGTAGATTCAAGAGAGGTAGAGGTAGATCTTATGGAGAATGTGGTAGATTTGACAATTTTGTGCAAGATAAGGGGAAATTTGAATAGAAAAATAATGACAAAGGAAAGACTAAATGGAAAGGTGGTGATTCTTACCATGAAGGTATTGGTTCTTACCAAGGAAGAGCTAATTATTATTCTAGAGGTGGTTTTCATGATAATTATTTTAGATGTGGTAAAGAAGGGCATAGATCCTTTGAATGTAGATCCTCTAAAAGTAGGCAAGGTAACATAAATGTTGTGATTCAAGGAGATGATAAGGGTTCACCAAGTGGACCTAAGGCTAGAAAAAAATTGATGGTAAGAAGAACCTTATGTAATAAGGGAAGTGACGATGAACCTATTTTAAGAAGAACTCTTTTCAAGAAAAGATGTAAGATGGCTAGAAAATGTTGCAAGGTAATCATTGATAATGGAATTTCTAAAAATTTGGCATCATAAGAGCTAGTTATAAAGTTGCAATTTTAGAAGCTAAAGCATCCTAAGCCCTATCATGTTTCATGGATCAAAGATAAGCATAATATATTGGTAAGTGAACAATGTGTTGTGAAGTTTAAGATTGGACATTACTTTGCTGAAGTTTTGTGTGATATTATGCCTATAGATTGTTGTCATATTTTTTTGGGTAGACCTTGACAATATGATAGATATTATATACATGATGGAATATTGAATCAATACACTCTTTGGGTGAATGGGAAGAAGCAAATATTGCTACCTTTGATTGAAAGTCCAGATGAGGTTAATTGTACTACAATAAAAGTTTTCATGGTCAATGGGAAATAATTTGAAAAAAAAATGAAAAAGAATCCAATTTTTTTTCTATATATTCAAGGAAACTAAGTTGTGTCAATTGTAACCAAGTACAAGAAAACAATGTTAATTGAGTACTAGTCAATGGTGGCAGAGTGACAGATGGTAGTACTAATTGAGTACCAAAAGAAATTGTAGAGTTGTTGAATGAGTATAAAGAGATTTTTGTAGAGGATATACCTAATGGTTTACCAATAGTAAGTAGTATAAGTCATTGTATGGACCTAATTCCTAGAACTAGTTTACCAAAAAAAGCACTAAATAGATTGACACCTACAAAGAATGATGAACTTAATAGACAAGTACATGAGATTTTGGAGAAAGGTTTGATTAGAGAAAGTTTGAGTCTATGTGCTATACCTATTGTGCTAGCACCTAAGAATAATGGAGAATGGATAATGTGTACTGATTCTAGAGCTATTAACAAAATCATAGTGAAATATAGGTTTCTAATGCCAAGGATGGATGATATAATGAATTTTTTGAGTGGAGAAAGTATTTCACAAAGATTTATTTGAGGAGTGGCTATCATTGGATTAGAATATAAGAAGGTGAAAAATGGAAGACTTCTTTCAAGACAAAAGATGGTTTTTATGAATGGTTCATTATGATTTTTGGTTTGACTAATGCACCTAGTATGTTCATGAGGTTGATGAATGAAGTTTTGAAAAGATTCTTGGGTAAGTTTGTGATTGTTTATTTGGATGACATTTTGATATTTAGTAAGACTAAGGAAGAACATCTTGAGCATATTAGAAAAGTATTGTAGAGATTGAAAGAGGATATTTTGATGATTAATTTGAAAAAGTGTTCTTTTATACAAGAGGAGATTGTGTATTTAGGATTTTTGATTTTAGCTGATGGTTTGAAGATGGACCTTGAGAAGGTAAAAGAAATTTTGGAATGACCTACACCTAAGAATGTGGGTGAAGTAAGATCATTTCATGGTTTAGCTAATTTTTATAGGAAGTTCATAAGAAATTTTTGTTCTATTTGTAATGCTATGATTGAGACAATGAGAGGAGATAAAAAGGAATTCAAGTGGACACATGGAGCTAATAAGAGTTTTGAGACTTTGAAACAAAAGGTTGCTGAGTTACCTATATTGGCTTTGCCTAATTTTAATAAGGTATTTCAAGTTGAATGTGATGCAAGTGGTAGTGAAATGGGAGCTCTATTGAGTTAATAAGGTATGCCTATTGCTTTCTTTAGTGACAAGTTGAATGATGCTAAAAAGAAATATTATGTTTATAATTAAGAGTTTTATGCTATTGTTCAAGCCTTGAAGAAGTGGAGACATTATTTGATTCCAAGGAGTTTGTGTTGTATACTAATCATAAAGCTTTACAATACTTGGGAAGTCAACATAAATTGAATTAGAGACATATGAAGTGGGTTGAGTACCTGTAGAGTTTTACATTTGTGATCAAGCACAATAGTCAATTTACTAATAGAATTGATGATGCATTGAGCAGAAGATGTTCTTTATTGACTAAGATTAAGGTTGAAGTTCTTGGTTTTGATGAAATGAAAGAGTTGTATAAAACTAACCTTGATTGTTCTATGGTATGGAGAGAGTGCAGAGCACCAAATCTAATAAATCACATAAGTAAGTATGATGAATATTTCATTCAAGAAGGTATGTTGTTCAAAGATATTCATTTATGTATTCCTAGAAGTTCTATGAGATTGAATTTGATCAAGGAAAAGCATAGTGGTGGATTGGCTAGACATTTTGGAATTAATATGACATTGAGTTTGCTAAAGGAGAATTATTATTGGCCATAAATGTACAAGGATGTTTAGATATTTGCTAAGATTTGTGGAGTTTTTCAAGTTACACAAGTAGTAAGTCATAATACTAGTTTGTATACACCTATTATTGTTTCTAAGATACCTTGGAGTGACATCAATATGGATTTTGTTCTTGGATTGCCAAAAATAGTGAAGGCTTATGATTCTATATTTTTTATTGTGGATAAATTTTCTAAGATGGCTCATTTCATACCACGTAAGAAGACATCAGATGCTAAGCTTGTTGCTGAAATTTTCTTTAAAGAGATTGTGAGATTGCATGGATTACTAAGAAGTATTATTTTTTACTGAGAAAGTAATTTTGTTGGTTATTTTTGGAAGACTTTGCGAAAGAATATGGGTATTGAGTTGAAGTTTAGTTCTACATTCCATCCATAGATAGATGGAAAGATAGAGGCTATAAATAGAAACTTGGGTAATTTTTTGAGATGTTTAGTTGAAGATAAGCTAAGTAATTGTGAAATGGTATTGGCACAAACTGGCTTTGCATATAATAATTTTGTGAATAGAAGTATAGGGAAGAACTATATTTAATGAATTTTTTTGGTGAAGAAAAGAGAAGTTTTGTAGAGGAAGCATTTGTTGATTTTATGGAGTCTTTGCATAGGAAAGTGTAGTTGAGGTGGAACAAAGTAATCAGAAGTATAAGGATAATGTTGATAAGTCTAGAAGATATCATGATTTTGAAGTTGGTGATGAGGTGATGGTTCATTTGAAAAAAGGAATATTTCCTTTTGGAACATATAGTAAGATGAAGATGAAGAAGTTTGACAATGGAAATATTTATGAAGTTGAATTACCTGATGACATGGATATATCTCCTATATTCAATGTTGCTGATTTATATAAATATCATTAGTCAGAGGATGAAGTGTCTATATCAAGTGATTATCCTAAGAAGAAAGTTGACAAAATTGAATAGATATTAGATCAAAGAGTTTGTAAGAGCATAAGAGGAAAAGATTATTGGGAATAGTTGGTGAAGTGGAAGAATACAACTATTGAAGATGCTACTTGGATTTCTATATCTGAGTTAGATTCAGCTTAGGTTGTGACACTTGCATGATTCAAGAGAATCATTTCTTTCTATCCTAGTCGTTTGATGCAGGAGCATCCTAGGTTTCCTTGTAATCTTGCACTCTTGTTCAATTATACTAGTTGATGTCAAGTTCTTAATTGCTGCCAAGTGATTCCTTTGATTTTTGAGTGATCCTTTGGTTTCCAAGTCCTCTATGGTTGTCAAGCATTGGAGGATGTTGGGTTTGTAGTTGCTGCCAAGTGATTCTTTTGGATGTTGAGCTCATGTGGATGTTGACTGCTAGAATTTTGTGAAGCCTTCATTTTTTGAGTAGTCTATGTCTGGTTCAAGTTTGTTGCATTTAATATTTGTATAGGTAGTTATTGTGAGCCAACTTGTGGATGTACATGCATTTAATGTCAAATTTAACTTTGTGGTAGGTCAAGCTATGAGCACACAAATATTTAAGGAGGTCTAGCATTGATTTTTTAGGTAGAATGGAGAGGAATTGGAATAAGGGTGTTATGTGCCTAGAAGTGCAAACTTAAATTTGGATCATGAATTTGGAGGCTGTATATTGTAACTAGCCATAATCTAGAAAGTCTTATAGTTGGGCATGTATGCTTCTTATTTGATGAATCAATAAATATTTTGGTCTCTTCCTCCTTCGTGTTGTTCTTATTTTGTGTTTTTCATTGTGCTAATAATTTTAGGGTGGTTTGGATAGTTGGGTGTGTCTTTGGCCCTACTATATCTTCCTTCTTCCTACGTCAAACTCATAAACCATTCCTAAACCAAGGAATATGCCCAATATAAAACCATCTCCCAAACTCAACCAACATAACAACATATGTAAATGGAGATAACCAATCATAAACCATCTCTCAAATGAACCCTCTAGAACTAACTCATGTACTATAGCTTAGGATCCATATACATGAAGGAAGGGCATAAATATAATGCAACTGAGAGAAACAATGGGTTATACCTCTCAAGTAGTAAACCACTAAGTAGACCAAGAGTGGGGAATGAGAATGCTCATCAAGATATCCAAGTCTCTAATCAAGACTCATTTAAGAACAATCTCATCTCAAATCCATATTAGGTGAATGCCCGTCAAAATTCCTATCAAAACCAAATAATTGTCTCAACAAATAATTCTCTAATCCAAGAGAAATCAACATCACCACCATCTCTAGGTATCCATGAGAATTTATAATGAATCAATCCATGCTAACCCCAATTGAAACATAGAAATATCATGAAGTATCTAGCTAATGATCAATGTACTCAATACCAAGATCATTGTCAAAGATCTAACCATGGCCTAAGGAACATAAGTATGACAACATGATCTAGCCATCTCAACCAAAGAGATAACATGCTCCATATGAATATACTATAACATGTCAAAACTTTAAACATGTATCAAGAGTTTACCATAACATAAAAATAAAAATATCCTAATAGAAACAATAACATATCAAATGAAAGTGTAAACTAAACCTTTACCAAGAACCCCATAAGTTGTCAAGATGCAACTTGTAAGAATTTGGTATACCTCTAATACCATGTAAGAATTTTTCTAAGACAAGAATGAAATTCCAAGATCTAGAAGCTCAAGAGATAGCACAAGAGAGACAAGATATGATCAAATGAGAATTGATATCAGATGAATAGATGAGTACATCATAGAAGTACCTTGTATATAAAGGCAATTGATATGACTAGGAGTCAGCAAAGAGATAAGCATAACAGCTAAGCACATATCCACCAAGAGTTGATTATCCTCCATTATGCATGAATGTACATGCAAAAATGAGGGGATAAAAATTCAAAGGTGTATCTCATAAAGAGATGTAGTGGACAACATGTGCTTAATTAGAGTGCAAACTACTATGTTGTCTACATGACAACTAATTATTAATATGCATTAATATAAGTAAACTTAAGTAAAGTGTAAAGAGTAAATATGTATTTACACCAACACCCCCCCTTGAGTGAAACTTAGGGAAATGTACTTAAGCTCACAAAAACTATATAATAATGCAAGATGGGTCTTGACTAATAGTCTATATTAGGTACCCATGTTTAATATGCAAATACAAAAGATAAATGTAATGCAATGTCTCTTAAAGTGGAGAAAGAGGGAAAACCACATGGGAAAAACCCCCTCCAAAAAGAGAGATAAGTACAATAAAAGAAAATGAGAGAGAAGAAAACCTCATGTGAGGAAAATATCCCCCAATAAGAGAGAAGAATACAAAGATAGGACAAGTAGCCCCCCATCAATGTATAATGTACACCTATAGTAGATGCACAAGGTTAATGTAGAAACTCCTCCATCAGTGTAGAATAACATTCCTCCCCTTAGGAAGAAACATAACCAAAGGTATACCACTCAATCCTCTCCCATATTTAGGAAGGAACCTCAAAATGTATGAAATCTCTGAAACCTACTCAAGTGTCCCCATGTCAATACTAAAAGGTTCCTCCTCCAAATCATGTGTACTATGTCACTCTACAAGACAATGAATATCCTACTACACCGAATCATGTGAATCCACAACTATGTGAATACAAGCATCATCAAGAGCAACAATAGATGGAATATCAGTAGGAGGAGAAGAAATGGAAGGCTCAAGAACTTGATCATATGTGAGAACACCTAAGTTCAAGTAGCAGAAGTTCTCCTCAAAGTCTGAATCAACAATAGAAGTATGATCAATATCTTTGGAAGAGTATATTAAGAAATCATTGTCATAATCATGAGAAAAATTTGAGAAGTACTATAACCTAGATGTGTGATCAACCACCCCTATATTAATGATCTCTCTAGTCTCCAAGTCTTTGATAAAAATTGAATAAGGTGTGAATTCCACAATCCTTCCTCTATCTCCATGAGTGAGCTGATAGATGGAAAGAATATTATGACTTAGGTGAGGTACACACAACACATCTTTGAGGTATCCCTCCCCTTTATCAATATTGCATTTCCTAAAAACATTCATGTAAGTATGATTTCCCATCAAGATAGGTGGAGTATGACAAGAATCAAATGATGAAAACATAGAGTGTGAAGATGCCATATGATGAGAAGCCCCTAAATATAGAAGCCATCTCCCTAAATCTTGACTTGAAGTAGCTACTAAGGCTTGACCTTTTCTGATATGATCCTTTCCTTTATCAACATTTAAATGTGAAGAAGATGATGAAGTAGTCATTCTTGATGGTAGACCAATTTGATTCTTCTTAAGAAGATTCTCGAGTTCATCTATCTCCTTCTTATAACGATGATTTTCTTCAAGTTCATTCTTTTTGCAATATGCAGAAGTAAGAAACTCCTCCTTGGATGAATTTCCCTTATTGTTGGAGTTGTCTTGTGGTGAGGAGGTTGAGTGTTCTTTCTCTCATTGTGAATTTTGTTGCCATGATTTATGATTCTTGTTAGACCCTCATTTTTTATTCCCTTTACTAGCTACCAATTCTTTGGACTTTGAAGACTTGAGAACCCCCATGCTCATCAAATTTGATTGTTCTACCATCACCATCTCTATGAAGGAAAAAAATGAAGGCATGGTGTAGGAAGAACCCAAGGTTAACTTATGAGTGTTGAAGTTAGCAATAAATGATGCATACTCTGGATGAAATTTTCTCATCAAATTATAAATTAAGTTTTCATCCTCTATGGTAATTCCACAATCCTTAACCATTGACCTTATCTCATGTGCCTTGGTGATACAGTCTTGAATTGTGTCAAAATCATTTGGATCTAATGACATGATATTTTCATCAATTTCAAAACCCTAGCTTTGTCTACTTTTGCATACAAGCTAGCAAACTTATCCCATGCTTCCTTTACTATTTTACAATTATCAATATGGAAGAGAAGATACTCATGTACATACTTCCTCAAAGTACCAATAGCAACCTTATTATTTGAATTCCATTCATTTATTTATCAGGACCAGATGGTGTAACCATGGTTCAATCAACATAATCAATTAAACCTTTTTCCATCATTTTAATCCATGCTTTAATTTTCCATGTCGCATAAGTATGTGGAGTTAAAAGTGAAAACCTAGGAGAACCCATGATGCAAAATAAAAGAACACAAGAGAAAGAGAAGTGCAAACACTCAAGACACACCCCCCAAATTGCTTAATCAAAGAACCCCCCCAAAATGGATGATTTTGACACTTTATACTTAGTGTGTGTAAAATTTCCACTTGTAAAAATAAATCAATGTGGACATCTAATTTTGATGGTTACAAAAAATAAAAATGAAGCTATATCAAACTCAAGAAGATAAGACACAAGACCTCTCAAGGATATAATTAATTACAAGTGCCAATAGGCCAAAAAGAGACCAAAATTTGAAAGTACTATGTCTATTTATAATTTTTCCAAGCTGATACTAGATCTAGGAAGTAGACAAAAAATTATGCACTTAAAAAAAAATACACCTGAATATGTGTCCAGATGAGCCGGAACTAAGCCTTTATTGTTGCAAAAATTGGGATTTATAATTTTTAGAAAAATTCAAGAACAGAGATTGTAAACAACTTACAACAAAGTGTAGATCATGAAATTCTACCCTAAAACAAAAAAAATTACTTGAATAAAGGAGTCTGTATGAGGGAGATATCGCTATTTGAAAATCACCTCTATAATTATTTTTCTTGAATTGCCCCTGTCGTACCTCCAAAAAAAAATGACTCTAGATTTCACTTTAGATGTATGATTTTGATGAAACAAGAGTTGATTTAGGGGTTTTTTGACCTTCTAAATATGATAACAACATCTAATTTGCATTAGCAAGCTCCAATCTTGACCTAAATTTTTTTTTTCTCTCCAATGGCTATGTAATGAAACTCCTATCACTCTGATACCATGTAAGAATTTGGTATAGCTCTGATACTATGTAAGAATTTTTCTAAGACAAGAATGAAATGAAAATATCTAGAAGCTTAAGAGATATGACCAAAGAGACAAGATATGATCAAATGAGAATGGGTATTAGATGATTGGATGAATACATCATAGAAGTGTCTTGTATAAAGGCAACTGATATTACTAAGAGTTAGCAAAGAGATAAGCATAAAAACTAAGCACATGTCCACCAAGAGTGGATTATCCTCCATTTTGCATAAATTTACATACAAAAATGAGAGGATAAGAATACAAAGGTGTATCTCACAAAGAGATGTAGTAGACAACATGTGCTCAATTGGAGTGCAAACTACTATGTTGTCTACATGAAAACTCATACGAATATGCAAACTCCTAGGTATCTACATGAAAAATAATTATGAATATGTATTAACCTAAGTAAACTTAAGTAAAGTGTAAATAGTAAATACTTATTCACACCAACACAACCATCTCCACATACCATGAAGATAACCAACATCTCCATGAGTCCTCAAGATCTAACCATCTTCACACACCACAAAGATAAAAGTGCACCATGCAAATTTCAAAGATGTTTTTGCAACAATAAGATCTAATAAAAACCTTCAACATCTACAAATACTCAATAAATATATCAATGCAAAAAAACTCCCGCTCAACCGTGGTATTGAATCAGCTAAGACATCATAAAATCTGTCTTCTACATGAAGATTCTCTAGGTCTAGACTCACAGAACCAAAGTGTTAGAACCAAGTGAAACCAAGAAGACATAAACCAAACCAAGAACTATTCCTACACTATCACCTCATCACTATCACAACCTCCCACTAAATTGTGTATCCAAGCTATTGATGACATTATGATGAAAAATATTTTTCTAACCATTAGAATCAATCAATGCATCAAAGCATCAATGAACTCAAAGTGCACATCATGAGCTCCTCAAAGAAACCAAATAACCATGATCCTTAACCAAGAAGATATGTCACCACAAGAGAATTAGGAATCCAAGCTAATGAACATCAAGGATGTACCTATATATCCAATCATGTCATGCCAAAATCCATGGCACCATAATCACATTCATGAACTAAGCATCTAACTCTCAATGTGTCCAACCTGTCAGCATAAAATAGTCAACCATAATCCTCTACCATGACTATAGCTAGTAACAACATTTCATCCCTTCTACATGAAGAAAAAATCAGCAAATCATGTGACTTAGGGCATAGACAACCCAAATCCAAGCCACCAATCTAAATATGCATCAATAATGAATGATCAATGAGAAAAGACAACTCATAACCAAGCTATAGATGCAACCTGTAATTATAGACCACTTACAACATTGCACAACTTATAGACCAAACAAGTCATCATACATATCCAAACTAAACACTAATAACCATATCATCGTGAGGCCAATCTAAAATATGAACTAAATATATAATGACATCAAATCTTAAATCTCCAAACATACAATGTCATAAACTCACAATGATACCATAGTAAATATATACTATAAATTATTCAGATTAATATATCACCAAATAAACCATGGCAAACCTACACCAAATCTAAACCAATGTGAGGGCTCTCCAAGAGTTTTTTTTTGACTACTCAAAGTCCAAAATATGACTCTGGATGCCCAAGTTATGCCCTAATTTGTGCTCAAAATAAATAAAATCTAAATTTTGGGCTCTTGATACCTAATAAAATTTCAAAATCATAGAACCAAATCTACACCAAGTTATTTTTGGCATTATATTGTATTTGTCATTAGTGACAACACTTATTCAATTCTGAATGATTATCGAGTTCATCACTCAGTCTACAATGTAGTTCATATCGAGCATTCCTGAAGCTATCAAGTGAGTGTGCAGTCTAGCAGTATCTACCGAGCATACAGTGTTCATCGATCTTCACAGTGTCTACCGAATCATTAGTTTGTGTGATGGAAGCTAGTGTTTACCAAGTGATGGAAGTATAGTGTTTATCGAGTGAGAACAAGGTAAATGAAGGATTCAATTTTTACCGAGTGATACTATATCTACCGAGTCTCCAATGGTTATCAAGTTTCAAGCTATGTTGTGTGATTAGTATGGACCGAGCTTCTACTTCTACCAAGTGCATGACGATGCTAAGTAATGTAGTGGATGCCGAGTATCAGAAGGTTACCAAGTTACGTGAAGAACTTGAGTTTTCTACTATTTGGCCAACTCAATAATATTTTTTTCGCTTGTGTTTTGGCCGACCTTGCAATTGTAATTATTGGAATGCTATACTTCAAGAATATAATTAGCAATCAAGTTGTACATAGATCAATTGTTTCATCCTAATAGGTGAATTAGTTTTGTAAATCCTTTAACAAGGTAGAATTAACAGTCTTTGTATAAATCTCCTAATAGAGTGCATACTTCATTGTATGTTTGCAAATCCTCTAACAAGGTGGATCTAGTAGTCCAAATTGCTCTTAATAGGGAAAATCATTAGAAGTGATCAATGTAAGCCCTAACAGGCTAATTTCATACTAAAGTAATGAAGTTTCGTAGGTATCATCCCCACCCCAATTTTACTTTCTATTTGGAAGGTTTTTGGGTCACCAAAATTTTGTGTTCATGTGTTGTAAATGTTTATCTTTCTCATGCATATAGTAGATTAGATGAATGAATGATGTATGGATCAAGTATTGAATTGATTTACAAATTTTGAGGTTACTGATTCACCCCTCCCCTCTAAGTAACCTAGCTAGTCTTGATTATTTCCAACAAGTTATAATGCTCTAAATCAGCTTTCCAATGTTTATAAGAAGTATGAAATCTGATATACTAAGAGAAAGTTATTGTTGTTTTACTGAGACAATCTTTTTACCATTTTCACTATGATTTTTCACTTCTTATTTATTTTTATTTTTGTGATGAAACTTCCAATGGGATTAAATTTGATGGCCATCATGGGCTAAAACTTAAAAAATATTTCATTTCCTCTAAACATGGCCAAACTAGGGCATATTATATATCAAAATTTATGAAAATGTTGAACTGGGTCTAATGGTGAGGTTTATTTTTATCGAAGAGGTCATTTCTACAAGCTCCCCTCTAAAAAAATCATTTAAATAAAACATCCAAAAAACCCTTTTGTCCAATAGTTTTGCATGCCCAAAATTTACCAATATCCCATCATAATAGAAAATTCAAAACCCTCAGATCTATAATAAACAACTCATATATCTTACCCTTTCTTTTATCTAGGGTTACAATAATAAAACCATAGCTCTGTTGCCACTTGAAAGGAAACTTGCAAGAAAGAATATAACCATTTCCACATAACCCACAATAGACCTCAAATAAATATAAAATTGAAATTCACATGCAAGAGAATAGACAACATACCCACAAAAAATTGTGACACAAGATATACCTTGGGAAACCCTTATTGAGGCAAAAAAACCCAGCCTTCAAAAGCATCCATGACCATTTATTATTCATAAAAAAATACCATTGTAATACAACCATGGAAGCCTTCAAAGCCATAGCCACTACCAAGCAATCTATGTGAACAAGCATGAATCCACACATCTCATTCCATGCTTCCAACCTTGAAAAATGCTCCCTTGGCTAACCTATCAAGCCTTGTCTCCCTCGAATTCCCCCCCCCCCCCCCCCCCCTTCTCTCTTCTCACACAATAACTACCCTTGTTACTACTTATATAATAGCAAGTTCTAGAAAACCATCAAGTGTTATTAGATAAACCATGTGCTACCTAACCCATTAACCCCACATTTGATTTTGAAATTTTAAATATTTTCCCCAATATTAAATGATTGCCTGAAATTTTATCACAATGTTACAATACAAATCATCAAGTATATCCCATGGGAATCTTTCCATGTTCCATGTCCATCTAGGTGGAATACTTAATAAAATAAAATAATAAAATATAACAATATTGTGCAATGTTTGCAAGACCCATTATCTCAACATTTAAAACTTCCATTCCACTGAAACTAGCAATATCGATCCAATGGCATAGCCAAGTAAGTTTGTATCTTGCCATTCTCTACAAAGACACCTTGAACCAGGCCCAATTCCTCTAGTGGCATCTAGTTCATACATACAGGATTAATCATTTTGTTGGAATCATATATTAGTTTAAGTGAATGTTCTTTCCACAAGAAGGAGAGTTATGTGGTGCAAGTTCCACTTGGATACTATGGTGAGCTATATGAGATTTTGAATGATGATTGAAATGGAGATCTTACAAAAAAATGAAAAGTGATGTGTGGATGATGATTTGGTACAAAAAATAGAGATAACTCAACTTCACTAGGAGAAACATGATCAAACAAAATGGGTCTCGAAGCTACATATGGTTTCATCACAAGTTAGGTAGGTTAGTTGCATAGTTAAGAAATAGGGTCACAAAGTCATGCAAGTGGGTAATTTCAACATCTCTACTCCAGCCCCAAACCACTACCCCATCTTCTAAATTTTGGGGTTTGTTTTGACTTGGATATAGCCGAGAATGGATAGGACACTGAGGTGTGGGGGTATGCCCTTCCTAGGTCAATGTACATCAACTTTGTAAATCTCTTGTTTGTCTCTTTGCCACATTTGAGCTTGCCTTCAAATGTAAGAAATGGTGGCAATGATGGTAATTTCATATTGATTCAACCCACAAGACATGCCACTTAAAATTAGTACAAGAATCAATGCATAATCTAATAGCTTTGCAAGACATTCATCATCTTGGACTCTGGACTTCATTCCCTAAGAAAAGAGTTCCACATCAATAGCTTCATGAAGTCCTTACTTATAACCTTAATAAACCAAAAAATCTAGTTCATCCTTGACTTATTTTACAAGTCCAATGCTCTTGAATGGAAGCATATCTTAGAAGATAAAAAGCCCCTTTCAATCATGACATTCTCGAATAGTTTCATATCTCAAGAATATTAGATTCAAATGCTCGATAATACCTATCACACTTTATACTTGCCAATCAATACCACTTTATTCATTAATATGCATAGCCTTATGTATACCAAATTGATCTCATATTCATGTACAAACACAAAGAAATTTCAATGATTGAAACCGTTATAACATTGCTTTCTAAAATTGATGACTCATCAATCTGCTAAAACTAGTTAGGCCCCAATAGCCGGTCTAGCTAAAAACAATTTCAAATTGAAACAACTAAACCTTTAAAAAATGATTCAATAATCACCTAGAACTAATTAAAATCATGTTTGACCATTTCCTGATGATTTCAAATTCACTTTGATAGTTTATATGGGCTATGATGTTCTGATAGTGAGGCCTCTGAATTGACTTGAAAAACTGACTCAAACACCTAAATGGGCTTTGAAATAGACATGTTGATTTATTATTCCATATTCTCTTACCCTATAATATCTCATCTCATGAAAAATTTGTGGTCAAAAGATATTGATTGTCAAAGTTTCCTTCTCAAAACTAGCAAGAAAATATGTTAAAAAACCATCTCTCACATTTTGTTTTGGCCTTGAAAATAGGTTAAACTAACACTTGAGGGCACAAAAAATGGTTCATTGGTTCACTATCATAAGGAGAGTATAAATATGTGATTTAGCCTCATGATGGATGTTTGGGCACATTTGGAAAGTGGGCAAAGTGAGCTACTTGGATTTAGATAACTAGGAACAGTGGTAGAAAAGTGATTTTTCAAATGGAATGGACCTAGGAAAGTGTGTACACAAATTTCTCAAGACTTGAAAAATGGCACACTTAAAGAAAATTTAGAGTAGAATATAGTGTTAAAATCCATTTGGTATTATCTATCACACATTTTAAGTTATGACATCCTGAACAGGGCTACCAATCAATCTACATTCCTTGACACTAATAAAATTTTACAAATTGCATATGAAATCACATTTGAAAACTAATAAAAAATATTCTTCATAAGCTCACATATGAAAGATAACAAGTCTCTAACCTCTAAAATTCAATGCAAAAGAATTTTTATTATTTTGGTCAACTAGATCAAAGTTATACTCGGTCAAATAGGGCCTCCCAATGTTCTAAACAATTTACATCAGCATGACAACACTAAAAAACTAACTTTTGGGGATTCAAAACCTAGTCAAAACATATTGAAATGAATTGAAAATAGAAACATAGGTTCTTTGATATGCACACTAAACACTCCCAAATCAGTGAGTTATGAAACATAATTAGGTGCAAGATATTCAAATGCAAACTAGGCTTCATGTTGTTTGACACTCAACAAAAATGCAAATTTGAACATTGCTCAAAATGGAACTTCACTGAATGACTTAGAATGAAAATTTTTCTTCATGGGGAACATGGATATATTGAATTCATACTTTTAGGAACATTAAAGACTTCATAGGCCCCAAAAGGAGCACTAGGTATACATGTGTTAAATGTGCTTATAGGGTTCAATTTTGACTCAAAAGTTTGAAATGGTTCTCAAAATGAGAATGCACTTTTGAGTCTCAATAGTGGTTCTATATGGGGATGCATGTCCCTTGCAAGAATGTCATGGATTTGGAATTTCTAGAGGAATTAGAAAACATACCTGACAAAAAAAAGGTCTCACAAACAACTTATTGAAATGGAAAACAACTACTAGGATTTTGGGCTTGTTTATTTGGGTTATAATGAACCCTGTCAAATTGTTAGAAAGGGAAAAGTTAAGATTAAGTTGCAAAATGAGAATCATTGGCTACTACATGAGGTAAGACATGTTCCAAGGCTGAGTAAGAATTTAATGTCAGTAGGGAAACTCAGTAATGAGGGTTGTGTAGTTACTTTTAATGATAAAAATTGGAAGGTCTCAAAAGGTTCTCTTGTAGTAGCAAAAGGTGTTAAAGTAGACACATTATATCTTTGTACAGGTCATATTGTTTCTTCTACTTTTCTTGTTTTAGAGAAAAATGAATATTCAAGAACAATTGTTGTGGTTGACTAGGGAGAACAAATGAATGATGTAGATTCTAATACAATGCTATGGCACAATAGACTTGGACACATGAATGAGAAATGTATCAAAGTACTTCAATCAAAGAAAGTTTTGCTAGCTCTGAAATGTGTTAATATGGATTTATGTGAAAGTTGTGTGTATGGAAAACAAAAGAGAGTAAGTTTTGTGAAGATTGGGAAGGAAAACAAAAGTGAGAGATTAGAGCTCATGCATATAGATGTATGAGGACCAGCTCAGGTATCTTCCCTTGGTGGATCTTATTATAATGTTATATTTATTAATGATGCAACTAGAAAAGTATGGTTTATTTCCTTAGACAAAAATCTAATGTATTTCAAACTTTTTAAAAATGCCAATGCTTGGTTGAAAATGAGACTAGTAGGAAATTAAAATATCTCAAATATGATAGTGGTGCTGAGTATTACAGCCATGAATTTGAAAATTATTGTTCCACTAATGGTATTCATAGATAGAAAATTGTTCCAAGGACTCCATAGGAAAATGGAGTGGTTGAATGCATCAATGACACTATAATGGAGTGTGTAAGAAGCATGAAGTTGCATGCAGGGTTTCTCTTAAACATGTGGATGGAGGCTGTCAATACTATTGTATATTTGATTAATAGAGGTCCCTCTACTCCTTTAGGTTGACATATTCTAGAGGAAACATGGAATGGTAGAAGGTGAATTATTATTTTCTCAAAACCTCTAATTGTGAAGCATTTTCTCATATAGATTCTGACAATAGAACCAAGCTAGAAGCTAAGTCAAAGAAATGTGTATTTATTGGATATGGCATTAATGAATTTGGTTATAGGCTTTTGGATTTTTCAAATCATAAAATTTTAAGAAAGAAAGGATGTCATATTCAATGAGAAATAAAATGATTATGTAGTGTTGGATGATACTCTAAAAGATGATGTTCCAATAGTTCCTCATGATTTGCAACAACCAAAACAACAAATACCACACACCCCAGTTAATCTTAGATGGTCAACAAGGCTAAGTAGATCTCTCAAAAGATTTTCTCCTTATTTGTATTCTATTTTACTTACTGATGCTGGTGAACCTGAATGTTATGATGAAGCTATGTAGGTGGATACAAGGAATTTAATGCTCCAACTGTAGGAAGCTTGATGTATGCTATGGTATGTACTAGGTTAGATATTGCACATGCAGTGGGGGTTGTTAGAAGGTACAAGAGTCATCTAGGAATCAAGCATTAGAATGCAACTAAATGGATTCTTAGATATTTGAGAGGAACATCCAACAAGTGTTAAGATTTTTTGGGCTCTACTACTGATTTACAAGGCTATGTTGACTTAGATTTGGTAGGGGATATTGATACCATGCAGAGAACTACAAGTTATGTATTTACTATTGGTGGGGCAATGGTGAGTTGGGTTTCTTGATTGTAGAAGGTTAATAATTTATCCACTACAGAGGTACAGTATGTTGCTACTATAGTGCATCCAAAAATATGATATGGCTTTAGTTCTTCATGGAAGAATTGGAATACCCATAGAGAAATAAATACTTTTTCATAGATACTTGAAGTGCCATTCATCTTGCAAAGAATTCATCTCTGCATTCAAAGGAAAAACACATACAACTGTGGTTCCATTTCATTTGGTTAGTTTTGGATGATGGATAGTTAAAGCTAGAGAAGATATATATAGATGATGATCCAATGGATATGTTTACAAAGGCAGTGAAAAGGGAGAAGCTAAACTCCTCATTAGCTTTAGCTGATCTTCTCAACTGAATAGAATAAAAGAACAACAATGTCCAAGGTGGTTTGATATATTCCAGTGGGAGCTACAAGTTTAGAAATACTATAATTAGTCTCCAAGTGGGAGGTTATTGTTGTAGTGTCTGATCACTCTCTAAGTGGGATATTTTTATGATTTGGATCCTAATCAGACTTTGAGGTTTATCTGGGATGGTTTTCTCCCCATATTATTCCAATGGGAGTTTTTGGGTAGCGCCCCCAAGATGGGGTCAAGGGGTAGCACCCCTACAAGGTCCTAGGGTAGCACACCAGGTGTGCTCCCTATCATAGTATAGGTTGGGGTTGAGGGGAAACACTCTCATAGGAGTTTTTGAGGTTAGCACCTCCAAAACCAAAAATGTGCTTATAATGTAAAAGGTTTTAGCTACTATTTTTCCTATTGGACAACTTATTCTAGCCCTAATTTTGTCAGTGGCAAAAGCTTATATAGAAAAGGCTTAGGGTTATGGATTTCATAATGTAATGGTGATATTGTAGCTTCTTATAGTCGTATTAAGCTCTAATAAATTTTCGATTGTAATCACTGGATAATAATAATATTGGACTTGTTGTTGGTGGATGTAGCCTAGGGATTGGCTAAACCATGTTAAATCTTGGTGTCTTGTGTTCACTTTTATGCAATCTACTATTTTTTGGTATTGGTAATATTTGCACATAACTATTATTTCCATTTGAGGTTAATCCTAGTAGGCCTTTCATAGGGCATCACTTCAAAAGAGTTAGAATTTGTAGTATGTTACTGGTAGTTTTTTTCCAAATTGTATTTCCACATAAAACCATTGTATCAAATGTGTTATTGAATCTATTATGTTTCATGCTTACATTTCTACAAAGTTTATTTGATAGTAACCTACAAGTTTAAGTGATTGTATGATCTAATGGATGCATGCATAATGAATATGTTTTATGGATATGGGTTCACTAAGCTATGAAAAGTATTATTTGTAAATCTAGACCTTCAATAATTGATTCAACCCCCTCTTATTTATTCTAAAGAATTACAACAATTATTATTAGAGCAATCCACTTATGAGGACTAGTTTGAAGGTACTAGAAGAAAAAGATAATGATGTCAAAAGGAGAGATACCCAAGCTTAATAGAGACAACTTTTGTACATGGAAAATTCTAATGAAGCTATACCTAAGAGGTCTTGGAGATCATGCATAATCTACCATCATCACAAATCATGTCAATCATACTAGAGCCCTAACTATTGAAGATCTAAAAAAGAAGAAAGAACACAACCAAGCAATATTGGAGATTGCCTCTGCCCTAAGTTATGGAGAGTTTGATGACATCAAGGGTTGTGATGGTGCAAAGAAAATGTGGGAATCTCTTCACACTATTTATGGAGAAGACAAAAATGTTCTTAGAGCCAAATTTGATAGTATTAGAGGTAAGTTTGATGATATGAGAATGCAAGAAGGTGAGAATGTTGCTCAATATTTTTTTGGGATAAAAGATGTTGTTAATACAATAAGAGAAACTACTAGCAAGATAGATGATGAGACTATACTAAGAAATTTTTTGAGAATAGTGTTCCTCATTTACGCTATTAGAGTTTTTGCAATACAAGAACTAAGATGTATACTAGGTTCTAATTTGACTCTTGAAGGTCTAGTAGGTAGGCTCACTTCTTTTGATCTATGTAATTTTGATAATTTCAAATCTCACAATGTTGAATCTACTTTCAAATCCAAGCTTTCATTGAAGTAACATAATGAGAAGAAGAAGAAAAATGTAAAATATGTTTCCACTGATAGTGATATAGATTAGGAAACTTGAAGCACTACTAGCAAGGGGATTTCATAGGGGTAAAGAGAAATTCAAAGGTAAGTTACCTATTATATGTTTCAATTGCAATGAGATTGGTCATATTGCTGCTAGATGTCCAGAGAAGAAAAATTACAAAGGTGGAGAAAAGTACAAAAGTAGAAAAGATGAAGACAAAAAATATTACAAAGACAAAGGAAAGAAGTTTTTCAACATTGCTAAAGAGGAAACTAAAGATGGATCTAATGATCATGATGATGAAGTGGTGTATGTTGCAATGAAGGATGATTCTAATGAGGATGAGGAAAATGCACTAGTGTCTTGTGTGAACAAGAATGACAGATGGATCATTAATAGTGGGTGTTCACATCACATGACTAGAGATAATGTAACGCCCTGCCAAGGGATCCAAAGAATAAACCTAAAGGTTTACTAAGTTTGGTAGCATTTTTTTTAATTTTTAATTTTACATGAAAGTAATATCATTTACAACTAATCCAATTACAACTAACACATAAATACAGAAGCAATAGCAATAACCATCTAAAAGTAAACATAACAGGTTACATTCTTTAAGGATCCCTTAATGTTGAATTATGTCTAAATCAACTAACATTATTAAATCCATCTAATACAACAACCACATGAAATAATAATGATAAGTCCAATGTTTATACATTACATTTCTAAATGCTCAATCATCCACTGTACATATCACA